>JAEAOA010002295.1:260000-1460000 GCA_016746295.1 Potamilus streckersoni
TTTTGTGGTTACACTGTCATTCATAAATTATTTAGTTAATCTGTAGCAGATCAATGAAAATAAATGGTATATTATATTTAGATGTCTGCTAGAGTACTCAGAAAAGATTTTAATTCTTGGGTTGATACTCTTATTATGCACTCTAGCACATTTAGTCTTAATGAACTGTGTATGAACTCTATATATTTACACTTACCCTGAAGGAAAATTTTCCTTGAGGTGGCACCCCAAACACAGATCAAAGTCTTCGCATACATTGCAGTGGATTCTGGTCCCCACAATGAATGCCTGGCACTTGTTACACTTATATCTGCATAGATGAACATACAATTCATTATAAAATGACCTTGATTTTGTAAACCATAACCACTTAAAATGTTTGGTTACTCAGACTGAGAATGGGTCCAACTGCAACTTTATTAAATGTTCCTGATTTTTCAATATCATGATTATCAGCACCATTTTCAAGTCTTTTGACAAGTTCAAACTGAGACTGAATTTCAATTTTCATATAAAAAACACTGTACTTGGTCACAATGCAGTAAATCTGAACTTTCGCTTAATATTATCAATGCACTTTAATGAGTGCAAATTAGACAATTATTTTAGTATAAAAAAAATCCACTTATAAAAATGCTGCAAAGACTATATTTAGATAAATAAAGATACTTAAAATAATGATATAGTAACAATGATATAATTATCCCTTACTTAAGGTGACAAAATTTTAGCATGAAGCTGTTATCCTGTATGTTATGTTTCTGCGATGATGGTAGAACAGAATTGCTTGCCTTTTGCCACTTATGTTACCAACTCACTAATCCCATCCTGAATTCATGCCAATGTTAATTGGAAATATATATATATGAAAATAAAGTTTCTATAGACCTGAAGCAAGTCAATAAATACTGTCTACTCACACAAGGTGTATAATATCATGGTCATCTGTGTGCTTCACTGGTTTTACACCACCTGTATTGACATAGAAATCCATTAAAACAAGGAAGACATATCATGGGTATTCCCTTATGAGACCAACTGCATAGACTCGTATCTGCTGGCAGATATGAGTCTGTGCAGTTTGTTAGGAGTAATCAGTAGAATGAATAACATAGACCCTCATCTGCAGGTGTATTATGTATTGGCAGATCAGGATCTTTGTTGCTTGCAGTTTTAATTGACTTATAAGGGAGTAGGTAGTGTGCTTTATGTGTTCTATAACAAGACACCAAAGCAATCTTACGTTGCTCATCTGCCTTAGAAAACTTAACTGCTGACCTTTCACAAAGTAGTATTGTAAGAATATGACTATGTAAACTGTCTCCCAAACTTTATGTCATGTTGTACAGTGTACAAAATTATTTCCAAAGATACAGACATACTTAATATTCAGTCTTTTTCTCATAACTAAAGTGATCCAAGATCTTTAAAAATTAAGTTCAAGGATGAAGCTTCAATTTGTAATCAAAGGTCATGTGGTTTTTAGATGAATTGAAATTAAAATTCACAGGTGAGGTTTTGGAGGCTTTTTTCTAAGGTTATAGATTTCTTTACTCTTGGTAATTCAGTTTGGAAATGTGTCTGATGGGTGAAAACCATATTGCAATATATAAAAGAATAAATTTTGAAAAAAATGAGAATAATGGTGAGGTATTCATGACATGCTATCAAATAATGGACAATATGTGATATTAATGACAAATGTTTTAAGCACTTCAGCACTGCTATACAACCAACTGTCAAACTCCATTTCACCAAAAATGTCTAACTTTTATGCAAAATAAAATTTATAAACTTGGATATGGTTTAAACAAAAAAATATGTGGTTATCGGAGTAATTGAATACCAGAAAAAAACCCTTGCAAAAAAATCTATGATTGCATAAACAAATCCTGATCCTTAATTACAACACTGCACACAAAATATGCTGCAATTCTACATTTCTCTAACACCAATGGAGTCCTGGTAGCTCAGTTCATAAAGAATCAGTCATGTAATCCAAGGGTTGCCGGTTCAATACCACAGTACAAGTCACATGAGTCGTGTAGGCATTCAACACCAACTATTTCAGCAATGGGTGACATTTTTTATAATTTGATTTTACATACCTTTAAGTGGCAGGTATTTAATTCAACTGGATTTTTATACATTACTATTCCTTTAGAAGATCATTACTAAGATGTCCGGATAGGTGCATACGGCAAAATCAATGTAAAAGTACATAGATATTATTGAACGAAATAAACCTAAAGGTGTGATCCAGTACAATACGGATTGAATGTCAAACGCTATGATGTCACAGTGAAAGATACACATAATAAATAGCAAATTCATGCTACCCACAATTGTGACAATTCCACTTGACACAATCTTATTTTGACCCAAGTTTAGTGCAAGGCCACCAATGTAAAGTCCATAGCAATAGTTAATTTTCATTTGAAGTTTCTTTGTGGCAGTTAATGTACAGAGCATTCAATAATCAGAATTAAATTGACTTTGGTTAAAAAAAATTAGTGTTAAATTATAAAAGAATGATTTATATTTAATTTAAAATGAGTCAATTTGCATACATGACCCATGTGACTTGTACTATAGCCCATGCCAGCCCAGGTTAGCTGCCTCGGCGTGACCTTGGGAAAGGCACATAGCCCCATTTAACAAGCATGATTAATCAATAATTAATGTCTATATACTAATTAAATGTAAAATTCCTGCAAACAAAAACAGGCTATTGAGAGCAAATAAGTATATAACTACAAATTAGCTTCCAATTTATTAAGACACGACAAATAGTTGCATCATGTATTCCGCTGCCTATGAAGCCAGCAAAACCCAAATTCGAGTATGAAATCCCCACCCCTAACATTTTTAGAAATATGACAGGTATGAATAAACAAAAATTAAACAACTCTTTTGATAATTACAAATAAAAAAGTTTAAAAGATGGAAATGAATGACAACAAAATACTTTAGTGTTCTGATGACAGGGAACATATAGATTTATTAGATTATTATCATTAACTTGGTGTTACTTAATGAAAAAGAATAATCTTACCAGAGTAGCATGTGGCACAGAGATCCATGTCTACACACTGCAGACACCTGTATCTTCTCCCAGGAAGAGTCACACCACAACCATCACATGTCACCTCAACATCCAGAAGGTCACAGAATCTTGCAATGAACATCTGTACACACTGGAGGGCAAGAAACATGGATGCTTATTATAATCAATTTTATATGATGTATTTATTAAGATATTTAATGTACATATGCAATGAATGTTAAAATGTAGGGTGGGGTGGGGCAGGAGTAGAACTAATTTTAATGATATAATACATCTTGTTGATATTGCACAGACTGGTAGGAATTTCCTCTACAGTAAGTTGGTATCCACTTGGGCATACTGCAATTAAAGGTCCTACAGAAAATTTGCCTTTCCATTTTTGTGCCAGAGAACAAAGGTAGAAGGAGAAGAAAAGCATGACTAAAATGCAGCCTTCATCCTCCAGTAACAATGTCCGAGGCCGTGATGACTGGAACTGCATGGGCTTTAATTTTCATGAATAAAAGATTGCTCTCACTTAGGGACTTCCATTCAATCCACCTTGAAATAACAGCAAGAGCCCTTTAAGGGAATGAAAGATGCCTCTGACCCTTTCTTCTATATTTAGAAGCTGTCATATATAAGTTGATCCTGATCCTGCCCAGCACAGACACAAATGAAACTAGAGATCTCTGTAGGGAGTGGATCTATTGCAGGTATTTATTTTGCTAGAAAACCTTGTTGACATAGGTGAGAAACCTAAAATATAATTGCCAATGAACCTTATTAATCTATAGATATGCATGACAGCTTGTATCATGGATGCCAAGGAGACCAAGAAAACAATCTTAATGGTAAGCTTCACCCAACTGTTTATAGGAAGGGTTCTTGCTAAAGACCACAAGACCTTCCATCTTTGCAGTAGTGAGCAAGATACTGGTCTCAGCAAGAGTCCAAACCAATGGTGGAGCAATTAAAAATTTTAGACATTGGTCTCACCAGTTAAGCAGCCTGGGAGTCCTTGTCCAGGGTGGATGTTCCTGGCACTGAAGCCAGTAACCTCCATCATACGTTATATTCAAACCAAACCTCTCAAAATAAAGCTACTTGGCACCTGCTGGAATAGATGAAGAGAGATGCACCATAGTAGAAGGAGCAAGTTCTTTTGGGTTGCCCCTTGTCTCCTACTTAGGAAAGGGCAAAGGGCCTGCAACCTACCTCTCTTGGCCTTTTTTTGAGCTCATCTAGTAATCAACAACTGAGGAAGTGGTTTTATTGGAGTTTCTTCTAGGACTGGGTCTGCTTCTTTTTCAGTATGATCATGCTTCCTGGTAGATTTTGATAAGGCACAGATGTTGTTGGTCCTTTAGGTTTTGACATTTCATAGAGGGAATGTCCTTCACATAGGATTTCTGCCTCCATAGCAGTGGTTCAAAGAAGATTCTTACTGTGCACTGGTAACAATTATACATGTCCAGAGCATCATCCCTGCAGAGTTGGAGATAATGGAGGATAATGCATGCCAAAAAGTTCTGGCAACTGCATCCAGTAAGTGCATCAGCATGGCTGGAGGCAGAAATTGCTCCTTCAGAAGGCCAAAGGAAGCTGTGAAGAAGCATGCAAGGCTATAATGATAAGCAACCTAGCTTTCAGTTCCAGCATCTTAACTTTAAAGTGGGCCCAGGTCTCTGCATCCAAGTAAGGAAGAGGGCTTAATGGGTCAGGTGGAGAAATGCACCCTGTAGCTAGCGTCAGAGACCAGAGATCTCAGAGGGGTAAACTGACCACCAATTTAATTGCTAGCAAACTCCTGACTTGAGAAAATTCCCTGATCAAGGAAATCTGGGCATGATGGTAGGAAGGTGACAGCAGATCAATAGGGAGGAGGAGGCAGTCTCACCCTGTTCTGCACCAAATCCTACAACTCACCCTGCTCCCACTCCTAGGAGGCAGCACTCTGAGATCCCAGTGTCACTCTGATGCAGGAGAGACCAATGGGTGAGGAAAGCCTTGTCCTTTAACTCCTCATGTGGAGTGTAGGAAATATTCATTGTGGCCATCTCATCTGAAGGATGGGAACATTTCTTGACCTTCCTGAAGCATTTGGGGAAAAAAAGGTTGGTCTCTTCCTTTTTTCATGGCTTCCAATTTATACTCAGATGATGTTTGGCCTGTGAAAACAACACTATGGGGCCAAGGCCCGTAGGTTTGTGATGGCATAAATGGAAAGGACTATTCACTTCCATGGAGTGAATGTCCCCACATCATATAGGGATTAAGATGGATTATTGGTAATGTAGATGTCAATCCAGTCCCAGTCCCATTCCCTATTCTGGCACCTGAATATGGACTCTCAGTCCCCAAAAGGATTTATCGGAAGCCTGCAAGAGGGGGTGGTCTTAACTTAATCCCTGTCCCTGTACCAAAGGAGCTATAATGACTGGTGACCAGTATTCATACACTGCTGACTGATCATCAACCAGACCCCTCCTCCGATCTTATAGAACTAGATCATAGCTCTCTTCCCTATAGGTGGCCCAATCAAGCTGTCACCTGGGATGAAAGGTTTGTGAGGTAAAAGCTAGAGAAAATTGAATCTAACTTCCATTCCAAGGCCTGAATGACAGCTGGGGAACAGTTTTGCTTGAATGCAATACTTGTTGCGACTGATCAAACTTCATGAGCCAAATGTATAACAAGTTCATTTGATTTAGGATTAATTCTCTGCATTCAGAATAGAGAATCCATATAATCTAGCATGACATATTTTGAACTGAGATATTGTTCTTTCACTCTTTTGGAGGTAAGAATAGATGGGATCTCCCTATTTACGTTACCTCCATTCATCACAGGTATACCGTTAGAGCTCTCACCACAACCTGCAGATCTGCAAAAGGTCCTGGCTTAAAAGAGGTTTGACCACAAAATGCTGATTGCCTATGTCCATGGGGTCTGATTTTAGCAATGAAAGCAGGTCTTATCATGAGTAACACTGACCCATCCTGATGCAACTGTAAATGGTCTGGGTCAATTGAAATGGACTAATATGATTAGGAACCAGGTCTTATACAAAAGATGTGCTATTGAAGCTCTCTAGAACAGTTCAAATGGTGCCTTATTCAGCCCAGATGTCTTATACAAAAGAGGTAAAAATGATGCTCTCTAGAACAGTTCAAATGGTGCCTTATTTAGCCTGGATGTCTTATACAAAAGATATACAAATGAAGCTCTCTAGAACAGTTCAAATGGTGCCTTATTCAGCCCAGATGTCTTATACAAAAGAGGTAAAAATGATGCTCTCTAGAACAGTTCAAATGGTGCCTTATTTAGCCTGGATGTCTTATACAAAAGATATACAAATGAAGCTCTCTAGAACAGTTCAAATGGTGCCTTATTTAGCCTGGATGTCTTATACAAAAGATGTACAAATGATGCTCTCTAGAACAGTTCAAATGGTGCCCTATTTAGCCCTGTAGCAAACATCATAGATTCCACTTTGGGTATGTGCAATCAAAACTGAACAAGATTGGACAGGTCTTAGTTTTGTCCAATATCCTATATTTCATGATAATGCAGTTGGCAGTTTGGAATGATAGTCTTTCATAACAATTGGAGCAAACTGTTTCTCTTCAATGAGCCAAAGTAGGAAATTACATATTTCAGGTATTAATGCTGTAAGATGAGAAATGTCCTCACAATCATACCATTGAAAAAAATTTTTTCTACTTCACCTTGCACAATTTTCAACCTGCTAGCTATACTTTCACTACATTGTCTGCAGTATGGCAGTTTATAGTGATGTCTAGCACTAAGGCATCATGCTGCAGATATGTGGTATCATGTCCTGTCAAGTCAAATCATCCTGACACCAGGCTAACCAGTCCTAACACTAACCTCTTAATGCTGAGTACCAAGCAAGGCAGCTGCTAGAACCATTTGTATGAGTCTTTGGACGACCTCCTGCATCAGAGGTTGATACTCTAACCACATAGGCTATCAGAGCAGTCACATCCATACAGAATGTTTACCAGTGATGTTGTAACTGCATGAGAACACTCATTTCAAGTTGTCCCTTCCTCAGGAATGCAATATGGACTCAATACTTAAGTGGGTTAAACACTGAGTTGGTATGATATCAAATTTGTCCTATTTACAAGAAATACATGGCTGTTGAGGAAGGTAACACATAATTTCATGTCTAGATTCAAACTATAACTCATCTGGTGTTTGTTAAAGAATGTTGTTAAAATAGGTGGATGTCACAGTTGGGGAAATGGTAATGGAATATGCCATTTCTGTCCACAAAACATGTGAAGACCCAGGAACTGATCTTGTGTCTGAAAGGGAATTCTCTGAACTGCAACCGTCTCACTGAAGGTATCCTGCAGGAACATCCTGGAAGATATTGTGAACTGGTACACAGATACACATCTTTCAAAGCTACAGTAACAGTGAAGTCTCTATCCTGAATGGTATTTGAAACCTGCCTTGGTATTTATGTTGTGAACCATGGTTGTGGATGAAATGATAATGAGCACTAAAATCTATGCATGGTCGAAGAGTATCATTGGCATCTTGGACAAAGAACAGTCACGATTAAAAATCTGGTGTTTGTATGCTGTGAATGACCTCAAGTGCCTTTTTCTTTTGAAGACTTGATTTCTCACTGCAATACATTGATTTCTCACTGCAATACAACTGCTATGAACAGATCTTGGGGAACATTGTAGCTGAAAGGACCATGGATGATCTGAAGCCACATGCCAGGGACAGTGATTTTGATGATAATTGTGTCCCATCTAACAGCGAATAGAAGTTGTTCTCTCACTAGAATATCTAATGTGTGACACATAAGAATGTGATAATTTCTTGTTCTAAGGAGGATGTGATTGTAAGAAACTAAAGTAAGATTGAACCCCTTCTTCCTGATTCTTGTCTACATTTATTCTTGAAAATGGTGGCATATATGTGATCAGTAGGACAGATTCCCTGTCTGTAGTGTCCTAAAGGTGTCTTTTTTATCCTTTTGATTATTTTCTGGAATACATTTCTACTCAGAGTCTGAGTCTGTGTTTGTGGGAGATTTGTTTCCTAGGATGCATGTTTATATATTTTCTCATTGAAGAGGAAATAAACAGACAAGCCATACATCTCCTTCACCCAATAGAAGATTTGTTACTAAGGCCAGTATAATCTGCTTAGTTCCCATGCCTTTTGAAAGACTAATTTCCATATATGTTCAGTGGGAGTCAAGATGGCAGAGGATAAACTGTTTCTACTTGTTGGAAGATTGCCACGACATTGACCACACCAGCTGCTATGTGTCATTCAAGCGACTCCAGTCCATATGTACTAAGCAGAGTCCAGACATTCCCAGGGCTGCAATGTGTCTGTTAACAACTGGGATGTCACTGTAAAACACTAGTATGTATGTTTGATAGAATCTCCTACTCAATACTCATAAAAGGCATCTCTGCAAAAGTAAAAGTAAAGGGTCCTGCAATTATCTGTGCAAGCAATCGAACTGGTCATCCACTAGACTAGACTGTGGTAGTAGTTTGAACATCAGTTCATCTTTTTTGATTAGCAAGTCAACAAATGCTGGAAAGCTGGACCAAGTAGTTAAAAGAGAAGGAGGAGAACAAAAAGTTCCTTGATCAATGCTTGAATGGCAAAATCTCCTGACATTGTTAGGTCTAGCAAAGATGATGGAGCCTTCCATGATGTTGTCCAGCTCTTCATACTTGGACGGCTTGTGGGATATTTGATCCACTGAACAGTTTAAATGCAGCTGATAGACTTAACTGGCCATCAATCCCATGTGGTATTGGGCCAATAGGCTCACCCCAAAAATTGGTTTGTCAGGTTAAGGTGGCAAAGGAGGAGCTGGGATTGTAGATGTTGCTGAATAAAAAAAATCCTGGAATGACTCTTGGTCAGTGGGTCCTCTAAACTGCAATAGTTAAAAGAAATCACTGATCAAGGCGATGCCTTCATTAATACTAATGGTGTCATCATCTCTCAGTGTGCTTGTATGTTTTCCTTTTCTGTTTTATTGTGCTCAAAGTATCACGGATCATCCAAACTTTTTGTCCAGCCCATGCATTATAATATATATTCCTCCAGTAGCAACCTATAATTTCTTTCAACAACTACAATGTGGATGCTATGATGATAAATTATTTACAGAAAACTTACCAGTGTGTATCTGAAGTAGAAATTATAGAGTGAAATGCATGCTGCATCAATGTAAACATCTATTGTAATCCCAATTATTCTATGGCACAAACACTACCTTCACAACACAATAAAGCTATTTATATGAATGTCCCAAGCTGAGAGACTGAATTAGTGACCCATGCAGGGAAGTATAGAAGAGAATCTATATGTTTATGACAAAGCTGTAATTCTACAATAAACAAATTCTTTCCATGAAAAAAATGAGCAAGAAAAAGTAGGAAATACAGATGGAGTATAATTCCCTAGGAAAAGAAATTCTTCTAACTTGATTTAATGCTGAATATTTTCCAAAAATACTGCAAGATGATTTGCAAAGTCTTTCAACAGGACAGAATGTACTACTTGGCACAAGTGGAACTAAGAACTGAAGTACATATGTGATTTAGTGCAAATCCAAATATCTTCGGAGATCACTCCATATGACTGACACCATATTTAACTCAAATACCTGAACAGTTTAGCGGGGAGGGCTGGATTTGTGAGGTAGCTGTAGTACAAGATATCATGATCAGGTAAAGTCTTTAAGAAAAAAGGAGGAAGTGCTTGTCTAACTCATTATTGATGTTAATAAAAGGTGTGCTACCCATGGAAAAAGTATGATACCCATAATTAACAGGAGTATTGTTATCTGGTACACTAGTGAAGGCAAAAATCTGCAGTGAGCTTTGAACTGAACCAATGTAAACAGTTTTGTACTAAAACAGACGATACATGCTGTGCATAGATCTATGACAGATTAATCAAGAAAGTTAGTCAATGGGAGGATGAATTTTTATTATGCAGACAAGGATAATTCCATCCTAGACAAGGTAAGCAACAATGCATCTATAGTTATATTTCTTTAACTGTCTTTAACTGTCACAACTTTGATGATAACACCCACCCCCACATGTGTTTTTGTGTGTGTGTTTGTGTGTGTGTGTATATATATATATATATATATATATATATATATATATATATATATATATATATATATATATATATATATATATATAAACACACACACATACACACACATAAATGTACATTTTAATACAAATAATACTATGATACAGATTAGGGAATTTTTAATTCATACTCTACAGAGAATCGAACCCAGGTCCACGGGTAAACAGCACCTATTGCACCCATAATTTTCACATATTAGAAAGCTAGATGTTTTTGTTTCTCATTTGCTTATAACTGGCAAATTTGTCTTTTGTTTTCTGACAGCAATACAGGCCAGTTAATTATTAAAATCCTAGAACTGGCTTGGGTTAAGATGAATTTTGACCTGCAACTGTATACTTTGACATGTAATTGCCTTTCACTCCATAATATTAGCATGCTTACTGTAGTTTTGTACAACATAGTGTAAGGCTGCTTACATCAAAACAAACTACAACTCAGTTTTTATCATTTAAAAAAAAATTTGAAACATTATTTCTTAAATATCATTACTGCATTTTGGAGATTTTAAAGTTTAGTGCAGTGGTGCTCATGATTCAAATCCAAAGGATGTACTTCATCCAGCGGAAGGTACTTCATTCAGAGTGTGTTCAACCCTACAATGTACATGCGGTGGCATCATTATGTAAATATGCTCACTAGCCTAATTGCAAGCATTGAATAAAACCCTTTTGTTGTTTGTTGCTGTCATACAGTGATAACATTTTAATGAGTGAGGTATTTACAATTTCAAGGCAAATTAAAAACATAATTATTGGTACAATGACACAAAAAGTTTAATGCAATGACTCATATACAAACAATAACTGAGTGAAAAGGGAGAGAACTGTGAATGCTCAATTCTTATCATCATCTTATGAAGTTATAAACAAATTTGAATTTTGGCAGAAACAAAAAGAAAACACAAAACTAAATAAATATCTTGAATTGTCAAACAGATTTATACCATTTCTATGTAATAATCATACATGCCAACCACAAGAGAGGTATACATGCCATATTTGCTAATATAAGCTTGCTTAAATAAATGCATTTAGAACTTACCATGTGCATGTCGTCTCAGATTTGTGGGTTGCTTATATGCAGGTCATGCACTTTTAGTGTTTAAACCTATTCAGTTTAGAATACCTTTTTCTCATCATCTGAAAGCTCCTCCTTTTTCTTATACCAGTTGATGAAACCCTCTGTGCACTCCCCAAACCACTTCATGTGTTGGTCATATTCCTTCATCTCTTCTTCTTCCTCCTGTTTCTCAACACGACAGTCTCGCATCTTCACTGTCTCTGTCAAGATATGCACATTTTTATTGATGGAAATTTGATAAAATAAACTATTTTATATTCAAATGTTTCAATAAAATCTCTCTAGAATAACTCTGCCATCATAAATCCTGTTATTACATAATACATTTAAATTTCTAACTGAATTTCATTCAAGTTAGGACCACTTTGGTGGCCTGGTTATTAGATCAACCGTCTCAGATGCAATAGGTCGCAGGCTCGAATCCCAGCCAAGTCATACCAAAGAGTTATAAAATGGTAATAACAGCTGCCTATCTAGGTCCTTATCATAAAGATGTTAATGTTAGGACTGACTGGCCTGGTGTCAGGATAATGTGACTGGGTGGGACATCATGCTTTATGTTTGTGGCATGATGTCCAGTGTTACATATCACTATAAACTGCCACACTGCAGATATGATAGCGATATGGCAATAACAAATTTTAAGCTATGTTCAAAACCCAAATCACACACACTCATGCCAGTTAACAATATCAGAATAATCCTGCTAATGAAATGTCAAAAACTCACACAAAATACTAATGTTTCAAAGACATGTAAGACTGAAAGAACATTTCTCTGGTCATGAACATGTCTTGAACAAACTGTCCGATTCTGACTCACATCATGATTTGTTCTGAATTGAATATATTATTTATGCAGTAAAACCTGTCTTGAGAGACCAATAAGAATGTGATCTGTCATGACAGATGGTATTTATAAAATGTCTGTACAGGAAGGCCAGTTTTTAAAGTTAAAATGTAACTGTACATCATTTTATTCTTTATTCAAAAGTCTTTGTATAGTATTATATACATGATCATCAATTTTATAGCAATAGTTGGTCTAGGGCAATGTTCTGGTGATCAAAGCTCCCTGGAAGCTCCAGATTTCAAGAAATTTTAAATCCCTTAATTTAGCTAATTTTTAAGGTATTTTTCCATCTTTTTCTATCTCTTCCACTGCTTTCCCTTTTCTCCAACCATGTCAAGCTTCATTTGTTTTTAACCGTTGTTCTAAACTTTTTGTCACTTCCCAATGATAAAAACCACATGGCTATCAACTGGAAGTTCAAGATTAATACACAACAATTACATCAACTGCAAACTTATCACTGGCGTCATTTATATAAACACAAAAAAATCAAACTGTACAGGTGCTGTCTCCATTCCATACTAAATTTAATGGCTATTGATAATAACAGTATTAGTGATGAAGTCGGATTTGAAATAGCTCGCATTTTAAATAAAAGCTCAAACTTAACATCATTTGTATGTGATTCTTGGTAATAAATAAAATAACTTCAAAATATACCAACTGTTTGCATTTTGTTTAAGGACTCTAGAATGCCCCCTAACCCTTCAAGAAATCAATGGATTTTCATATATTGGGACAATAGCTTTGGGCAATTTCTCTGATAAGAAATTCTGTCTCTATACAAAAAAACATTTATCCATGGAACTATCTCAACCTGAAACAATAAATGTATTTATAGACAAAAGTCAACTGCCTCATTCACTCATAAATGGATCAACTCAATAAACAAAGCACATAATCAACATGACATGATTTAGAGCTCTCTTACAGTGAATCCTCATCTAGGTGTTTAGGATTTAATACAGTAACATCAATAAAGCAATATACAACAGGAACCATTACAATGACTAAAGAATTGACTCACTCAGTAAATGATAGTAACATATTAAGAGACAATGGCCTTATTCACCACAGGCATGTCATATAATCTCTTTTGGAAAATTATGTACTTGACCACTACAGTAAAAGCTGAAGGAGAAGGTATCTCATGATTTTATCAGCATTTTACTATGTTTTCACAACAGATGAAAGAAACAATACAAACCTTTAAACTATTGTACCTTCATGACCAATTCCTCTAAAGAAGGAATGGTTAATCATAATCAGGAGTTACATGACACTGGAACTGCAATGGTGATTACTGGCAATGGCTTAAGGTCAGAATGGTTTAGTCAGTATGGCTTATGGACCAGCAGCATAAGATGTGACCTGGAGCTTAAAGCTTCTAGCCAGACTTGAACTCCTTTTCTTTAATTTGGATTCAGAACAATCTGCACTCTACCTTCAGTCCTTCTCAAAAACAATCAGTTACAATGGATGAAATAATGGTCAGCAGTGTTTATATCTGGGTTTGTGATGCTGATGTCTATGGCACTGTTATTTTACCTAAAAAATGTGGCTGCTGGCAGTGTTTAGCAGGTGGTCACTCATGATGGTGAATCAATATAATAAAATTGATCTCTTCATGATGATTTTATCACAAATAACAGGGGTCACACATAGTCTCAAATCTGGTCTTTCTGTACATTATTTTGAGTCATGCATGAAAATTTCAAGGTTGTGCATGAACATTAGTAACTAGGTTTTTTACATTATGTATGGTGGTTACAAACACAGAAATTATTTACAATATTTCTTACCTTTTGCAATGCCAGCAAAGAGCTCTGGTAACTTGATATCAGAAACAAAGGATAAATCATAGGGCTGTCAAAAAAAAGAAAAATAATTGGTCTTTAATGGTTTAAAAGTGAGCAAGCATGTTGACCAGTGAATTCTCTTAGCTTCATAATGATTCTTGCCAAAATAAAATACTTTAAGCAAAATCTTAATGCAAACTTTCTTTGTGACCTATGTCCAAGGTCATAAGGATCAGTAAGCATGAAAAATGGTTTGTCTTAGCTTTATAATGAGTCATGCCAAGTTGAGGCTATTAAGGGGTCCATAAGTATGTCATAGATTATTTAATTCTCTTACTTTCATCATGATTCAAGCAAAGGATGATGAAAATCTGTCAAGGGGTTTAGGAAATATATGCAAGTGAAAACTTTAAATCAAAACAAACTGATAATAATGAA
The DNA here is from genome assembly GCA_016746295.1 of Potamilus streckersoni. Classification (NCBI taxonomy): domain Eukaryota; kingdom Metazoa; phylum Mollusca; class Bivalvia; order Unionida; family Unionidae; genus Potamilus; species Potamilus streckersoni. The sequence goes on from JAEAOA010002295.1 coordinate 274,410, forward strand.
TATTATGCAGTTGTTGGTGCTAGAAAAGTGACTGCTGCCTTGCTGCCCACTAAGATGGACTAAAAAAAAACTAACCAAACTAGCCGATTTATTCCAAGTGGTGAACACCTTTACGAACTACTATCAGCACATTCAGTCATCATTTAAGGAAGAAGAAAAAATGGACAGTAGTAGCATTTCAAACATTCAAGGAACAAATCTCCCTCAATAACTTACAAGCAAAGAGGCCCATAAACAAAAATATGTGGCAAAAATGAGACAAAAGATAGCAGAATAAAAACTTTGGTTAACACCAACAGATGGGACTGGGTGGGGAGAAAGGGTAAGTAAATTTCATTAATACATGATAGCTCTTCCATCCCACACACAATTTTGTATGCTGGATTTTATTATTAATGGATGCTAAATCTAAAGATGTCAAATAAAGTTTAAAAACTGATGAGTATTTTAGTATAAATACAACTGACATGCAGCACTCACTCTCACTTGAACTTAGGGTTTTTTTTTAAATGGATCTCTTCAAAGTTTAAACAAATGTCCACTGATTAGCCAAAGGAAAAAAAAAAAACTTAAAAGAGTTACCTACAGTTATCTATAACATGAAATGATACTGATCTATACTTGAGTGTTATTGTGATATTTAAATCTTTACTATACACTAATTGGCTGGAGACTGTTAATTAGTGCTAATCATCAAGTTAAAAGACCCTTAGGTTCTTAACTGCTGTCAAAATAAAGCCAGATTATGCAGTGAGTAAGCAGTATATTTGGTACTATTTGCATATGCTGTAATACAGTGAACTGTCTTTTTTTATGTCTAAACAGATGAGGACATAACATGATGATTACAATGAAGCCAATTAAAACTTAAAACATTAATTTCATTTAACAGGACTTCTTTAATTGGTAGTAATTTTATACAGTGCTGCCACCAGTAGGCATAAGTTGACATTTTCATTGACCGATTTATCATATATTATTGTGTTATTGAGAAAATACATCTTTTGAGGATAATCTTACAGAATACATTTATCGTTAAAACTTGCAGATTTCATGATCATAATTTAAAATTTCTATGCACTGACAACCAATCAGCAATATACTGAGCTTTCATTAAGCAATCTAAATAGAGATGTTGTAATGTTAGATGATAGGGGCCTATTTTTATATACAATGGTGGATCCATTCTTGCCTGTGCAAAGTAAGCAGTTTCACAAATTATCCAAGCATGCTTTTAACAAAGGAGTGGTGGTTATGTACATGTGACACTTATATGACACGACCATTCAGGGTAATAAAAGGACTTTGAAGAGACACATTGAGTTAGTAAATATAACAATTTTATATTATATTAATAAATAATTTCAACTAAAGGTAAATTTAAAAATAGGGGTATAATTAAAGGCTCCAAACGAACACATGCACTGCCAGAAAATCATACCATGATGTACTGTATCAGGAATTGTTTAAAAAATTGAACGAAACATTTTGTGATGATGATGTTGATAATAATGCTGCAGTCACTACAAGAAAAATGTTATTCTTGTATCTAACTATTTGTTAACACAGACAACACGTAAATTCTTGTTTGATTTAATTTTGCATTGCAAAGCATAAATTAACAGACTTGAGTCAAAAAAAGACACTGATATTTTTTAAAGGATATTTTAGCCATCAAAACTCAATTTCAACCTTCTCATGATGGTAATGTTTTCTTGATGTCAATTATTAGGTTGAGGTCAAGTTGGAACTAGATGCCAAAAATGTCTGTTTTTGATGTCAATTATCAGGTTGAAGTTAAGTTGGAACTAGATGCCAAAAAAATGTCTATACTTGATGTCAATTATCAGGTTGAAGTAAAATTGGAACTATGCCAAAAAATGTCTGTACTTGATGTCAATTATCAGGTTGAAGTTGAGTTGGAACTAGATGCCAATAAATGTCTGTACTTGGTGTCAGTTACCAGGTTGAAGTCAAATTGGAACTAGATGCCAATAAATGTCTGTACTTGATGTCAACTATCAGGTTGAAGTCGAGTTGGAACTAAATGCCTAAAAAAATCTGTACTTCTTGTCAGTTATCAAGTTGATGTCAAATTGGAACTAGATGAAGAAACATGTATGTACTTGATGTTAATTATCAGGCTGAAGTCAGGTTTGAACTAGATACCAAAAAATGTCTGTACTTGGTGTCAATTATCAGGTTGAAGTCAAATTGGAACTAGATGCCAATAAATGTCTGTACTTGATGTCCATTATCATGCCAAAGTCAATTGGAACTAGATGCCAAAAAAATGTCTGTATTTGATGTCAATTATCAGGTCTAAGTTGAGTTGGAACTAAATGCCTATAAAAGTCTTTAGTTGACCTCCTCTTACTCTACTGTAATCTTAAGTTTTAGACTTTCATTTCAATATTCAAGCATGTGACCTTTAAATATACAAATATTCAAGTCAACTTCAGTTTACCTATCCTATCCACCCATTCATTCTTGTGTTTATTGGTGGTAATATTACTTTTTTCAAGCATTAAGTTCTAGCAAATTATCTACAAACAAATGGTTGACTTCCTTCTGACCTGCCATTGTATGTCCAGTAGGTGAAGCAGACAGGTCTGAATGTAGTCATAAGCAGCATATACTTTCCTGAAATTAAAAAAAGAAATTCAGTGAATTAAAAACATTTCTACCATTTTTGGTGGATTTCATTGTTCCAAACCACAAATTTAAGTACCAACAACTAGTGATTCTTAATGTAAACAGAAAAGATCCCCATTACCAAACTACAAATTTATGTACCAACAAGTAATGACTCTCACTGCAAACAGAAAAGATCCACTTTCCCAATCTACAAAGTACCAATGAAAATGTTATTTTTGACAAAAGCAAGAAAATTGAAACCCACAAAAAATGAACAGAATTCACAGTAATGTGATACATAAGTAATACTGATACAAGCTTTAAATCCTTAGAATAAGAATTATTCTGTGTCTTGTGGTAGGAAGTCATATTTTTAGAATAAGAGTTATTCTGTGTCTTGTGGTAGGAAGTCATCTTATCATATTTAAAGTGAATTTAGATGTACAGATGGGATGAATCTGATTTTTTATTTAATTTAGCTGTACGATATGACAAGGAAACATGAATTTAATGGAATGACTTTTAATATGGCAGCATGATATGATATGGAAACATGAATTTAATGGAATGCCTTTTAATCTGGCAGCATGATATGACATGGAAACATGAATTTAATGGAATGTCTTTTAATATGGCAGCATGATATGACATGGAAACATGAATTTAATAGAATGCCTTTTAATTGGCAGTATGATATGACATGGAAACATGAATTTAATGGAATGCCTTTTAATCTGGCAGTATGATATGACATAGAAACATGAATTTAATGGAATACCTTTTAATTTAGCTGTATATCACAGGGAAACATTAATTTAATAGAATGCCTTTTAATTGGCAGTATGATATGACATGGAAACATGAATTTAATGGAATGCCTTTTAATCTGGCAGTATGATATGACATGGAAACATGAATTTAATGGAATGCCTTTTAATTGGCAGTATGATATGACATGAAAACATGAAAATGTAATGGAATGCCTTAATTTGGATGTATGATATGACAGGAAAACATGAAAATGTAATGGAATGTCTTAATTTGGGTGTATGATATGACAGGAAAATCATGAATTTAATGGAATGCCTTTTAATTGGCAGCATATGACAGGAAAACATGAATTTAATGGAATGCCTCTTAATTTGGTTATATGATATGATAGGGAAACATGAATTTAATGGAATGCATTTTGATTTGGCCATATGACATCAAAGGGAAACATGAATTTAATTCCTTTTAATTGGCTGTATGACCATGGAAACAAGAATTTAACGGAATGCTCTCAAGACCTGAAAACGAAGCATTTTTAAAACATTAAAAATATAATAAAATAGCAGTGTTGATGCAACCACAACAAAGATACTTGTATCTTATCATCTGCAAGCATAAGATAGCAAATCGAAAAGGACCCCTTGTGGAACAATGTTATCCAACAAAACAAAATTCTTGTTAATGCTGCAATGGATTTAATTATAATTGTTAACATAATGGAAATTCAAGCTTTTTTATTGGGAAACAATTTTTGTGCTTTTGGCTGCTTCAAGCCATGAATTTAGAGACCTAACAACTAATAATCTTTCTGGGGAAACATTGAGAATCCTTCTAAATTCCACTAATTAAAAATCTTTCTGGAGAATTAGGAATCCTAAAATTCACTAATAATAATCATTCCATGGAAGCATTAGGAATCCTTATAAAATCCACTACTGCTAATCATTCTGGGAAAGCATCAGAATTCCTTCTAAAATCCACTATCAATAATCATTCTGGGGAAGCATTAGGAATCCTTCTAAAATTCACTAACAATAATCTTTCTGGGGAAGCATTTGGAATTCTTCTATAATCCACTAACAATAATCTTCTGGGGAAGACCTGTACACTAGTGCTAAAAACTGGATATTATGTCATGTTTAACTTTGGACAGAACACACAATAATTTCCAAAATGTCAGGCATAATTGCCAGATAACCCCCATTTCACTAAAATTCTCAAAATATATCCTCAAATTGTGATTTTGCGTTATCTTGTTTAAGGTATTGATGGGAACATTTAGATTTATGTGAGTTAAAAAATATCAAGGATAAATATACTCTTTAGTTATAAAGTTTAGTTTGTACCAAAGAAAGTTTATTTAGTAAAGAAAGTTCTTTTGTTCTTGAAAGATTATCAAAGGTAGTTTCTACACAAAAAAGTCCATTTGTTCTTGAAAATTGAGTTGCAGAATTTCTCAAAAGTCATCAATTTTACATCAGAGAGTGAAACAAAATATGACAAATTTCAGGAAAATACTGGATAATAATGATTGTATTTGAATATTTAATGCCTGCTTAATGTTCAGGGAAAAACATTTGTAACACTTGTACTTACTTATCCAGCTCACGGCGATTGAAGTGGTGGTATGCATCTGTGAGTCTCCTGATGAGGGTGTAGAAGGCCTGTCTAACTTTAGCCTCTTGCCCTAAACCACACCCATCTAGACCCTCAGCATAGTGCTTGGCAAACCCATCTTGGCAAATCAGCATTTCTTCTAGGAACAGCACAATACTTATCTACAAAACAATTTAACAGCAACTATATAATTTTGTATACATTACCGTATGTACTCACTTATAAGAAAAGTCAGACTGCAAACAACAAAGATCATGATCTGCCATGGCATAATGTGCTGCTGTTCAGGGTCTGTGTTGTTTTTTCTATTGAAAATTCCTAACAAACTGGTATTTTTATTTTGTTTATTTATTTATGAATTAAAAAATTTCAGTTTGTGACTACATTCAACATTAGGAGCGTTTGAATTAGGACCTGATGTAAAGTTTATTGTTTCAGATCCCTTCATTAAACTCCTTACTAAAGTACACACTCCAACTCTCATTTTCGTAGCTTGTGTTTAATATTTAGACAAACTTGGAATGTATTGGATTAAAGCAAATATAACAAGGGTAAAGGTGGAAACAATTTTGTCTAGGCAAGATAAATTGGTAATATATTCATCACATTTTGACTTACTATATCAAAGAAAAGACATGGAACATGGAGAGAATTGTGTATACATCAAAATGGATTCCAGGAGACGCTGTTTACAGTTGTATGCAAAAGTTTAAACTAGTTAAATCAGAGATACTGATAGTCACCAAGCAAAAATAAAGTGTCAATGACCTGTAAGAATTGTTTCCCTCTATCACTATGTTATATAGATGGAAAGGCATTGTTGCTTTCTTTCAGGGAAGGCTTGATTTGGAGATAGCAGCATGTAATCATAATGCTAATATGATTGGCTAATAATGTGAATGGCTAATATATTCAAATGTGACTATCTGCATACATGAACCTCCTTAAGTTATTTTCAGAGTATGGTTGAATGGTGAGTATGTAAGCTTGATATTTTTACAGATCCATTGGTCATGAAATATAAGAGTATTTCATATTTTAAAACACTGATATTTTTACATAAAATTATGGGTCCAAGCAATCTAAGATTACTTAATAATGCATAGTCCTTTGCATATTTTCTTGTGCCAAATACAAATTTCCAAGTACAGATCATAATACAGAGGAGTTAGAGACTATCCACAAAATAAATGATTTCCACATGTCATTCACTTTCTTTTACTTTATCATTTCTTTGACAAGACTGTTATTATCATTATTATAACTGATTTGTCTTTTTTCACCATTTAGTAGGAATCAGGTCAAAAACACATGATTTTAAATCCATTGATCCTTTGAGTTTAGAGTACTACAATGCACCCTAGTAGAAAGTTACATCTTATAGATGTCATAATATAATGATTGTGTCATCTGAAGCTCCATAATATGATTTGCAAGACTGGACCACCTAGCATAACTGTACAGATTTACAATAACTTGTGAATGGTTTTATGATGAAGAAGTCATAGAAGTTTTGTTGTCTTCTGTATTGTTGGAATATAGTAAAATATTGAAAGCTTTTAAAAGCACGAACCCCTTATTTTCCATTATGCTTTTCCAAGAAAAGTTTCAGTTACGTAACCAGTGGACAATAAGGAATAAATGAACTTACCTTTAGACAGTTTGTTGAAATATAGGTCTTTCTTAGTCCATACAAGTTTAAGTTTCAAATATGACAAACTAAATTTTGTTGACTGTTGCTGTCACACAAGTTCATTTGCTGGTTACTGACAACCAATAATCACTCAAAGTGTTTGTAATTTATTAAGTAAACACCATGATGGGTTGCAATAAAGCAAAAATTTTATGACATCAAGTTACAAAATAAAAATTCTGAAAGAATAATTTTATAATCTTGTTTAATTAATAAATGACAATCTAACTGACTCCTGGTCATTTGATTTAATGGAAAATCTTCTATTATTGTTATTAATCTTCACAACACAAGCTGCTATTATCAGAAAAATTGTATATGCTAGTACTTACAAGACAAACATTTTTCAATAATAATTATGTAGTGTAACTGACCTGGAATGGATGCTCATTTGTCAGGGTTCTCACAATTTCAGCTGCCATCATGTAGACATCTGCTACAGCCTGTGCATGCTGAGATCTCTCCTGCAACATGTGGTTCACCCTGCACAGTGAAAGTAGTTTATAATTAGCTAACATTACTGTAAAATTCTGTACAGTGAAAGTAGTTTATAATTAACTAACATTACTGTAAAATTCTGTACAGTGAAAGTAGTTTATAATTAACATTACTGTAAAATTCTGGCTTTCAGAAAGCACAGCATGTCTTCTGCAACATTTTAGAATAAAGGTCATGTGTGTAATGACCAAATGTCTTGAGTCCAAGCTTGTAAAAGTCATGCATGTAGAGTAAAAGTTTGTAAAGGCCATGTGTGTAATGACCAAATGTCTTGAGTCCAAGCTTGTAAAAGTCATGCATGTAGAGTAAAAGTTTGTAAAGGCCAAGTGTGTTACATCCAAGTTTGTAAAGGCAACACATGTAAAGGTTATGTGTGTAAAGGCCATATTTGTAAAGGCAATTGTGTAAAGGCCATATTTGTAAAGGCAATTGTGTAAAGGCCAAGTGTGCAAGAGTCAAGTTTGCAAAGTCCAAGTTTGTATAGGTCATGTTTGTAAAAACCAGGTTTGCCAAGTGTATAACAGCTACATTTTAAAGGATAAAAGTGTATGGATTAAATTTCAAAGGCCTTTTGAGTCCACTCCGAGCTTGTAAACTTCAAGTTTCTAAAGACCAGACTTATCAAGGCCAAGTTGTAATCTGATTGGTTAGCATGGGGTATGAATTGTGACTGGTGAAGTAGGTGGATGTTAGCTAACTTTCATATTAAAAAAATGTGAATTATCAACTACTGGTAACTTGATGATATAATGTAAAGTTCTAGCCAATCAGCCTTTCTCTATAGACAACTGGCACTGACAATATGGTCAACTGGGATAAAATGTATGAATGTAATTCTCTGTCATATCCCACAATTTTTAAATGGTTTCATCAATTTAAAGATGGCTAAGAATCAACAGAAGATAACCCATGTTTTGGAAGAGGGTTGTTCTTGTTATATTGTTTAATGCCATTGATCAGCATATGATAGGTTGGCTATAAATGGAGGCCAGTATAAATGGTGGAGGAAGAATCCAGGAAAACCCAGGAAAGAACCACCAACTGACGAGAAGCTACAGCAAGCTTTCCCGTATACCTACATGAGACTTGAACCCACGCAGACAGAGGTGAGATGGCAATGATCTGTAATGGTGAGCGCTTCAGACTACTTGGCCACTCAGGGCCCCACTGGAAGATAATGGAGTATAACTGGCGAATGAGATGAAACTGCTGTGAAAGTGGCAATTGTTGAAGATATTAAATGCAAAGTGGAAGATATTTCTGTAATCACCAACCTTAATTTATCAGCTGATTTTAGAAGAATCATTTGAAGCTCAGAAAGGTTTGTAAGAAGATAGGTTCCACATTTGTTGACTGCTGATCGAAAAAAGACTGGTTGAAATGAGCAAAATGCTACTCACCAAACACGAGTTTGAATGTGATTGTCACAGACAATGAAACAGATTTACTCTTTGGAATCTAACTCAAGAGAAAATAATAAAAAAAGAGCCACGCCCACAAATGACTGTCTTGGGAGTTGTATACACCTTACTTTTTATGCAACATATCAAGTTGTCCAGGTACCAATACCTGATTAAGCTACTGTCAATGGACATTTTTTATTCTTCCAAAGTCTTGCTAAAAGTTGTGAAACACAACTGAACTATCCATTTATGCACCTATACCCAAGATATCCATCTTCTACATGGCAATGCAGTGGAGCAGAACTCCACCACTGTGAAAAACTTCCAGATGGAGCAAACTTTGAAATTTCCTCAATTCTTCTTGGATTTAGCTCCAACTGAATTTGGCTAAAAATCACATTATCCAAGATTCAATTATGGGGATGAGATTTCAAAGCTTCTATGTGCTTGGAAGTGCAATTTTCCAGTGTTTGAACAACATATCAAACAGTGAATACAAAATGCAAGTAATTGGAAAATTAATCAGACTGAGGTGTGAAAAGTTGCATGGGGACTTTGAAGAGATACACTGACTTAACTGTCATTAACAAAGAACTTTGCTGTACAGAACTTTATAAATAACACTCACATCTTCTCTATCAAAGGGTCATCAATCCATATCGACCAATGGCATCTGTAGCAAGCCAAAATAATATCTACTGCTCTGGTATCTAATAGCAACTGAAAGAAACAGATCCAATCACATTGCTCTTTATATTTACCTTCAAAAACAGATTAAAATAACACCTACAAACATATACAACTTCACATGTCAATTGTAAGTTCTCCAGTTTAAGTCATCCATACCCAGTTACCTTTCAAGGTAAGGTATGTGGAAATCATAAAAGTCACCCAATTTAACACTTATAAAATATAATGATTTTTCTTAATTTGATTCATCTTGCTATGGATAGTGACTCTTTCACCTGCAAGAAGGCACTTGATTCTGCTAGGTGCAAGTGCAATGGCTGATATGTCATAATGTGGATCTATGACCCTGGGCAGGCAACTTGGATCAATAAAGATTCCTATGTACTATATGAGTCACTTTGGAAATGTAGCCTTTGAAACAAATTCTTGTCTACACATTGTATAATGATAATACTTATGCATTAATGCATTATAGCAATGATAGGCATAGATTAATTTGGGTTGTCCTTTATTAATTCCAAATAAAATGTTATATTACATGTTTGATAGTAATGGTTATGATTGAGATATATATCTCTCCAAATTATGTTTTGTACTTAAATCGGAAAACTGTTCCTATCAGTCAGCTGCCTTGAAGTTTATACAAGCAAATTCAACTTTAATTCCGCTTTTAGTTGACATATATATGCTTAAATTATGATCAGTGTGAAAGACTGGCAACACCCAATGAAATTTTACACTTTATCAGTCTGGTTCCTTGTACCTTTCTGTATTCCATGCTGGATCCTGAACAAATTCTAAAACTAGTCTAAATGATGGGTACTTCTCTGGGGTTTCATACTGAAAAATATGAATGTAAAAAAAATTGTATATCTATCATTTAGAAGTCTAATAAATCCCTCAAAAATGTTTTGTGTTCTGTGCAAAATAAACAGCAAATCTGAACTACATCAAATAAAAACAAATTGTAGACTTTCTAGTGCTATTTTGTATGAAACAGTGATTAAAATATAGAACTAATGAACAAATCTATCAGTGAACACTAATCACTCTATGGATTTTTACAGCTAAGACCAATAATTTCAAAAGACAGCTGAAAAAAAGGCAAAATGTTGACTTTTCTTTGCAAGTTTTAACCAAAACAATACAAACAAAACAATGGAGTTACTCAACATATTTCACTGTGTATATTTACAACTATAGTACCTACTGATCCTATGGAAAAAACAGTCTCTGAGAGTGTTTTAAAAAAATGTCTAATTTGGTCACAAAATTGCTTGATAAATTCAGACTAAAAACTTGATAAGAAATAACCAAATACATTAGTTTACCTTTGAAATCTGCCTCTCATACTTTCTATTGGACAATTTTCTTAGCTTGGCTGACTTGGTTCTAGTAAACTGGAAGTAGATAAATAAATACAACTGGACATTAGTTTATCTGACAAGCTTTTTTATTTGATTCAATGACAGGACCATTCTCACAAGTCAGACATCAAAGTAGTGTGGTCAGTTTTAATTTCATGTAGATAAATTATTTTTTTATATTTCTTCTACAAATTTTTAGGGTATCATATTAGTTATGTCAGCATTCAATAAGTGACATATATTGTAGACGTATGGCTTTTATAAAGCTTATAAGACCATTAAATGATTTCTTTGACACCAAGAGTTACTTCCCCTCCTTAAATCTTCTTTAGTATAACTTATAACTCACAGCTGACACTTTGCAAAGCCTGTCATCTATTATAACAATCAAATAGTGTTCACTTTTATGGCTTGCATTTAGATAGGAAATATGTTGGTTTTAAAGTCCTAAGCCAGTAATAAGCAAGCAAACATCAAGATCAAAATCATTTAGGACCCATTCATACAACCATCCATACAGGAGTAGTGGTAACAGGGATTTGAGAGATGTTCACTATAGCTTCCACTACGGCTGTGCAAGTGGTAACATTTTATTGAGGACCATCCACACATCATAATAAGTCATCTTGTGAAAATCACATTGGCAATATTACTTTTAGCTCAGGCATAACAAAATTTTCCAGAGGAAGACTGGTAGCCATACTGGATATCAGTTCAGTACCATGATCAGTTTGAACCAGTCTGATATCAATGAAAATCTTTTCGTAAAACTCAATGTCCTTTTAATCAGTAAGGAACAGTAATCACATGATTTTCAAGATTGCTGCTGTGGTGGCTATATTGGATGTCAGATTGGAACCATTTTCATACAGAACCAACTAAACATCACAAAAAGTCTTTCAAGAATACACCATGCTGAGACCATCCATTCAGGAGAAGTAGTGTTAGCAACACTTCCAAGATGGCCACTGTGGCAGCCATAATTGATGTCCAAGCAGCAACATTCTGATTTAAGACCAACTAGATCATAGGATCAACATGTCGGTAAAGTTTCTTGGCAAGTCTCCAAGTTGTGCAAATAGATGGACAGACAATAGACAACAGACAAATGACCATCCCATGAGTTATTTTGAATTTGAACAACAGAGTATTATCACTCTAGTGCCTTAAACAAAGTACCATAAAAGAGTGATAACCAATAAGTTTTGTAAAACTGAAGAAATAATTGATATCCCTAAATACAGAGTGAAAACTTTAACTAAACTTGCAATATTGTATATTAATTCCCCCACAGTCCTAAAAATTTTTTATCAGAAGTCGAAATGTAAGAAGTTACAACTGAATTCCAATGGTATTCCAAATAAATTCTGATATTGAATGTGTTGATGTGCATGTTGTCTTGAATGTGTTCATGTGCCAGTGGTCTGAATTGTAATTATGTGCTAAGTCTTCAGATTTATCACAATAATATAATCCAAACATGTTCTTGTCTGAATTCACCACAATACGAGATTACTCTGTCAGTCCAAAATTAATAATGATGAGCACTTTGTATTTCCAGTGAATATAAATTTTAATATATAAAGCCACCCAAATGAAAAACTGAACAGAACAATAAGACTGATTCTGGTTCAAGATGTTAAGGCAAGAATGAGTAAGGCAAGAATGAGTAACCTTCAAGTAAACAACAATATATAAAAAAAATTAAGACACAAAAATACAGCACAGATATGGGTCAGCCTCCTCTTTAAAATATTCAGAGTTGTCAACAAGTTTAGGAATTTCCAAGTGGAAACCTGATTTCCTAGACCCAGACCCAAATACATGTTTGCCTTCATTGATAATAATATGAATACTTACTCCATACAAATAGAGAAATATTAGCTATGTATTATGCTGTTTACAAAATTAATGTCACTGGTCAGGAACAGCATGAATTTGATTTTGGACAAGGTCAAGTTAAAAATACAGATATACATAGCATAAATCATTAAAAAAGCCAACAAATAATACAAATTAATTATACATAACAAGAGCTAAAAATCACTGCATTATCTGCATCATATATGGAAGATCATTTGCTTCTAAAAAAGTTTAGATTGAAAAGTATAATTTGCTGTTCATCTTAACATTCTAAGACTAATCATTGTTTGGGAGCTGCCAAAAGATAAGTTAGAAATTTTCTATTATAAATAAGATTGTTGCCTTATATTATGAAATAGCCATTGTCATGTACATGCAAGCTTTATAAAACATATTTGTCCTATTAACCTAACAATTAAAATGTTTGTGTTGAATGTAAGAATTAAACAATATCCATAACATCAAAATGGTTCATGAAGATAATCTTTAAATTATTCAGTTGTTTACTACAAAAATTTCTTAGTACTTTTCTTCAATGTCAATATGCATGCATACACATATAAATACCTGCCACAATACAGAATAACATTTGTCAAAATCTGATTCATCAATGATAGATCTATACAAAGCCATTCATCCCCGGTTTGAAGATGTATGCAAGACTTTGTAAATACCAGCTAAAATCTATTTCAACAGAGTTAAATAGTGATCTTTTAAAAAACTTCAACAAATTAAACTTGAAAAGTACAAACCTTGACAACATTAAATCTCAGTTGCTTTGAGCTGGTAATTAAATTTTCATTTCCTTGACTGAGACATGTAATGTGACAAATATAAGCTAAATAGTGCATTACTCCTCGATACATATCAACTGTATTTAAAAAACTGAGCTAAATGTAAAACTAATGTAGATCAATGCAACCTGAAATATGTCAGAGTGTCTGATGTTTATCTTAATAGGATAAAAGTCCTCTAAATGCATATACAGTCAAGTTACATAATTCTGCAAACAATAATGCTCAAAAAACAAATTTAAACTTAAACCAGTGTTTGAACTATATAGATCGACATTGTTAAACCACAGGGTGAAGCTGCTGGCCATAAATTACATTTAACTATGATACAATTATACAACCAAAGTAACATGAATATGCTAGAGGTATAACAAACATAATCATCTAAAGTATAAGAGTAATTTATTATATGGATATACATACCTCTTGTTTCAGCTGTGTTTTTGTCAAACCAGCAAACTTGAGTAAAAACAAAGCCTTGTCTTTGCATATTGTAGCTGAAAAAGTACAAATGAGGACAAATTAATTTTTCTTTCCAATGTCATGTGGGATAAACATATCAAAGTTCTTTCTATTAGGTGATACAAGAAGTACATGTATCTGATCAAATGAGCAGAATTGCTCTTAATTCACTCTTCCTTAAAATCTGTAATGCAATGGGTGAATGCAGTATTTGTCTATTTTGAGTTAATCTGTAATGCAAGGGGTGAATGCAGTATTTGTCTATTTTGAGTTAATCTGTAATGCAAGGGGTGAAGGCAGTATTGGTCTATTTTGAGTTAATCTGTAATACAAGGGGTGAATGCAGTATTGGTCTATTTTGAGTTAATCTGTAATACAAGGGGTGAATGAAGTAATTGTTTATTTTGAGTTAATCTGTAATGCAAGGGGCGAATGCAGTATTTGTCTATTTTGAGTTAATCTGTAATGCAAGGGGTGAATGCAGTATTTGTCATTGTCTTAAATACTAGCAAATGATAATCATTTTCTGTATTTGATTGATCTTGTTAAAGAGTTTTGATGTTTGTGGTTTTTTAATGTCAAACTGATTAAATTAACACATTAGGCAATCATTTTTTCACCTTAGTATGGTCGGTTAGGTCAAGACAAAATATGATACCTATTACACTGGTTTTAAAATTAAGGTAAACAGTTTGTTTTCTTTGGCTTTTTAAAAATTTTTTTTTTATATAGTATTATATATATATGTGATGTTTTACCATGTGGGTAAAATGTGCAAGGGTTGGCAATGAGAAACAGGGAGGGTCATACAATTAGAAAAACATATTTTTGGCATTACACCCTTTATTTATAGAGACCATCCTCAATGAATTAGGCTTTTCATTGTTATCTCTAAATAATTTTTTTTTCTGGAGGAGTTATTACAAATGATCACTGACAATATTAATACCTTTAATACCTTAACAATAGAAACATTTTCTAATGTATGCATTACAGCATATCAGCATTTTATCTGTCAAGATTATATTCTGATCTCAGAATGAAAATAAACAGGAGTTCACCCTCCTCAAACATAAAAAGGCTGCATCACTCATGTAACTATTACTATTTGTTTTCTTTGGGGGCAAGCCATGATGGATTCTACTGAGATTCAAAAGATTAAATGAACAATGTCATATTGTTGTCCATGGCAAGTTCCTACCCAATTAAAAATATGAAAAACAATGACTGACCTATGCTTCATTTAAAACTATGACAATTACAAAAGTAAAATTCTAGATTAATGTTTTTTCTCAAAGAAAAACTTTGAATGCAATTTAGTGTTTCATAAGTTTAATAAATAAAAGCTACATGTCTTCAGTTGTTGAAAATCATAGATTTATTCTGTTCACTTGTTTCTTCATCTTACATGCTTATTTTGTGACGTAAACTGAAATTACACAGATTCAGCCACAAGCTTCTGCTTTTAATGTGCTGACTTTCTCATTCCCATGGCTGTAAGGTAATGTAACACTTATATCAGTGTTAATTTATGTGTAATCTTCTGATAGTACAGTGGCCCTCTTTTATAAGGCCACCCTTCTGGCAAAATGGCCATATAGGATGAGAGGCCTTTCCAGAGGAGGAATATACTTGTGTGTTGTATGTATATGTAGTAAGAATGTTACACATAACTTCAAAGTATTTAAGATTTTCATTTTTTTTTTATTGTTAAAAGGTTTTTTCTTGTCTTTAGAACAGACTTATTTCAAGTTAACATACATTAATAATTCTTAAGCTTAAGCATGAAATGCCAGTGGGGCAATGATGACTTGCAGATTGTAAAACCATTCAGAAATGTTATTTAAAATCTAGGAATATACATTGTCTAGCATTTAAAATAATTCTCTTTCCATTTACTCCATTTTCCCACTGCTGCAGAATATTTTCCATATCTGTTAGATGCTTTACAAAAATAAATATTTTGGTAAGACCTCTTGTCTTCAACTTGAATAATTTTTGCCTTTCTTCTAAAGTTTTAATTCTCTGTTTACATGATGATATGTTAAAGTTTTGTAATGATTTATTCCATTATTGCTAATAGTACATAACTGCAATTTATTTATGCAGACAGAACATTTGCAGAGTAGATGAAATGCCTTGTTTATAAAGAAGGGAGACATGTAATGTCACATGATTTTTCAGTCTTTGTCTGGTACCATGTTTTGTTCAAGGTTACTTTCTCTGTTTTAATTCACAAGATCTATATTTAGCTTATGCTGACCATATTAGGATCCTGACATCTGGTAATAATCTGCAAAGACAAAACTCAACTGCTGTGTGATGCCCAAAATTCTGTCACAACACTGTTGACCCAAATTTCTGTAAATGTCACCATTAATTATATATTAACCTTAGTGGTACAAGTGTTTTTTAGCCAGCATTTCTTTTTGTAATGAAAACCTGGCATCGGGAAACATATATCAGTAAAGATAATCAGATCACTTACATTACCATATGAATTAAATATTGGTTCTGGACATAAAAAAGTCATTGCTTCTTGTGGGGGAAAATTTCTCATTGTGCACTATTATGCTGGCCACTGGTTGTGTTGGAAGGGTGGCCCTTCTTGAGGGGTAGTTTTGAATACAAACTATAGTTTGATGCTACATCCTCATCTGTACCCCCTACCAATTTCAATAACTAAAACGTTAAATGTGATAAAAAGTACACAGAACTAAGTCAATTGAATCATTGATTTATAATTTCTAACTGAGATGAGAATGGCACTTATGCTGGTAATCCCTTGCACCTTTCATGCTTAACGGACTTTTCATACTAATATGGCGCCATACACTATGGGCTAGTTTATTTCCCTCAGACAACATCATTATGTAGTTCATTCTATTGGTTTACTGCTGGATAATTCCGTAAATTGCCATAAAGTTGAGAGTTTAAAATTATATCTCTTTGCACACATGTACATATTAATTGAACTGCTTGTCAAATCCATGTGAAAGGCAAATTTGTTGTCGTCATTCTTTTCCTTTGCTTGATTCAACATTGTAAATATCAGAAGCAGAAGACATGTATGCACCTCTGTAGTTGTGCTCATACCCCTTTGCTGAAAATGGACTTGTCCAGGAACTGGAAATGGATCTTGGGCATGTCCATCTACTATACTGAAAACTTCCATTAAGCATGAAACGTGTAGACAATGATGATATAGGGCCATTCTACTCATAGTCTGGTTACAAAATATAAATCAATGAATGAATCAACTAAGTTTCTTGCACTTTTTATCATATTAAAGGTTTCAATTATTGAAATCAGTAGGGGAAGGGTACAAACAAACAGGTTGATATAATCGGATGATATTCTACGCCAAGTGACTATGGCTGTAAAAATGGGTCACTGCTGCTTAGTGTGACCACAGATGTGTGTTACACTAAGCTATCAGGTAATAATTCTTATATATAATACACAACAGAAAGAAAAGTCATAGGGTAAGGCAACTGATATTTCCCAAATGAAAATACTGAAATACTGTAAGTAAAAATCTCAGCTGATAATACAAAGCATATCTGGAGCCCTGGCAAAATTGGGCTTACCATCACCAGAAGTCCCTCTAGTCATGAAAGATATCATTCTCATATTTTGTAAAATGACAATCTTGCTTCAATGAAAATTTCCAGGTATGTATAATGAAAACCCAACTACGGAAACATTTTCAAAATTTTACAATGAAAATTATTCTACAAATATATCAATATCAGTCTATTATGGACTACAAACACTAATTTCTATTTCAAGATATATTCTTACTGACCCTGAAATAAAAAGTGAACTCTCTTTGTTTATGAGGCTCAACCAATAATTAATTATTAGTTGACAACAGTTTACTGACATGGTAACTGAAGATGAATTGGTACAACAATGCGACCTATTTTCGATGTTATATTTCATAATCATGGCATCAAAAGTACTTAAAGCAATTTCAATAACATATTCAATTTCAATAACATATTCCATATTACGAGTACAAGAAGAAGCCACACTGTTGACCCAAATTTCTGCAAGTGTCACCATTAATTATATATTAACCTTAGTGGTACAAGTGTTTTTTAGCCAGCATTTCTTTTTGTAATGAAAACCTGGCATCGGGAAACATATATCAGTAAAGATAATCAGATCACTTATATTACTGTATGAATTAAATATTGGTTCTGGACATAAAAAAGTCATTGCTTCTCGTGGGGGAAAATTTCTCATTGTGCTGGCAACTGGTCCTGTTGGAAGGGTGGCCCTTCTTGAGGGGTAGTTTTGAATACAAACTATAGTTTGATGCTGCATCCCCATCTGTACCCCCTACTGATTTTAATTACTAAAACGTTAAATGTGATAAAAAGAGCACAGAACTAAGTCAATTAAATCATTGATTTATAATTTCTAACTTGATTGAGATGAGATTGGCACTAATAATGGCAATCCCTTGCACCTTTCATGCTTAACAGACTTTCCATACTAACATGGCGCCATACACTATGGGCTAGTTTATTTCCCTCAGACAACATCATTATGTAATTCATTCTATTGGTTTACTGCTGGATAATTCCATAAATTGCCATAAAGTTGAGAGTTTAAAATTATATCTCTTTGCACACATGTACATATTAATTGAACTGCTTGTCAAATCCATGTGAAAGGCAAATTTGTTGTCGTCATTCTTTTCCTTTGCTTGATTCAACATTGTAAATATCAGAAGCAGAAGACATGTATGCACCTCTGTAGTTGTGCTCACACGCCTTTGCTGAAAATGGACTTGTCCAGGAACTGGAAATAGATCTTGGGCATGTCCATCTACTATACTGAAAACTTCCATTAAGCATGAAACGTGTAGACAATGATGATATTAGGGCCATTCTACTCATAGTCAGGTTACAAAATATAAATCAATGAATGAACTGACAAAGTTTCTTGCACTTTTTATCATATTAAAGGTTTCAACTATTGAAATCAGTAGGGGAAGGGTACAAACAAACAGGTTGATATAATCGGACTATAGTCAGTGCCAAGTGACTATGGCTGTAAAAATGGGTCACTGCTGCTTAGTGTGACCACAGATGTGTGTTACACTAAGCTATCAGGTAATAATTCTTATATAAAATACACAACAGAAAGAAAAGTCATAGGGTAAGGCAACTAATATTTCCCAAATGAAAATACTGAAATACTGTTAAGTAAAAATCTCAGCTGATAATACAAAGCATATCTGGAGCCCTGGCAGAAGTTGGGCTTACCATCACCAGAAGTCCCTCTAGTCATGAAAGATATCATTCTCATATTTTGTAAAATGACAATCTTGCTTCAATGAAAATTTTCAGGTATGTATATTGAAAACACAATTACAGAAACATTTTCAAAATTTTACAATGAAAATTATTCTACAAATATATCAATATCAGTCTATTATGGACTACAAACACTAATTTCTATTCCAAGATATATTCTTACTGACCCTGAAATAAAAAGTGAACTCTTTTTGTTTATGAGGCTCAACCAATAATTAATTATTAGTTGACAACAGTTTACTGACATGGTAACTGAAGATGAATTGGTACAACAATGCGACCTTTTTTCGATGTTATATTTCATAATCATGGCATCAAAAGTACTTAAAGCAAGTTCAATAACATATTCAATTTCAATAACATATTCCATATTCCATATTCTGAGTACAAGCAAGATGTATTCCGAGTACAAGAAGAAGCCACAATTTCCAGAGTAAACAGTATCAACTTGCGGGCTAGAAAATATGGTATTAATTTGATGTCTGAACTATGAACCAAATCTAGGCATAATAAGCAAAACACTTCAGAAATATATGCTTTAGTTTATGCTGATAATGTAGCAAATTCTGCTGACACAGATTTGCAATCACAAATAAACATTTTGGAAGAATTTTCCCATAAATCAAGCAAGTGCATCATCCTTAACAAAACAAAAATAGTTATTTTCAAAAGAAGGTTCTATGTCACAGAATGAAAGATTGTATCACTGTGAGATTCTTGTGGTACATGATTTTTTAATAAATACATGGGTTTGTTTCTAATGCCCAAACAGAGTTGGACCATGGCTACAGAAAGACTGGCAACACAAACAATCAAGTCAAACTCTTTTCTTGATACTTGAAATCTCAACTTGATGTCAAATTATACCTCAAAAACTGGATTCCATGATAAATACTGACAGGCTTTACACGAGTTAAGTGACTAGCATCATAAGCTTATGATAGAGACAGGTACAACATCCATACAAATTAATGAATATGTCCTTTGTGTCAGACTTTTACCCAATCAATCTTTCAAGCATCCAAGTTATAAACACATTTTATCCAATCAAACCATCAAGTATCCAAGTTATGAACAGACTTTACCCAACCAAACCATCAAGTATCCAAGTTATAAACAGACTATAACCAATCAAACCATCAAGTATCCAAGTCATAAACAGACTTCACCCAATCAAATCATCAAGAATCCAAGTTATAATCAGACTTTACCCAGTCAAACCATCCAGTATCCAAGTCATAAACAGACTTTACCCAATCAAACCATCAAGTATCCAAGTTATGAACAGACTTGACCCAATCAAACCATCAAGTATCCAAGTTATAAACAGACTTTACCCAATCAAGTATCCAAGTTATAAACAGACATTACCTAATCAAACCATCAAGTATCCAAGTTATAAACATACTTTACCCAATCAAACCATCAAGTATCCAAATCATAAATAGACTTTACCCAATGAAACCATCAAGAATCCAAGTTATAAACAGACTTTACCCAATGAAACCATCAAGTATCCAAGTCATAAACAGACTTTACCCAATCAAACCATCCAGTATCCAAGTTATAAACAGACTTTACACAATCAAACCATCATGTATCCAAGTTATAAACAGACTTTTACCCAATAAATGTCAAGTATCAAAGTTGTGAAAAGACTTTACCCATTCAACAATGACCAATACTGACTGTGACCAGTCCATATTTTACACTTGGGAGATCAGAGTTAATGCATCCTGGATTTGAGTTCTGTCTTGCCTGCTGCTGAAGCAGGTACTAATACTATATTAATACTGCTCAGTATGAACAAAATATTTTCATGAAATTTGATATAATCACCTGGCTCATCTTCCTCTCCTTTTCCTTGCTCATACTCTGCAGCCAATCTTTGCCTTTGATTCACCTACAGAAATTGAGAAACAAGAGACATGAGTGTGCATTATATCAATCACTGACAATCATTGGTCTCAAAGGCAATATAGTAGCAATACAGCAGGTGACTCAGGTTGAAAGACATACATGTCAGAGTAGTTTCCAGCTGATTGAAATTGTTGTTATCTGACACATTCTTTAACTCTGTTTCTACTTTTGAGTGACATCAGCAGATTAAAATATCATCATGGCATCTTTCATATGAATGTGACTAATGGTCTTGCTATGTTTCAAATTTAAAGAGAGAGTCTTTCTGCTAATTCTTTTTTATATTAGTAACTATAGCTATAACTTTTGAGATCATTCAATGGTACAAGTTGATTGTGATAAGGACAAGCTTCTTGTTTTCAAAGAAGTCAGCTGGAAGCTGAGAGCAGTGTGATATCATTAATGTGGTACAAGTCATTGAAAAGATGCTATTTTTCCTTGTATGCCTTCAAAGTGGAGGGCCATCTAGCCATCTCAATCCTCTCTATAACTGAAGGGCAGAACTCTTTTTCACACAGGGCATGCCTGAGAAGAGCATGGTGTGGAGGAGGAGTTTTTTGGACATGAAATAATGGTGACCTCAGCTGCTTATGTTATGTTACGTTCATCGCCAAATTGAGCAAATCATTGATTCTAGATCTGTCCAATCTGAGTGGGACTGAACAACTTGCAAACCCTAAACCCATGTTCTGATTAGTTTTGGTATCCAAATTCCTGTTGTGAAGGCATATGCCCATATTCCCTCCCAGCTGATTTAATGAGTATTAGGTCCATGCCTCTGGGTCCAGGAATTAAGAGCTGAAAGTTGAGTTTGTTGTCTGACCTTGTCACAAATAGGTCAACCATCAGTGTTATCATTATCAATGCTGTCTTCCTTTGGATGCGCTCCACACAAGTGTGGGAGGCGTAGAGAATGGCCATCATTTCCTGGAGACTGATGTTAAGAGGGTTCTCTTTTACTTGCTAATACCATCAAAGTCTTGGTGACAATCTACAATTTCGTATTTAGCATAGGGTTAGAATTTTAAAGAAAACAAATTACCCTGAGTTTCCTCACTAGTTATAATGGCTATTAAAAAAAGACTTTGCATATCTTAGGTACTGTTCAAAGAACCTTAATTTCCTTTATTTTGGTGTATGATTGATGGGTGTAATATGGGTTATAGAGTATACAGCTTGGCCTTACTCCAGATTTGCACCTTTCAAAAACGTGCTAACTCTACTTGCTCATTTTCACTTCCCGAACTTCAGAGGTAATTTGTAAGAAAAAGAGCTGATAACTTTTATTTACATTTTATGTATTTGGTAATTCATTCATTGCACTTTTAGAAGCTGGTTTTGTTTAGTTTGGCAAAATTCATTTTCACTTTTTTAATAGCTGCCAAGGATAGTGTACTTTAGACAAATTCAGGTTGATATTTGGAGCACAAGGGAGCAGTCATTTTCGTTAGCAGTGTGCTAAGATCATTTAAAATTTCCAAAAGTACAATATCCAAAGAAATTTCAGCCACATTACATGAAAGTAGCATATAGGTATGCCAACATTCTCTCCACTGTGCATGTTTAAAATGCAAACAACTTCACCTTACATCACTCTCTCAAAAGTACATAATAACTTTTGCAGCAAGAGTAACCCCCAACACAACAACCAGTGTCCATACAGATTGAGACTGGAGCTTCTAAAAGTATTTGTGCTGGTAACCACACCCTGTCTTGCAGCTGAAGCAAAAAGTTCAATTTTGGTCAATATCATAGACCAAATGCCTTGAGCAGGTGCCTCTGTGCCAGAAATTTGCCACCTGTTCCACCTGTATAAGTTGCATGTAAAGGTGGTTGCAGGATAACAGGTACATTCAGCTGGCAGAGGAGTTGAAGAGACAACCTAACCAATATGAACATCCTGGCAGACACCTTCTCTGATTGAATGATATTGTTGAAATAATTAAAAGGAAGATAAACCTGGTTTTTATGAGTTAAGAACATCGTACCTAAATGAACAAAAATGTCAAGTAGGGTCAAGATTTGACTTCTTCAAATTAACTATCAACCTTAAACTGTAAGTGAAGTAGATATGATTGTTCATATAGTGAACAAAACCTGAACTTATTTAATGACTGTTTTTACAGAATATTATCCAGGTACACCACAGTTCGTGTGAAGGATAATTCCCATAAGTGGTATAAGGTGCAGTCCAAAGTCTTTGTGAAGGTCCAGGGCTGAGATTTTGGCCAAATGGAAGGGTGTGGCATGGTTCTCACACTTTCTAAATATAAATTTCCAGGTCATTTCCAGTTTTTTTCAGAATGAAATTAATTTTTTTAAGGTTCATATATGACCCTTACTGAATGGACTTAAAGAAATTTTTGGTTATAAAACATGCATTTTCCAAATCTAAAGATTTTTCTCTTTTAACTCTTTAAAACATATACTGCAGAAAAGATGATCATGTATAAAACCATAAAATGAGTCACATGAAACAAATTTGACCATATTCCTATAAATTGGCATTTAAAGCCATTTCAGTGTACAGAATAAAAATTCTAACTTTCCTTTGCTGACATGCATTACATGAAAACAACATAATGAACATAAATTAATTTTGTTTATTTTCAAACCTTTAATTATAAAGAAATTTACAGCAATATATGTGTATGTTATACAAACATATAAACATTTCCTATTAAAAAAACCCAATAAATGCAAAGTATTAGAATCTTATCTTGTAACAAAAAAAGTTTAACCCTGAATTTGTGTGCCAATAAAATCTCAAACAAGATTTTTCAACCAACATAAACTTCTTAAGATGATTTGGTTAAAAATTCCATCGTTTAAAAACATTTACAAATCAGTTGATTTAAATTCCGACAAAAGACCTTCAAAATTATATATTGTTGTATAAATAAGGACTGAATTTTCTGTAGAATCAACTTGTCTTCTTATAGTTCAATAAACCAGTCTCCAAACCTGTATTGATACAGGGGCTCTTATAATTTCTTAATATATAATAAACGGGACAACAATTTCCCATTTCTCCTGCATTAATGAAGGATATAAACTTTTATATGGCACTAAATAGCCACTTTGTGCTGGTGCGACATAAAAATTCAACCAACCAACCAACCTGCATTCTATTTAAGATCTGAAACCAATGCTTCAAGCTACATGTTACTGTGTAATAGTTTTGTAGCAAAGTTCAGCTCAAAAATTCAAACTTTTTCTAATCCAGGTTTCATCCAAATATTCCAACCCCATTTTTCACTTGTGGACATTTAGGATAGAGTGTTGGGTCAGAGCAATTACACATAAAAAAATTTGGAACTTGCTGCCAGCATAAGATAGCTAACCAGCAGGCCTAGCAAATTTAAACTATGTTATATCTACTTATACCTGCATGAAATCGATAGGAAAATTACTTATTTTCTCAAAAATGGCAAGTATTATAATCATTATGTCTTTAATCCGCTGACAAACTAGACAAAACTTGGCATAGATGAAACCTGACCCAGTACTCGCCATTTGCGTTACTACTCACATGACTTCACAAATCTCAAACAACAACATCAGAAGTCCAATAATCATTTGAAATCAACAACAAACACCTTTATAATGTTGTACAAAATTTCAAATATATTAAATTAAAGTCTGATAACTTTTGTAAAAACCAGAAAGAACATATATTTCTCAACATATTTATTTGGAGAACAATGACAAGAAACTTGGCCAGTCTGATTTATCAAGCAGAATAGTGTGGTTCCCTGCTTCGTATGCTCCCTGTGTTAAAGAGCTCATGTCAACATCGTAGTCACATGATATGACAAAACTCCAGAAGTTGCTTTTGGAATAAATATTGATAATTTTGTGCTCTTTCATTTTGTATCTTTCTTACAACCCGTATGACTTTCGATATTTTTTTTCTACAATATTTAAAATGGTGGTTGCGAGATTCAGTATGCTTGTGCAACTAGCAATCAAAATTGCTAATACCAACTTGAACTTCATCAATGCTTTAGTTTTATCATCTTTCAGTGGATTAAAGACATAAAGATTTTAATACTCGCAATTTCTGAGCAAATAAATAATTTCATATCGATTTCATGCAGGTATGACTCAATTTAACAAAGCTTAAGTTTCTGAGCCATCGACTAGACCGCTATGATTTGTCATCACAATGTTGGTCTCTTGTGATGCGAGACTGGTTTTCATACTTTCCACATAAAAAAGATAAGATATTGAGTTATCTGTGAAAGAAAAGTTTACTAGACGAATATATTCCACTGAGATTTTGAATTGCCTCAACAAATATATTTATGGCAAGCTCCCAAATGATCCATATTGCAACCTCCTAATATTCTGGTTAGAACTCAACAAATTTAATCAGTTCAGTTACGACTCAATTATGTAATTGTTTTGGGCATCAAGTTGTGGAGGAAAATTCCCAGATTTTTCCTGACTTTTGTCATTATTTGCAAAATTCAAGAACTTTTTACGGTTGGAAAAAAAAAATATAATTTCTCCAGACTTTGTCCTGATTTCCCGGTAGCGTAGGAACCCTGGTGTGGAATTGGTACACTACCCTGAGGTATTTGCATGATACTGTGTAAATAGGTATATGGAGAGATGCATGTTCATGATGTCACAATGACTGATGGATGAAACTTGCCATCTCTATCTTGAAATTTGGGGAAGTGATAAGCTTATTGAATCTGCACAAGTCTATGGCAGATCTCAATTTTCCATTGGTTTTCATAACAAGAAAGCAAGAAAGCTCTGGAATTGTTTTCTGGACTACTTTCATGACCCAATTTACAAACAAAACTTCTATTTCCTTCTGAAAATGTCCACTTTCATGGGATCACCTGGAAACTCCATCATGAGAGAGGACGACAACAAGTGAAAGGGTTGGATGAATAAGATCTGAAACCTCTCTGAAATGACATCCAAGTCTGGCAGAACAGGAGTCTGGCACCCACAGGAGGGACACCAGTGGGAAGAAGGGATAGAAAGGCTTGGTGGTGGTGGTGGTAGGGAAAAACTTTGTTTTTTATACCTCATTAATTAGGGAAGCCATTCTCAACAAATTCTTTACAAAGTTTGCCTTAAAAAATTTCCCAACTACTTCGATAAAAACTGGCTATGACATTCTAGAATATAAGTTAAAAATAGTGTTCCACATGTATGCCAAGAATGTGTACCTCTGCTAGGGAACCACTCTCAATATAATTTTTTGATACAGCATATCCTAAGAAACATTTTTTTTTAAAATATGGTCCAAATTGGCTCATCCTTTCTAAAGAATAAGTTGAAAAATAGGTTTTCCTTATAGCCAGCTATAGAAGTCCAACTGTTGCTAAGGGAACCACCACAAATACAATTTGATAGACTCTGTCCAAGGAAACATTCCTATCATGTTTGATGAATTCTAGCTTAGCAATTTTGGAAAAAAAGCTTAACATAGATTTTCTATATGGTTACTATGGAAGTCATGCCACTGCTATGGGATTCACTATGGAAAAACATTTTATTGATCATTTCTTAAGAAGCATTCCTGTGAAGTTTGATCATAACCAGCTCATATGTTGTGAGGAAGAAGCTGAAATTAGGTTTTTCATAGGGTTGCTTTTAAAGTTACACCATTGACACAGAAGTCCATGCCCCACCCCCACAGATTTTACCCAGTGTGTCCTTAGGGACACTGTTGCAATGTTTGGTAAAACTGGCCAAGCAATTTTTAAGAATTAAAAAGACTGGGGAAGGGAGGAATGCAAGGACTGAAAAATGTATTCAGGACAGTTTGCTGGGCTTTACCATTATTTCACATGGCTTTTGAGTATTTAAGTTAAATTAGAATTGTTTGTTTTTGGCAGGATGTTTGTGACTGATAATTATCTGATTTTCGGATCTGGTTGACAATAAAGAACTTTTTCCTCTCTCTGTCACTCTCAATCTTGGTGTTTATAAGCTTTTAATTCTGTCTGTATGTCTGTTTCTTTCTCTACTGAATATCTGTCTGCCTCTTTTATATAACTGCAATTTCACAACATTTGTGTAATGTTAATATAAAATTAAATTAAAGTTACACATCTACTGCCATTTAGTTTTTAATAATAATGCACATACCAATGGCATACGAATCGATTCTGCTGCGATGAAGGCCTGGGAAATTCCCTCACTGATTGTAGTGATCCCATCTGTTCGAACTGTCAAAAGAATAAATCCAAGTTGGTTTCAGTTAGAAACATGTAAATAGAAAAAAAATGTCTTATCTGTACAGGTCAACCTTCATGTACAATCATTAATGACAATGTATGTTCAAATTTTCAGCCTTATGATAAAGAGATATTATAAGTAAATAATGAATTTGAACAAGACTTCTGCAGGTAAAATAAGTTGTCTAAAATATAAAAAACTTGAAATGTGTCCATAAGACATGGATGTACCCAATCAGATGTGACACAATACATTTTTCTCTTGAATGGTGTGTATGTGTGTGTGTGTGCATGTTGCTAGAAAATAGACTGGCCCAAGCAAATATGGTGATCATGTTGCTACAGAAACTCCATCTAATTTGAAACATGAACAAGCTAACCATGTTTGGTACCTCTTGACAACAATCACATTTGAAATTGTAAATCAATGAATGACATGTCTAAGTTCTGTGCATTTTTTTTTTATCCTTCATGCATTCTTTTAGAAAAATAGGTTGAGGGTGGGTGGGGTGGTTTGTTGTTAAAAACAAATGAGAAGTCATAAGAATTTGTAAGTCCCATTTGATGGCACTTCAGCACAACAACAACTATATAGTGCCAATTAAAGGCAAACTTAGAAAAATATAAAAATGAAGAACTGTACAAGTGTCTGCACAACTTTCAAAAATGCAAACAAGGAAGATAACACAATACAATTTGAGAAATAAAGGTGTTTACATTCTGTAAAAGGCATATAAAAATGATGAAGGTTAAACATGTTAAATAATACTTAAATACTTTTGGTAAACAAATTGTTACAATAACACCATTCACTATATAAACAAGGAAATGCATTACTTAACTGAAGCAGTTTTTAACTCCTGAAGTCAACATTCATGTAGGTCACAGAAACTAATGAAGACCAATCCCATGCTATGGGTTTTTTCCTCAACAACTAACTTTGCTTGTATCTCGAACTGACAACAAAATCTGATTGGGATATTTTCATTTTTTCCATTTTTAAAATTCTACCATGAAGCATTAGCATATTATTTCATTCACAGTTATTTGTAATATAAACAAACTTATACCAAAAATTATTCCTGTCCATGAAATCCTTTAGAAGCTATTGAGGGAAAAAGAAATTTGTGATGGTGGGAACAAGACACAATGGGATGGGATGGTGGGAACATGACAGTATGTAAAGTGATGGATGAGACATAACAGAATGGAACATGAGAGGATGGGGCGTAATTGTTGGACATGAATAACACTTATACTCCCTCTATATATTATGATAAAGCCTAAAAATGATTATGTTAGTAAAATTAGTTTAAATGCCACAGAAAAGATATCAGATCATGTAAAAATGCATATATACAGGCCTGCTGAGTTTACGTTGCACAGGTCAAGGGTTCTTTACTAATTTTTAAATAGGGTTTTCATTTTATCAAAGTTTTAGTTCAAAAAGTACAAAATATATTCAAAATGCAAATGTTTTATGAACAGCATGAAAATCTAATCACATCATCTGATTGGACACATAAACATGCCTACCAAATTTTATTTGTTGACCTCATGTGGTTTCTTTGTTACAAAAAAAATGGATTCATGACATATGTACAAACCATTTGCCTCCCTACAGATATGGATTTATGACATGTAGATGCAATTTGCCTCCTTTAGTTATGACAGTAGTAGCATACAAGTATGACTCATAAATTATACCTGACCCTATTTTCACAGAAGATGTTATAACTTGACTATGAATCAAAATGACAATTTTGCCATTTACAAAATCTTCATAGGTCAAATTACTGATATCAGGATGGTTTTAAGAAATAAAGTAATCTGCTTGCCACATTCAAAAGAATTTTCCACACAATGTATCATTTTTATATGCATTTTCAAAACAACAAAGAATCTAAAAATGCAACCTGAATATGTATTCAAAATTGAAAAACATAATGTGAAAGTGGATCAGGTTTTCATGTTGTAGGGTTTAACACCATTTTTCAGCACAAGATAGGCTATACATGGCGGCCAGAATTAATGGTGGAGGAAGAACTCTGGAAAACCCAGGGAAGAACCACCGACCCACGAGAAGCAACTGGCAGGCTTTCTCACTTACCCACGTTAGTCAAGTCTGGACTCGAACTCACGCAGACAGAGGTGAGATGGCAGTGATTCATAACGGTCAGCGCTTTAGACCACTCGGCCAATCGGAGTCCCGGTCAATACAGGTAAAATAAAGTAAATCAAAACACTGAAACAAATCCATTGTGTATATTTGGAATGTAAAGCAATGACATTGAAATAGAAGGTACTACTCATGAAGTACAGTCAAACTATCCTTCAGGGGTACCTTTATCATAATATTTACTGTGTATGAACTTCAATTTATCCTTGTCATATAATAATAATATTAGAATGTCAAATTATCTCTGTCAAACTATCAGCAGTACCATATCCATATTTTTATATAAGGTGTAAGGTAGATTTTTTTTAACACTCATGATGCAAGACATGCTTTGTATCAACAGTTAACAAAATGTTAAAGAGAATGCATCATTTGAAAAGGGCATACTGTCCATACCCTGAAAAGAACACAGTAGGTTGATTACATTTGACATGAGTGCATACAATGTATGCACTGCTGATAAATAGGTTGATTACATTTGACATGAGTGCATACAATGTATGCACTGCTGATAAATAGGTTGATTACATCTGACATGGAGGGCTCCTAGTTGCTGAGTGGTCTAAAGTGCTCACCATTACGGATCACTGCCATCTCACCACTGTCTGTGTCAGTTTGGGTCTTGGATTCAGCCAATATGGGTATGTGAGAAAGCCTGTCAGTATCTTCTCATGGGTTGGTGGTTCTTTTCCAGGTTATCATCGGTTCTTTCTCCACCACTCATACTGGCCATGATGTATAACCTATTTTGTGCTGAAAAAATGGTGTTAAACACAACAACAACAACATCTGACATGAATGCATCTTATCCATGCCCTATATAGAATGCAGATGGATGATACATTTGACATGAGTGCATCCTATTCATACCCTGCATATATTGCAGTTGATTACATTTGACATGAGTGCATCCTATCCATACCCTGCATAGAATGCAGTTGATTACATCTGACATAAGTGCATACTATCTATACCCTGCATAGAATGCAGTTGATTACATTTGACATGAGTGTAACCTATCCATACCCTGCATAGAATGCAGTTGATACATTTGACATGAGTGCATACTATCTATACCCTGCATAGAATGCAGTTGATTACATTTGACATGAGTGTAACCTATCCATACCCTGCATAGAATGCAGTTGATTACATTTGACATGAGTGCATCCTATCCATACCCTGCATAGAATGCAATTGATTACATTTGACATAAGTGCATCCTATCCAGACCCTGCATAGAATGCAGTTTATTACATTTGACATCAGTGCATACTATCTATACCCTGCACAGAATGCAATTGATTACATTTGACATGATTGCATCCTATCCATACCCTGCATAGAATGCAGTTGATTACATCTGACATAAGTGCATCCTATCCATACCCTGCATAGAATGCAGTTTATTACATTTGATATGAGTGTATCCTATCCATACCCTGCATAGAATGCAGTTGATTACATTTGACATGATTGCATCCTATCCATACCCTGCATAGAATGCAGTTGATTACATCTGACATAAGTGCATCCTATCCATACCCTGCATAGAATGCAGTTGATTACATGTGACATGAGTGCATCCTATCCATACCTGCATAGAATGCAATTGATAATATCTGACATAAGAGCACACTATTTATACCCTGTATAGAATGCAGTTGATTATATCTGACATAAGTGCATCCTATCCATACCCTGCATAGAATGCAGTTGATTACATTTGACATGAGTGCACACTATCCATACCCTGCACAGAATGCAGTTGATTACATTTGACATGAGTGCATACTATCTATACCTTGCACAGAATGCAATTGATTACATTTGACATGAGTGCATTTTATCCATACCCTGCATAGAATGCAGTTGATTACATTTGCCATGAGTGCATCCTATCCATACCCTGCATAGAATGCAATTGATTGCATTTGATATGAGTTGCATCCTATCCATAGCCTGCATAGAATGCAGCTGGCTGATTACATTTGACTTGAGTGCATAATATCTATACCTTGATGAGGATACTATGTAATTGATTTTGGACTGCTTTGACATCTAATTATAAAAAACACAAATTGTTCAAAAATGTTAAATACTCAGTTTACAAGTACACCACTCCCTCGATAACTCGGGCCCGGATAACTTGCGAACTCGCTTATAACGCGGTGTCCTGCATGGCTTCCTGATTTTTTTTCCAAGGAAAATATATTTTAAAATGTGTTAAACATGAAAAAGTCGTGATAAGAAATTGTAAATTGGCAAATTTAACCTTGATACATAGTTCATTTTTATCATCAAAAATGGTGATTACCATATTTTCCGGGGTATAAGTCGCTACTATTTTTTTTTTTCTTCTTAAAAATGATGTGTGCGACTTATATGCAAGAGCGACTTATACGATAAATAATTTTTTTTAACAACTGTGATGCGCAGTGATGCTATGCTTTAGTGAAATGCATCTGCCGGTATACGGGCAAGCCAATTGCTGGAAACTTACATACGGTACACGTAAGTATTAGACTATAAGATTATCAAATTAAATAGTCAAATAATATTTAGTTATATATGTGTTAAAATTTGTTATTAATAAATATAAAAAAATATTGAAATAACGATTGCCATTGTATTTCCTTTATTATTCGGCATGTACATCTTAGAATCTTTCTGTCTCTAAATTCAGTCGTAAATTTCAGCACCTTTTCCCACCCAAGCTCCTAGTCAAAGTCCTTTGAAATTGCTGCCCAGCTATGGTTCTTTTGATGTACTCAAATACCGAACTGGGATTATTTTGTTATTTTGTTACTAGAATTATGTCTCTGTAAAGCGTTTCCGAGACCTCTGTTAGCACTTCATAATTTACTTTAATATTAGTTTATAAAAACACAATCATTTTTTCGGTTGAAAAAAAAAAAACATAAGCAGGAATATTTCCTTTGATGATTGCTCTAGTTTTAAACTCTGGATTAAGCCAGGACTGGCTTCATGGAGAGAACTTCAAAGTACCGGTAATTAATAAAAAAAAATAAAATAAATGGAAGGATGGTGAACAGTTTCAATTGTTAGGTGAATTCGCCATGTCTTCATTAATGTATTTAAATCACTGTAGCGTATAAAGTGCCTTTGAAGTTCGCTTGGGTTGTGGAAATGACCGATATATAAATACATACCATTCATACAATGGAGTATTAATAAAATATAGTTTCACAATAACGTATGATTTAAAATTGTTATATTAGCGTAAGTCAATAAGTTTTGTTTTAAATTAAATTCGTGCCATTTATCATGGCACCAACAACTAGAAAAAAATATGATGCAGAATTTAAGTTAAACGTCGTAGCATTTGTGAAAGAAAACGGAAATCATGCAGCAGAAAGAAAATTCAACGTAAGCAAGAAGATTGTGTGTGACTGGCATAAAAAAGAAGACGAGTCAAGGTCAACAAAAAAAAAACCAAGAAGGGAAATCGTAGTGGCAAAGCAAGTTGGCCAGTTCTCGAGGAGAATCATGGACTTTCAACAATTCAAACACGCCTCAAGGCAAAGTCAAAGTCTATTGTAATACTGACTTTTATATAACTCTTAAACAATTGTATAATATTTCTTACACGAAGTTGGAAATTACCAAGTCGAATGCAATGGCCGGTGGTATCAAAGACGTGATTATGATAAGTGCGGAGGAGCGACTTATATGCAGGAGCGACTTGTACGCTACGCAGGAGCGACTTATAGGGCGGAAAATAAGGTATTGCCTGTAAAGATAGAATCCATATTGTGAAATTTGCTTTTTTTTTCGAAATGTGAAGTGATATTTCTCAAACGTGTCACAAACCGCGAGTGTTATCGTGTTCTAATTTATGTCGTTTTAAACTTTTAGACCCATTAAATTCATGTTGGTAATGGTTAAACCTTGTAAATTTTTTTCTTCCATTTTACTTCTACCGCAATAAAAATCTACACATCGTTCGATCAACATTGTTTATTCAAAGTGTGTCGATCTTTTGTATTTGAAAAAAAATGTCTACTTTGGATCAAACAATAAAATTAGAATGTATACCATTTACCACAAAAATAAGTGACGTAATACACAACGTGTGAAGTACATGTGCTAAGCAAACGGAAACCAGGAGGAATAATGTTTAGATGATTTTCTCAATATACTGTAAGTTATCCTGAAATTAATGTTACTCTGTGAGGAAAAACTAAACAAAGTACACCGATATGAAAAGATATTTATCCACTGTTAATCTTAGCGTGATTATTGAGTATTAAACATGCCAAGCCACCCACCCCCATTCTCTATGCGTCGATCCCATTGATATATTTGTTGTTTGTTATAGGTCCCTCGATAACTCGCGCCCTCACTTATATCGCGGTCGATGTTTTTGGACCCCAATGTCCGTGAGTTATCGAGGGAGTGGTGTAATTGTTTTCAAATGACTTTTCATGAAACATTTGTAGCCATACTTACTGTACTTTTCAAGATCATCTCTGAGCTGCTGAGTGTGCCAAAGTAATGCTGCAAAAACACTCACAACAGCTGCTTCCACTTTTTCACCTCCGACCTGTAGACTTTTACTTTGTTCTTTACACCTATTAAAAAACATTTTTTTTACAGATTTTAAATTTACAATGTCAGAATAAGATCTTTTAGTAATGTCTGATTATGAATGTCCAGTAAAAATTATTGACTTACATAAAGAGCTCTTAGTTATGTCTCAATATGGACATCCAGTAAAATATTATAAAAATTCCTCCATACCTGGCTAACCAAAGATATAGTTGTATATATTCTCGATTTCCAAGAATTTTCAGATACCAAAACAAGTTTCCATCCATCATTATTCTTTTAACTTCCACCACTCACCAAGTTTCCATCCATTATTCTTATTGTCAGCAACACTTATGAACTGATCCTATGCATGTGCCATAAAATAATGTGTCACAATAAGAAAATCTTTCTTACTACCAAATTCCCAGACACTGTTGTATTTCTAAAGTCAAGATTTTCAGTAATCTTCAAAAACAAATAAAATAAAACATTCCCATAACATGTAGCATGCATAAAATGGTGAACTGTCCTGCTTTCAGATCATGTAAAATTATACCTGGGGCAGTTTATACAGCTAATTGTCATTAAGGCAATTAAAAGTTTAAACAACCGCCATATAAACTATTATTTAATTGGTTGACAATAGCAAAAGTAATGGGTTAAGTCCTCTGAAGATTGCTGTGTGGGGAAACCTTGTGCTAATTTAAATAGGTAAAGTTCACAAAGTGGAACAAACCAATTTGTTTTAAGCTGCAGATAGATGTATCTATAACAACAAAAGTTATTATACATCAATGCCTTGAATGAGAACATTTAAGCCATCTGTATTATAGATTACTGGCGAATTTGTGAGCAGTAGCAATACATCTAAAAAGTTGGATTTTACAACATATATAAAATGTAAAGCACAATCATTTCAATCACTGGAATAGTTTTCAAGTATGATTCATTTTTTAAGGTTATTTAGGAAGCAAAAAGCTTTCAGTGAAGCCCAGCAAAAATAAAGTTCAGAACTCCTGATTGATGGAGTCTAATTTTGTAAAGCACATTAGCAAGGGTGAACATTTTATTATGTACACATATTGTAAAAAACACAGCAACATAAGTCATTTTGGAGTGTATGAAGTCAGTCAAAATAGCAACAGCATCTGCATGTAAAATTAGCAAACACCAGAATATATTTGACACACTAAACTGAACGTTTACAATTTTAATCCTGCTAAAATACTGACAATTAATTTACCCATGCTTTTCAAGATGATTTCAGTCATGAAATGGACTGACTGAAATGCAAAAATAAACAGAGATAATAAGCACATAGGGTCTTTACTGATACCAAAATTAAGACCATACCTTTGTGATTCAGATTTTATTGCATGAATGCAATACACTAAGACTTACTTTTTGACAAGGGCCATGGGTAACTTCTCTGCACCATTGGCCATATCCCACAGAAAGTGAAGTACAGATCCAGACTCCTCAGCTTCCTGAACAATATAACACTCCAGTTTTAATTCTGTAGTTTGATAAAACAGGTGTGATATATGACGAATGCATAAGTACATGACTTTCGAGGATATATACACATTGTAGGATGGTGTGACTATGATGGGGTTAATCATAGATGAATTATCTTTGCAGTGCAAGTTGTCATACAGCTACTTGATTTTTTTAAATATAAAATCTTTGCAGTGAACTATAAGATAAATAAATATTTTTTTCTTCAATTAATTGATAATATAATGACTCATTATTTAATTCTTATTGTTATGTTTTACATCAGAATCCCAATTTATGTTCACAACTTGCTGTTGTATTACTGTATGAAGAAAATACATATTATGGCAAAAAAATGCACTCGTCTTGTTTTCAATCGATTTAAAACACATTTAAGTTATTACAATAAATATTTACTGGTTTAAAAGCCAATCTACTCATCAAAATTGTCAATCTACTGGTCTGAACTTCTTATTCTGTCACATGTATGGTATGTGCTGTTTAATCTTAGCAATGTAAGTAAAGGTAAATAAATAGGAATTTGAAACTTCATCACTTGTTCCTCAAGATTCATTTTACATTTTTAACATTTAGAAATTAATCTTGAGGTCATCAAGGCAAAGCATGAAATTTCATTATTTTATGTTGAAACTTGCAGTATATCAGCTGAGAAAATCATTATCTCTTTTCACTTTTATGAAGTGGTTGTCTTTTTATGTTGAAATTATAAAAACAATTTTCAGCATCAATTTTATGTTTGTTGTTCGTGCTTCATCATTTCTTTTTACACAATTCCATGGTGATATAAAGCTGAGGTTTCTCATATATAGTAATACAAATGTTAAAAAAATGTATGTTAGATCATGTGGTAGATTCTCATTGCATGATATGAAAGAGGAATTCATCTTCAATATGAAACAGTCTTGGCAATAAATTTTTTTTCTTCTGCATACTGCTTCACTTATTGCTTAAATAGCACTGCCTAATTCTATCTCACTTATTGCTTAACTATCAATGCCTAATTCTATCTCAGATTTAGTACTGTAAAACCTTTCTTGAATGACCACTCCAGCTACAAACATTTATGGTCTCTCAAAACAGATGATCTCTCACAGATGAGGTCTTTCAAGATAGGTTTTACTGTAGTTTTTTTTTTTCAACATCTTATATCATGTCTCAACTGATTAATGATATTCCATATGCAGTCCCTGTTCACTGCAATCTGCTTATGTACTTACAAATTTGCCTGACAGGGACCTCTGAAGTTTGCCTATCATGTATCCTCCTCTAAACAATGAAGTCCATAAATCACTCCTCAATACATCTTGTGTGGCAACCTCTTCAAGTTCCAACAACTGATCTCGAGGTAACACTGAAAATGTAAAACAAACAGACAATCTACAAATGGTAATGGTCTCATAACCAAATCCATTAACTATGTACCAGCTAGGAAGGTAGAGTGCCCCCACTACCTCTCATTCTGCGTGCCCCACCCTATTTAAGGCCTTTGATTCGTGCCTACCCCTATTTCATATTTAAGTTTGATGTTTCACTCTTTTCTTCCAGAATTGAGACCCTTTTGAATTGGCATGTTCACAGTGTGTAATTCAAAATAAATTTTTAATATGTCAATATGGCACACTAAGTTTAAGACTTCTCAAAAATCTACACAAATAAACTATTGAAAATGAAAAATGTTTTGTTTATAGAGACTGAAATAACAGAATGCTTTATTTAAGGTTTGACTTTCCATCGAATAATTAGTGACATTTGGGTAGGGTCACAACTGTAGGTAGTAGCACATGAGACTGTTTTCATGCCAATGACAAAGAAGCAAAAGACTTGCTCCCAAAAAGTCTTTACAGAAAGATCAAGTCAAAATTGGACTAATTTTGTGTAAAAACCTCAACATATAAAAAATACTAATGTCTTAGCACTTCAAGAGTTTCAAGCAAGGCTATTTAATGACCACAAGGGATGTAAAAAGTTTGCTTACTCGTGATATAATATATTACATATAGTTAAACCCACATTTCTGACACCAGTTTCAACAAATACTTTCAACAGTCAAACTTTGTAAAGTTAGTTATAATTAGCCATATAATACATATTTAAATTAGTAACAAAACTTCTTAAAGCTGGACAAGTAAACTGATGCAATTGAAAATGGCCTGTTCCACGAATTTCACATGCATTGTGCCCTTTTACATGGGACTGCTGAACTGTCCCTTTCAGACTCGGATTATGATGATATCATACTCATGCTGTTGCCCAGGTTATACCTGAAAGCTCACGCTGAGCCGATTAATTTATTATAAGAAAAAGTATTATTATTATCATTGAGCTAATGACACTATAAATATTTTTGTGTTCCCGCAAGTCAGGTAACAACATTCCATAGCAAAGTTTACATTTTTAATTTTCTCATATCACTTTAGATAATGTTTCCCAACTCTTATGAATTATGATTTTTGTTTTCTTCCTTCAGAACATATTTTAGAATTTGGGTCTCAGTACTAACTGACACCTCAGCAACAAAAACCAATCAATAATGTCTTAATATGACACAGTGTTAGTGCTAAAGTCCCTGACATTAAAAATCTTACATAATTTCCAGATCACTCTGGTGTGGAGGTTTCTAAGATATTAAAGTTGTTACATTCTTCAAGCATTTCTTAGCAAAGCCATGGTATAGACAGATCAAATTCCTGAAATTTCTGCACTTGAGCAGCCAAATAAACAAACCTGCAATCTGGTATTTACATATTCCACCTGCTGAATTTAATAACTGTACCTCCCATGCAGATTCAAGAGACTATCAAAGTAAATAAATCCCCTCCCCTCCAGACTCTATATTTGGTGAATGTGCTAAGAAATGATTGTAAAACAGAATCATATAGTTTGTTGGTGATACATGTTATATTCATGTCCTAACCAGAACTTCCACATCTAAGCAATCTGGGAATTCTAAAAAATCCGGTAAGAAGTCAAACACTGTCATTCAGGGTTCAGGCATACTCTGCTATGTGTGCACAAGCATGTATGAAAGATGTGAGCAAAATATATCGTACAGATTATTTTAAAGCTGATAGATTTTCAAGTATAGAATTGTGAATCTTTAACACAAGAATTGTATCAGACATTTAATATTTAACTTCAAACTTCCACTGTAATAGCCTGCACTATAGTGAAATATAATTATAGGTTACTGCATTAGTATGGAAAAATATGAACCAGATTTTCAGATGGATATACTGCATGATCTTGCGAATGCAGTATATCCATCCGACAAAAATAAATAATAATTTCCCATACAAATGCAGTAACAATTTTTTTTCTTAGTCTACCTAAGGATTAATTTTATAAAAAAAATACTACTAAAAAAACAAAGTAACTTCATTTATGCTGTATTCCAAACTAAATACAAAAGCGTAGATTCATTAATACACAACATTATTAATGCACAAATAACTTCATCTAGATAAATTTGCACTTAGTCACATGCTAGGAAACCACTTTCAAAAGAAAATGATGTTTTGGTCTACTCAAAATTGAAATTTAGAGTCATATTAAGAATGAATGAACATTGCAACAACTTCTCCATTTAGTCTGGACTGAACAGATTTTGGCATTTTTGTCAAATCTGCAAAATTTTGTGATAATGGTTTAACTGTCAATTCTACAAGAAGTACATCTAATATCAGCAGCAAGGAAGCAGCATGTTGACATCTGCAAGTGTGTTTCTGTTTTGTCAATGAATATTTGGAATCATAATGAGGGA
Source organism: Potamilus streckersoni (assembly GCA_016746295.1). Lineage (NCBI taxonomy): Eukaryota > Metazoa > Mollusca > Bivalvia > Unionida > Unionidae > Potamilus > Potamilus streckersoni. The sequence goes on from JAEAOA010002295.1 coordinate 313,672, forward strand.
AAAATATGAAGTCTTTCAATTGTAATTATCAAAAAGACACCATGGATTATAATGTTTATTTTAACAATATCAATATGCGAAATATTGCAAAGCAGCTGGTATGTGGCAGTCCACAAAACATCTGCTTTATTTCATTCAGAAACAAACTTAATCAACCAAACCATAAAGCATCTACTACATGAGTGTACATGATTTGATTAAAAAGTAGTTCCTAATACACTACTGGGCATGTGTCATGCACGTGAATGCAATAATAAGTTATGCAATATCGTAAAATATTGCATAATTCTAACAATATAAAGATAACAGAAACAAAACTGAACATATAATAATCCACCATTTTTATAGTGCTAAATATTTTTCTTATCTGTAATTAGGGATTCTTAACCCTTTCATCACTACAGACCGAAAATTCATACCAGGGGAAGTAGGCTCGCAAACACTATGGACCGAGTTCTCGGTCTAGGGCATTATTCTTTCTTAACGTTATAGTACCCGACTAAATAACATTCGGGATACCTCTAATAACTTCCTTCTTGTAATGTAGATGTTATATTTGGATGATCTCCTGAGTTTAGCTTGTATACAATTAGAAATATTGAACAAAGTATGAACTTTTAACGTGTTTTCTGAATGCTGAAATTTGTATCCAAAATGGCGGAGTTTGAACAAATTTCAGAGGAGGTTATCGAAGGATTTGAATAATTTCGACCTGGTAAATTTGGATGAAAATGAGAGATGTCTGGAGAGACAATGGAATGCACTTGTGGGGGACAGTGATTACGATGAAGAAAACTTTGAAGGTTTTGAACCAGAGGAATTGTGCGCACCACGTGGTTTTGTTTGGCTGAAGCCCGAAAACCAAAGAGATTTGTTTCAGTTTTCTGACAGAATTGGGCACACCCGAGTGTTAGATGGCTCCAGAAAAGCTTCTGAATATTTTCAAATATTCTATTCAGATGAAGTTTTTGGAAAAATTGTCCGTTTAACGAACTTCAATGCGACGATCAAACGTGGCAGAGCGTTATAGGTGTGTGGACAGATCTCACCTTGGAGATCATTTTGGTTCATTTTATAGAATTTTATATATTATGGACACCATGAAAGAAAGACTTGTATTGTTACTGTGATTATTCACTAATACATCTAAGGTCAATTGAACACGTTTTGGGAACTTTCTAAGTTTTCTAAGAGGTAATAAAATAATTACTTGTATTTTACCTGTTGTGTTACCTGTTTGCACCTGCATTTTAACAGTTGTAATAGATATGCACATTTTAATGAATTAGTCATAAAATGTTAATTTTAACCTTGATTTTGACACCTAATCCAGCCAGATATCTTTAACATTGACAAAGTTATGTTGTTTCAAAGTCCACAAGTCATTTTGCTTTACAACTCCAAAGTTACTTAGTGTTGAGGACTCTATGCCTACAAAGTTACTTAGTGATGAAAGGGTTAATAGTACAATGTACAACTGCTTTTTATACCAATAAAATTGCTCACATTTAATTTAAAGTTACTTCAAAGTGTAATTAGCTTTATTGTCACAAGTACATTTTTATCACATAAAAGATTACTTAAGTCATTTATGCTTGGCTGCTTATGGTGATCAAAAACCTGAAATTATATTCGGAGTTATTTTTTTGAAAACAACAACAATAAAGTTTGATCAGGGAGATTGAAATATATAACACTGAGAGACTTAGAAGGGTGTTTGCAGTCCTAATTTCCTCCAACCTTACCAATCCCATTTTAGAAATTCTGAGTTTTGTTGGGGTCAAAGCATATTCTCACATGAAAACTTCGGATTTGCCCAAATGACATGATAGTGGCATGACATAGTTACTTTAAACAGGGTCTAGCAAAACTTTAAGTGACACCGTATCAAACCCTGTCTGCCTCATACTTAAAAGTAGAATATTTATCTTCTCATTCATTACACCTGGTTAAAATGAGCCCTTTGGAATGAGAGACCTCTGTTATGAAAGCTGATAAATGTTATCTTTAACATCCATTTCATAGCTTTGATAATGTCAGCAACAAAACAGATGTATTTGAATGCTGTGAATGATGAAGAGTCGAAATAGTGTCCTGTCCTTCTTAGAACTCCAATTTTTGATGACTTAGTATATGTCAGGCATCATTTCTAAGCCATGATGGGGTCTGCCATTGTGATGTCAGGAGTAAAGAAGAACATGGTATCAATTTAAAAAAAAAAACTGTTTTCCTATTAAGGAAAAATTGTTCTTCACAATGAAAGCAGGGGCTTACATGAACCAAATTGCACCATAACAGCAGAACTGCAGATACTTGAGGTCAATTGATAAGGTATGGATCTCACTGATTCAGTCTGCTGCAGCTCAAGTGACTAGAAAGCATGTCTTGTATAGATGTCCTGTAGATTTTACTTCAGGTAAAAGAAGGAAGTTAGCTGTGTAGTACTGAGGCTCTAAAGGGCATCCTGCATGAGTGATTTGGTCTACCATTTGTTTAGATAATTGTTTCTTTCTGAGGAAATGTTAGAGATGGACCAGACATGCAAGTTCAGCATAACTAGGAATGGATGGATAACTTGCATGTGCAGTTGTATCAGCAAAAGGAGAACAGCAGAATTGTATAGTCTATCTCTGCCACTAAACTTAGGCAGTCAGTGAGCCATGAGTTTTCTGTACAGATGAGAACAATCAGGATTAGTCAGCACGTGGATTACTAGACCTTCTTCATGACTTTGAACAACTGTGTGAGTGTGTGTATATGCATGCATCTGTGTGCATGTCTGTGTATACAAAGAGACCATTTATGTTCAAATAATGGGGACAAATTTTCTGCCTTTTCCAGACCTTACAATAGTGAGACAAGGGTGCATGGTGCTCTATCTGGCTGCAAAGAGATTCACAAGAGCTTGACTCAAGCAGATGCAGATTTGCTAAAGATAAATACCAAGGATTTGGGTGAGCATGTGGTGTGGACTGATAAATTCCATTTGAACTAAGTCTGCTAGGACCCTGAATATGCCTGGCATATGGCCGACTTGAATGCTTTTTGGTGTAAGAGGTTACAGTCAAGTTGTCTGGAATAAAGATAACACTCTTTCCAAATAACATTTTCTGATCAAAAGATTTTTTCTGTGGCCTTTATCTGCAGGAGGTTGATATGAATGGAGTAATTCTGAAGGTGACAAACCCAACTCACTTGATTGAAGGGCACAAGGCTGGACACCACAGCTTGTATCTGTGTAGATCATAATGTCTGGCAGTTTATGATGTAGTGAGACACATGCTATCAGTTTGGCAAGATGGTGGGAAGGAGTAGGGCCTCCCTTACTGAGATGAGAACTCATTTAGAATAAAGCTTTGATTAATTCGTCTGGCATGCAAAGTTTTGGACACAACAGGGAATAAGGTGTAATTTGAGGGGGTCTCATGAACTGCAGCACAAGTCCAGAAAAAGTTCATAGCAAAAAGGAGAACCAAAAAGCAAATAAACTCAATGGATAAAATGTGACTCTAAGAAGATGGTGGACACCACAAAGGTGATCCTCTAGGGACACTCTTGGGGTTACATACTCAAAAGATAGAGGTTCTGTAGTCCATGCTTGACTAAAAGAAGGGCAGTCATGGAACAAAAGAGGCTTTGTCCTTGTCAAGACAAATCCAAATGAAGCAATTTTTCTTGTTTCTACAAAAGGCTGTCACCATTTGATTTTGGAGAATATCATTCAGGTAGTTCAATATCACCGATGTGCATGTGGTCCTGAAGTAAGGCCAAATTCTGCAGAAGATTCTCATTAGGATCCAGCTACCTGAAAGGACACCTTTACAAATAAACTTGGTGAAAAACCCCAATGTCTCTGTTTTCTAAGGTACTGAAAGGATTAGTTGAGATAGTATAGATATAGGAAATGTCAAAAGCAGAGTCTTGGTGGGTTTGTAATGCGAATGAATTTGGCTGCCATTTTTGTAAAAGTGTATTTATTTCTAGTGAGAGTCAAAGGTTTTGTGTGTACGGTTTCTACCCATCCCATCATGAAGTGCTAAAGGATTACCCTAATGGGATTGAGAAATGGAAGGCAAAGATATGGTATCATTATATTGTGGAAAGATGCCAGAGAGGATTTAAGTCAAAACCAGTCCTTCTCTCTTCATGTCATCACCTGCTCTGTGAAAATGGGCTGTTTAGGAGTAGGATTTAAAGTAATGTTTTTTCTTCTGGCATGTCGTAAAGGGTCCTCACAAATTCTCTAGTCTCTCTTGTTTAGTGAAGGTCATATTCTGGGCTCAAGAGGCTGCATACATTTTGCTTATTGGACAATTTGGATCCTGACCTCCCATGCTATGGAATAGGTAGCTGGATGATAGCAGTTGCAATTTAAGGATGACTGCATCAAGAAATATGACTTAAAGTTTGATGGTAATCTTTGTGGTGAAAAGAAGGTCTGTTGATGCTGAAGGTCTGTAAGTTGCCTTTCAAAGCAGTGATGATTCAAAAAAATTTCCATGGGTTCCATACTAGACACTGTGGAAGATGGGTTCAGTGAAACATTTACTAGTTAAACTAGAAGCCTGTGAAAGAATGGAGCTGGTGCTGGCATACCCAGGTGCCAAGTGCTGTCTAACTCTGATGCAATGGACTGTATATATTGGAAAGACAGACAGTACCCCATACCGATGCTAGAGGGTAAAGATCCCGACTGTGCCTGAGCTAAAGTCATGGTATGGGGTTGGTATCTGGTGTGTACAAGTCCAGTACTAGCCATCAAAGGAATGAGCATCAATTGCCAGTATGAGGGTTAATAACACAGCAACACAAAAACTCACATGATGGAAAAATTAAAAACCCACTCCTTACTGGTTGCAAGACTACCATAACCCTCCATTTTGTCTATGATCTGGGTAGGCTACATAAAAAGGTACAAGCATGCCACCATAGCATGTCAGTACTGACCTTACAATCTATTTCAATACTGGGTATGTTCTGCAATTTAAGTGATGGCAGTGGCATAACTGTGCAGGAGTCCCATAGAAGTAGATGTTACCAAACTTTATTCTGAATTGTAAATTATTCTGACTTGAGTGACATGGTCAAGTGGATGGTGGCAATTGAGGCACACTGTTAGAAAAACTGAAGGCATCCACATCCTAGTGTTTACATTTCTTGAATCCCTCAATCATGCAGGTTAATGCTTGTCTATCTCTTTAAATCAAATATTGCAATTATGGTGCAAGACACAAAATTTATGTAGGTGGAGTAATTGTCTTCATGAACCTGAATACACACACCCCTAGTTAATCCTGCCCATTTTTATTTATACCTGTAATAAGAAAACAAAGATAGATATACAAGTGAAATCAGCTAAGTGTTACACTGACTTAGTGTGAAGTCGATGCTATAATAAATCCAAACAAAAGTTAGAAAATTACAAAAATATGATCTTATAACAAGAAATAATGTCTCTTTAACAAGACATAATTTACAAAAAGTACCAAAGACAAAGAGCAGGCAGCACTAGTGAGTTTATTTTTCCATGAAGTTGGATCACCGCAGTGTAAAATATTTGTCAACAATAATAACTGAAAGCTGGACAAAAACAGATTGAGTATACTTCTGAGGTTAGAAAACTCGAAGAAAATCACACAGGCTAGTGAAGAGCAGAAAGTGGAATCACAGGGACACTACTATGATCTGACTGCCATCATAACAATCGGATAACTTTCTAGCACTTTTGTTGCTATAAATAACTAAGAAGATGTGTTAAATATCTTTCTTTGCTTGGGTGGATGGGTGGATTTTATTCATCTTCAGATCCTACAATAGACATTTTTACAAAATCTGAATTTCATTTGCACTTAATTTGTATTTTATTTGCATTCATTCTGCATTCCATTTACATTTTCATTCCAGGAATCATCTGATCATTTTTGTTTACAATTTTGCATTTAACACATCCATTTGTCACATCCATTCATTTTCATGTATGAAATATATTTTCCAAATTTTTCTTTTCTTATTAAAAGTTGATTCAATAAATTGAAAAATACATAAAACTTAAACAACAGAACTGAATTCCTGATAAAGAAAAAATATAACAGCATTTGCAATAAATGTAAAAATATAGTTTTTAGTAACTTGTTGGGAAATTATATATTTTGTTTTGTTTTGTTCAAGTTAAAACTGTACAGATACAGCTACAGATAATAATGTCATCACATCAATGTTGGTTGTGCGAACAATTTTATGGTTAGAAAGGAGTGAAAAACTATCAATCAATGCAAAGAATCGGATGCCATTTTATCAGGCATAAGTGCTTTGAAATTTAGAGGCAGCCCATCAAATTCATTTATGAAAAATTTGATTAAAATCAAAATCTCCTTATAAAGTAAATCAGACAGACTGATAAATGTTAACATTCTGTTCAGATGTCTTGATTTTAACCAGACTGATTCTTGAAATGGATTCACTTTCCATTTGTTACTGATCATTCTCAGTTTTTCATTTGCATTCTGTTTCTTTCAAATTCCATTCACATTTTGTTTGCATTGATTCTACATTTTTTTTGCATTCTGTTTTTTATTTGACTGGTTCAAAGTTTTAGGTCTATACAAATCACAATTTTAAACATTACCTTCACTTTTATTTTAAAGTTATTGATTTATAAAAAATGTTAACTGTAATATCAAACTCCACCAAACACATCAGTCATGTAAATAAAAAAAATTAAGCATCACTACAGTTACAGAATCCACAAAATAACTGGCACAAAAAGTGTGAAAACTTTCACGAAAGTCTTCATGAATGCAAGACTAAAGTTTAGTACCATACATTTTAATGGTTTTGCAGACAGCCATTCTGGTTGGCACTTAAATTCATGCATTTGAGAAGAAGTCCTTCATTCATTTGCTCAAGCGTGAAATCCACACAAACTGGTTCCTGGCATAATAAACTGAATACACAACATGTGAAAACCAATTTTTCCTTGTAGACTATATTTCTTTAAGAATAATCATAATACCTTATCCATCATAAGGTTTGTCTGCAAGTGTCAAAGTTGGGGTGTAAATTATGTAAGAAACAGTAGGGACACTATATTCCTTATGGCTGGAGCTACACATGTACATACCAGGGTTGGCATTTAAGGTGGCTCCACACAACTGTCCCATTAGTTTGATAAGCCCTAGCTGAAGGTCATAAGGCCATGTCAAGGGCATGTCAGGACTACCTCTGGCTGTCACCTATGAGATAAAAAAAAGCATATTACTGTACACAAAAAGTTAAATATGCATGATTAATTTCTTAGGTCTTAAATTGCAGTAACAAAATTATAAAGCTATTTAAGAAAAGTCTGTTTAGTTTGATTAGTGCATATTTTTTCAGATCATGATCTACTGAAAGACTATAATTGTACACACTGCCCAAATAGATTTTTTTTGTGTTGAAAATACTCTTTCTTTGCAGGCAGCTGGCATATGAAATTTTGTAGGTATTTGGACATTGGCACAGGAGAATGATGGCAGTTGAAAAGACTTGATTACTGGGGTCAGAGTCAGCCATCACCACACCCCACACTGCCCTTTCCAATCTCCCAAAATGGCCTTGCCCCAGCACCCAGCAGAAAAACAGAAATGAGATATGTTTAAAAAGGATGCTGAGAAGCACACATTATACAGCAAGTTCTCATAATCCAGTACCAGAATTCTTAAAGTTTTATACCTCAGTTCTACTGAGGTTAACCATGAGATGATCATTATCATATATAACTAATTTTGTATTCCTGTTGGGAGCTCTGGTAAACAATTTTAGAAAATGGAGGCTGTCTGTTGATTGTTTGGAGGCAGGGTTAAAAAGGGCAGTGGGAGGCATGGCAATAGCTGGCTTGAAAACAGCTATAAATTGACACTACTGATGCAAGAAAGCTTAATTGTTTCAAAGAATTCTACAGTAAGTATGTATAGACAATCTCAAGAATAACACACTGGGGCTTTTTGAGAGAAAATGAGATTTTAGGTACTTGAAAAATCTTTCAGTATAATCACAAAATTGACTGTTTTTGAGTTGTTACATCAAGATTCACTGCATATTGCAACCTGTATTATATGAGGGTATGAAACTTTAGATATCTGTTAACCATTTTTGTAATTTTCTAACTATATTACATAAAGGTGAATTAACTGCCATAATTAAAAATTTTGTAAATCAGTTAAGCTGCATAATTTATTTAAAAGCATTTCACAAAAAAGATCATTTGTCAAGAATTATCCAAGATTTTAACTTTTTTAAATGGCCAAACCAGTCTAAAGAAAGGAGGAAGAACCAGTTATGGTACAGTGAAATAGTTACACAAACTCTGAAAAGAAATTGGAAATCTCGACTTGTAAAGAAATTAAATTTTTAAAAAAAAAAAAAAGACTAAACTTTTTCAAGTTTTGACACTCACCTTGAATTTGTAACCCCATTCCACATTACTGCTGTCTGAGTGGAAGAGGTAGTGCAAGTGGGGTCCATGAAAGATTACCTGTCTGGGCCATTTTGGTGTCCCTACCTTCTGGTCAAATCTCATCTGCATGCCCTTCGAATCAGTAAACACCAGGTAGTCATATCTGTCGAAAAGAATCAAGATATTATTGATATCTACAATTTGGTTGAAACCCCTATTTCACAGAAAATTGCTAAAGTTAGTCTTTAGGAAATATCTGAATGATAACTCTTCAAGCACAAGATGAACAAAGATGTTTACCCTCATGAATATATATATATATATATATATATATATATATATATATATATATATATATATATATATATATATATATTCATTTGATAGAACATCCATTACCTTGTAATTCCAGTCCTCCCAAGCTAATAAAAACATTAACCAACAAAAAAGCTGAAAGGATGTATGCTTGCTGAGGCAGAAGTCAAATTTGCACATATACCCTAGGATAGACTGGTGCCAAATCATCAATCATCAATTACTATTCAAACTTGTGTCCACCCTATTCCAGGAATAAATGTATAAAGGGCTTTGTGAGGGTATACCCATATTGAGGCAATTATTATCTCAACAACCTATTCTACTAAAAAACATTGTTTCTTCTTCAAATACATTACCCAATCATTGTACATTCAAGGAATGGGTAAGAGATAAAGAGATAAACATGATGTTCCACCAGTCTAATTATCCTGACACCAGTCCGACCAGTCCTAACACTAACCTCTTAATGCTGAGTGCCAAGCAAGGCAGCTGTTAGTACCATTTTGTAAAGTTTTTGGTATGACTTGACTGGGATTCAAATCTGTAACCTCCCACATCCGAGGCAAACCACTAGGCCACCAGAGCAGTCAGCAATAATAGTGACCATCATGAAAGAAACCATGCCATTCAAGTGAAACTGCAGACAGTGCAAATCAACCAATAATGTTTGGATCTCACTAATTTTGCCTCCTGTGGGTAGATAGAGCAGGAAGCAGGTATTGAATGAAAAGGTGAGTTAAGGATTGTCTAGACAGAAGTTTGAATGGTGCATTGTGGGTTTATCCACATCAGAATCCAGGGTTGGTTCTATTCTAGACAAAGGACCAAAACCTTCTGAGACAAGACAAAATTGTTTAGAAGGTCAGATAGATCTTTGTTCTGGCTTTCTTCCTGCCTTCCATGATGGCAAGACATATATGAAAATGTAAAATTGCTAACTTTCTTATATTCAATGATCCACATAAGGAAGTTAGTTATCAGTGGTACTGAGACTTTCAAGGGAGAGTGTATCTGCTCATAATAATATTAGGAAACTTTACATTTCTCTTGTAGGCTTCAAAGAGGTGGACCTTCATGCCTAAGTAATTCTGTCCATCACTGTTTCTTTATGAAGACATATTTGATATGAACTAGGAAGGTTCAGCACCTCAGGGTTGGGATGAAAACCTGTCAGCACTGTCAATTTGGAAGGCAAATGAAAGGCTGGACTGTTTTGAGACTCTCTGCTACTTGGGTGAGAAGGTTGTTGATCTGGTTTTTCCCACTCGAGGAAAAAACAAGCAGGATTAGTTCACACTGAAACCAAGAATGAAACAAGACATGCCATATCATTCTACAAAAGATTGCTAACCTCATGTTTTTGTAGGATGTAATCCAAGAAGCTCAATGTTGCACTGGTGATGGTGGTTTTGAAGCAAGTTTTGATTTTGATTCTCATGAAGATCCAAGTATGGACTCTATCTCCTGGGTATTAATCTTGGGAGTCTCCATGCCTTAGGAGTTAAGATGCTTGTGGGATATACTATAAATGAACCTGTCTGTCCTTTTCACGAGGACAGTTAATTTTTTAAAGGTCTCCCACTACAAGGTGAACAGTTGAATGTTTTCTCACACAGAGATTATGAAAATGAGCAGCTTTTATATGACATGGCAACATTCACTGCTGGGAGACTGCTGGGTAGAGAAGTGGGTCAAAACTACTCCTCTCTCAGGGTTTTGCCACCACATTATGCAGGAAAACTGAGAACTGAGCCTTTAGATGAAAAGTAGGGTTTAATGTTGGGTTTGTCCATCTGGTATGTCTTTGATGGGTCCTTCCTGCTTCTCTTGTCCCAGTTGTTTGATGAAGGCCATGTTCTGGGACAGTGACAGAGCATTGAGGCTTTTTTCCATGGTGGCCTTTTTCTGACCTCTTCTATCTGGTTGTGGAAAAGAAGAATGAAAAATAGCAGCTGTGATCAGAGGCCAGTTATGTGATAGCCCATTTAGAAGCATCAACATGAATTCAGAAAAGTGGAGTGATAGTGAAGCATTCAGCAATGCTAGTGACAAATTAGCAAGAAGAGCAGGTTGTCAGGGATGACAAACAAGACTGAAAGTCAATGCTAGGACACAGTGACCTCAAGGCATTTTACTGTACAGGTCATTAAAGGTTTGAGATGGGTATTGGATGTTCAGGAAAGGGAAGTTACTGGAGCTGATACTGGTGACAGACTCTCAGATGCATGTCCACAATACTTCCATGGATACAGTACACATTGGTGTGTGATGGTTTATGAAATGCAGTACCAGTTTTATGCTTGACATCTGCAACAGAACCAGGGTTGGAACTGGGTATGCTGGTAATACAGCTCATTCTACCCAGTAACATTAGAAAAAGATGTAGATTGAGGCTGCAACAAAACTAAAATGGAAATTTTCTGGAGCCATCTGACATCTGGTGCTTCAGTCTGATACTGGCCATCTCAGAAATGATCACCATTACCAGTACAAAGGTCCGCATATGGAGTATCCTGGTTTGGTCTAGGTAGGTCAATGTAACATGCTGATACTGGCATGGAAGTCAGTGAAGGTATGCTCCAGTTGACACTGTGGCTGTAACTGTGTGATAAGCAGAGCTTTCAAAAATTACCAGATCTTTTTCTAATTTCTTGGTTGGCAGTAATATGATGGTGTTCACATCATGTGTATACTTTTCTTTGTTCTGAATCAGTTAAGTGCTTGGTCAAGATGATCACCCATCTTTCCGTGGACCAGTTGGAGTAAATATCACAAATATTACTCAAACTGCACCTCATTCATTTAACTAAAGTAAGATGATTATCTCCAGTTAGCTTTAATTACTTGTGCACCCAGCCATCCCACATTTAATCCTGCTCATCACTGCTGATACCTGTAATTAGGAAAAGCAAAATAATGGCATATAATGGTGAAGTGGACATTATTATGTGAGATAGATACAAGAAAGAAAAAAATGACAAAAATTATTATATGCTTGGAATAAAAGTTCATTTATTTCATACAACTATGGTCTACTTTATGCAAGGAATTTAGGCACAAAAATCTTCACTTTCAATCAGAACATGTTGAGGAAAGAAAAATAGATTCAACCTTTTTCTCTCTTATTTTATTTATGGTTTATAGTATTTGTATACTTTCCTTCAAACCTGTAATAGGCAGTCATCCCTGGGAAGTGAAAACAATTAGCTTCTAAAAATATGTGGTTGCTCCTCAGTGGTTCCCTTACCACAATAGTTTTAGTTCCCAGGACCCTAATAAAGTTTAAAAAAGGTAAATGCCTTGCAATGTGATCTTTTAAGTTTGGTTTGTCTGTACATGAATGAAAGGTGATGCTTGTAAGGTGATCTTTAAGGAAGGTTTGTCTGTACACGTAAAAACAAAAAAATATCTTTAGTACCTTCTTTCTGTTTCACACCTCTGGTCAAAATCAATAACAAACTTGGTGGCACCAGGGCAGTTGAAGTTCTACAAGATAAAATAAAGATAATTCAAAATAAATAACTGGTATTTTGGCATGTAGAAACTTACTGCATTCATTAAGAATTTCACAGCCATGCACATTTGATAACAGAACACTGTGATGGCATCTTTATTAAAATATTGGAATTTTGTATGGGTCCTTATTCACTGTACAACAAAACAACATGAAAATTTGAGATTCTTCAGTAGAGGAAAACTCAAGGAAAATAATCATTAATGGAAATCATACACAGATATATTTAGTAAATTGTTTAGTGAAATGGAGGAAGGAGGGGGGGCAGGTTTAAAATGATTTGGATATGTTATATCAAACAGCAGGTATCATGATTGCTGTGTACAGCACACTTACTGCAACAGAACTAGAATAACAATCGACGGTTTGGTATGTTTAAAATTTATCAGTACACTGTAGTATCATTGATTCTCAATGGGTTACCAATTATCATGGATTCCATTATTGCCCTGAACCACAAATGTAATAATCAAATTAAAACAAGACAAGTTTGATAAAGAAACTTCCCAGCATTTTCTTACTGTGTTTCATTTCTAGAGATCAGCAAAGATGTTTGATAAATTAACATCAATTCAGTAATCTGGCAACAAATATTAGCTTTTATGTGTGTTTTATTTTGTTTTAAACCTTTAAAAAGAACTGTAAAGCACTTGATATTGTTCCATAGCAAATGTATCTATTTTGTATTCAGTAGCTGTAATTTCTACTCTGACACCACCTTAAACTGACATGTTGTGATTTAAGTAAGGATAGAAACATGAAAATGCATAAGATATTCAAGCACTGCTATTATTGATAATGAAAGAAAGAGTAAGAAATAATACTGTAAATAAAATTATATTTATTACTTATTCAAACTGACTCTTCAATCAAATGAAAAAAACCATCAAAAAATTTTAATCCATGTGAAAGCACATCTCAATTTATCCATACATAATTAATCCCACAGAAAAACATAACTGTAAAATACTAAAGTCATTACAAGAGGCAAAACTGCCAATAAAACACTGTATTTGCACTAATTACCATAGAATACTGAAGCACACATTTCTTTCTGTGATACCCCTCATTATCCCCCAGGTCAAGCCCCTTTTCCTTTTTTAATATTCTGTTCATCAGTGGCTAAACTGCAAAGTAGCTAAAGTTCTGACTTAAGTACACAAGCAATAAAGCCAGTGTGACTAATTAACAGTTCATCCGTATCCTTGCATTTATCTTAGGAATAGGACTGCCCTTTGGACATACTTCAAAGAAACAATGTTTGATAGTGTGTGTATGTAAACAGCAGCAAATGACTGGCAAATAAACAATGCCCTATGCCTAGGACTTCATGTTCAAATCTGCAATCACATGTTTCCATACATGTGGCAACTGTTTTTCCCACATTTTATGTCCCATCTTATTTCCTTAGGTTTTAGACTTAAGGCATGTAACACTGTTTACTGAATGAAAATATTTATTCTGAATTAATTCTTTGGGGGCACATATACTGCATTGTATATTTTTGTTTTATTCCTTTTTTTAATTTAATCATGGTAATTAAACTTTACATATATGGTAGAGGACTGTCAGGTGTTCACTGGCAGAGTTTCTTTGGCAGAAATGGAGATGTGATTTTGTCTGTAGAGAAAATTACACAGCATTCACGGGATGTTCATGGGATTTAAGCTAATTGGTGACCATTCTATTTTTTATTTTTTATTTTTACTATAGTACTGTTGTTGTGGTTAAAAAGAATATGAAATTTTTTTGAAAATTGTTTAATCTTAACATTCCATCTAATAAAGAAAACAACTGCTGTGTGACATTAATTATTTTGTCCTGTGCCAGATTTAGACATAGGGAGGCCCTAAGCTATGGAAAGCTGTAGAGGCCCTATCTGGCATAAAATAAATTTGAGAGGTCCCTTCAAACTGTGAGGCCCTAAGCAGTAGCTTGTTTAGCTTATGCATAAATCTGGCACTGATTTTATCACTTTACTTTTTACAAGTGATAAAATAGAATATGGCATCTGTGGATTATATACATTATATCTATTTACGTATGGTTTGATTTATTTTTCTTCTGAGAAATGAAAATTGTGAAAAATCAGGAGATATTAATTACAAGATCGGGAGATAGGTGAGGAAATACCCCAAAAATTGGGAGGTTTTTCTCCTGGCTTGAGAATTGACAGGTATAAACTGTCCAGGCTTGTGAAACTTCAGTCAGGGCTTGTGAGTTTATTTAAGCCACCTGCCTGGTACCTGTGCCTAAAAAAATTTTTCCTTGAGCACTGTCCAGTACAGTACATAAACAATTTTACCAGACATGTATATATTATCAGATTTGTCGATACACTCACTGTAGCCTGCATGTAAAATACACTAATTGAATCAATAAAAGGAAGTTTCTTAATGTTTAAATTATTTACTTATGATTTATGCTTTGCGGATTTGTCTTTTTTATAAAAAAAATGAATGCTCAAGTTACAACCAATAAAAGCTGTTCTTAATGCCTTTTACACCTTCCTAATAATGGATTTTGTTTTACACACAAGTTGGTCCCTGCTCTAGCCTCTTTGCCCAGAATTCAGTATTATCTCTCAGTGTTTCAGTGTTGGATGTATATTTGCAAGATAATAGTCCTTACGTGTGTGTGCGTTTTTTGAGGGTAGGTAATGAATATGTCATTTAAATATAATAGGACTGAACTTCATCCTTCTTAAATGAATTTATTGCATTGTGGTAAATTTTAAATTTTGACACCTGGCACCATCATTTAGTCCTTATCACATTTTTGCACAGCACACAATGTATAAGTATTTACATTGTAACTTATTATTATTTGTCAGGGTGCGGGACCAAGACCATGATGGATATGAGAATAGATGGATAATAGAATACGTACATTAAAAGTATTATACAATAGAACAGGCCATCAAAAAAATCATAATATCTACATATATACTTGTACCTGTTTTCTATATTTTTATGTTGGTTAACAGAGACCGATGGTTAATTGGGTGCTGGATAAGCAAAGTTCTATTGTATTTAAAAATTACATTGCTTTTTTAAAATTCCCAAATATGAAATATGAGCACCTTCTTACTGCTGTTCTTTTTTGTTTTCAGGTCTTAAACACGTTAACACTTAATTCAACAGATATAGTTATGAGCATATCTCGGAAGCAGATTCAACTTTTGAATGTGCATTTCAAATGTGGTCTCCTCCTCTCTTCCTCACTCACCATGTTTTTATTTGTATTCAGGACTGGCTAGTATTGTGTCATGGGACCATGTGATGTCATCTCCTCAAACTCAGCAATTTACGGAATCATAATATCTTCCGTGCAATATAATTACTACCCACCTATGATATATAATTTATAAACATTACAGTTTTATTTCTGGTCTCCTTTAAGCCACTGTGTTAACCCCATGGCAGTTAGATGATAATTGATGATGCAACTTTATTAAGCATTTTCATCAGTGTTCAGCCATACAAACATTATGTATGTTTTTTTTTTTTAAAAATTGAATTTTTAAATTGTTTTCCAATTTTCTTCTCTTTTATTTTTTTTTACCTATACACAAGCAAGGTGAGGATAACTCTAATATGTTTGGAAAATTAACATTAGGCCCAGAGATCAAAACAGGTCTTTTTTTTTATTATACCCATGTGATAAAGTCTTTCATGTCAATTCAATCTGGCATTATTTTAATTTTAGTGCCCTTTTTATGGTGTGTAAAGGCACAACAACATATATAAATTGCGTTTTATCATTTTATCCTGCCAAATATGTGCATTACACATACATCTTTAAAAAGAGCAACAACTAAATAATTTTTTAAGATACTTTTGGAACATTTTAGCTGATGCATGTAGCCTGAAATTAAGTTTTTAATTTATTGGGTCACATCTGTAATCCAAGCAGGAAGATGCATTACCAGCATTACGGAAGTAGCACAGTTGCTTAGTGACATCATTCTTAAGTCTCAAAAATGTGTTATACTGCAGATTTATAAACACTGACCAAATTCGGCACACCAAATAGCAAATTCATAACTTTTTAAACACAAGATATGCAACTATAATAGAACTGGTCACCAGCTTATGAGGTATAAACGTCTGGTCTGCTACTTTACCAAATTCTGTTTAATTTTTAGACTGCAATTTCTGGAATGCTCCTGGTGTATAATCTTAGGGTTTATGTTGTTGTTGTTGTTGGGCTTAACGCCATTTTTGAGCACACGATAGGCTATTCATGGCGGCCAGTATTAATGGTGGAGGAAGAAACCGGGAAATCACCGGAAAGAACCACCGACCCACGAGAAGCTACTGGCAAGCTTTCTCACATATCCACATTCACTGAATCCTAGACTCAAACCCACACAGACAGAGGTGAGATGGCAGTGATCCGTAACAGACATCGCTTTAGACCACTCAGCCACTCGGGGTCCCTAGGGTTTATGGGGGAAATATAAATATGTAATAATTAGACCAATATAAATCCAAAGAAGTTAACACCTTGAAAATGTGTTTCTCAAAGTATCTTGCATATAGTTATTTTTATTTACTTGTAGTGGCACTTTCTGCTTTTGAGTTGCTCCACACCTGTACCATGAAGTACTTAATGATAATTTTGTGGATTAGTGCATGACACCTGATGAGTTTGTGCCTGTATTAACTGACAATGGCCAGAAAATAAACTTTAGCAGCTACTGGCTGAATATTATGAGAGAGAGAATTAGTACTGGCAGCATTCAGTGACTACTTACCTTGCCTCACAGTAACACAGAATGTGAGATCTTTTTCTATGATGATAAAAATACAAATTGTATGAAGTCCCTGAAGGCAGAAACTTTAACATTATTTTTACAGTGTAAAATAACAAATGACACCAGCTGCACAGACCTTAAAACCCTGATTTCATTTTGAAAAGTACAAAGGGTGCATATATTACATATAACAGGCTTGTGTTACAACATAATCAAACTGAAAGAATAAAATAAAACTTCAAAAATTCAGAGATGTAAAAAATTACATAAGTATGTGTAAAATTAGTTTGTGTGTGACATTTGTTGTTTTAAAACTGTTGATTTTTATATAATATATAAATACATTTTTTGTGTAAGGTTTTCTTGGTCTTTTGTAAGGTTTTTATTGGTCTGTCGTACAGGTTTTCATCTCAAGGGGTTGACAGGTATGTGATCTTGACAGGTGTTTGATTTGTGCTCATACTGGTGACAGCATTGTTTAAACTATTTATGCAGCCATCATTTATTGTTGTTTTAATTTTGATACTCTAATTGGTATATCAGTAACGGTTAATCCACCAAACTTTGACATGCAAAACCACAAATTTAAGTAACAATGAAAATGTTGGGGTTTCTTCAGTTGTTGTACAGAACATGAAAAATATGATACTCAAGTAATTCAGTACAATCTGAGACCATTCTGGGGTTTTATGGCTGCCCATAAGTATTAGAAATGATCTCCCTTCTCTATGCTCATATAGTAAACTATATATTAATTTGTACATGTAACATGCAGTTAATAGTATAATTTCATAGACTTTAATTGTTCAAATTAGCATTTTAAATTTTTTAAAAAAACTGTATCAATGGAAAACAAATGTTCCTTCACCACTGGCTGAGAAAATGATCTAACCATAAATATTATAGACAGACATACATATGTAACACTGTATGCTCCTATTACACTTATGGTTAGGCATAGAAGCATCACACTCTGAAAATAGAAATAGGACACAGTTCTTGTATTATCACCTTGGCTAAGCTGGTCTGTAGCATACAAGTTGTGTCTAACAATTTTTACATTCATGTGGCTTTTACATGTATCTCATGCAGGTTATTTTATATCCAGCAGCCCTTTCCTGTGTCATACATGCTGGATATTTTACATCCAATGACCCTTATATGCTGGATATTTTAAATCCATGGCCTTTATCTGTGTTACATGCTGGTTATTATTACATCAACCAGCCCATTTCTATGTAATACATGCTGGTTTTTTTTTTATATCCATTAGATATTTCCTGTGTTATATATGCTGGATATTTTACATTCAGTGGTCCTAACCTGTGTCACATGCTGGCTATTTTATATCAACCAGCCCATTTCTATGTAATACATGCTGGTTATTTTTTATCCATTAGATATTTCCTGTGTTATATATGCTAGATATTTTAAATCCATGCTAGATATTTTAAATCCCTTACCTGTGTTACATACTGGTTATTTTATATCAACCAGCCCTTTTCTGTGTAATACATGCTGGTTATTTTATATCCAGTAGACCTTCCCATGCTATATATGCTGGATATTTTGCATCTTGTGGCTCTACCTGTGTTACATACTAGTTATTTATATCCAGTAACCCTTACCTGTGTTACATGCTGGTTATTTTCATAATTGTGTGAGGATTCCACTTCCCAGGTTCTCAATATAATATCATCTGCCTGAATGCTAGCCCAGTGTTCACTGCTGATCTGAAAAACAGAAAACATTTATTTTATATTAACTATACCATGCTTGTATTTAAGTATGAATGATTTTTGGGGGCCATTCTAAAGAAAAAGGGTTCTACTGTACTTCCTGTTTTTCACAAATCATTGATATGGTGGACAGTAATATATTTCATATGGCATAGGACATTAACAGTTTATATGGCATAGGACATTAACACAGTTTATATGGCATAGGACATTAATACAGTTTATATGGCATAAAACATTAACATAGTTTTTATGGCATAGAACATTTATATGGTTTGTATGGCATATGACAATAATACAGTTCATATGGAATAGGACATTGATAGAGTTTATATGACATAGGATATAACAGTAATACAGTTTATATGGCATAGGACATTAACATACTTTATATGGCATAGAAGATTAATACAGTTTATATGGCATAGGACATTAACATACTTTATATGGCATAGAAGATTAATACAGTTTATATGGCATAGAACATTAATACAGTTTATATGGCATAGACCAGTAATACAATTTATATGGCATAGGGCATTAATACAATTTATATGGCATAGAATAGAACATTAATATAGTTCATATGGCATAGGATGGAACATAATACAGTTTATATGGCATAGGACATTAACATACTTTATATAGCATAGAACACTAATACAGTTTATATGGCATTCAACATTAATACAGTTTATATGGCAAACAATAGAACATTAACACAGTGTATAAGGCATAGGACTTTAATACAGTTTATATGGCATAGGACATTAACATACTTTATATGGCATAGAACATTAATAGTTTATATGGCATAGGACATTAATACAGCTTATATGGCATAGAATAGAACAATACAGTTTATATGGCATAGGACATTAACATACTTTATATGGCATAGCACATTTATAGTTTATATGGCATACCACTGGTGTGAGTATTATCAATTTACATAAAATATGACTATGCGTCAGAAAACATGCGTGAAATTAATCTTGTATGGTAAAAAGTTCTATATACATGATTGGATGTTCATGTTGCCTCTTAAAACCTCTGTAACCAAAATGGGATGAATCTGAATTTTTATACATGTTTTGAATTTCGAAGGGGAATTCTTTTTAATGAAAATAGCCCAAATATTTTTTCACTGAAAAGTGTACTGTTGAATGTAGAAAATAACTCCCTCTTGTAATCTGCCACTGTATCAAATGGGAATACCCGAGTGAAAACACTTTTAGTGAAACTTATTGCCCTGTGACAAGCTACATCTCCTGACTATACACAGTCAAACCCAATTTTCTCGATTACATCAGAGGTGTAAAAAAAATCGCTGATTTATAATTGCTATATTTTATTTTTGCCTATATGTAAGAATTGTTAAGTACAAATGTACTTTGATTGAGTCCAGAAATAATCACTAATACAAATAATTCTGAGCTACATCTGAGCACAGTTTTAACCAATATCTGACTTACATCTGGAAACTGATCAGGAAGTTTGGCAGCCAGTTTTGTCAAATTCTGATTGAGTGGCTGTGCACTTTTCAACAGTTCAACTCTGTCGCTAGAACTGCAGAAACTGCTAAGGTAGGTCATTACAAGCACCTGAAAAATAGAAATAATACCCATCAATCAAGTAACTTATCAACCCAGCCATGAGGATGAAACAAGAAGCTTATCACCCCAAATATGGGTAACAAACAAGTAGCTTATCATCCCAAATATGGGTAACAATCAAGTAGCTTATCACCCCAACTATGGGTAACAAACAAGAAGCTTATCACCCCAACTATGGGTAACAAACAAGTAGCTTATCACCCCAAATATGGGTAACAAACAAGTAGCTTATCACCCCAACTATGGGTAACAAATACATAGCTTATCACCCCAACTATGGGTAACAAACAAGAAGTTTATCAGTCTAACCAAAACATTCATCACCCCAACCACTGAGTTATCAGCCAAATAGCTGTTCACCCCATCTATGAGTATCCAACAAGTAAATTTTTAACCCAAAAATGTGTATCCAACAAGCAGCTTTTCACCCCAACCATGAGTATCCAACAAGTAGCTTTTCACCCCAACCATGAGTATCCAACAAGTAGCTTTTCACCCCAACCACTGAGGGTAAAACAAACAGCTTTTCACCCCAACCACTGAGGATCAAACAAACAGCTTTTCACCCCAACCACTGAGGATCAAACAAACAGCTTTTCACTCAGCCACTGAATAGCTTTACCCCCAATCATTAAGTATCAAACAAGTGGATTTTTACTCCAACCACCAAGTATCAAACAAGTAACTATTTAGCCCAGCTATATGTATCAAACACCCCAATCATGAGCAGCTGTTTCATAACATAAGCTTATTCTTGTTGATCAAACTTTTTCCATGAAATATGCAAAAAATAAGCAACACTGTCAGGATGGCTGCCATATCAATTTGACTTTTAATGCACATTTCAGGATGACATGACCATCTCATAATTACATCATCATGATCAAGTTACTTGTTACCTTATCAAAACACCATTAATCCTGTGAGATACCCATAAAAGATAACTGTGATTGGGGCTTTCAACATCAATGAAAACAAAGACATTTTTGCAATATCTATCATGACAATTGACAGCAGCATGATAGGAAATAACAGAAAAAGATTACATCTTGGGAAATTATTCTAGTATTATGCCTTGAAAGCAACTGCAAGAATGGCTTAGAGAGGTGTGCCAAAATTTTGGTTGGATGTAACTGTAAGAATGGCTTAGAAAGGTGTGCCAAAATTTTGGTTGGATGTAACTGTAAGAATGGCTTAGAAAGGTGTGCCAAAATTTTGGTTGGATGTAACTGTAAGAATGGCTTAGAAAGATGTGCCAAAATTATGGTTGGATGTAACTATAAGAAGGCCTTAGAAAGATGTGCCAAAATTATGGTTGGATGTAACTGTAAGAATGGCTTAGAAAGGTGTGCCAAAATTATGGTTGGATGTAACTGTAAGAAGGGCTTAGAAAGGTGTGCCAAAATTTTGGTTGGATGTAACTATAAGAAGGCCTTAGAAAGGTGTGCCAAAATTATGGTTGGTTGTAACTGTAAGAATGGCTTAGAAAGGTGTGCCAAAACTTTGGTTGGCTGTAACTGTAAGAAGGGCTTAGAAAGGTGTGCCAAAATTATGGTTGGTTGTAACTGTAAGAATGGCTTAGAAAGGTGTGCCAAAATTTTGGTTGGATGTAACTGTAAGAAGGGCTTAGAAAGGTGTGCCAAAATTATGGTTGGATGTAACTGTAAGAATGGCTTAGAAAGGTGTGCCAAAATGGTTGGTTGTAACTATAAGAATGGCTTAGAAAGGTGTGCCAAAATTATGGTTGGATGTAACTTTAAGAAGGGCTTAGAAAAATGTGCCAAAATTATGGCCAGTTAGGTAACTGTGAGAAGGGCTGAGATAAATGTGCCTATATTATGACCAGGGATGTAACTGTAGAATGGGCTCAGAAAGGTGTGCATATATTATCATTGGATGTAACTGTCTGGAAATACTTTCAAAAGTGTGCCTATATTATGACGAGGAAAGTTGCTCAAGGAAGTGCTTAGAAAGATGGCACATCAGACATGTTAGGCTATTTAGCACCATATAAAGGTTATACATAGTATTCAATAAAAGTGATAACACATTTGTTATCAACCAGCAATAAAGAAAAACAAACTCTTAGAAGCTAAACGATAAGATGATAAAGGTAATATATAAAACTGGTAAACTCAAAATCTTCAACAAAGGACACTGGGGTAACAGCACTACAGTGCATTCACTATTTCTCATTATAAATCAATTTAAAACTACAGATAAATGGATAAAGGTGTATGTGTGTGTGCAGCAACAACTGAACTCACAGTCCTACAGTGTAAGACAGGGACCCTGACAGTTTCATGTGGAGTGGGGGAGATCCTGCTATTTCCAGATTGTAATTGTCAGGGTTGATGTCTTGCACTGTCTGACTAATGGACCATTGCTATGGCCATTACCTATAGTCTTAATTTCATCTGTAAGTAGCACCTGTAGGTAGCCAAAACTGTTAACACAGAAATACTTTTCAAGAAATAAAAATTGATTACTATTGTATCTGGATAATGATTTAACCATGTCACAAAGAATTTGTAAAAGCATCAAATCCCAGTAATTTGTATTCATTCATAGCAGACACCCTCAACAAGAATTCATACAATTAAATGAGGCCTTTAACCTGAGAGAAAATATTTTAAAAAAAATAAAAATATATAAAATTAAAAATAGGTGCAATTATAAGAGTTTATTGTTGTCTTTTTTGAGTTATCATACTATAAACTATATGATGCTGACTCACATAGCTTACATAATGCCCTTTTTGCCTTATTTGCTATGTGGTTGGTCAACTGATGGTTTATACCATGATAAACTGAGAAAAAAACAACATTAAACTCTTACATACAGCTCCCCAAAGTAATAATTTGCTGGTACTTGGAATACAAGAACATGGAATTGCACTCAGTTTTTCAAACTCAATGTGTGACTTTTGGTGGAAATTCCTGAGTTGAAAGCTGTATGTAGCAATGAAAACAAGGATTGCCAAGAGAAAAACCAAATCATAATTTCAGAAAACAAAAAAAAAATTGAAGATAGGTTCCACACAACAAGGTATGACCTGTTAGCAGTGAAACAATGTATTCCCTACTCCAACTCCCATCTCTTGCATCAGTGAATTCAAAATTATTAGGGTTTTTGTAAAAATAAAGTTAAAACAATAAATCCTAACATTGACACTGCAGGACTCAAATTACCACTACCACCAAATTTGTTCTTCACAGCCAAATTCCGCTGATACTATATAACTTGCAGTTTGATGGAATCAATGCCATTTAAGTCCAATTTTACAGTTTTCTGGAGAAAAATACATGTTCCTCCACTTTTATGAAAACACTTTTGCATCTATAAACATGCCTGTTGTATGAAACAAAATGAAAAACAAATATCTATATACATACAGTGCTCAAAGAAATTGTTTTAGACAGGCCTGGGCTGGTGACTCCAACAACTCAAAAAAGCCAGACTGAAATTCTACATACTCAAAATTTTCTCTTTTTTAATATTGCCACACAACATTGCAATAGCTACAATTCAAATATAAATTCAATAGGGTTCAAAGAGGTTTGAAGGTAATGGAAGTGTCATTAGTGTTCATTGTTATGCTTATATGCTTCACAAAGTAAAATTTCATCAACCAAAAATTCTTAAATTTATTTTTGTTTTGCTTTGCTGATAGCTAACCTAAATCGGCTTCAAAAATATATTACACCGGAACACCATTCCAACAACTGAAATGATCATGCTTTGCATTCTCCATATGCAGTAAAATATGACTTCAAAGAAATGTTGCCACAGTTTACAAGCTTGTCAAAATATAACACATATGGCTTAAATATTCTAATTCAAGGCAATAATGTTTAACAACTTTCATTCTTGTACACACATTGAGCATCTCTTTAATTTACCTATAATGTGTTGTTCCACGTCCTGATCCAACCTATGCAAATTAGCAAATGAGCTCACCCACTGCAGCATTCAAACACATCTCACTAGCTTCTGTCAGCCAATCAATATTTGAAATGGTGGTTTATACCTTACCTCTCTGCCTTTAATTGCCACTATTTAATGTAGGACAGTGGTGACCTGATTTAGACTGCACCGTGTTATGGCAGGTATATCAACATATTGAAAATACATTTACACATTTCTTCCCTGAGATCCAAGTTTCCTCTGGTAAATTAAATTTTTTGACAAGTCCACTGGATACCTCAGTTAGAATACAGGATGGGGACAATATAAAGTTACAGGGGCCCCAGGTTATCAAATATTTTAGCACTCGTATATGACATTTCTCTCATAACATGTGAAAAGAAAAATTTAAATTTTTTGCACTTTAGGCATTTCCAATAAAAACAAATGTGATCATGAATACTCAAAATTTTAAGTTCTTGAATTTTAAAATCAAGGTGTTTGGGCAGGTTTATAATGGGAACTGAATTAGAACAGTGAGTCTTGAACGAGTCTTGAACTTTGAGTTTTGTGAAGAAAAATGGAATCCAAGCAGATACATCCAGAACTGTAGATGTTTTTTATCTTAGATTTAGTCTCCCCATTATATTTGACATTGATGTGCATTTTTGCAAACAGTATAATAGTTATGGAAAAGTAAGTGAAAAATTTCGATATATATTATAAACAAGACAAACAATATGTGGGGGGATAAGATCATAAAGAACAGACTGGAATGGAGAGGTATAAATAGCAATAATAATGAGTTAAGTGTGCCTCTTTTTTGATGCGTGAAACATTATTTTCTCAGCTTCAGTAAGAAATTAATTAAAGGGAAGACAATAAAGGGAGTGAAGTTAACTAAACCTCCTGAATTTAGCTACTCAAATCAATTTGAAACCTTCTGGTTATATCTTTTTCAGTCTATTTCTGTCCATTCTAGTGATTATGTCCAATGAATCAGTATGAATGGAAAAACATTTAGCAAATTTAAAGATTGAAAAATCTTTCAGCAGATTATGATTATACACTGTACTTCTGCCTCGAAGATGTGAATAATTTCATTTCTTGGTTGATTCTGGTTGTTGCTCAGTTCAAATGCATCAATGAAAAACACATGCACTCTCATCTTCAGATATCCGTGAATATAGCTTGAATAAGTTATAACAGTTCTGGTTGGAACAATGGACATTGCTAGAGAAACTTTAAGTGAGCTAAAATAAAAACTTTTTGGCAGTGTGTGATGTTTTCCTAAATGATAAAAATCCTTCCTCTTCCCTTGTCCGCATGTGGCTTACCTCCACCCCACCCTCAGCTGCGGACATTCCCTTTTAGCAGAGCTGATATGTAAGCCATGCAATCAACTTCAGACACTGGGGTCCAGACCTATGTAATAATGCCAACACATTCATATATATTCTGTGACATGAATCATACAAATTGAAATTAACAAATAATTTATCCTTATGAATCTCCCATAAAATACGTCTGCAAAACATACACATACAAAATACACACAGCATGCATAAAGCAGCTGTTCAACACAGAATATCTAAACAAAAAATACTAGTGTGCAGGTGTCTGCAAGGTCCTTTATACCCCCTCCCCCCTTGTCCGCAATTGTCCAGATTTGAACAACCTCTCTCCACTCCCCCTATCTTTGCGGACATCCTTGATGGATGATCACTTATAAGATATAATGTAAAAGTAGGCAGTAATAATGCAATATCACTTTCACAGACAATAATGATTTTTTTTCTGATAAATCATGTATTATAAGTTTACCAAAACATTTATTGAAAAAAACAATAACAAGGGAATCATAGTATCTTACCACACATTTAAAGCAATACAAGATTTAATTATTATTCTAATCAAAAGCAGAATGCATGAGAACAAAGTAAAATAGCAAAACATAGTGATCACTTTAGTAAACACACAGTTTAGTAAGGATACAAATTCATGATTTCTGTATTAGAATAGAAATCCATAATATAAAATCTATATTCAATGACATTAAATTAGTAGTTATTAAGGGACTGATCAATGACATCTACAAATAATAAACTACCAAGAAAATTTGTGATTTCACAGTATCAGAGACATACACAGTTGACAAACAAACAAACAGAAGGACAAAAGATTGATTATAATGAATGAATACAAACAAAAATATGCAGTAGATTATATGATCTATGAGAATTCAGCAGATTATTTCCAGCCAGCTGTCATTTAAATCGCTTCTGTCCCCAACCCAATATTAAACTTGCTTTTACCACCCACTAACTGATAGCCAGAAAATGTGCATAAAAAATATGCTTTTGTAGGGGGCAGTGTTTCTTGCTTAAAACATATCTAATGGTGGATACAATTTTTTAAAAATTGCTTCTGTTGTGGGTTGGTTGATTTTTAAAATTGCCTTACCCCCAGGGGTATATGCTTTAATGGAACAGTCCTAAGCACTGTACAAACAGCAATAAACAAAATTGTCCGACACCACTCAGGACAAGGCAAAATTTCTCTTGCCCAAAATCAAAAGATTTGTGATATTGAACAAAAATCTGGATTTTCTTTCATAATCTATATAAAATTGCAGGCAAGTGAAAGAAATGTTTATTTGCCCAGAAAATTTCTTCATGTGTTTAACCTCTATATAATCTACTTTACCACCAATGCTACCATTTTCCACAGAGCTGTCTGCTTCAGATAAATTTAAACAACCAGTTTTCAGGCGAAAATCAACAATTATTATACCACCTATACAGAAAGACAGACAGACATGACAGATGGGAAGAGATATGGATACTGCCTCCAAAGTTACAAGTGTTACATCTAAGCCTGAAATTTTTTCAATTCCTGAAAAAAGTACTATGAATCATGTGGGTAATATTAAATTTCAAGGTTTAATTAAAACAGACATTTACATGGTTACTAATTTTATGAATTCAAAATAAAAAATGAAAACAATAAAGAGGCTTTTTTAAAAATGGCTATATTCAATTCCATTTATTTTTAAGCAAACTCGATTATCACAATGCTGTAATTAGCATTAGATGAGCTGTAAAAAGTATTATAAAAAAGAGTGGGGTGAGAATAGTATCATGGTTCTTCATTTGTTATCACTTTAATTTATTGTCAAGCTGACCTCTTCAAATTACAAAAAAATTACTTCATGACTATAAAGAACCTGCCAATCTTTTGAAAGTTAATTAATTTCACCCACTGTGCTGGATCCTACCACAAGACAAACTATAATGAAAACATGGATCAATCATTACCATTATGTTACATTCATTTTATGGCCATCATGGGAGATTTAAAATTAAAAACCCAAAATATCTGACATCTATTGATTTTCTAAGCTAACTTACCAACTGCCTGACTATGCAACCAAAGAAAGATGTTTCCAATTTTGGAAGAAGAGCCATCTGAAACAAGATTAAAACATTATTTTTTTAAGACGTTATAAAGTCTGTCATACAAGTTTTACATAGTCTTTAATGTAACTTTGTCATATTAATTTAAACACATTCTGAGAGTATTTAATCCAAATGACATGTGCTGTTGGATTTTTTAGAATGACTCCTTGGAAAACTGCACAATAACCTATAACATTAAAATAACTTGGCCTAAAAGAGATATTAAATTGATCTTACCAATTTATCAGAATCTTGTTCAAGGATTACTTTACAAGCATCAGATCCTTTCTGTAGCACATGGATAGCATCTGAAAAGAAAACACAGTACTTAGTTACAGGTGTGTACAGACCTAAGCAGCACATGGATAGTATCTGAAAACAAAACCGTACTTAGTTACAGTTGTGTACTGATCTAAGCAGCACATGGATAGTATCTGAAAAGAAAACACAGTACTTAGTTACAGGTGTGTAATGACCTAACTAATTGCAAAAGAAGGTTGGTTGATTGTAAAATGTGACCTTGAAGTAAAGCTGGCCATACTGAATACAGACTGAAAACAAAACCAAAAAACAAAGATAATTTTTGGCATCAGTTGCAACAATATAGCAATTCCTCATTTTTCAAAGATCATCCACATCTCCTTGTAAATTTTAGTGCAAAATCTTATCATAATGAATTTATGTCAAAGTCATCGCTGCTTCAAATATTATTTGAACATTATGCCTCAAACACTTACAAAACTTTTCATTACCCTGTTAATATTGACCTTAAATGCTTTATGATATTCAATTTTTTCTGGCAAGTCTGTATATAAAGTCTGATGACAACATATGCAGAATTTTAATATATGGTTTAGAATTCTGCTTCCTGATGAAGAAAATATTTGGTTTCCTCAGACAGTGTCTCAAGTTTCTGTACAATTCTTGACCTATGTTTTTTATACATTATTAGAGATTATGCTTGCACACTGACAAACTGATCTTAATGCTTTTTATTTCATGCTTTGTCTTTGAAACAAAAAAAGCAGCAATGTTTAAATACTGAATATATTTAAAGTTAAATGAGGTAAAGATGGACAAATGCAACACCAATCACCCCATGGAATGAACAAA
This sequence comes from Potamilus streckersoni, assembly GCA_016746295.1. NCBI lineage: Eukaryota > Metazoa > Mollusca > Bivalvia > Unionida > Unionidae > Potamilus > Potamilus streckersoni. The sequence goes on from JAEAOA010002295.1 coordinate 342,529, forward strand.
TATTGACTTCCGATTGGTAATGCCTGAGAAGATTATGGAACGATAGAAAAATAAGATAAAAATAACTTTAAAAGAGCTAATATTACACCCTAGCAAATTTAATTGCATAGGGAAACGACATTCATTCCATTAAAAGGGTACAGGCAGCTACATGAGGAAAAGGAAACCAAATTATTTACAACAACCACCCCAAACTGATAACCAATGTGACTCTGGCCATTAATATTCTGGACCTTACATACCTACATGTGTTCCTTGTCTCAACCCCATCAACATGTGTGCTATGTCAGATGCTATATGATGTTCCAATGGTTAAAAGAAAAATATTGCCTTGATATGAGACAGAATGATGGAAATGTCAAGCTCTCTATCATTAGCAATATCATTACTCCCGCATATAGAAAAACAAATTTAAAATAAACTAGACTCAATAGTACATGTAGCACATTTACAGTGAGGCATGAACTCTTCTAGCAGAGTAGATTAATGTTCTGTCTCTAATTCATATCATTATGGATTGAAGCCCAGACAGAAGTGATGTGTTTTTATTATAGCTTATCAGAAAAAATGTACATTGAAGATTGACAATAACAAAACTCCTTAGTTTTCACAGACTTAAATGGCTAGAAGAAAAGGATGGAGCTTTGCTGATGTAAGGTAAAAAGACACCAAGTAAATGGTAAAATATAAGGTTGTACGTACATCCTGTTGCTATCTGAGAGCCCTTGTTCTTCAGGCTGTCAGAGGAATCGATCATCTGACCCCAAGACCAGGCAAGTAGGCTAGTTTGCAGGGAGCTGACAAGTTGAAGCAGGTGAATTAGCTGCTCATTAGTGTGACCAGTCTGTATGACCTGCCCCAACTCATGGTATGTCACCATCACCATGGTTTCCATTACACTTAGCACAGAGCTGGGGTCAAAGTTCTAGTAAAAAAAGAAGTTTACAACTGTAATGTGAGAAATCATTTATTTTTGACGCTACCAATTTTCATGATTTTGTTAAAATTACATTTCCATCATAACTTAAGTTCATGGGCTGAAGAAAATGTTCCATAATATCAGCAGAAAGAGGACAACTAAATGAATCTTTATAACAGCCATGAAAACCACACAAATTTATAGAAAATAGTGAATTCTCAGTATTAAAGATGAAAGCATTTATCTGATTCAAATCAAAGCTTAACAATTTACCAGATACAGTATTTAAGCACACTTACTGTAATATAATAAATAGACAATATAAAATGTCCTATAGCAGGCACTGACCACATCGTTTAAAAACAAAACAACAGCAGAACCTTAAAATGCTGTTCAGACTTCTTTACAATGTGAGCAGTATATGTTTATTCATACATTTATATTTTTTTCTCAATGAATATGGTATGAGCGTACAGGTTATTGCATATATTGTGAATTCAGTTATTTCTGTTGATTTAATCCTTTGGTCTTGGACGAAAATGAATTTTTGGTTGGTACTTACATTTTTGTTGATTTTGGAAGGGTTCTATTCTTTCTACTGAATGATCACTGTACAATGGGTATTTAAATTTATGGATTATTACAACATGATACACATGAAAACTGGTAAATTAATTCTTCCTCCAAAAGCATGTGCAGTTTACAGTAGGTCATAAATCACTTCACATTTCCTAAGGTCTCAAAATAAAATTTACGGAGTTTTCTTTTGTGGTCATAAAAACTGTAAAAACAAATCTTGTCCACTATTTAATAAGTGACAGTAGTCTTAAACAAGTCATTATATGTCTAGTCTCTCAAAGAGTTCACAACATTAAGTCATATCGATGTAAAAGTGTCATATAGTGTAATGATACTGACATTTTAAATTGCACATTAAGCATTGAGTTTACAATAGCAGTCATCCATAGGTAAAGCAAAGAGCATATACACTGGTCTGCTGATGCATTATGGGTCTATGATGTTTGCGATTCAGTGCACATAATGCATGGATAAATGCAGTATATTATTTAAGGCTTTTCATATTACATTGTTACTTAGATTTGCCTTGTATTCTAAATCATTTCTGTGCCCCTTCAAAAATAAAAACTGTGAAATACTGATATTTTAAGTATTAAGAATCTTGTACATTGACTACTAACCTCAGGAGGGATTCTTGGGAGATCCAGCAAACCTCTTGGGTCCACAGCACTAAAAAACTGGCAGAGTGACTGGAAAACCAGCATCACTGATGGCGTGTCAGACAGAGTCTAAAATACAGACATTTGCATTCATAAAGAGCCATTTAAAAACTTCTAATATATTAGAGGTCATGCAAACAAATTTCTTTATTGAATGTTGATGCTGCTGATAAAAAAATACCCAAGATTTTAAGGTTTCAACAAATTGTGCAGAAATTTACCCAGATGCAATAGAAGTATAACAAAGATATAGAGTAGTACCTGTGTAATCTGGCATTGAATTTCATCTTGAGATTTTGTCTCAACCAATCATAAATAACTTTACATTTGAAAGACAGTTTCTGATTGGTTGACAGTAGAATCGCAAACTCAGGCTCAGAGTTTCACGATTTCCAGGTGTTGACTCAATTTCACCAACTTAAATCTTCATACTGGATTTAAGACATTCATTGGTAATTTTTAAGCCAGACTTATATTTTTGGCAATCAGATCTCCAGATTCTTAACTTAAATTTAATGCTAAACTTAAGTTCTGTTGGCAAAATTTAGGTCTGATCATAAATGGGGCCAAAATTGTAAGCCAGCTAATTCCTTAGTGTTGATTTAAATGAGTTGCACTGTACTAATGAAAGAGAAAAGTTCATTTATGATCAGTGAAACTTCATTAGAATCTTCCATGTCAATATGACTATCCATTCCAAAACTGTGATAACAAAGATTTTGATGACTGCCCTAATAACACCATTTTCATTTCGGACCAACTAGATATCACAAGAAGTGTTCTGGTGAAAACCTTATGCTAATATGACTTTTATTTAAGGCACAAATGTGATAAAATAATTTACAATATGGCTGCCAAGGCAGTCACATTTGAGGTTATATCAGCACCCTTTACATTTAGGACCAAGTATACATAATAAGAAGTATTCTGCTCAAAATGCTATGTTAATATGATTTTCTAATCAGGAGAGTAGCAATAGCAGGATTTTCAAGATGGCTGCTTGGCTGCCATACTCGACACTGAATCATTACCACTTTTATTTAGGACCAGCCAGATATCATGCAAACTCTTTAAGAGAAAACCCCATGTTAATGTGACCATCCATTCAGGATGAGTAACAATAAGATTTTCAAAGTGGGTGACATGGCATAAATATTGGATGTCTCAGTGGCACCATTATCTTTAGGAGAAACCAGACCATGTGATGAATGTATGAGTAAAGTTTCATGGCAAACCTCCACTTTCTGCATCATTGCAAACAGCTGCTTCCTTCTAGCATCTTTGTCAGAGAAAAACACTGCAGCACCTGAAAAGGAATCAAAATTTCACTTTGTAAACCATGGTCTTTGCTTATTGGTATGAATAATGTATAGTGTTTATTAAACAGTGTCGACTATGATGTGTCATCATATAATGCAGAAAGATCTGTGTCTTTGCTGCTCATTCTACATGTGATTCAAAGGAAGCATAGACCATGAAGTTCTGACACATAATGTGCCCATAGGTCCTACTTATTCAAAATTTAAAGCATGCACAGGTCATGATTTTCCATCACATAATGCACCATTAGATCAAGGTTTATGCTGCTTTTTCTACATGTGACTTAAAACAAGAAAAGTCCCTGACTGTAATCACATAGCACATCAGTAGATGTGGGTTCTTGCTGTTAATTAGCTATATGATTTCAAGTGAGTGTAGATCCTGATGTGCCAGCCAATCTGGGTCATTCCTGTTCAATTTCTGAGTGCAGTTTAAAGCAATCACCTGCAGTAAACATAGATCCTGATTTACCATCACATAATGTGCCAACCAATCTGGGTCAATACTGTTCAATTTCTGAGTGCAGTTTAAAGCAATCACCTGCAGTAAACACAGATCCTGATTCACCATCACAAAATAAGTAATCAGAAATGGGTCTTTTAGCTAATTCTACATGTTATTTCAACCAAGCAGCATGGACCACCTTATTTGCTGGTGCATTATGCAATGTTGGATGTGGCCTAGAAATCCTAAAATGTCTGAGCTTCAGCTTGGCTTGAAATGTGTTTATTTTACCAATAAAAAGTAACATTTTTTTGAAAGGTCATTTCTGATCAACTGATTGAATAAACTAAAGATGATCAATACTAATCAATGAATATTTCTGATGCTATGGTCAATGAAAGTAATATATTAAATGAAGTTTATTTAAAGTTTAAAAATGGTGAGGTGTTTAAACACAATAATCAAGACTTTAAAAACAGCAGAGTGAAATAAAATTGTTTTTTGGGGGTAAAAATAATGTTAGTTTTTCTGAAAGAATTTTTTTTATAAAACTGATTAGTTTGAGATATGTGTGTGTGTGTGATTTGGATTTTAACTTAGCTTTAAAAAATGTTCTGTCATATTGCTGAGATGTCCGCTGTGTGACAGTTTGTAGTGATGTCTAGCACTGAGGCATCATGCTGCAGATATGCACCCAGTCACATTTTCCTGACACCAGCCTTATCAGGCCTACACTAACCTCTTACTGCTGAGTGCCTAGCAAGGCAGCTGTTAGCACCATTTTTTAAAAGTCTTTGGCATGACTTAGCCAGGGTTCAAAGCAGCAACCTCTTCCATCAGAAATGGATGCTCTAACCACTAGGCCATAGGAATGGTCCTAGTTTGAAATGAAATTAGTTAATGGAAAGATAATACCAGTACTAAATCAGCAGCAGATCCAGAATAAAAAATGATACTTTCCAGTACATTTAATAATGAAATATATCATTATTTATTTCTTTCACAACTTTTTACAAATCTCTGAATTTATTTATATTCAATTTTGTTAATTTCTGTTGAAATGTTTGGCAAGAGTCAGTCAAATTTTAAGATCCCTGATGGAAAATTGTGAGACTTGCATTGTAATATATACATATAGACTGTATATATTTTGGAGGAATTTGAGGATGATAATGGAGGTTTTCTTATCCCAAGTATCTCTTTAAAAGTTTGATGTGCGAAAGTAACACCACTAGTCAAAATCCTGAAATAAATAAACATTATTCCAAAATTATTACCATCTATAATCAGTTGTTTGCAAATTCTGAAGTGTCTGCTAGATTTGTCAATGTCAGGACTGTCCACTACTTTACACAGGTGCTGGAAGAGAGACTCTGCTGCCTTCTGTTGAGGGAAAAATAAGAAAAAAGACAGGATTACTGCAAGATAAAGGAAAGGGTGACCCAACATGTGTATGCAGCAGAACGTAGTTATTCACTTGTACACCATGTTATCCACAGATAGTACACCATATAATGATCAACATTCATCTGTCATCACCCATACCCCGTTTCATGAACAGTGAAAATATGCAGTTATTAAGTATGACCTCTTCTTAAAGTACAGACATATAATGAATATAGACATTTAATATTAGTAAATGACCCTTACAAACCATAAACATGAAAATTAATATAAATAACAAGGATATACATAAAAGAATCCTCACAACTACACCATGCTATGATAAATCCCCCATCTGTACACAAAGAATGATTGTCACAACCTATACACCATGTGATGATGACCCCTCCACCTCTACACAATACTATAATGAATCTCCACCTGCAAACCATGTCATGATGAATATCCACCTTTAATCACCTGTACACTATGTAATGAATCTCCACCTATACAGTAGGTATCTGACATGAAAAATTTCAAACAAGTCTCACACAGAATCTAAACACTGATGACAATACTGTTGTCACTGGGAAAGTAATAGCTATGGTTATATTTTCCTTTATCTAATGCAAGTTTGCAAAAGAAGGGCATAAAAAACTAAGTTAAATGTTAGTAGATGAAGACTTTCAAATGTTTCCAATTCTTTAAATGAAATTAGCTATCATACTCATGAAATTCAAGGTGTTTACCAAAGTCAATCTCACTCTATTTAATGTGTGTACCAAAGTCAATCTCACTCCATTCAAGGTGTTTACCAAAATCAATCTCACTCCATTCATTTTTTTTTTATTACCAAAGTCAATCTCAATCCATTCAAGGTCATTTATCAAAGTCAATCTCACTCCAATCAAGGTCATTTACCAAAGTCAGTCTCACACAGAACAAGTTGTTTACCAACGTTAGTCTTACTCCATTTAAGGTGAGTTTCACATTAGAAAAAAATGTTGAAAATTACTAATGGTAAATAACTGTACAAGGGAGTAGATGAAACAGGAGCATTTCTCAGTGCACAAGTCTGTCAACATGGACAAAAACCCTCTTAAATATCATAAAAAAGGGTTGAAAATCAACATTTGTCTACCACTTGTAAAGTGCTAAACCACCTTTTCCTTTTTTTTTAATGTTTATTAGTTAGTATTTTATTTCCTTCATCATCATCATCGATCCCATAACCTAAGAGGTAACGGGGGCACCACAGATGACTTCACAACCTATTCTCTCCATTTTTCCCTTTTCTCCTCTGTGTGAATCTCCAAATCCTATACTTGTCCACTCTTTAATGTTGTCTTCCCATCTCTTTTCTGTCTGCCTTTTCTTCTGCACCCTCTCACTGTTAGAGAGGCCCATGGCAATCTTAATAGGTAATCAACGGCAGATCAGTGAAAATCCAATAATTAACCTTTAGTTGTGATGGGTTTCCCATGAACCAGAAAACCAAAAATTACACCACCAACTTACTTTCTTTCCATTCTTTATCTCTTGAAATTTTTTCACTTTCCCTTCAAATATAAAAAATTAGGATGTGCTTCAAATAGGTACTCAACTGTTTTGTTTTCAGTCACTATGACTATCCATTGTGGCTGGGTCAGTGACCCACTAATGAATAGTATTGACTGCTTTGCATTTCTTAACAAAACGGACACACTTGATTTGCTCTGTGCATGGAGACGTGTTATTTTTAACCAACAAAATTAGGTTTAATGTACAGCTAATGCTATGACCTTTCCCATAGGATTCGAACTACAAAGATAATATGCTGCACTTCAAATTAAAAATTCCTGCAGTAAAATTTCTGCTATGACTCATCACATGCTTACAGTAGGTCAGTGATAATAGGCTGTGTGTGATTATGACTTTTAATTAGCTTTAGCAATTTTTCAGTCATATCACTATGATGTCTGCAGTGTGTAAGTTTATAGTGATGTCTAGCACTGGGCATCATGCCGCAGACATGTAGCATGATGTCCCACCCAGTCACATTATCCTGACACCAGGCCAACCAGTCCTAACACTATCCTCTTAATGCTGAGCGCCAAGTGAGGTAGCTGTTAGTACCATTTTTGTAAGTCTTTGGTATGATTTGACTGGGGATCGAACCCACAACATCCCGCATCTGAAGCAGACGCTTTAACCACTAGGCCAGCGGAGCGGTTAATAATAGGATAATAGGCTGTTACATTATAACATTATACATTTTCATTGAGCATGTAATTCAGCATGCATTCAATTGAAACATTTCATACAACTCTTAAAAAGTATGTTAATAATAACGCTGATGTTTCTTAACTTAATTTGTCGATGCAACTTTATCCGGAAAATGCAATACACATTGCACAATAATCTGATATAACTATAAATTATCAATCTGAATGAAGGTTCTTATATTTTGTGTTCTTTTATTATGATATTTACTGTCAATTTAATTAATATAATTAGGTATTCATTAGTTTTTAGCTTTAAAACTTGGTAAATATACCTATTTCAGTACATGAAGGTTTGATGGAGTTTTGCAGCCCCCCACCCCTCTGCTTTTATCTAAATTCATGGCAGTAGTACATGTTAGCAATCATTACTGGTTTATTAATGAATTTTCAGTGAATATATATATATATATATATATATATATATATATATATATATATATATATATATATATATATATATTAAAATGTCCTTGTATTTAGAGCATTTACAATTATAATAATTCTAAGAACTTGTCATTTCTCCCCAGCCCAGTCCCTAATTTTTTCTTAAATGGCTACAATAATGTCAAACTCCTTAAGAACGTGAAAGAAAAAACATATGAAGATAGACACAAATTTCATACATTCATAAACTCATTTATCAACAAAACTCAAAGTACACTTTAAACATGTCTGATACAAATTTATATTACTAATACCATACAGTTGGATTAATTTTGGACTAAATTATCTTTTAGATGTGTATGCACAACTAATGTTTCTAGAAGGTGATATTCGGTTGAAGACTCGAGTCATCTGATTCCAAACTGGCCATTTCAGTCTTTGGAAAGTTTGTTCACACCCGAGTCACCTGTGTCATCTGGACCTTTGGATTATTTTAAGAATCTCACAACAGGACAATTTCTTTGTCTCATCCATACTGCCAAAAAACTCTGAAGCCTATAGCCTCACTCTCAAGAAAGAATCTACTTGTGGGTCATAATGTTAAATTATGACAATGCTGCTTTGTCATTTTACAAATTCTCTGATAGAATGCAAGGCTCTGTGTGCTTTGTACAACAGGCATTACAAGTGTTTCATAGAAATACAGAAGAGGTTCCATGTTTTTTATGACAGTGTAAAGGATATTATGATTTCATTTCTAAATTCAAAAATAGTGCTTTCAAGAAAGAAGAATATACATTCAGATTCACAATTTTAAAAGCAAGAACACACTTGTGTAGAGACCACAGAGCTTTGAAAAATATGTTCAAATTCAAATGTGGAGGGCAGTCAGTAGATTGTGTTGTGTTGAAAATACTGATTGCATGAAAGGATTTATTAGCATGTCAAGGTCCCAACAAATTTCATGCATGAAGCAAGTTATAATTCAGAATTACAAGTGAGACCTGAATACGCTGGCAAATATAAATGGTGTAAATCCTGGAGTTCATCTGATGAGGAGACAACAGATATGTCACAAACTCTTGTGTTAAAATCATCCAAGTATCACATTGCATGTACAGTTAGTAAAAACGATTCAGAGCATGAGTGGAACTCATCAGATCAGGAGACATTAGATATGTCACAACTTCTTGTGTGAAAGTCATCTAAGTATCACAAAGTTGGTAAGAAAGTTTAAAAGCATGAGTGGAATTTTTAGATAAGGTACCACTGGACATAAGAAAAATCCTTAAATTTTGATTCAGATAATGTGTAATGCCACACATTCCATGGTCAATGTATGAGATGCCCAAGATTTTGCAGTAGCATTTCATTTAGAAGATGTGAATTTTGCTTTTGTAAATCTCATGTGAGCATCCATGTTTCACAAGCATACAGAAAAATGGATATGACAATAGAGTACATCAGCTTTATTTTAGAACCAAGAGCAATATTGGTGCCCTTCTATATTGGTCTCAACCTTGTTACTGCTGCTGTTTTCCACAAAATCCTGCAAAATTGCATCCACGATAACTGATCCAAAGTACTTGAAGCTTGTGACTTGTTTCTAGCTTATCTCCACTGATATTTATTTCTGCACTGGTGCAATTGGTGTTTTTTGTCATCAATTTGGTTTTTATTTCTTTACTTTGTTCTAATTAACAAGACTGAATATGAATTCTCTTACATTCTGCAAAAACGTTTCTTGTATCTGAGGAAAATCTACTTTCTGTCCAGACATCCCTTTAATGTAGCATGCTAGTGCTGCCTTGAGTTCCTGTGTGGCATAATCTCATCTTTGTGAGTCTCAGATTCTTTTTTTAAATAAATCCAATAATGCAATGAATATCTAAAGTAAGGCTTCAAAAGCAATAAGTCTTTATTTACTGTTGTCTACATTATATAAAGAACAGAATATGTTTATGCTTACATTTGTTTGCTATCATTAAAAGATGACTGCAAAGCTGTAACAATGTTGATACTAAAAAGACTTGTACTTATACTAACTCTGAGACTAGTGACATCACTGGATGCTACTGTATCTGAGACATCACTGGATGATATTGTATCAGTTTGGTTTCATTGTTCCATTCACACACAAGGTTAAAATTTGTTTCTTATTGCCATATAAGTATTATCATTCGGTACTAACAGATTTAGGAAATGAATACAGTTGGCCCATCAGAAATGATGTTAAATGATATCATAGGTCACACATAGACTAGTTACTTAATATTATGATAGGTCAATTTGTTGAAAGCAAAACTGGGATAGCTCTGTAGTGGATGAGAAATAAGACTTATTACCTTGCTCTCATTTGACAATGTGGAGAATGATGGCAACAGGCAGTATACCAACTGTAAGGCAGATAATGCACAGGCCTGGGATCTCTCATCCTCACTGAAAAATAGCACATCTATAACATGGGTTCAACTCAACAAAATGCCTCATTTGTTACATGTGCAATGCTGTATCTAACATGCAAAACACTAACCCCAAACTTAAATATTCAGTCTTATTATTTTATGGTACCATACAAGTAATACCAATGTCTCATCATACTAATGAATGTGAGGTAATAAGCTGTGTATCCCAATTATGTCAAACAGTAAGATGTACGACTCTCTATGTTGTATTCTTAGAAAATAAATGCTGTCAATATTATTGTTGAATCCACATCCACAAGGGTCCCTAATTTTTCAACATATTTCAGTGTTTCCTCAATATAACAGTCCCTTTTAATAGGCTGATCTGATAATGGATCCAATTACACTATGTAACAGAAATATGATAACACAGTCCCTTTTATTAGACAGATATGATAATGGATCCAATTACATTATGTAACAGAAATATGATAACACAGTTCTTTTTATTAGGCAGATATGATAGTGGATCTAATTACACTATATAACAGAAATATGATAACATAGTCCCTTTTATTAGACAGATATGATAATAATTCCAATTACACTATATAACAGAAATATTATAACATAGTCCCTTTTATTAGACAGATATGATAATGGATCCAATTACACTATATAACAGAAATATGATAACATAGTCCCTTTTATTAGGCAGATATGATAATGGATCCAATTACACTATATAACAGAGATATGATAACACAGTCCCTTTTAATAGGCTGATATGATAATGGATCCAATTACACTATGTAACAGAAATATGATAACACAGTCCTTTTTATTAGGCAGATATGATAGTGGATCTAATTACACTATGTAACAGAAATACTATACATAATGTACAAGATACCTCAGTATAACACATCCTTTTGTTACGTGGACATGGTCATATATCCCACAGCACTGTGTAAAGTAATACTATATAAGTAATGAACTTTGTTTTGGTGAATATGAAGTTATAAGAATACACAAACTCATACTGACTGATGAGAAGCAAAGGTCAAGATGATAAGCTTACTTGACTGATGTGAAGCAAAGGTCAATATGATTGGCTTATTTGACCGATGTGAAACAGGTCAAAGGTCAAAATAATAGGTTTACGTTACCAATAGGAAGTAAAGGTCAATATATTAGGTTTACTTGACCAATGGGAAGCAAAGGTCAACGAGACAAGCTTACATGACCTATGAGAACCAAAGGTCAATATGATAGTTTACTTCTTCATAAACTTCATAGTCACCAAAAACAAAGATATATAATTGTTTCACGACAATTTAGTTCAAATTTTTTTACAATTAATTTGTTCAGTATAGGAAAAATGTCTTGTCAAACTGCATGACTCACAAACACTACATCAAGATATCACAACAGTAAAGTAACACAAATTATCAATCACATATGTCAGTGATGAAATGGTGACTCTCATGGAAATAATGTAGTAGTATGTATAATGTAACCCAGGATAAGGTGATCTGACCTCAAGCATGGTTCACTTTTATGAAACCCCTCTAAAGTATTAGAGTGAGGGCCTCCCTCAAAAGTGTTATATTGAGGGACCATTCCATGAAAATTATTACAGTGAGGGACTATTCCTGAATCTTAAAGTGTTGGACCAATGTATATACATTTATTTTGAGAAATTACATTGGTCATTGTTTTTTATGGTGCAGCAAGCAGTTAAAGATATTCATGTACCTGAAAAATTTCTTCTTAATTCATCTTTTAAGTCCAAATATTCACAATTATTCTGTTTTAGATTTTGTTTCTTTGCAAGCTCATTTGCCACTGTCAAACATTTCATCCATCTCCAATGTATGTGTGTGTGTGTATGTATGTATATATATATATATATATATATATATATAGAGAGAGAGAGAGAGAGAGAGAGAGAGAGAGAGAGAGAGAGAGAGAGAGAGAGAGAGAGAGAGAGAGAGAGAGAGAGAGAGAGAATGTATACTATATAATCATGCTCATGTAGAAGTCAGATTTAACTACATACTGCATTGACCCAGATCTGCCATTGCATAATGTGCTGGCAAATCCAGGTCTATTAAATAATCAACAGAACCAATAGCATGGACCCTGATGTACTGATGCATTATGTGATGGCAAATCTGGACCTATTTCATTTGCAGTTGCATCTATCTTAACTTGATTATCTGGTAAATATTTTCTCCTAATGTTGAAATCTGCCACATTACAAGTGATATCTGTCAATCAATATTTTCTAATGAGGCAAGATATTCTAAAAATAATCTTTGTTTTTCTTTCCTATATGACAGTGTAAATGTAAAATTCATGCTCCTGAAGGGTCTTAAAACAAAGGTAAGGAACTTAAGCCCATAAATAAACACTAGATACGTATTCCCACGAGTATAATTAAATATGACCATATGCTCAACTACTGATATAAGAAAGCTTCATTAATTATGTACTTACTGCAAACCAGGACAACAAAATGTAAATAAGTGCCATGAATACTCACTTATAAGTCAGGCCCAACTTCAAAGAACATACACCTTGATCCATCTTCATACAATGCTGACAGACTAGATCCAATGCTATTTGTTCTACTGATTACTTGATCCATCTTCATACCATGCTGACAGACTAGATCCAATGCTATTTGTTCTACTGATTACTCCTAACAAACTGCATACACCTTGATCTACCAGCACATTATGCAATATCTGGGTCCATACAGTTTACAATTGGGTCAATCTTGCATGTGATTATATATGGTAGTTTGTGATGTATGTGTTGAGTTGATGTCAAATACAATTCAAATACTTACCTCTCTCTGAAAGCATCATACAACTCACAGATGACATCAAGTGGTAGATCTGATAGGTCCACAAATTCTGGACGAGTAGATGCACTTTTACGAAGGGCCTACAAGATAAAACAAGAATCACAGATAGATGCACATTTACACAGGACCTATAGGATAAAACAAGAATCATAGGTAGATGACATATCCTCCTTTATTCTCCACTTATATACAAACACCTACTTAAGTACTGTATACAATCTCTTATAAGATGAGTCATATTGCAAACAACAATGATTTTGATCTGCATTAGCATAATGTACCTACCGATCAGGGTCTGTGTTGTGCGGTCTGCTTATTTCTCCTAACAAACTACACAGATCTAGATCCACCTGTGCATTATGTAACAACAAATCTGTGTCTGTGCAATTTACATTTGGACTCCTCTTGTAGGCAAGCACATATGGTATCCCTTTGTCGAACATTAACAATTTTCAAAGTACTAATGTTATTACCATCTGGTAAATGAGACCGAACCCATAAAAGGTATAAATATATAAGGCCATGTTCGTACTAAATTGAATCAAAATAAGTTGAATAGTTTGTTAGCTATGCCAGATACAAGCAACATCCGATCTGGAAATATAAAGTAAATTGTTGAGGGCCATAACTAATTCCAAAACATGGAGTTTATGAGACCATTTCAATTCTGCTCTAAAAAGCCGTTGCATTGGCAGGTAATACATTAGGTTTTCAGTGTTTAATTTAACTGTGGTTGATGAGTGGAAAATGTTTAAATGAAAATTGTTGGATTGCATTAACACTCGTATATTTGGTTGATTGAGGAAAAAAGATGGCACTTTAAAATACATGCATTCAAATGAGGAAGAGAGGGGTGATAATGATGCCTCCTGTGAAGGAAGTGACATTCATGCTGATGGAACATGTGGAAGAGGATGAAATGAGTCAATGACTAAAGGGACACGGTGAACTCAAAGCGTTCTAGGATGAAATGAAACACCTCTACCCATATTGATACGATTCACAATATACAGCCTATAATATGATACATTATTAATAAACATATAAATTTGATGGTAGTTTAATCTCTATTAGGTCTTTTAGTGGTAGGGTTGTGCCATTTATGTGTTAATTTACTGGTTCTATTTCCAGCATGCTGATTACGGACAGACACAGACCTATTATCTGTTCATATGCAATTCTCATCCTTAATTAAGTAGAAACATACTCTAAAACTGACTATGTGTTATCTGTCATTGAGTTTTATTCAACCTTCTAGGCCTTTTCAGTCTCCTCCATTTGATTGGGTGCAAGACTCATCTTGATCACCACACCCTTGGTTTCACAATGCAAGAATGCTTTTAAAATATTTTAAAACTAATTTCATGTCTTCACTAAAATTTAATTTATTTTCAAAATTGAAGGAATAGTGTAAATTCCTCATGCAAGCAAAGTCTTATCTAGAATATAAGTGGATGATTAACAACCGACTCCTCCACATTGTACTTCTTGCAGATACTAAACAACTGCTACAGACACAAACACTAATTTTTTTAAGTAGATAAGGATATTATTGACAACATCCACTTCTCATCTACAAATTAGCGTGGTGACAATAACTTGTGTGGTTGGGAATCTACCCCCTTGTGGATTTTGTGGTAATTTTTTTTTTTATCCTGTCAGCACTTTCAGTTGCTGATGACCTGTCAGTATAAAAATAAAAATTCCAAATATGTTCCCTATGTATAATTTAATTGGTCTACAGATCATTTAATAGTCACTTTTGTATAAAGTTTCTTTGTTGTTTTGTATCTAACAGCAACAAACCTGGATGTACTTTGGGTGTGTCATGCAGTGAATAAGCTGCAGTCAGTTCTGATTTGTGGCTACTGTTTTATTCTTGACTTGAACAAATAATAACCACAAATCAGAGCAGAATGTAACATATATCACTACATGACACAATCAAAGTGTAGCCCTAATATTCAATACAACTTGACAAGATTTGAAGCAATAACAAAACTGCACATCAAAAAGTTCATTATATGATTCAGTAAAATTCTTAAAACATATGGTGAACAAGTTTGTTTGGAATGTTGTCTGATATGTTATCAATAGCTGAGCATACTGATGGGTTAAAATAATTGACACGGAATTGGAAAGGGAGTGCAGATTTAAAATAGCTGAGTTAGTCCCATTGTGTTTGCTAGTTTGTAGAAGGCATGTAGATCTTATCAACAGCTGACATAAATAAGTGCATGTTCTTTTTAATGCTGTCTCAGATAAATTCTCAGTTTAAAGAATAAAAAGACAAACAACCAATAATTATTCATAACTGCTGAAGATTAAACTACTATATGGTAAGTATTGTTTTGCATTGATTCATCACGCCTGTTATCAATATGAGTAATGATATAGAAAAAATAATCATATATTAATCCTTTCAACCCAAATACATTTTCACTTTTAATCCTGTCAAAGATCCAAAATGGGTACTGAGTGTCTGGCAGGAAGTACGATAACTGATACTGGGTATCTGGCAGGAAGTAACAATAGCTGATATTGCGTTTTGATGGGGCTGAGACTGTTAAAGAACTTGTTCAGTGCAAGTCTCTGATGCTTCTGTGTTAGTTTTTGGATGGTGTGGGAAAAAGTTTTACTGAATCCAATGCTGATTACAGTAGACACAAGAGTTGAATGTATTTGCAAGGCTTCTTATGGCAGCAGGCTGATGAGGCAAGATAGGTTATAGTCACTGACAACTGGCACCACTGCTTCTATCCATGGGGGCAAACATTCTCATTTTACTTCCATCTTGGTCAGCTGAAGACAATAGCACTTTTGTTGTTTAAAATATCCAATATTTCTATACATGGGAAGATATATGTGAATGGCTTTACTTGGTTCTGGATATACTAAATCTGTTTTGTGATTGGGTACTAAACATTAATGTCATATCAAATGGTTTATATGTAATCCAACTAATGAGTTCACCAAGGATGGATGTCAAGACTGAACAATAGGCAGAAGCAAGATGCATACAGTTTTGGTGGGGGATAAACAGTTAAATTATCAGAAGACAAGAAAGGTGTATACTTGACATAGCACAATTGAAAAAATAGAATATGACCTATAAGTACCTGATCTTGCGTAAGATCCACCAAGAATGAGAGTACATTTTGTATTATTTCCTGACTGCAACAGTTGGGTTTCTTTTCAGGATTTGGTGGATGTTTTACCTGCAGTACAAAAGACAAAGCAAATTAAAACATGCTGATAAACAACCTTTCAGAACCTCAAAGTTACTTTATTGCATTTTGTTATATCTCCATTATAATGTACATGTAATTGCTTCATTAAGGATGTTAATTCACTAACTATTAAATCCATTTGATCCATGTTTTGTGTAAACACAGAAAATGAACATTCATGAACACTGGCATATCTAGAGCAGTGGTTCCCAACCTTTTTGTGTATGAAGACCCCTTATTGACTTCAAAAAATTGAGAGGACCTCACATGCTACTAGCTGTACAGTGCAACACTGCTAGAGCACACGCCATTATAACATGAATTCTGATATAACATGGTTGTGGCATGGCTCCCAAAATTTCATATACATGTACTTTTCTCCTACACAAATTTTTTCCTGTCTTAAAAGTATGAAACGTAACATGTAGAAAGTTTATTTCATTTATTTGGGGAAGAGATCATGTAGCGATTCTAATATAAAATGATTGTGGCTTGGCTCCTGCAATTTCATATACATGTATTTTTTCTTGAACTCGAAAAAAGGTATTTTCTTCTTAAAAGTACAAAAAATAATGTAAAATGTTTATTTAGGGATAATGCTGGGGTTTGCCAATGTTGCAAATTGTGATTCATATTCCTAACTGGCAACAAAATATACCATCTGGTGATTATTTTTCTCCAAAATTGTTGACTGTTTAAACATGCAAATATAACCTTGGTTCTAGGGTGAAGAAATTTACAAGCATCATGAAAGGAAGCTGCAAACTTAAAATAAAAATGCACAAGAATTTATCAGTTGTTAGATAAACTATTTGTTCATAGTTACAAACTATTTTAATAAATAGTGCAATGTTATATCATAATCCAATTATTCTGACATCTGGCCTGAGTACTGTATACTGTGAGATCACCACTTTTAAAAAAATAAAATTTCTGGATCTTTCGAACAAAATAGTGTCAGATTTTTGGCTGCTCACTAGTAATTAATATATTTATTTTGACTGACTTCTATATGTGGATGGTAAGGAAAATTCCTCTTCTTTTCACTCATAGAGTTAAATCCTTTGGAACACTCATTTTCTGTAGAAATCCTTGTCAGACCAGAAAAGGACACCTGTGTATTCATCATCTGTTGGCCTTTTTTTAAAAAAATTTCTGATACATGTATGGAAGGTAGCATAACTCCACCACCAGAAATGTCACAAAAGAAACCAAAAAAAGGAACAAAAAACTTGTTGGTCTATCTATTCTACTGGGACTAGCTTCAACTTTTGAAAAAAGGAAAAGTAGCTGCTATAATTAACCAAATGATGGCCAATTCCTTGTTTTTAAAAATTACCCAGAAAAAAGGTTCGCTGAAACTTCAAAGAAAACTGATCACTTCTGAAGAGCTGATCGTTCTACATAAATAATAAGCAAATAAAGAAATTCAGTCTCAATCAATGTTCTACAATTTCATGTGCTTTCACAATAAGAAATATACATCTGTTTTGGTCCTCCAAAGCTGTCCTTCCGTGTTAACTTCAATAACACATGCCATAAAAGCAAATAACCTTTCATCGAAGGAAGTCTGCATCAAACTTAAATAAAAGTAATGAAATCTGTTACATTGCTGCATTTTGCTGCATATTTCAAAGTGACTGAAACATGTTTAATGTGCCATGAAAATGTCACTTTTGCATCAAAAAAAATATACTTATGGTCTCTAACAAAATGCAAATTAAAATTCCAATCATTTAAAACCTTGCTGTCAAGTTAAGTGAAATGATGTATCTTGCAAAGATGTTTGGTAAACTTTTTGTTCAAGTTTTCATTTCCCTGGAAATAGCTAACCCCCTTGGCAAGATAATACTATCTCCAGCTGACCAATTTAAGTACAATTTAAGTACATGTACATGTTATTGATGTTTTCTAATGGGATGTGACTCATGCATGATGTTTATAACATGTGATCTATACCTGAATTCATGGATTTATTTTATACAAGTACAGTACTTAATGGATTATGGATTGCAATACACAAATGTAACTTGTCAATAAAGACGTCTTTCAGACTAGTCTGTCCTCATTTAGTGAAAAACATTTTTGCTCCCACTTTTATTACCCTACCCCTACCCCACCATATTTTAGATAAATGCATCATTTTTATTGGTTAACAGACTTGGTTGGTGATAGCATGGTTTGATCTATAACAGCATTGGGTTTTATGGACCCTGTTATAGCAGGGTCACTATGTTCTTTTGAGCTTCCCTGGATAGCTGCAACCCCCACATTGGGGACCCACTGGTTGGGAACCACTGTGCTGGAGCAATGACTATATATCTCTGTTGTTCATTGTTTAATCTAGTTTCATGACATGTAAAGCTGTTGCATTACAGCACTTTCATAACTCCTGCTTAATCAGATAAAAACTTCAATTAATCACCCAAATTAATGGTGGAAATTATTTTATTTCCTGCAACCTCTTAAATTTTCATCCAGTCTTTCATCTGCCCATGCAGTTATTATTCTTTTATCCCTAAAGGTAAGTGTTCATGTCATCATTGCCAACACAGTTACATGTGTCATCTGTATGGAGTGGATCACTCAGCTAACTTCAGGACATTTACTAATCCAGTGATGCATACTTTGAATTTTGTTTTGGCTTATTTTCAGTGTAACTTTTTTAACAAGGTTCTATAATCTAATTCTCACGAAAATGGATCTTGCAATTTAACTGAAACACATTGTAAAGAATGTGAATTTGTTCAAAGCAATCAAAGCAGAAATAGACACTGTCAGAAAATGATTTAACAGTCTCATCAATGTATACATTTAAAATGATGCTAAGCTGCTAAAAATTAAGAACGGGTAAGTAGATAAGTTACTTAATTTAATTTATTAAGAGTGGTGGGGGAAATTCATAATGTCTCATGTGTTTCTGCTGAAGAAGTCCAATTAATATTTGATGGATGGTAAAATCCCATCCATCAAACCCATTATATGTAAATCAGGAACAAAACAAGTTAGTTTACCAAAACACAGAATACTGATAAAAATAATAAAAATTTGTCATAATTTAAGATCAACATACCTCCACAGAGTCCTCCATAAGTATAGGTTTGCGGGTAAAGCCATAAAATTTAATTCCGACTAATCCTACTTTGCCAGCACTGTCCGAGCGTGGCTGCAATAACTTTACCAGGATATACTGCAATAAATAATTGATATGTAGATAAATAAGTAAAAAATTTAAACTCTATTTTCTTATTAATAGAAATGGTCATATTTTAAACATCGTTGTCTGTTTGCATATATTTTCATGTCAAAGCTGGTGTATACAAATACGATAAAGTAATTGTAGAATTTATATTTATTTTCTTTTTCAAAACAGTTGTCTTGATATGAGAAAACTGTCTCAAGTAAAGCTGTGCTTGTGTATTAATGTTTTTAAAAAGTAATCCCATGAATGCCTTTAACATTACACAACAATCTAAATTTTTCATTTTTATAGAAACCAGTAATACGCCCATATCTAGGACTGTAAACTTCAATTTCTGCACACAGGTTTTACACCTATCATGAAGTAAAACCAGTCAGATAAAGTGTATTTATGAGAATGAGCTGTCATTTATAACCTTTTCATGATATGAAAAACAACTGTAACTCCAACAACCTGACTAAAACAAGACACTTAAATATGTCTTACATCGCCCATATCCTCAAGCAACCAAACTGTTGACCATTTCACTAAGCAGATATATGTAATATTGCAAACACAACCATGTAAACCATCTCCCAAATATTATATCATGTAATTTTTAGCTACTTTATTATAATATGATAAAATCTATTTTCCATATGGATAATTAATATGACAAGTCTAAGCCTCATAATGAAACTCATCCAAAATGTTGATGATGATATAAACCTATTTACCAAATTATATTTAAATTGGATGAGAAGATTGGTCTCTAGATCTGAGAGGAAACAAAAGGATGTAAGATGCAAGACAACTTTTTTAATATGCACAGATCTCAATTATTATGTAACTTTTCTAACAATTACAATAGAAACATATTGATCAAGCTGATCAAAAACTGACTGGAATTTAGTCCTCAATGAAATAACAAACTCATTCAATCAGACACAAATTACCCTATAAATATTCTAAGCTTTAGCTTGTGATCACACCATTTTATGACATAAAGCTATTTAACTTGTCTCATCAAAAGTGTCAACAAGCTCAGCCTATATAATGCAAAATTATGTCATTAGTATGTGGATGTCATTCATAATGGCGCTCACCCAAATCTTGATGGTAAAAACCTCTAACCCTTTACATCCAGGTAGGCTATTCTACATCTTTACCTTTTGCCTCCTGTCTATGCATAACTGTGTTTTTACCTTTACCATCCATCTACTCATTTCTATGCTTTACACAGTACCTATTATGAATATGTTACATCCTCCAGTTAAATGTTGATTTGCCGAGAGGTAACCAAACACAGGTCAAAAATAAATTGATTTTAATGATGTATTTCCTAACATTAGAACATAAAAATCTAAATTTAACTGACCAATTATATGTAGGGGGGTTTTCACGGCCACATCCAAAATTTCATCCATAGCCAATTGTAATACCTCAGTTGGGTGTAAATATGGCCATTGCAACATATGTCATTTACTTATAATTGTAATTGTTCCAAATATGATGCTGAAATTTGCATTAATAGTATAAATTAATAATGTCATTATGTTATTACTGAGGAAAATCACATTTTTAAAATGCACTGCAAATTATGGCAAGTCTTCTGCATATATTGTAATGTATAATGTAGCTTAAATGTATTTAAAACATGAAATTTGCCATAATTGCAGGGCAAATGAAATAAAAAACATAATTAATAATGTTTGAATTGTTAATTTCTTCCATTCATTTCAATATACAAATTTTCAATTAAATCAAACAGATGATAGCAGAAGTGATATCTTGTATTTATGAAGGGAATTCCCTGATTTTGTCATGGCAATGTCGTCCTTGTCTATTGATTTCAGTGATTTGTCTGGAAGTGAAAATGATTTTTCTGGATTCAGTTCTGACGAAATACCAGATTTTATAAATAATGATGCCTTTAATGACAAAGGATCTGAAATTCTGTCATCAGATATCAACACTGAAATGTCATTAGACCCAAGTTATAATGATGATGATCAACAGCCAAATTGGTTTGCAGACATGCAAGATATTGACAGAAGTCCATTTACTCAACAGTCAGGACCAACACATAACTTGCAGGAGACAGCACTAGAACTGGACAATTTCCAATTATATTTTCCAGTTTGATTTTTTGAAAAGAATGTAAGTGAAACAAATAAATTTGCAGTTAAACAGCATTTTGATCATGAAATCAGTGATGCAAACTGGACAGAGTCCAGTGTGCCTGAGATGTCTGCCTTTCTTGGCATGTTGATATTCATGGAGATAATCAAAGCTCCTGACTATAGTTTTAATTGGTCAAATGACAAGTTTCGTTCTAATGAAGGAATCAAAAATGTAATGCCACACAGGTTTGAAAAGCTCCAGTACGTACACCTAAATGATGACAACACAAATTTTCCTGCTGATCACCTTAACCATGACAAACTTCACAAAATACATCCAATACTGGATCAAGTTATGGCCAACATTGAGAAGATATACAAGCCTTGCCAACATCATACCATTGAAGGTTTTTTATACATTTCTATATTCATTACAAATAATGTATTTCTTTCCATCAGTGAATTGCACAGCAGACACACTCTCACATGTTGAGATCATAAAATATATATATATATATACATGCATGCATATATATTTTATTATATTTCATCTTTACATTAATGTGATAAATTTAAAAAAATTAAATTAAAAAAGCCCATAATATATGCATGATTTAAATTATACGTCCATTATGAAACAATCATGTGTGCATATTGTATACACACAAAAACATACATTAGATATCCATTACCACACAGCTCCAATATATCACATCTCCATACATAAACATTAGACTCATGAATATCTGAAATTTATTGCATACCTTTTCATAAAAATAGAACAATTTACTTTTCATTCACTGATCCTGTTTTTTAACTTTTTATTAAAATTTCATACATTACATCATTAAATGATCTATCAAGAAGATAAGGCATTTTACAGGTATGATTGCATTCAAGGGGCAACAACACAAGGCCAAACAGTACCTTCCTTCAAAGCCAATCAAATGGGGCCTGAAAGTATGAATGCACTGTGATAGTTTGTAATAGTTTGTCTGGTTTCTGTCACCAGTTTGAGTTTTACCAGGGGAAGGAAGATACAGATGAAGTGAATGAGAGCATGAATGGACTTAGATATCGAATTGTGCAAAAGCTTGCTATGCCTTTGAGAGGACAATTTTATCATGTATATTTTGATAAATTTTTTACATCTATTTGACTGGTACGATGTTTATTGAGATATGGTATATATGTCCATGGCACAAAGAGGAAGAACCATAACGGGTTTCCAGAGGAATTTAAATATCAACCATATATGGAACAAGAAGAACATTTAACTCTTTCCCTCATAGAGTGTATGGCTTTTTATGCCTGTATCAAACCAATTGCAGTCCACTATGCACAGGCCTGTTAAGCAGTGAAGTGTATGTTACATTTAACAGCAATTTTAACCATTTTACCTTTTTGGTACACATGTATTATGTATGGAAAGATTTAAGAGTAAAATACGGTTGTTATAGCTGTATAAATATTATTAACAAAAAAAATTTTGTATGTGCTTTAAAATCTTGAGAGAACCCATTCCCTATCAAATTAGTGGAGCCACGTGATCAACCACAGCAGCAATTTTTATACTCAAAATTTACAAGTTCTTTGCGTCTACATCACTAAATCAGTTGAATTTGATAATTTATAAAAACTAATGGTTTCCTACCTTAGTCTCAGAGCCTTTACCTAAGTTATTGAAGCTTTCATAGTTGTGATTCTACTCGAGCAAGTTCTGAACGATATCAGAGACCACCATCCTATCGAATGGAGAATACTAGACAAAAATGACTTACGTCCTTTAAAAAGCAGATTTCGACCAGAGCATCAACAATGACCACATGATCTGACATAATTTTCATTCTCACCAATGAATGTAATATCTAACCCCAAAGGTGGCGCTATGAAAACCCACTAAAAATGGCTGCTGTTTACAGAGTTGCCAAAAGGGGCTTGTATGGGAATTGGGTAAAGTGCCAAAAGGCACCTGCATGGGACTGCAATAGAGGGCCAAAAGGCACTTGTATGAGGTGAAGGGTTAATCAGACAGGATGGAAACCTGGCAGCCACACTATAGAAGGACAAAAATCCAGTCATAGTCCTATCCACAGTTAGCAGATCCAACCATCATTGATATTGCTAACCAGAAACAGAAAGATGGGACAGTGCAACAGGTCAACCATCCATGGACAGTCACAAATTACCAAAAGTACTACCAAGGGACTGACATATGTGACCAACTCAGGGCCAAATAACCGGTTGGACAATCATCAAAGAAATGGTGGTGATATGTTTCATTACATCATAAATATATGTATAATCAATGGTTTCATAACAATGGTTGAGAGTCGTCAAAGAAGAAAATGATTCAGACAGATTTTCAAATTAATTTGGTGAAGCAGCTCACAGGAGGTTTCAAGTGCAGGAAGGTTGCCATTCATCAAATATCTGTAGCCCCAGTGACACAGGACAATACTGAAACATACAGACTGCAGACTCTTAAAAGGAAACAAAATTCCACCTGCAAATAGTGTACCAAGCATGAAGAAAAGAGATGTAAAGAAACCATATTTGGCTGTTTCATTTGCAATGTCATCTATACAACATAGAATGTCACAGCCTCCCAAGGTCGTGCAGTATATCCATCCGAAAAACTCATATTTTCCCATACAAATGCAGTAACCTATAATTATTTGTTAAATATGATTTGCTTGGCTATTATTATCAATAAATGAGTGATATAAAAAACAAACTTGACCTTATAATTACAGATTTATCCAACATTGCACTGTGTAATGTATTTTGTATTGTTTTTTTAATAGCTGAATATTTAGTTACCGAATGTTTATATCATGTTTCTTAGGAATTTTATATATTCCTTAATATATGTGCCAAATGAATTACAATTATGGTCTGTTTAATGAACAGGTACTGCCTAGATACTGTGATGTCTGCAATTATTACATTTCTGTCTTTTATCAGGCTCACTTGTGACTTAAAAATGATATTATGAAGATTATAACATGAACATGGCATTGAAAAGTTTTAGTTTAGCATTTTCAAAACTAATGTCACCAATTTTTTTTGAAGATGACATTTCCTTACAGTTTATGTGTTTTTTTTTATGGGAGCAAGAGTATGACATTGTGAAAATCATATGGGAGGCACAGGTAATAGTTTTTTTTATGGGAAGCAAAGGGTTAATAGGAATGATAAAAATCCTATCAGTAACATCATCACAAAGCAGTAAAATCTCAGCCAATCAGATGGAAAATCACACAATCTGCATAGGTCTTGCTCATAATAAAATTGATTCAATATCTTGCTGATATTAGCCTTTCTGCTAATTGCAAACTCAAGTCAGAAAAAACATTCTCAAGCAACAAGACGCTCTTCTATTTAGATGCAAATTAATATATCTTGCTTGTAATAAACTCATTTTTTATCCTGATATAAACCAATTTAAAACAAAGTTTAGTAAAATCTAGATTGTTGCCAAGCTCAGCTAATATGATACAAGACTACCTCACTGACCTGCATGGATCTATCTCACTTATAACTGTACCCATCTGAGATCTGCACAAATTAAATCTATATTTTAAGCTTAATCAAAATTAAGCAGATATATATTATCTAACTCATGTGAGATCTTCATCTTGAAATATATCTCCCAAATTTGATCAAAATTGGATCTGAGATATGGCTTTCTGGGTGGTAATAATCACAGATAAAGAATCAAATTAACATGTATGGTTCTTACTCATCATCAAACTCATCCGAAATCTTGGTGATGTAAGCCCATTTTCCAAATATGATCAATAGCTATCAAAAATGTGGCTTCCAGAGAGGTAACAAGGTGAGACAATCAGATTCCAAGATCACCTTACTAATATGTAATATGTGTAAATCTTGCTCATTATATATCGAAACTGTTTGATGACTTTGTAATGTAAGTCTATAATGTAGGTTTGATTGAAAATGAATCCAATATATGGTCTCTGGTTTGGAAACAAGGTCAGCCATTCGGATGCAAGACCACTTAACGCAAGTGGATCTCACTCATAACTAAATTTATCAAAGGGCTTGATGACACAAGTCCATATTCCAAATCTGATCAAGATTGGATAAAAAATATGGTTTCTGAGTAGGAATCATTATTATGCAAAAATCTTGCTCGTTAGTAACTTCTTCCAATATCCTGAGGATATAAACCCTTATCCCATGCTTAATCAGAATCAGATCCAAAATATGACCTCCACAGTAACAAGCAATTGTTGATGAATGACACATAACTGACAAAGCAAATCAGATTCAGGACCATAATCTGAACTCACATGGCCTTATGAAATGGTGAACTAATGATATACACAAAATTTTGCGTGAATGATACATAATTAGTTTTATCTTCTGAGAAAAATAAAAAAGTTAACATACTGACCTAAATAAGAAGGCTGCAGCAAATCTGCAAGTTTTAAATCATTTTCTCACTTACTCTTTCGCTACCTATAGTTCATTACCTGTTCCTCTTGACTATCCTTTGTACACATCAAATTTCTAAGATTAAAGCTAATTTCAGCAAAATAACATCAACCATAGTCCCAAATATTAAATTATTTTCCCTCTTCCCAAAGTATATGTGACACAGTTTATCATGTATGATACACCATCCATTACATTTGCAATATTATTACAGTTTATTAATAATTATAACTGTAAAGACATAATAATATACAGAAATTAGTGTTAGTGTAAGTCTGGGAAATCACTTCTTTAGAGTCAGGATTTGTGCACATAACTTCCCTACCCCACACAAGTAAGTATGATGATAGTTTTACATCCATAAAATAATATTCGCATAACCAAACTAATTACTTTAGATTTTTCCATATAATTATATTTTCTAGTGATAGAGAATAGAGGAAAAATAACAGCTTACATTGCCAACTGGATACCAGCTAACTGGAACCTCTATTTCATCACTGCAATAAAAATAGTATCTTTCAGTTGTGTTTTTAAATATTTATAAATATGTTTACATTCATCACAGTTAGGTTAAGAAGATATATCTATTTTTCTATTTAAAAGGACTAAAATTCCAATTATAATTACTCTCAGAATTTTTTTAATTATAATAACATGAAACTAAAATGAAATTGATATTTTACCACCTTTCAAAAACTCGTGCTTGTTGGTTGGTGCAAAACAAGTGCAAGTGAGATTAACTTACAATGACATACATAGCCATTGATGACACACAATAATCTTCTACAAGTCTATATTAGTATGACACACTCATGACAAATAACTATCTTGTACAAATCTATATTAGTGTAAGTGTAACACTAACAACAAATAATTATTTTGTAAAAGTCTATATTAGTATGAGATACTGATGACAAATAATTATCTTGCACAAATCTATAATGACACTGATGACAAACATCTTGTACAAATCTGTATTAGTATGCCACACTCATGACAAATAATTATTTTACACAAATCTATATTCGTACGACACATTGATGACAAACAATTATCTTGTACAAATCTGTATTAGTATGCCACACTCGTGACAAATAATTATTTTACACAAATCTATATTTGTGTGACACATTGATGACAAAAAATTATCTTGTACAAAATCTATAGTGACACTGATGACATATAATTATCTTGTACAAATCTATATTAGTATGCCACACTCATTACAAATAATTATCTGACACAAATTTCAGATAAAAGGAATGAGCTACAAACTGCAATATTTGCAAAATAAAGAAAAGATTTAGATCCATCAAAAATTCTAAGTTTAAAGTCTGTATACTTTGTACGAAAGAGCTTAAGACTGGGAATATAAAATCTAATCAACATAATTCTTCAACCTTACCAGTCATCTTCTAGGGAGAAGTAAGCAACAGGATTGTCAGGTTTTCCAGCTATACCAGCTTGTCTGCAGACACAAAATCACATATTTGTATGTTACAGAATTGAAAAATTAAAAAAAAAATATAAGTTAAACATGTTTACATTTTGTAGAGGCATCTGCAGCCAAGTCATTCTGCTAAATATGAAAGTGCATATTGTGTCTTTTTTACTTAAGCATGTCCCTCCTGATTTTGAAATAATCTCATGTTGGCATACTGAATCATAAGCTGAAGCAAGAAAATGACAATACTCAGCCTCTAGCTGTAATATTTTAAATGTTTTGCTGAAAGAATTAAATATTTTTTCATCTTTGCTTTCTGTAAACATATTATTGTAATTTGTAATATGAATTGTTTCCTAAATAATAATACTACTACTACTAATAATAATACTTTCATCATCATAATTCACATAAACATTAATAATAAAGCAGATATACATCTAATACTGTCAATCACTATATTTTAAAAAAAACTTGCCATAGGAAAATTGTATTGCTAATCAAAAAAGGACTGCTTTAGATGCCAACATCTGGATGAACTAACCAGGATTAAACATTGTCAGTAAGCATTTTATAAGCATCACATGAGCATGTACCAGTGAATCATGTTTTGAGAACGTGATTGAGGTTTTGTATATAACTTTCCTTTAAAATCTCACAATGTCGGCATCAATTCCGTTGTGTGATTCCATAATAAACTGTGTTAGAATAAAACATTTTGTTACTCATACAGTGAAAAACCATTACCAAGTTTAACCACTGGTAATTCACCAAAATTATATGCCACTATTCTCCAGAAATTAAAGATATACAAAACTAAATACTGGTAAAATATATTTACCGTAATTTTAAAGCTGTTTTTCTTACCTCACTTGCACACAGAAGCTGTACTCTAATTTTCCCCAGGTGTCATACTGTTCAAATTTTTGCACCTGCTCATTCATTAAGAACTCTTTACTAAAAGGAAAAAAAAAGAAATAAAAATAAAGGAAGATCTTTTAAATAATCAACATGTAATGAAATGAATTTTCTGAAAAATAAATATTAGTATCATATCTATGAGAAAAGTATTAAGTTTTAAAACACAAATGTATTTCAAACTCTTTTAATTATCAAACTTTTAATCATACAGCTTGGTTATTTATCAACATAGTTCATTTAATCTGACAGCTTGGTTATTTATCAACATAGTTCATTTAATCTGACAGCTTGGTTATTTATCAACATAGTTCATTTAATCTGACAGCTTGGTTATTTATCAACATAGTTCATTTAATCTGACAGCTTGGTTATTTATCAACATAGTTCATTTAATCTGACAGCTTGGTTATTTATCAACATAGTTCATTTAATCTGACAGCTTGGTTATTTATCAACATAGTTCATTTAATCTGACAGCTTGGTTATTTATCAACATAGTTCATTTAATCTGACAGCTTGGTTATTTATCAACATAGTTCATTTAATCTGACAGCTTGGTTATTTATCAACATAGTTCATTTAATCTGACAGCTTGGTTATTTATCAACATAGTTCATTTAATCTGACAGCTTGGTTATTTATCAACATAGTTCATTTAATCTGACAGCTTGGTTATTTATCAACATAGTTCATTTAATCTGACAGCTTGGTTATTTATCAACATAGTTCATTTAATCTGACAGCTTGGTTATTTATCAACATAGTTCATTTAATCTGACAGCTTGGTTATTTATCAACATAGTTCATTTAATCTGACAGCTTGGTTATTTATCAACATAGTTCATTTAATCTGACAGCTTGGTTATTTATCAACATAGTTCATTTAATCTGACAGCTTGGTTATTTATCAACATAGTTCATTTAATCTGACAGCTTGGTTATTTATCAACATAGTTCATTTAATCTGACAGCTTGGTTATTTATCAACATAGTTCATTTAATCTGACAGCTTGGTTATTTATCAACATAGTTCATTTAATCTGACAGCTTGGTTATTTATCAACATAGTTCATTTAATCTGACAGCTTGGTTATTTATCAACATAGTTCATTTAATCTGACAGCTTGGTTATTTATCAACATAGTTCATTTAATCTGACAGCTTGGTTATTTATCAACATAGTTCATTTAATCTGACAGCTTGGTTATTTATCAACATAGTTCATTTAATCTGACAGCTTGGTTATTTATCAACATAGTTCATTTAATCTGACAGCTTGGTTATTTATCAACATAGTTCATTTAATCTGACAGCTTGGTTATTTATCAACATAGTTCATTTAATCTGACAGCTTGGTTATTTATCAACATAGTTCATTTAATCTGACAGCTTGGTTATTTATCAACATAGTTCATTTAATCTGACAGCTTGGTTATTTATCGACATAGTTCAACCTGCAAGACTGACCATGATTACTTGTATATAATGGTCAAATACAATAAGTCTCACATATACTGATGCCTATTTTCTATTATATGAACACTTCTTGCTCACTATGGTCAGGTTCTGCAAGCTCAATGATTGTCCTTGAAGGAAAGATTTTACCAAAGTGAAACAATGGGCTTTTATAAATCTTGATTAGTTTGACGTATATACATCAATAGGCTTTTATAAATTTTGATTAGTTTTGACTGTATGTACATCAAAATGGTTTAATAAATCTTGATTAGTTTTCACTGTATGTACATCAATATGGTTTAATAAATCTTGATTAGTTTTGACTGTATGTACATCAATATGGTTTAAAAAATCTTGATTAGTTTTGACTGTATGTACATTAATATGGTTTAATAAATCTTGATTAGTTTTGACTGTATGTACATCAATATGGTTTAATAAATCTTGGTTTTGAATACCATTCACAGTGCATAGATAAAATAATTGGAAATGTCAAAGAGGGTATGTAATGTTTTCTTCTAGTCAGGGGAAATCTCTCATTTCATGTGGCATATGTATATGCCTGGGCCTTGATGTGACCCTCTCTATATGTATAGTTTTGTGTATTTATCATCAAAACAAGTTTAAGCTTATAATCCTGTAGTTGTATGTACCATAGCTGACAAAATACCCCAACTATGTACCATATTTGACAAAATACTCAAAATGTGTATGTACCATATTTGACATAATACCCACAATGTGTATGTATCAAATACAATTTAATATCCAAGCTCAGTATGTACATATCTGACATAATAACCAGTGTATGTACCATATCTGACACAATACCCAAATTGTGTAATACCCAAATTGTGTATGTACCATATCTGACATAATATCCACACTGTGAATATACCATATCTGACAAAATACCCCAACTGTGTATATACCATATATGCCAAACTGTGTTATGTACCATATTTTATATAATAGTCCCACTGTGTATGTACCATATCTAACATAATACCCAAACTGTGTAAGTACCATAATTGAAATAATACCCAAACTGTGTATGTACCATAATTGAAATAATAACCAAACTGTATATGTACCATATATGAAAAGATACCTACACTGTGTATGTACCACATCTGGCATACTACTCACACACACACAAAAAAAACTGGACAAAATACCCATATCATATCATATCTGATTTGGATTTTTAACATGGCTTGAAAAAAATTTTAGTCATATCACTATGATCTCTGCAGTGTGGCAGTTTACAAGTCATGTATAGGTATTATATTGTCTGCTCAAATCAATGATAGGTCTTAATTTTATACTGGTTTTAGAAGCAGGTCAGGTATGAAAACCTGGGGAAAACTAGCTTCACATCTGCTTTACAAGCAAAAGCTCTATCTTCTTCTGTAATACATGTTTTCATCAGACCACATGCAATCTCCATCATAAAGTGTGAATGATGAAATTGGATGGGGCTGGATGAATGACGTCCAGAGCCCCTCTGAAACAAACTTGGATGACCCAAATGTTTGTCTTAAATATGCTGATCCAAGTTCGACAGAACAGGAGTCTGGTGCTTACCATGGTCACCAAGAATTGGGAGGGAAAGCAAGTTATTGGCTGGAGGCTTGGATTGGAAGAAATCTTGTTTTCTCTCCCCTTCCCAGCTGGCATGAGAAATTTAGCTGCATATCACAGCCAATAACTTGCCTGGCTAAGAGAGGGTTGCTTTTGTTGCTGAGAATTGCCACTGAGTGTTTTTTATCAATGATAATCCCATCTCTGGTAAGCTCCCTGTTTGGGTCACACAGAGATGGAAACTTGCATTGAGAGCTAAGAGGGGAAACTCCTTTGAAACCAGCTTTCTCATCTCAACAATATGACCCCTGAACAGAAGGGAAGAACTGAAGAGAAGTGAGCACTGGGTCACTGCATGGTTGGGGTTATATAGATGAAGATCCCAGATGTGCATCTCTTCCTATCAAGCTGAAGTTACAAGAGGTTGTTTGATGTTTGCTTCATGTAGTAAGCAGCCCAAATGACTAAGCTGGAAATCTGGCACACAGATTCCCTGCTATGGTCTAGTCTTCATATCAAGGCAAAAGAATGCCAGAGACACTTGGTAAAGTAGGGAGGAAGTGATATCATGTTCCTGACCAGCTCAAAGATGGTGTTAAACAGTGTGTAGTCCAGCTGGGTAATGCCAGTCCAGCTTATTAAGTTGGACCAAGCCAGATGGATGTAAATAATCATGCCAAATCTTTGCCATGCATAAAAACCTGTTGGATATGCTAGTATAGCCAGACAAGTCATGAGCATCGCAGTGTGTAGTCCAGCTGGGTAATGCCAGTCCAGCTTATTAAGTTGGACCAAGCCAGATGCCATTTTACTGTGTATCATTATCATGTCTATGGTTGACCTGGTTGGTCAGGGTAGTCTACTAAGCATAGGATCTCACCACTATAGCAACTGTTGAGTAATGTGCTGTCTGAGATGACAGATTTATGACTGCTGGAACTCTACATATATTGTCCTGAAGGATGGACCTGTTGGTTCTATTCTAGAGAACAAAACTTGCTGTAGTATTCATATTGTGCATGATTCCACAAAGCTTCAATGGAATCACTTGGCCTGGCTTCAATTGGCTCTCAAGTGATTTTAACAGTAATTGTACTAATGGCCATGGTCATTGGGTGAGAGGATTGAAGTACTATAGTGCTGCTCTTATAACTAATCATAAATTAAATATTTTGATGAATCTGTGTTCAGAAGATTTACAGCATGCCCTACATTTACAGCCCTTAAATTGCCATACTGACTTTCAAAGTGCAATTATGTCCAAAAGATTCCAGTAATGTTAAACCTGAATAAATACCAACCTGTCTCTGTAGACAAAAACAAGTCCTCTCTTGGCACCTTTGACACCTGGAGCAACCTGAAATGACAAACAAAAAGGAAATGCTGTCATTAAATTTTTGAAGGTTCACACTCTGATCATTTTGAAAGATTCATTTGCTATATGATACAGATGATCACTGCAAACTTTTAATTAAGAGATCCTGAAAATGTCTTGATAAAATCACTTTCATTTAATCAAAGAAAATCTCAGAAAATATGGAAATTTAAACCTGGAAAGTAATGGGATTTTTTGTGGGGTGGGGCAGGAGTGTTTTTGTCAGGAGCAATTTTTTTTCTGTTGCAATCCCAACAATTTACTTCATGGTTTTTAATTTTCAGTGCATAATGAAAAATAGATGGATGATTTTTTAAAATTTTTGTAATGCTCTACCATAATAGCTAGGTAAGGAATGTAATGTTACCTTGTCTGTCCATCTGTCATATCTTGGTTAGGTTTTTATTCAGTTAAATTTCAGGGTCTGAAAATGTTGCTTCTGACTCACTGGTTCAGGACCATAAGAACCCTGCACTATCCAAGGTCAACATTAGCCAAGTACCCATCCAAATAGTTACCAATGACATGTGAATACTTACTACATTACAACGACATTAAGAAAAGGCAAGAAATTTGTTTAAAACAATTAATGCAAAATGGAAATTTGGTTAACTTATTTGATTTGATGCATTCAGAGAACAAATTGGAGTTGAGAAAAGATATACATATGTGACTCAGATTTAATTGTGTCCCAAATCTAGACCATTCTACTGGTGAATTTAAGACAATTCTAAATCAGTTAATGGTTTTCCAGCTCTGAGGCAATTTTGAAGTCACTCAAGTCTTTTCTTGTGACCGCCACTCAGCTTTGCAAAGGCTTGAACAAAGGTGGTCTTAATGATGGAATGGGGTGAGTGGGTGAATGTTTAATTTATTAGCAATAACCTTTCTGGTGCAAGAAATATGCTCTTTTGCTTGTTTTATGTGCTATCAATGGGTCAGTTTTAAAAATGAATATTGCTTTGAATAACATAATTGTATGATCTGCTGGATGTGCCATTTAATGTGCTGTGTATTATTACATCAAAAATGGCTACCAATAAGGCATTTTGAGCATTTTTGTTCTGTGCTCTTATCATAGCAAATTTTCATCAATTTTAAGGAATAAGTAAGAACTATTAAAGGTCCAACAGGCCACTGCTGCTAACATAGCTATAAAATTTTGTTTTGGTCTTTGGGACACCAGAACTTTCAAGCTTTGGGCATCTGTGTTCTAAAAACAGAGTTCTTGTCATCTTTTTTATGTTTTAAAAGAAGTATGAAAACTTTAATAATTCTGTAAATGCACCAGCAGATAAAATGAATGAGTTGGTAAATTCACTTAACAGCAAAAGTATGTGAATATGTCTTGCAGGGCCAATCTATCTGATGAGCAAGAGAAAGTTCTCAAATGCAAAAGGTTAGAAAATTTAACATAAAAAAATGTGATGATACTTACCAAATCATAATTTCGTAGAACTTTACTACCTCAAAAAACCAGCCCTCCCAGATAACATTTAAAGGACACTTGGCACTAATTATATGGAAAAATGGGAACCAGCCTGGAAATGTGTGAACATAAAATAGAATATATATGGGTTTGGCTGGCCAGGATTGGTTAATCATATAAGTTATGTCTTAGGAAAAAAAATCTTTTGAAAGCCTATCTTAGTTGTAAGTGAAAAAAAATCAGACATTGTTTTATTAACAA
This sequence comes from Potamilus streckersoni, assembly GCA_016746295.1. Classification (NCBI taxonomy): domain Eukaryota; kingdom Metazoa; phylum Mollusca; class Bivalvia; order Unionida; family Unionidae; genus Potamilus; species Potamilus streckersoni. The sequence continues at coordinate 377,234 of JAEAOA010002295.1, forward strand.
AATTTCAGTCCCTTAACCATTCTGAGTTTGGAACACTTCTATTACTAAACATAGCACCTGATTCTTGGTGCAGAATTGATAGCACGTTTCAAACACATGCAAGTCCAGAAAATGTGTCAGCTCATATACTTTTCTCTACAGAGAAGATGACATCCAGGTTTCAACTATACTGATAAATATAGGTTCGATCATGAGCACTCAGAAATTTTAAGTTACTGAATTTTTATTATCATGGTGTTTGCATATGTTTACTGTGGCAACTGAATTAGTACCTCAAGTCCAATAAAAACGTATAAGTTATCTGTCCACCAAGGTGGTGGTAACTCAGTGTAATTTCCCCGTGGCACAGGAATTGCATGCAAATCCCCTTGCTATCTACTGGCACATAAGATACACTATATGGCTGTAGCTGCAAGGAGACTTTGAGGGTTAATGTTTATTATGGCTGGATAAATATTATCAAGATTCATATTTTACTAGATAAAATTTGTTTTCTTTAAATACATTACTTAATCATAATACCTTCGGAGAATCGATAAGAAAGGTGTCAGCAAATCATGAAACGGTAACCTTTCATCATACTTGGTGCTAACATTTTCTCATTAAAGAGCCAGGGGAGGAAGTTAGCAATTGCAGGTATAGATGCCTGTAGAGGTATAATATGTTCTTGTGTACACTACTGTGTCAAAATTTGACACTGGACTTTGTATGATTTCAGAGTAAAGGACATTCTTCCCTGAGCAATTCTCTCCACAACTGGATATAAGAACTATTTATATTTTGATGGCCTGTTTAATATGATACAGATGTGCAGATCCGGTAGCTATGGATTGGAATGAAACAACCGGTTGTATGAGCAGAGACAATCTTGATCATTTTAGGGAATTTGTGTTGACGAGTTCCTTGATCCATGACATCTATCAAGATCTCTGGAAAGGGCAGAGTGAATTTAGTGTCATTTTTTGAAAAATGGACGCTGTTGTGGAGAGAAAAGTTGGCACAAATGATCACTCACTCCAATTCTTATCCACATTTGTTCTTTTGTTCACATGAACTGTGCTTTCAACGGGTGTAAATTTGGTAGGAAATTCCATACCAACTGCTGAGTTTCGCTGAATGATGTCTGACCCATACATACAGACTATGGCTTTATCATCCTCAAGGTTGAGATATCATGGTTTACTGCTTGGGCGTCTCTTTTATGTACTTGGGTATGGCTCTTGTAGAACTTTTGTTAGAAAAATGGTTGACACTTGGATCTTGTAACTGATGATGTAACTGAAAATGTCTGAAACTCTGCCAGACTGTATTAGTAATAAGAAAGTGGATTCTTCCATTTTAGTCATAATATCAACTAATGCTGGAGCTCTGATCCTGGTAGTTGAGTAAGTGGTAGGAGTAGGGCACAACTCAGATGGTAAAAGCCAGAAAACTTGGACTGCTGAGACATCATATATTCTAGTAATGACAAAGGAATTTGAGACCAAGCAACATCGTCTTATTTGTAGGTGTTGAGTTTGACCTCATTGTTACCACAGATATAGCTGGAAAAGAGTGTCATGGTCTGCTGCTCACAAAACTTGTGGAGTGTCCTGAATTTGATACTCTGATGTACAAGCAGTCACTAATTAAAAGATATCTCTGAGTGGCAAAGGTTCAAGAAAATTGGAAAGAGATATCTGTTGGACTCTGAGGCACTAAGCTTGACATTATATGTACCAAGTGACTCCAGGCACTATGTGGGTTAGACATATCTTTAATTGCCAATATGGACTTGGTTCAACATACTGTACAGGTAGTCTATGGGGAGATCACTGAGCAACCACCACTGCAAACTTTTAGGTTTTTTTTATCTTAAAGGTGTTATCTGGGAAGGCTTGATTTGTGAGGTAGTTGTTATTGTTGTTGTTATAGGGTTTAAGGCCATTTTTCAGCACAAGATAGGTTATACATGGCCACCAGTATTAATGGTGGAGGAAGAACCCAGGAAAACCCCAAAAAAAACTACTGACCCACGAGAAGCTACTGGCAGGCTTTCTCACTTACCCACGTTAGCAGAGTCTGGACTCAAACTCACATAGACAGAGGTGAGATGGCAGTGATCCATAACAGTCAACACTTTAGCAACAGTTTTTTTTTAATGTAAGTTCATTCGCTACTTCAAAAGTCAACATAAAAGACAAACAAATTTAGATAATACATTTTACATTTATAAATTTCTTATACAAAATATTTTAAAAGGTAAAAACTTTTGTATGCTGGAAGATAAAGACAAATGAGAGGCAAATGTGTTATTGCAGTGATTTAGGTTTTTTAAACAAACCAGGTTTATCAAAAAGTTGCATATTTTCTGCACAAAAAGATATGAATGAGTAGTGAATAAAATAATTTACCTTGACCCTTATCTTTGTCACCTGAATGTACTCGGAAGCTTTAAAGAACATGTTGACCTTAGTCTTCCCCTCCTCAGATACATACACTGTTGAATACAGAAAGATATAACAAAATGTGTAATACTCTGCAACATATTAACAAATAAATACAAAGTGAAAAAAATAGAAAAATGTGTAATACCTTTTAACATACTATAAAATGAATTCAAAGAAATAAGCATATCATAAAAAAATTAATTCCAAGTGAAATAGTAAACTGCATAATACTTATAACATATTATAAAATGAGTTCAAAGTGAAATAGTAAAATGTGAAATACTTTATAACATATTAAGAAATGACTTGTGTGAGAATGTGTCATCTTTGGATATATCTTTATGGACTTTTATTGCTCCTGACCTTTGCTACTTCCTCATGTACTCAGTTTGGTTTTTGTTTTGTGGGTTTAAGGACATTTTTAACAAGATACGCTATACATGCAGACAGTGTATCTTTTGGTGGAAGAACCTGGAAAACGCCAAGAACCACCAACCCGCAGGAAGCAAATGGCAAGCTTTCTCACATACCCCCATTGTCCATGCTGATATCCCAGCAAGAGCAGATAGAGGTTGAGTCATGAGTGCCTTATACTACTCTGTACTTGCTACACCAGATGTACTTGGTGGATGTTGTTAATTTTGAAAACCTTCATTTTTGTTTTGTTGGTTTAATGTTATTTTTCACCACAAAATAGACTATACACAGTGGCTGGAATATTATCAGGCAGGAAGAACATGGGAAGACCCAGGAAAGAGCAACTGATCCATGGGAAGCAATCGACAAGCTGTCTTACACAGTAGAAAAGCCTAGACTCAAACTTTAGTTAACAAAAGATGAGATGCAAATAATCTTTAAGTTGTCCATCTTAGACAACTTGACCACCTGGAGTCCCAGAAAATCTTGAATATGTACTTATATTTTGTTGATCTGCATTGTAGTTTATACTTTTCTGATAGTGTATGATAAGAAGATCAATCTTATTTTACATTTACCAAATGAAGAGACTGGCACAAAGACAGAAGAATAGATGATTTTTGATGACTGGACCAATTATACAGACAGAACAACAGACTCATACATGTCGATCAATACATATATGATATTTTTAGGATCTATTGATAATACAAATCATCATCATCATCATCACCATCAATCCCTAAAATTAAAAAAAAAAACATAATGGAAATATCAAAATGAGTAAATAAGTGTTTGTCTCTTATTATATCCTATATATCTGATGGGAACAGTAATGTGCTTTATGTGATCAAAGCACAATTGATGCAAGTAATGGAAGCAGATGATCAGAAGATGAGGCATTGTTGGATAGAAAATTGTTATAATGAATATTTGGGCAATTTTTTGGGAAGGGTTGCTGTTGTAGGGTTAAACACCATTCAGCACAAGACAGGTTATACAAGGCAGCCAGTATAAATGGTGTAGGAAGAACCCTGGAAAACCCCAGGAAGAACCAATAACCCACGAGAAGCTACTGACAGGCTTTCTCATGTACTTGGGAGGGGGTATTGAAAGAACAAGACAAAATATTTCAAATAGTAAGCATATACAATTTCATTTAATATTTCCTAACAATCTTCTCTGGAGACAAATTCTCTGGATATTAAGAAAAACACTATGATCTGTTTATGTGTTGATCATATGACTACTGAAGCAACAAAACTGAAGTATAAAAACATTCAAATGCTCCAGTTTACCATAAAATTTATGCAAGACATGAAGTATTGCTTAGGAATTTTCTGTAAATATGTGAGATGCTTATTTAATTAAAATCCATTTTTTAAGCTTAAAGCATAATTTTTTTTTACGGAGGTAAAGAACAAAATATATTTTGACCTTTAGCGAGCTTACTTTTCTGTACAAGACTAAAATGCAAACTTCACCTTTGTGAATAATACAAAAAACAAAATTCAGCCAACTATGTGAAGTTTCTCATGTCTGTAAAATGTACCACAAGATTGACTCACCTGGTGAGGCTGGGGTCCAGGATTGATTAAGGACATTTTCTGGTTTGCTCTGGTCATCATTTTGTCCCCCATCACAGCCACATAGGCTCACTGACAACTGATGACCTAGATGTATGTGCAAGAACATGTTGAGGAAACTTAGATAAACAGAAAATGTTAAGGAGTCCTAGATATACAAAATATGTTTTGTTGTCCTAGATATACATTATGTAACATGCTGAAGTAACCTACATAGTCAAACCCACTTATCTGGGCCTCTGTTAATTTGACAACCCACATATGTCTATCGTTTTGGTCCAGTCCCCCCCCAATCCTTCATTGTTATACAATTTTTTGCCCGCTTATCTCAACCTCTGTTAAGTCGATAACCCAGTCATGTTGGGCATAAGTTTCAGTCTGAAGTGCCATGTGGACCTGATTAATTCAACGAAATGCAACTTTTAATGTCAATCTCACAGAAATTATACAAGAAATGGTCAGCAAAAGCGATCTATTTTCATGCACAATTTGGTAAGTTACAGCGGTAGTCACACGTTTATTTAGTATTCTTTCTATGTTTGGTTCCTAAGAGTAGCTTAATCGATTAGTTTATTAAGAATATACCATGTTCACTACATAAAATATTCAAGGGTTTACAAGGCAAAAGTGTGCACAAATTACAATGTAACTTTATTTTATGAAAATGCTGTCAGAATCATATATGTCAGCTACATGTATATTTTATCATTTCCCTTTTGTTTCTTAAGGTACATTTCAGAGCTAAATTATGTTCAGAAATAAAAGAAATAATGATCGAGGAGATACAAGTAATTAAATTAACAATCAATGTGCAGGCAGAAAATTGCTGATCACCTGAATATTCAAAAGTCATGAAATTATTCCATATGCATGTAATATCATGATGATTTAGTTTATAGCATTTTATGACAAAATAGCCATGTCAGCAATATTTTCAAAATATCTAGGAATTATAAACATCATAAACTGCACTGCATTATATATTTTAGCAAATATGAGGTAATATCAGTCTGCTTTTGTTTAATCCAACACTGATTTTTAATGAACAATTAAAAAGCACATATTTTCTGACATATGCTCGGCACCAATGATATTTGCAACAAACAAATGCTTTTTTTAAATACATTCAGCCATTTCATGAAACAGCACATACATGTACTTGTCAACATAAGATAAACAGAAGAAATTTATTACTAGGCAGAATATCACACTATATATACTCTCATATATATATGCACGGGAATGGATAATCTCAGGCATTTGGCTTCTATATACAATGGCAGTTGAAGCCCCATAATGTAGTTTTCAGGCTTCAGATATTTTTAATTTTGTATTGTTTTCTTATTTGTAATATTTTTTCTTTCATTTTGGTGGAAAAATTGGTTTCCTATGTTTTAATTTATTTTCAAAATTCCCATGAATACCTGTAAAAAGGAACCACAGTTGCCTGAAAAAAAAACAAACCCAAAAAGAATTAAAGAATCGGCACACTTAAAAGAATCCAAAGTCAGTTGCCAGGGCTGTCATGCTTTGCAATAAAATAACCTTTGTATTTAAAATTCTGCTGGTAATTTTAAAGAATGAATTTACTGCTAGCTACCGGATATGTTTATTCACCACCTGGGCATCTATTTGTCATCTGGAATCATAACTGATACAAACTCGCATTGATGCCTGCAGAGTAAGTAGTATACTTAACATCAACTTACTTTAAAAATACTCTTTGTAACCCATGCTAGCAAAAGGATTGTCATTTGCACTCATAATGAATGTATATGCATTTTTTAAAAACATGTATTAATCTTTATTTGCAAGATACTGTCATATACTAACCTGGATATAATACAATCTTGGTTATTTTGCACCTAACACTGTGTCAGGCATGAACTGCATGTGCCAGAAAGCATTCCATTGATGTTTCTCTCTCACTCTCTATCGTTTGTGATTTTCTTGGATCCATTTTTCAGTTATGATAACATATTTAAACTTCCGACTATAGCCAAACATGATTTGTTTTCAATGCGTTGTGTGTTATATGGCATAAGTGATGCACAGTACAGTATGAATGCATACGCTATAGGTGATATAGGGAGTGCATATATTTTTTTAAATAAACTGCTCATGATGACAAAGAAGGAATAAAAAATAACACCACCAGGTTAGTTTCTTTCATTTTTTAAAATATAAATTATGCATTTTGTGTATTTTTATTGTAACATACAGTGGGAGGCGATTCCAGTTAAACACAAGAGCAGGAGACAGGAGTAATGGTCGAGGACATCTTAAAGATTATATTACCGGCTTTTATGAACCTGGATATCATGGGATCTGGTTATGTTGACGGTTTGACTGTATACATGAATTGATGTTAAAGTGACTTATAAGAAACTGAAAAATCATAATGAGATAACTTACAAGTGATAGTTTAAGGTAACCTTTATATACATGAAATAAAATACAACGTAATCTATCTTTACAGTCCAATTCACCAAATCTTAATTTTGCTTGCAATTCATCTGCATTCCCATTTGTATTTTTTTGCATTCTTTTGCATTCCATTTTCACAATTCTGTTTTTGTTAATGGTCTAACTCACAAAGTAAAACAAAGCATTCACAATGTTAGAAAACAAATGCTACAATGTTAAAATACAAAGCATTCACAAAATCAGAAAACAAAAGATTCTAAGCTAGAAAACAAAGCACACTTGTAGTATAAACTGCAGATTAGGTCTATTAATTATGGACTGTTATGAACATATAGAAAAAGTGGAAAAAGATAATTGTTGTTGGATTACCTGATTTTTCCCAGCAGGCATCTCTTGCAGTCTGCATCTTCAACAACAGGGAAGTGCATGGGAAACTCATGTCTAGATTTTCTAAGACAAAAATGAAAATACATCAGTTTTGAAGCTATCTATCTAACCTGAATAAATAATGTGAGAACTGCTCACGACTTGTCAAAGCTTTAAACTAAATGCAACAAAAAAAATATTACAAATTAGATATGACAGAAAGTTAACAAAAGATGTAAAAACAACATGCCTAGAAGATCAATGCTTAAGAAAGGTTAGCTTACTTATTTCATACATGAAATGAAACTATTCAGGCATACTGCATAAATTACTCTAGTAAAAAACTTTATATAACATAGCAAACTATCACCAGAAGGTCTTGCCATACTTTACAAATGCAAAATTACAAAACAGATTTCAATAAATTTCCAATACTTGTACATTATATATCAGAACACAAGTTCTTTAAATGGAAACTAGACAAACTATTAATTACAAATGCAAATTAAAATCTATCTTCTTGATGGACAGTTTAGATTTTATATTCAAATGAAACTAATATCATTTCTATACTCAGATGTGTCAAGATTTTCAATTATATATGCTTTTAACTTGAAACATGTAATGTGCATATTTCCTTGACAAGATACTCTGAAAAGTGCTCAACAATTTATTCAGTCTATTATACAGACACAATATGATTGAATAAATAACAAGAAGCTTTAATGTGGGAAAGTTCTTTGCTACCATGAAAATCATTATTTTGTTGACAGGATTTGAAACATTGTTTGCATATATATTCCTTTGTCAAGAAACCCTCCATAAGTAGAAAAAGTCTGGTTGGGAAACACTTGCTACCTTTAAGAAGGTTCAGAGTTCTTAGTAATCCACCCACATGACCCCTTGCTAGATTGAAAGCTAACAATATCTGTATCCCATCTGACAGAACTGTGTTGTCTTGGCTGAAATTAAAGAGAAAACTCTATTTAACAATCAGTTTAATGACAAATGGATATATGCTTATAATAAATATACCACTATGTTAGAATGGCTGCTTTGCACATGTCTGAGAAGAAAACATGATAGCTTGCTTTATTTCCTGATTAGTAACCAAACTGGCAAAACCACAATAAAAATTTGGTAACTGATACTGTCTTTAAATTTCTGAATAGAACTTAAGAATAAATTTGTACTTAGCAGGTGGCAAAAGCTGGTATTTTCATTTCATTTATGTTAAGTCAAATCAGGAATTATTATGAGAATGATATTCAGATAAAAAAGTAACAGTATGGGAAGTACTTTTGCCCCAATCCTAAAATTTATACATTCAATCTGTACTGCTTGCATTCTGGCTGTGAACTGCATCTATAAATTCACATAAACATAGGCTGATCCTTGCTGTAAAAATACATTTATTATCTGAAATACTGTGAATTCAAACTTTTTTGCAGGATACCAAACTATAAATATAATATATGCTCTTCTGTAGAAACAATGGGCATTATTCTGCAATCCACAGTGATGAAAAAAAATTAAAAATGGACCATAATATCTTCTTAAACATGCCTTTTTTGCCTCTAGAATCTGAAACCTTTGAACTTAATAGAAATGGAGATATTAGGTGACAACAACGCTTGTAACATGTACAACAGATAAGATCCTTATGACCAAAACTTCATGTTCAAAAATATATGACAGATGTCTCAATTTATTAAGCTTTGTGTAGAATATTTATATTTGCAGTGATGTTGAGATCGAGAATGAGTGGTGTAAAACATAAACAAATCTAAACAGCTGCCTATATCAGTATGTGTGTGTGTGTGTGATTTTGAATTGTAATGTAGCTTTAACCATTTTTCAGGCATATCACTATAATGTCTGCATTGTAGCTGTTTATATTGATGTCTAAAACTGAGGCAAGATGCTGCAGACATGTAGCATCATGTTTCACCGAGTCACATTATTCTGACACAGGCCGATCACTCCTAAAACTACCATCTTAATGCTGAGTACCAAGTAAGACAGCTGCTAGTACCATTTTTATAAGTCTTTGATATAACTTGGCCAGGGTTCAAACCTGTGAACTCACACAGCTGAGGCAGACATTCTAACCTCTTAGATCACCAGAGCAGTATATCATTAAGTAGCTATACATTGATACAAAAGAACATTTTGACAAAAAGATCTTCAGACAGAATTTCAATGTAATGCCAAAGGAATATAACCAATGGTGAGTGACAACTCTTGGTAGGTACGAAAAACATCCTGCTGATATTCAATGTTCATGATTATGCAGGCAATGTCAGAATAATGGAATTGAAAATGGAAATTGCAAATTTTAAGATATGTAAAATTGATGAAAAGGAATTACTTTGTAAACAAATCATGAACACTTATGTAAGAGACACTTTATGTCTTGGTTGATTAAATTTGTTTCTGAATGAACTAAAGCATCTGTATCCTGGACTGTCACATACCAGCTGCTTTGAAATATTCTGTGTTAACTTTTTTGATAAAATGTTTCATATTTAGGCAAGCGATAGATGGTCATAAAATGGCTGGATCGATACAATTAACATGCAAGTGACAAGGCATAAAATGTCTTCTTTAGCTGGTAATAAAAATGGCCAAAAATATACTTAACAGTTTTACATCATGAATTTCCTCAATGTGTACTTTCTTAGTTCTGCAAATCCAAATTACATGAGCTATGTCATGGGTTTTAAAACTTGATTACACATTTAAAAATTGTACTGTAATTTTGACTACATTCCAAATGTAATAACATCCAATACTCAAAATGAAATGAACATTATTTTTCATCTTTACCTAATAATTCCAAACATTCAATGACAGAAGAGAAACATACATGCAGATGAGTCAAGACACTGCTGCCTCATTGCTCAAATCAGATGAACTTGATGTAGAACCGACACAGATTAATCCAGTCCATAATCACAAAATTTAGTAGAATCAACAAAAATACCAAAATTGATTCACTGCAGACCAAATGGAAAAGTTGCTGCAATGCGCATTAATTCACAAAATGACTCTAAATTTCAATTAGACCAAAATGACAATTTCTTTTGAAAGTGATATCAAATGCGCAACTAAATTCAAATTTACCTGGGCAGAGTTATGTGCACATTAATATTCTTGTTGTGTACTGATGAATCTGCACTGGTTTATTTAATTTTGAATGCTGCATATATTTAATTAATTTTTTTCTTGTAGTGAACTTTTGTTTATATAATTAAGCCTTTGGTACAATAAGAAAATGAGTATATAATAATAAGGTCACTGCACTTGTTCGGGAAAATATGAACTCCCAAGAAAGAGCAGTATATCCATCCAAAAAAAACTTGTTCATATTTTCCAATGCAAATTCAGTAACCTATAAATATTGATGTTTTCTGGCAATAACCCCATCAAAATAGAACCTGAAATGGCAAATGTTTAACAGCCATACTTGTACATAATAGGACAATTCACCTACCGAACGACATCCAGCTATATGAAAGGGGTTTAGAAGTATGATGGATACAGGAAGTGTGAAATGATGGACAGGTGGACAAACAAAGACAGTATATGGATACTGCATCTTAATGTAGGGGTATAACTAGGGTACAGTCATTCATGACCTACTTACACTGCCATATCTCGAATGAAAGTCTCTACTTCCTGAAGGACATAATTACTAAGGAACTGTGGTTTTTCACTGCTTGCTGGGGACAGGGATACAGGTGGAATGTGCTCCAAAGCTTTCCTGTAATTAATTGAATTATTATAGTCATAAGAAACAGATCATATGGTTTTCAATATGTGGAAAGAATATGGTCACTGAAAATATAATCTTCTTGAAACACCATCAATAATGTGATTGTAGATGGCTGCAATTCAATTTATCTCTAAAGGAACATGAGCCAGTAAAGTTTTGTACATGCATGTAACAAACTAGATTTCAACTCCTAAATACCATTTTGCTGTAACATTCTCATTTGCTGCATTCCAATAGAGGGATGGAAAGATTTCATATGAGCAAATGTACTCCTCCAATGCTATCTAAAAATTTGAAACACATCCTCCCTGGTCCAAGTAAGAAGAGAAAGAAGTGAAATTGGCAGTCACTGAGGGGAAATCAAATTTTATAGTAAAATTTGTTTCTTCAAAAATACCCAATCATAATACCTTAGTAGAATTATATCTACTTTGCTAATCTAGCCATTCCAGAGACTACTTTTCGCTCAAAGGAGCTAAAAGTTGTCTTTCGACCAATTGTCGGTCAGGTATAGTGATCTCCCCTTATATACAAGTCTTGGCGGCAAGGCATAAGGATATGTTACTTATTACTGGAGTGGAAAACACACTCACTATGGATATAAGCCTGGGAAGGTATATGTTTATTATGATTGGGTACATAATTTCGAAGAAACATTTTACTATAAAAAAAATGGTTTCTTCGTTGAATACTTTATCCAATTATAATACCCTAGGAGAATACATAAGAGGTGAAGGGAGGTACATTCTCTTATCCCAGAGATAAAATCTCAGAACCTCTAAAGTATGAGAGAGCTTCTAAGTTGCCAGACTGGAGGAGTCTATCTGTTGGTGTGTGGCTTCAATAGGAAAAAAAATTCCCATGTAAATCCAGCAGTAATTGTGAAGCCACATCTTAAGAAGTGGTCTATCGACCTGGAAGTGTGACCTGTTGAGCTGCCCATGGAATTGGTTCAAAAGGGTTCTTGTTCAGCCCACTTAATACCCAAGATAGGTTTCCCTTGAGGCAGAGGGTTAACATTAGGCAGTGTATAGTCAAAAGTTGCATGGAGATAGGATATACCCTTGTTTTGTCTGATATCTTTGTATCCACGATGACAAAAGGTGGATGCTATAAACTAGTGATAGCTTTTGATTGTACTCGGAGCTAATGTTCTCACTTCGATGAGCCAAAGTATGAAATTTGCTATTTTCTATATCAATGCCTGTAGAGGTAAGATATATTTATTGTGCACCTGTGGACACAAAGTGCCGTTTGACTTCACATGCTTTAGAGTGGAGGGCCGTCGCACCTAAGCAATTCTCTCCATGACTGGTTGTGAGAAATGTTGGTGTCTGAGAGTTGATGTGATCCAGATGTGCTCCAGGCAATGAAGAACAACTACCATGTTGGTTGTTTGAGTAGAGGAGGGAAGACCCGAATCTTCTGTGCGGTTTCTGATGCCAGATTGATGAGGTCATTGATCCATGACTTCTTCCATCTGAAAGCAATAAAATGAAGTCACAGACTAATTCCCTTTCATTACTTGAAATCAGAGAAACTGCTGATTGGTGTAAAAGTTAAGGTCGGTACAATACAATAGGGTGTCCATTGCCCAAGCTGTTGGGTTTGGGACGGGAGAGACAAAGAATGAGGTTTGGCAGTTCCTATTGTCACAACAGGCCTACCAATGGTTGATCCCATTCAGTACAGACCTGTGTGAGAACCAAGGGATGGAGAGACCATTCCGTCTGCACAGTGACGAAGGGATGATCAGTGTGTTGAGGAGTCATAGGATATGGTGAACTTGAAATTCTTGTTGACAACACCAATTCAACAAGTCGCACACCATCATGCAAAGGCCTGGTGAATGGGATCCTTGTTACTGAAGACAATCACCATTGTAGGATTGAGTTCCTCCTTGTTGTTTGAGAAAAGTCCCACATCGTGGCAGAAAAGTCTGAGGACTGGGATCCTCATTGCTGGAGATAAACCAATATTGTAGCCTCGAGATAATCCTTGTTGTTGAGAAAAGTCACCACTTTATATATGTCAGACAGAATGAGAACTCCCTTGGCCCCTTAAGTATTCTTGCCCATAATAAAAAGCTTTCACATTCCTGGGAACATCATGAACCACTGGTGTTCCGAAATGATGGTAGTGGGCAGGCTCCCCTGCCTTTCGTACTTGTATCTGTACAGTCCGTAGTCTCAAGTGGGTGGACTCGTACATGCATATCTGCTGTGAGCCAAGTTAGGTAGCTCCAAGTTCCGCTGATGGTGCCTCAAATGGGTCCAGATGGTGAGAGGATGGTTCTATGGGCCAACTTGAGGATTCCATTTGTGCAGAAAAAAAAGTAAAAAAGCAGTAGAAGGCAACATAAGAACCATGATGTCTGCTGCTGCATTGAGCAATATCATGCAGAAAGAATTCCTTGAAAGAAAGGTGCTACCATGGGTCATTTCAATTCCCAATCCTGAAGGAGACAAAGTATGGTGCCTGTGTTCTCAATTGAATACCTAAGTGAATGAAGCATTGATATACTACTAGGTTGGATATTTCCTAGTTAATGAGATGTCTAGATTGGTAACAAGGATATTATGACAGGTTAGAACTCACTGATGTAGTTGCAGAAGTTGTCCAGGTAACCTGAGGTTGCTGTCATAGAAATGGTCCAGTTATGTGCCATTACCCAATTTTTCAGACAAGAGAAGACCTCTGGGCCATTGAGGAGCCTCAAATGGAGTCCTATGAATTTATATATATAGAGTTGTTTGCAATTATTGGGAACGTCCTGGGAGCCTATGAAGTGACATGAAGGTATGTGCTATTTAAGACTCCTCTTATGGATATCGTTCAAAATGGGCTGTAGGGTTCCTGGAAGCAACCAAAGGGCATGGAAAAATGATTGTGTTTCAGCCGATAACCAGGCATGAGTTGTTTGTCATTTTGTCATTGGGAGCAAGAAAAAGGTGTTAAATAAATAAAAGAACCATCTCAGTTCTGTATCCATATGGTATTTGATTGGTGGAGCTATGATAGGATGGCTTTCAGTTGTTTGATCCTGTGAGTGTGGGTCCTTTTATTGAATCCCTGTACTATTCCTTTATCAATGCTGTGGTTGCAGAGAGAGGAAAACATATCGTTAATAGCCTGTTAGTGTACTCATCCACTGCGACATTAAGCAGAGTTTTAGAGGACTGAAGTCATGTTCTTAATTTGAGAATGACTCAATATATGTCTTAGGTCTTCTGTGTGAAGTTTTAAGATAAGGTATGTTATGTAGATTTGAAGACAACCCAGGAAAATAAAAGTCTTACAACAAATTATGTTAATGATATTGTGCACTAAATCCTAAGTGTAATTAAAGGCCATCTAATCCATGCATACAGAGTGTGGCTATGTTATCCCCACACGGCGAGATCATTCAATGCTGAGGTACTGAACTGGTGGGAGTTTAAATGTAGAACCACTGACAAATTTATGACAAAGGTGGGCCAGAAATTCCATAATTCTGCGAAGACTGCAATTGTAACTAAGTCAGAACCGTCTGTTTTTTTGTAAGATCAACAAATGCTTGTGCATTGGTGTATGTTGATGGAGCTGGAAAAGGACATAGCTCCAGGAGTAGAAACACGTCTTCAATGGAGGTCAGAAGGCAGAAACATTCCGAACCCTTGTGTAGGATAGAATCAATCATACTGGTAGAACAATCAACATCATCAGTTTGTGTGGCTATGGCTACAGTCCTTGAAACCCACTTACCTGGTGAAGAGTGATGCAGTCTATCACTCACTAATCACATAAAACACCCTGAATTAAAAAACAATGACTTCAAAAACGTCACTGAGTAAAAGGATTCATGTCAGAGTGTACAGAAATTGTGAGACCTCTGTTTAGGCACGAGGATCTACTCTTAGTATGAGTTAAGACTGGTACCTGTACACCTGAACTTGGGCTGTTATTGATTGAGCCTGTAATATTGATGATTGGCCCTTTGATCTCTTGCATATGGCCAAGGCCAGTCATCAGATTGAGCAAGATGTTGTTATGATCATTATTTGGGTCAGGTTATGGTATATTTGATCCATGTAACCTGTTCGTATGTCTGCCAATGAGAGGGAACTTGACTGTTTGTTACCTCTGTCCCATTCTGAAGGAAGAATCATGTCAGACCAAAAGGTGGCAAGGTAAGGGGGAGTTCCAAAAAAAGTGAGGCCCGTGGTGACGACTTGAGTGCCAGAGCTGTTTCTAAGTATGTCAATGTCCAGCAATTTGTGGTCAAGGGATAGTTAAATTATCTTCTTTGCTCCCTTAAAGGTTCATACTGCAGAAGAGATCAGCATGCAGACCATTGATGCCTTTCTTTGCTCCCTTAAAGGTTCATACTGCAGAAGAGATCAGCATGCAGACCATTGATGCCTTTCTTTGCTCCCTTAAAGGTTCATACTGCAGAAGAGATCAGCATGCAGACCATTGATGCCTTTCTTTGCTCCCTTAAAGGTTCATACTGCAGAAGAGATCAGCATGCAGACCATTGATGCCTTTCTTTGCTCCCTTAAAGGTTCATACTGCAGAAAAGATCAGCATGCAGACCATTGATGCCTTTCTTTGCTCCCTTAAAGGTTCATACTGCAGAAGAGATCAGCATGCAGACCATTGATGCCTTTGGTCTGAACTGTATGTAGTTTGTGCTTTGAACACTGATCTAATATGTAAGACAAAATATAGCAAAATGGATAAAGTTGTAGCCCTGCAAATGTTCTAGAATGCAATGTCTGTGTTGAGCTAATTCATCAATAGGTGACCCAGAAATTAATGTCTAATAAGGTAAGGAAACATACAGATAACTATAATGGCAATACAACCCGTTTACAAACATGTGTGCCTGCACATGTTATGGTGCATACCATGTGACAACACAACCTGTTTGTGAGTGCAGAGTTATGCAAAAAATGGTTACCTGGAAAAATTGCTAGCAGACAATGTTAACGACCATGCTTACCTGTTGGGAGGTCAAGGATGGCCTATACAGGTAGAATGATTGAAGCATGCTGTTCCAAGCTAAAAATAATGTGGTAAAAGAACTCGACTTGATATACAAACAGAAAGGAATGACATATAAGTAATGGAGCCCAAACCTAACAATGAAGACATGGGCAACATGTGCATGCAACTAAGTGTAGAATCAACATGATATAAAGGTATACATATGACTCAAGGGTCGCATATATAAACATGCATCATACACAGGAGATGATTAAATGAACCTTGTAAAGAGATTTAAACTGTGCTTGTCTAACTAGTATATCATAAATACAGAATTTAGCAGCATCTACATTACACACAAACATCCTTGACAATGAATGGAATAAAGGCACCATTATCGAGATATACCCAGTAGGTGCAACTAAATCCATTATAAGGCAATACTTGTAGGGAAAAAAAGCCAAGAGACTGCTCATACAAGCAATTACACTAAAATGACACCTGGAGACTATGAAAGCCTTGGATAAAAAACACTAATATGTACTTATTAGTAAGGAAATTACACATATATAAGAGTTATAGGAGCACTAGAGGCTTGCATGTAAAATTAGGTATAGCGCAAAAGGACTGTGAAGTCACTTAAGCTCCATGTACAGGTACCCAATGTGTGATGACAAAGTTTTGCTCATTTGTTAAGGCAGAACTTTGTGTGAAGGAAAGAGAGAAAAAGGTGGAAATATAGATGAAGTATACATTCCTTAGAAGTGAAAAAAACGTACATGTCTTCCAAAAAGCTTTGGCTTCGCGAGGTCTCTCATGATGAGAATGAGATTCTTGGTACGAATGGAAGTAAAAACTGACATATCCTTACGCCTTGCCGCCAAGTCTTATATGGGTATGTGGATAACTTTTAGCTCCCCTTAGCTAAAAGTAGTATCAGGGAGGGCTGGATTTGCAAGGTAGTGATAATTCTCCTAAGGTATTATGTTTGGGTAATATATTCAACGAAGAAAGTAGTTGGACTGAGGACAATGACCCTCATTAATGTCCAGGTCTGAGTAAACAGTACTGGCAATGAATAACATTGCTGGTTAACTGCCAATGGCCAGTTTTTTAATACACCTCCCCATGTCTCTAAAGATGTAGTAAGAGGAATAATGCATCACCATTACTACACTGATGGAATAGTCTCTAAAAAATACATTAACCACTATTAATACACTGATGGGATAAATCCAATAGTCTCTAAAAATACATTAATTTAATGCATCACTATTTATATACCAATGGGATAACCACTATTAACACACTGATGGGATAAATCCTATAGTCTCTAAAAATACATTAATTTAATGCATCACTATTTATATACCAATGGGATAACCACTATTAATACACTGATGGGATAAATCCAATAGTCTCTAAAAATACATTAATTTAATGCATCACTATTTATATACCAATGGGATAACCACTATTAATACACTGATGGGATAAATCCTATGGTCTCTAAAAATACATTAATTTAATGCATCACTATTTATAAACTGTTGGGATAAACACTAGAGTCTCTAAAAATACCATAACATAATGCATCTCTATTTATATACGATGGGATAACCACTATTAATACACTGATGGGATAAATCCTATAGTCTCTAAAAACACATTAACGTAATGCATCACTATTAATATACCTATGGGATAAACACTATTTATATACCGATGGGATAAATCCTATAGTCTCTAAAAATACATTAACATAATGCATCGCTATTTATATACCAATGAGATAAATCCTATAATCTCTAAAAATACAATAACTTAAAGCACCTCTATTCATATACTCATGGGATAAATCATACAGTTCCTCAATACATTAACTTAATGCATCACTATTCATACACTGATGGGATAAAACCTAGTCTCTAAAAATACACTAGCTTACTTGGAGTGTGTTAATATGCTGGTCCTCAGATGTGGAGCAAGTGGTATCGATGATTTTACTGAGGAGGCAAGAACTTGAAGGAACCACATCGCAGATGCATCTCCCACACTCACCCCTACTTCCTTCACCACTCTGAAAATATAATGACTATATAAGCTATGTAAACAATTGTTTCATCAGCAAACTTGGTTCATACTGACCCAAAGTTTGACAATTCTTGTCTTAGGCAAAACTTTGATTCTTGATTCATAAAGAAAGAGTTATACTGATCTCACAATTTATGGATACATTAAAATGACTGCAAAAAAATTCCTATCAATTTATAATGTGTAATCTTGACTAAAAGGATTCTATAACATGGTAATTAATGGGGAGGAAACTTGAGAACCATGACCACAAGTAAGCAACAACTAAGGTGGAACTCACCAGTTATTATGTACTTTTGAGAGAGTGATGTATGTCAGGTGAAGTTGTTTGCATTTTAAACATGCACAGTGGAGAAAATGTTGGCATACCTATATGCAACTTTCATGTAATGTGGCTAAAATTTCTTTGCATATTGTACTTTTGGAAATTTTAAATAATCTTAGCACACTGCTAACTAAAATAGCTGCTCCTTTGTGCTCCAAAAATCAACCTGAATTTGTCTAAAGTACACTATCCTTGGCAGCTATTAAAATAGAGAAAAATGAATTTTGCCAAACTAAACAATACCAGCTTCTAAAAGTGCAATGAATGAATTACCAAATACATAAAATGTAAAAAAGTAGAGCTAGCACCTTTTTGAAAGGTGCACATCTGAGTAAGGCCAAGCTGTATAATGTCTAACCCATATTACACCCATCTATCATACACCAAAATAAAGGGAATAAAAGGTTCTTTGAACAATACCTAAGATATACAAAGTCTTTTTTAAATAGCCACTATAACTAGTGGGGATACCTGGGGAAATTGTTTTTCTTTAAAATTCTAACCCTATGCTAAATACAAAACTGTAGAGCACCACTTAACCCTTGCACATACTAGAGCCTGTCAATCAAACTCAGAACCTCAGAGGTACAAATAAAGTGTATTGCCACAAATAAAAGTAAATACATGTATGTAAACAAGTACAAATGAAGTAAAATGTTCCATAATACTTTTCAGACAGTGAAAATGAACATATATAACTAAGTGTATGTTGTTCTCATTAGATACCAGAATAACACAAACATGGAATTTTTTTTACATGAATTAATGAAACTATACTTTGCACTGGTTTACTGGACTCAGAAGTTCCTATGATATTTTACTGAATTGTAATAGTTCTGATGCTGCTGAATTACCTGTAACCTACTGCCTTCAACCCATGGATCCTTGTATCACAGCCATCATTCTTACATCTTTTGATGTTTATCTGAATAACTGAAAAATGCCAAAATTTAAATATTGTGAAGAAAATCAACACATATTACAGAATAAGTTTGAAAAGACTTGATCTTGAATTCAGAAAATTAATGAGAAGTATTAAAGAAAACAATTCATAACACATAAAGAAAAACACTAATGTCATAAAGCTATCTCTCTGAACCACTTTTGACTTTTGATAACAGTAATCTGAACTGAGATACATTTATTTTTACTATTTAAAATACTGCCCAGTTATTAGGTAATTATCTTTCAAAAACCTTGATTCTTTAAAAAAAGGACATTTTTTTAATATAAATTAAATGTCTTCATGAAAACTTACCTAATTATCATTAGAAATTAATTTCCACTATCTCTGGAATCTAACCCTCACAGAAAGATGAAAAATTTTTGCTTTCCCAACTATATATAATAAAGACAATAAAATCAGTACTGTGGGAAGTGACTCCTCCAAAATATTAAAATTACATCCTCTTGTCATTGCTAGTTAACTGCCTGTATCCTGAACTTTCTTCAGTTACCCATTCTATCCTGATTACACCTCTGGTCATAAACTCCCATTGAATCCGGAATACACTTTCAGTTGTAGTTTCACTAGATGTTTATGTAGCGTCTCTAGAAACATGTATTATACATCACAAAGACTTGTGTACTTCTTCATCGTCAACAGGAAATGGTTAAAGCATGCATGCACAGAACAATTTGAAAAATAACGTGGTTGAAAACAAAAGGGCTGATTTGAAAATTGATCGATAAAATGATGGACAACAACTCAGATGTGAACATGGATATTGATAGTGAAGGTAGTGACATTGAAGTTGAAGATTTTGATGATTCTGAAGATAATATTGACTTAATTGATGGTTTAGATGTAAATGAAGTTGATGAAAGAGATGGTGCATGACTGCATCCACTTTTCAACAGCGATTCAAACAATTACGCTAACTATGAAGGATTTAAATATGATTATGTATGGGGAGTTTTTTATCTTTAGTTGCAGCCATGATTTAAATTGATTGAGGAACAACTGTACAACACCCAGAAGAATAATGACCTAGTGATGATTTGGACAAAAATTTTAATGGTTCAGTTTAAAGATTTCTAGGATTAATTTGTGGACAAGTTTTTTCCACATGAAGTACATGTTCTAGATTGTGAAACTATTTGAATGGAGACAAAGATTATCTGAATCAAACAAAAGAACTTACTGTTGAAGCCAAAGATATCAAGAATCGTGTCTTGTAATGATATCAGTTTTAATGACAGTGTTGTCCAAGGCTCAAACTCAAAGGATCTGAGCCTCACAAGAATCAATAAAGATTCCATTTGGTGAACAAGAGTGATCAGAGCTGATTCAGATCAAAGTCAACTAACAAAGCAGATAGCTTGTTGTTTTTTTTCACCTATATACACTCTCCATTGATGTCTGAAGGTATTGGAAATCATTTAGTTAACTGGTGCTAATTTCTTCTTGAGCAGCAAGAACAGAAAGCTGACAGCTGCAGAACTGAGAACCACAAAGAAACAATGTCAGTGGTACCTGAACCAGCAAAAATGCCAGTGCATCAGAAACAGTCTGAAGCACAGATCTGTTACCTCAAAACAGGTAGTATCAAGTATCATGAACATGAAGAAGCTTGGTGCCTGAGGAAAAATGTTGGCAGGTTCAGGAGGAAAGAGTCACCATCATTTACTCAGAGCTTTAGTGGATCAAAAAATGCCTTTTCTCCTCTGTATTAGAATTTTATCATACTATGATGATTGTTGGCATCTCAACTGCCAATTGTGAGTGGAATAAATGCTTTTGATTAGTTTGCTGTTCTTCCATTTGCAAATGGTTTTCACATCCTTGAAACTGAGACTTGAATGGATGAATGGGTCTCGGTAAGTCAAACAGAGCCAGTTTTTGTGCAGCCTGCTTCTTATGTCCTCAGTCTTGCCTGCAAACAGCAGGCAAAAGCTGATGAGTAATGAACATACTGCCAGAGTGATGGTGCATCAGTGAAGTTGAGCTAAATGAAAGTATCATGAACTTATGGGTGCATGTGGTATTTAGGGCATCTGCTAAAGTGTGGTGAACTGCCCTGTAAACAACATTTGCAATGTGGCATGACGATTCCCAATCATGATCATTACACTCTTTCTGTACAGGATTACAAATGAAGCCAAGTCAAGTAAATACAAGTCTGCATCTAAATTTCACACTATCTTCAAGGTTGCCTGAAACTGATAGTCCTATTTATAGAAATGGAGGGCAGAAAAGCTTATCACCAATATATCTTTGTCCAAACATTAAATATCTCAACACAGTAGGTTTTGTGTGTTTTGTATTAGTGGGCACAGATGGAAACCAAGCAGATGGCTTTCTGAAATGTTTTGGAGCTACTGGGTTCCAAAATGTGTCAGAAAAATTAAGAACCTCCTTATAAGATTGTGGGAGTAGATGGAAGAATGGACTGTCATCCTCGTCATCTGTGCTGGCAAAGCCCTGACCCAGTATGCCTGACTTGAAGACAGCAGTGGCAGATACTTGGGCAAAACAAGATCATATTCATTATTTTAATTACAGCATTATAGGTAAACTGAGTCCTCTCTAATCCAGGATCTAAGTTCATAAAATGATCAAAGTAAAGACAACCCCGGCATGTAAGAGTTTTCTTTGAAAGCAAGTCTCTCACATCTGCATAAATCATAGCAGGCAGAAAGAAATAAACATCAGCATCAAAGGGCAAATCATTCACAACTTGATCTGGAGTAAATGTTGTTATGCAAAGTAAATGAGCAATAATGATGTTGACCTTTGAGCTTTTGACTCAAAACTGAAAAAAAAGAAAAACAAGCTTCTTCCATACTTTCAAGAGCAAACCCTCCATACACTTACATGGCTGAGAACTAAAAGTATTATGCAAAATCCATTATTATTCTTTCAGCCACAATGATCTCGATCTTTTGAAACCCAATTTCATAGGCTTCTTCCTAAAACTGCAAATGCAAGCCATGCATGAAGTTTAGTCAAGGTCTCTGTTGTAATGCTCAAGTCACTGTACAGAAAACATATTCTTCTTTTACTCACTGACCTTGATATTTGACACTTCAGCCACCTACTTCATCCTGAATGGCAGGCTGCTTCTTCTTTACCCTAAATGCTAGCCATCTAGAATGTTTGGTTCTATTATGTGGAACTAGTGTTCTTATGCAGAAACTATCTTCCTTTCATCGGTTAGTGACCTTGAATTTTAATTTGATAACTGATTATTCACTACCCAAAAAAGCAGGCTATTCATAAAAATTGGTTCTGTTATTTGATGAAGAACTAATGATATTGTAGAAAACATTTTTCTTCTTTCAGGCACAGTAACCTCAACCTTGACCCAAAATCAATAGGCTTCACCCTTATTCAAAGTGCAAATTATCCACAATATTTGGACCAGGTCAGTGATGTGGAACTAACACTAATAAGATAAAACAAACCTTCTTCCTTCATGCACAGTGACCTTGACCTTTGACATTCAAAATAAATAAGCTATTTCTTACCAATAGTGTCGGCTTTCCACAAAATTTGATTGAGGTATGTGATGTAATGCTAATTTGCAGAAACAATGTTTCTGCATTAAATCACAATGACTTTCAACACTGACATTTTTAACCTGAAATTGACAAGGCTTATTTACTGCAAAATGCAAGCTTTCCAAAAAGTTAGATGAAAATATGTTCTATAGAACTGAAATTATGATGCAGAATATGAAAATTTATCAGGGAGTGTCAGGAAAACATAGTGTTACAGCATATATGGCTCCACCAAAATGGCTGATGTATGATAATATCAAAATGGATTGGTTGATAAATCTGCATAATTACTGGTGAAAAATAAAAAACAAAGTTCCAGTGCCCAAACCAAAGAAAATAATATAAAACAATGTTGACATGTGCATGGCTGATATTTTCAGAGAAATTAACTGGTAGGTACACTGATACAATATTGCCAATATGAAATGAAACCTTAAATTGAAGAACATTTAGTATACAAATTACTCTGACAAGGGGAAGTAATTATAACAGTATCCTGTAAGAGTTTATTCCCATCAATACTACTTTAATAGAAGGACAACTTTTTCTACATTTCCAAGAGGTTGGGATTCAGATGGTTACCTTAATTCTGAACACATGATGTGATTGGGTACTGTATTTGATGGAGAAATATTGCTGTAGTAAAAACATGGATTATATAATGAATGGGTCCAATACAAGAAATGATAACTTACTTGGATAGTGTGTCTTCGTGTTTTTTAAGAGTACAATATCTCCTGTCACATGGCTGAAAGAATTGATATACAAGGAATGTAATAAGGTAAAGATAAAATATTATCTTTAATAACTCTTCTGATCATATTTTAAAGCAGAGCAGCTTATCAGCTTGTACCATAAATACTTGCTTATAAGATGAGTCCAACTGCAAAATGCACTGTCCCTATTTTCTTCTGTCAGCCTTAGCATTCCCCCTCCCCCCAGTATAAAAATAAAATGAAAAAAAAAATAATCCTGAAACTGATTTGTTAATCAAACTGAATTGGTTTAGCTTAGTACATTATCATTATAATGCAAATAATATTTAAACATTATAAATAAGAACTATCTACCCTAGTTTTAAAACCAGTACAATAAGATATACAATCATTTTTGGGGTGGTGGGTCTAAGTGAGTATATATGGTAATCAAGAAGATAAGACTGCATTTCTAAATAGATTTTTGTACAAATAAAATCATCAACTAAAGTATCCAATTTTCATGACTGCCAGGGTATAGGTCATGGCACTTAAAAAAGATACATAAGCCTGCACATATGTGTAGACCCAGGATTGTAATGATGTTGCTGTTTTAAGAAAAGTTTCATATTTATTGTGTCTGAGTAAAACATCATATATACACAAAATGAACAACTTTTAGGCTAAGGAATTATTTTCGACCTTAAAGTACTATTTAACTTAATATCATTACCTGCTACATACATTTAAGAGTCCAAGTGTAATGGCACTGACTCCCAGTGACACCCTAATTTACTTAAAGACTCCTAAGCTAGTACACTCCATAAACATTTTTATCATATCAGTAAAACTATTTCATACAGGGATTAGCATCCACAAATGAAATTTAATAATGAAGAAGAATGTATTTACCAGTTTTAAAATGTGAAATTTATATCTTCAGAATCAAAACTACCAAACGGTACCATGAAAACTATGTGATCTGGTACATGTTACTGAACCTATGTAATATCTATGCTTTCAAAGTACACAGTCATGCAATTACAAATCCATCAAATTTACATTGACTGAATATTGCAAACTTCTGTGGCTTAACTTATTAAACAAATAAATTACCATGAAACATTTTTAGACATCACCATCCATGGTACAATTATGCTATATCTGATGCCAATGAATATCTTTCAATAGTGCCTTACCCAGGAATTCGGACTTCTTTTATCTCATGCAGATTTCGTATAGTTCTGCCAGCTGACACTGTAACTTGTTCTGGCATATAACTCGAGTCTGAGGAAGCAACAGCAATTGCCAGGGTTTTGATCACGACGTTGGATCTCATATTTAGTCTGAAAGTAAAAGAAGTTTGACAACATGCATATCATATATTTACATCTTTATAATGCATACCCAAAAACAAACAGCAAAGACCTGGACCGGTTTTCAAACTTTGCACTGGTATATCAAAATAATTATGGAGGTTCTTTAAAGTAATGTGAAAAAATAGAACAGCATTGCCCCAGTCTGCCACATCATTATGCAGTAGCAGATACTGATCTGAATTATACAAATGTAAATATGTGAGCATGTGATACACATATACAGTGTGACCACGCTGTAACACAGTAGTTGGGAGCCATAGAACCAGACCATGTTATAGAACTAACCGTGCTATAAGCAATCAGGTCTGTTAGCTAAAGAAAGTTATGCATGTACCCTAAAATTACTACCATGTGTGTGAGTAGGTAATAAATGGGGGTGGGTAAAATATGTGCTTCATCGGCATAGCTACCATCTTAAATCAATGCATATTAAATGAAAAATGTACCTGTAGTAAAAACATATGTGTATATATATATATATATATATATATATATATATATATATATATATATATATATATATATATATACTTCCTATGAAAATTTTCCTGTTTTTTCAAAGGAAAGAATTTCTCCTAAAATGTTTAGTTAAAAAAATAGACTTGCAGCAAACTAGTTTTGTATTACTAATTTAAGATACATCTCCTCGCAAACTTTCATGGTTCTCTATATAACAGGACATATACTGGGTGCAACAAAATCTTTTAGATCATGAGCTAAATTTAAAATTTTAACCTACACCAGTAATATATGAACTGTTAGTCACCGTGACCTTTGATCTAGAGAAAGGTAGACAAATATCTTAAGAAACAAATGCAAAACAAAATGCTATCAAAGTCAGTGAACCATGACATGTGGATCACATTGACCTACTTTTATTATGAGGTTGAAGTACTCATCAAGATATATTCCCTCACCAAGTGTCATGATACTATGTATAACAATATGTAGAGAGGATACAAGACACATAATGGATCATAAGCAAAATGTTTTAACTTGACCCAAGCCAATATAATGTGAAATGTAGGTCACTGTTCCCTATTCTTGCAAGGGTATGGCACTAACAGAGGTGTTAAATTATGTATTCTGATGGGTTTTACATGAAAAGCTTGGGATATAAAATAAAAACACCAATTTTAGCCAAAGTCAGTAAAGCATGAAAAGTCGATGACCTACTTTTGTGATGAAGATGTTGTACCTAGCAAAGATTCATCCCCTTAGTTTCATGTTTCCAGGTATAATACTATTCATACTGTGTGAAAATACCTAACCAGATGTGACAACTTAATCAGGAATGTATAAAGTTGGTACAGTTAGCATCCTCTCCTGGAGGGGAAGTAAATGATATGAAACCCAGCCAGAACTGTTGACTTAAACCAAGGTAGAAAATATATTTGAGTTTTGATGAGGTCCATGAATATGCTTTAACACTTAAAGTGCTAGTCGCAACACTAGTTGCTCCATCGGATATGGTCTCATAGTGCTTGTCATGAATTTATTTTTCAGGTAGGTAACAATGTATGCACTCTGTTACTTCAATTTGCCATGACTTCTTGTACAACTATATTTGATTGGTTTATAGAGGCCTGGAACGAGCATTTTGCTGTACTTTACTATGTATTTAGCTAAGAAATTTTACAAATACTCTCTTCTGAGCACATGGTACCTTGGAAAAATTAAAATGCCTTATGCTGAATATGACAGTGATTTTCTTGGAACAAATACGGATTCAGATAATGATGATGGCAGTGACTTTGAAGGATTTGAGGATGAAATTATTTGAGCTGGCGAAGTGCTGATGGAAATGCCCAAGAGAAGTTTTGAGCCAGAAAATGATGTCAAACTGGAGTTGGATATACATGCTGGCTGGATGAGAAAAGATGGCGTGCCTGTCAATCACCCATTCACTTGTAACTCAAAATTAAATGTCGAGATGGCAAATTATGAATGCATGAACTGTCCGAGACTTTTTTGATGACGAGTTATTGCAAATGATAGATCAAATAAATCATTATGCAGATCAGAGAGTTCATGGAACAGACATGAAAGAGAAGTCATTTTTCATGAACATTTATTACTGACTTTGGGGGTCTAAACTTACCTCTAAAATTCATGGAGTGGATGTTTATAAACTGTTACCTTTTCTTTACCTGTGATATCCACAATTTATATATATATATATATATATATATATATATATATATATATATATATATATATATATATATAGACATAACATGTACATGTACATTGTTTGAAGTAGTGAAGAATATAATATTTCTTTGATATATCTGAACCTTTCCATTCAAAACAAACAAAATATAGATGAAATACAGTGTTAATTTGTCATTTTACCTGTATTTGCACCTGTACATGCAAATATGTTAAACTTACACATGTGCCTTGATGCTAATCTTAAAGTTTAGACATCCACTATCATTTTCATATTGGATTTGTGCATCTATTGTGTATATTTATTGAAATATATGCAATTTAAAAACTATGACATTTTCTTCTTTTTTTTTCCCAAACAATTCAGCACTGAGGGATCTTGTACTGCAGAACAGTATAGCACTTTAAGGGTTAATGTGTCAACACCAATACAAATGCTGACTACCGAGGCAGTATAACAGATCTCCTATAAATCATACATATGAACAAAAATTTATCTGTGGTTTCTTTATATAATTCTCTGATGGCTTAGGTGATTACAGCATTCGCCTCGGATGCTGAGGTGGTGGGTTCAAACTCTAGCAGACATACCATAGACTTTTAAAAATGGTACTAGCAGCTGCCTCACTTAGCACTCAGCATTAAGAGGTTAGTGTCTGGACTGATCAGTTTGGTGTCAGCTGAGTTGGGACATGATGTCATGTCCCCAATGCTAGACATTACAATAAACTGTGATACTGCTGTCTTGGTAGTGATATGGCCAAAACTGTTAAAGCTGTGTTAAAAATCAAACAAAACCCCCTCACACACACTATTTTGACTGGGTGGCTCTTTCTGGGGCAAGGAGAATATGTTATTTCAAATGTCAGGCAGGCAGCCATCAATCTCTACATTCATAATTTGCAACCGCATGGAACAACCACAACCATGGTTAAAAATGACCTTTCCCAGGTGTTTGATTTCATTTTATTCGAAAAACATACCTGATCCAGTGTGACCTAGCTGATCCATCTGACTGCCAGAAGGAATTCTGATCTCCATTTGTAAGCCTGAAATATGCATTATATATATATATATATATATATATATATATATATATATATATATATATATATATATATATATATATATATATATATATATATATATATATTGCCTGGGTGGTCATTTAAAATTCTATATTATTTTATTTTTTGTTTCATTACATTTTTTGTAATGATTATTTTCATGAGATTCAATATTTTTTTGAAAGTATATATTTGTTTGCACAGAAATGAAAAGTATTTCATTAGCATTACTTTTAGCTGACCTCGTTCAGACACTTGGTCACATGAAGTTTAAATGATTCGTCAGTATCAGGGTCATACTACATTATTTGTGTGATCACTTTGTGTCATCAACATTTAGGTTGACATATCAAGTAGATTGTAGTAAATGACCATGTGACCTATTGCATGATCTTAAAAGTGTGTTTAAGACTAATGCTTTTAGCAATTTTGATTCAGTCGTAAAAGTACCTTCAAGAAATCAGAAGTATTTTCTGTTGCCAAATTTGAGTTATCTGTTATTTAAGAATAATTAATATTCTCTGGAAAATGTGTGCTTCATCATCAAAGCTTGTAATAAGAGACAGTCAGTGCTAAAGTATAATATAATTTTGTGATTCATAAGAATCAGTTTGGAACTTTTGACAATTCTTTTATGATTCATAAAATTCAACATGCAGATTTGAAATCAATACTTCATTTGTCCGACATCATCGTTCACCATCTTTGAACTTTGCCAAGATTTAAACTTGGATTCATTTAGGACATTTTAGTGATAGGACTTGTGTGTTTCAATTCTAGGAGTGTTGCTTTTGAATATATTCAGAAACTGTATGAGCTTTTTTATATTTTTTTACTGTGTTTTGTAGGGAAATATATAATTTTTGTTCAAATTTACAAAGCTTGTTGGCTTCACTATTCTCTTTGTTACTTTGAACATGTGGAAATATGTAAAAATATATATATATACACACACACACCACTCCCTCGATAATTCACACCATGATAACTCGTGAACCCAGGCATGGATCCCATTATTTTAACCAGAAAATACCCGAAAATAGATCTCTTTTATGAACATGAAGAAATTCGCGATCAAAATTATTTACAAAACTTTGAGAGATCTCCCATTTTATCATCGAAAATGGTAGATTGGATCAGGAAATATTAATCAACATTATGAAATATCAAATTTAAAACAAGGCATACAATTGTTTACATTTTCTTTCCAAGCTTCATTCTAGTACACTTAAATTAACAATATGTAAGGAAATTTTGATCAATGGAAATGTCACTTACGCTGAAAGTAGGCAGTACTTCAATAAATAAATATGAATTAAATAATTTTTATCAATTGAAATTTGTGTTCTAGTTATTTCTTTTAGTTCTTTTTAAGTGTAATCATCATAAATGCAATGTGTCCTCTTGTAATAAAATGTAAAATGCATCAATAAACTGTAACAGCTATGTCCGTGAGCATTTGTCTGAGAACTAAATTAGGTACTGACTGTGTCTTGATAAATGACTTGCGGAAGTATTTGTTGTATTGCTGCACTGAAATAAATGCTATTATCATGTTAATTGTGTCTTTTGAATAAAAAAATGGCAGTGAAATAAAAAGTTAAAGGCATGAAAATCGCACAAACTTAAGATCTAACTGCCCGGGTCGTATGTCAGGTGAATTCACTTCATTTGATCAATCAAACACTGTTATAAATGTTATTTTCTGTGTAACATAAATTATCTTAAATTAACCGATTCATTGGCAAATGTTATCAAAAATAGTATGGCAACCAAGCGAAATAAGTACTTTTTAAAAAACAAGAGCTTGGTTTCACAAATATACAGACCATTGTGTACAAGTGATTTTCAGGGAATTCTTGAACTGGCTCTTAGAGATATCCTCTAGGATGAAAAAGTTTCATTATTACTTTCAATGAAATCATGATATCAATATTGGACTACCTGAACAGTAAAAAAATTAAGATTTGATGTACACAACTGTCTCACGCAACAAATTTTGCTTTGTTTTGAACAAAATCAATCTTGTTTGGTGGTATATCAACAGTTAGTTTAGTTCCCTGCTGTTTTGATTCCCGATTTGGCAGGATAATATCAAAAACCACTACGGGAACCAGACTCATCTAGAAAACAAAAAGCAGTGATGTAATACATATGTTTTTGTGTAGACACGATGGTTGTTGAAATCATTTGGAATGATCTTTCACATGTTGGTCATTTAAAAAAAAAATTGTGTGATTAAAAATTATTATCGATGTGAATGTAAAATGATTCAGTCATTAAACAGCAAAGTTCCTGAACCTAAACCCCACTGCTGTTTTCTTGATGTCCAAGCGATATTTTTCAATTTTTGGAGGTTCCTTGGTAACTCATGCCATTGCTTAAAGTGCAGTCTATGTGGAACATATTGTGTGCGAATTATCGAGGGAGTGGTGTATATATAATTTGTTATGTGATTTATAAACTGCTCACTCTTGATTTTCAAAAGACATTAGACAATTGTTTCTCTGGGAACATAAAGCCATACAAGAAAATGCCACATTGTCAAGACATTTTAAAAGATTTTACTGGAAATGTAATATAAAAATTTTCTGAATCATTCAGCGTTACTAATATTTGATCTTTTAATAAAACCTTTAGGGTCAATAGGTCAATATTTTTTATTTTTATAATCTGCACATTTGTTTATAGCAAATTTGATGATAAAAAATGTCATTCTACCCCATGGATTTCTGTGCCAGAAACTTTTGGTACCTGTCACAAATGGTTTATATACTTTCTAACCAAGCTTCAGGGCTGTTTAGTTTAAATATACACAGTACTAAAGGAGGGCAGTTTTGTAAAAAATATATTCCATGGTCCCCTGATTATTTACCGACTTTGTATTAAAATGATAAAATATTCCAAATTGCATCCATGGATGAGTACAACATATTCAAAGTGTCTTCCCTAGGTACCAAGTATGTTTAACCCTTTAACTATGACTACCGCATCTGAGCATCACCTGTAAATAGCCCCTGAACCCCACTGACGCATATATGCAGTGTTGATAAGCCTTGTTTAAAACCCCAGTGTCGCTTATGAGCGCGTAGTTCTGCTGTACTCAAAACCCCATATATGCGGACAGAAACTGCTATGTTAACTAAACCTTGATTGGTTGAAAGTACAGATATTTACTTATTTTTCATTATCATAGCCAATGAGAAGACTGGTTACTGAACATTTTGATACCAATTGGAAAGCTGAGAAGTTAAATTTAGACACGCAGGAAGGAAATTTCCGGCAATGTACAAAACATGTGTAGTTGAGATGAATAAAAATGGATTCCTAGTCAGATATTTGTGACTTTAAAGGGTTCAGTGCAAGCAATATCGAAGAATTTAATGGATCATTCTTAGTAAATGGATCAGATAATGATGTTAGTCCCGTTTCAACACTAGATGTATGTGATTTTGATTCAAATGACGATGATTTATTTTGTGCGATTCAAAACAGTTTACGTGACGGGGATTTCTTGTCTGATTGTTGTAGGAGTAAATAAAATGGAAATATATGAATAACAGACACTATACAAGGTAAGCTGCTTTTTATTTCACTGAATCCAGCAAAAACTAATGAAATAATGAATATAAACGTATTCATGTTTTTATTGTCAATTTCCTTAGTCAGCCATGACGATGGTCTAGTATTCAGCCTAGCAAACAGTATCAGTAGTCTCAGTAACTGATACGCTATCACTCAGCAGTAGCGAAACTGCAGAACAGCTGTAGTAGTTAAAGGGTTAAATGAACATCTGTCAGTTTTACATGGTTATATACAGTATTTATTTTAAAAAACCCACTTGGATTTCTTTACTAAAGCTATTAATGCAAGTAAATTTATAACAACATCAAGAATTTTTAAAAATGCTAGAATTTTGAAGAAATAAAATATCACATAATTGAGCTGTACCAAATGGTACATATATTACAAACTGAAATATTCAGGTCTGATTTATTTTCATGGGCAATGTAGCACATGATAAATAATCCTGTACATACATATAAAAAAGGTCTTCAATAAAGAAATTAGCTAGCTGTGAAATTATATAGGAGTCTATATTGTAAATGATTATTACACATAAATGTTTCTAGAATGACAATACCAATAACTCATTCATGCTGAATTATAATTTAAGGTTACCTATAGGCATCTGCTGTATTGGAAGAGACTTCAAAGGAACTGTAGCAAGGATTTAGAAGTCTCATTTCTTCTCCATCACTCAGTTGTGCCTCTGTCCCATCTGACCTGGCTTAAATACAGACACGAACATTAACATATATACCAATGTTCTCTGTAATTAAGACAATTATTTTCATAAATTGTGAATGCAATTTGTAGAAAAGTGTGACCTGAGAACTAGGACAAGGAACTGGATGTTCTCAAAGCAGGAAATCTCTCTACTGTAATCTCAGCAAGTATAAACATATCCACATATACATGGGAGTAAATTAAGTGAAACCTCTCAAAATAGAACCCATGATATTCCGATAAAAAATATACATTTTTGGTCCCAAATTCAACCTTCTTATCTATCATAATTATTTCTAAGTAAACCAAAACCTCTCTACTCTGAAAACTGAAAAGAAATCTTGGTCATAGATAACAACATAAAACTGAAACCCAAATTCCAAGTTGTAAATGTATGTTAGCTGTTAAATTCCATAAAACAATATTTATAGTCCAAAAATAGCTTGTGTCATGCATTAAATAAAACACACCTAATACCCATTGTGCCAAAGTATTTAAAGGTAACAAATGCTCTGGTAAATTTATTGGTACATTAATTACCTGGAATTGTCCAACAGGTATACAAGGTAAAAACAATATGGGACACACATTCCAACACAATTTTGAACCAACAGTACACTAATCTAAACTCTTCACATCTTAAAGAATGGTCAGTTTCAAAAGGTAAACTGTTAATAACTAAATGCTTGTAGGTAGGCCAATTAGGTAATATTATATTGATCTTGCTTATTATTTGAGTGTTCATTTGTAAAAACAATCAATAGAAAGTTTTTCAATAAATATAATATCCAACTTTATTAACCAGCCCATGACCTTGTTTTTCATACTTTACCAACTGGAAAATACAAAAGAATATTGTGAAAGTCAGATTAACTCAACTGATTTTCACAGGAGACAATGAATTAAGCAGTACAGGATGGAAATGTCCTTACAGGATAAAATTAGTTTTAATCAAAGCAAATAAAATTATGAATCTGTCCAAAAAACCTATGTTGATGAAACTGAGGAACAAATTTGGCATAGGAACATCTACTTTTCAGTCAAGGAATTCTGCAAGAATATCAAGAAAGAATACCAGGAAAATAATTGGTGGTTATACTTGTATATAAAAAGAGATATTTGTTCATACCTTCGCCTATATTTACATCCATTTTTATAAAATGCTAAACTCTATCCAAGCAATAATTTATTCAAAACCACATTTGTAATACTGAGTGTGTATTATGGGTAAAGGGAGATAACTCAATTCCAGGTTTGTGATCCAACAATGCTGAGTTGTTTCCATTTTCTAAGTATGTGTCTGGTTTGGAGTGACCTTCCATGGGAGAACATAGTAGGAACAATGACAAGAAAAACATGTGCAATAAAACAAAACAAGAACATGATTTTAACAAATTTTTATATTTTGATAAAAAAAAACATTGGAAAAAGCCTTGTCAGGATACAAACTTCCTAAATGGTGGAGAATCCAAAGTTTTTATTCAGAGACATTCTGAAATTGTTGAGGTAAAAACAAATATTTGTAGCTAGACAACATTTGCATGTGAAAACAAATGGACAAATGCATTTTGTATCTAAACCAATTGGACTGGACTCAAAACTCAAACAAATCCATTCTTAAAATCCTCTGGAAGAGAACAACGATGGCAGTATGGGCTTTTATGTATCACCAGAACTAATACCATCAGCAAGGACACTGGGCTACCTAGCATGTACAACTGAATACAAATATTTGTCACTCAACAACTGCAATTTTCAAGATATAAGCTTGAAGATTCTGCAAAATCTTTAATGAATTTGAGTCATATCTCCTACTTTCAAACATCATTCTCAGTCCAATAAAGCCTGTTGCTGCTTTCTACATCCAAACTGTTATGGATTACTGTTTGACACTTGTTTCTTGAATAATTCAGAACGGAAAGCCCAAATTTAACAGAAGAAGCTACTTTTAACAACATCAGGATTGTAGGTCTCCAGCTGGCAAGGTCACTTGATGTATGATGAGGACAGGTCAAGGTCAAGTTCAACTGCCATCAATGGAATAGGTGGTGATTAGTCAAACTTGAAATTCAATATTTTATTTTTTATTATTGCATTACTGTGATTTATATACATTTCCTTTCTTTAAGATGTTATTTTTCTTTTCTTTTATCACTATCTCACACATGCCAACCCCTGGCGAGGAAAAGGCGTAATCTAAGTGGACAAAAGGCGTAATCTGAGCAGAAAAAGCGTAATCCATATATAACATAATAGAATTCAATGTGCAAATGTACAAAACACATGAATATTTTGGCGTCAGGAAGCATCCGTTTAAACAAAGGACCAAAGTTGTATTCTACCACTAGTTGTTGTCAGTTCTGCTGTAAAAAAGAAGTTACCTTAGTACTGGAGTTAGTAAATCGATCTAATTCAAGAAATCTGTTTTACACTATGACCAATATTAAAATCCTTTCCACAGCCTGTAATAGGCGTGAAGCTACCCTAGAAAGGTACTGTATTGTTACTCATGTATTCATCTCTGAGTCATTTTTTCCAATTTTTTTCTTTCTGATCCATCTGTGAAATCATTTGAAAATCATTTTTGCTCTAACATATGCATCGACTAGAATACTGCCAAAATCCTACAGAATGGTTCTGTATCTCACATTATTTTTAATGTTAGCAAAAATTAAAAGTTAAAAAACCAGTCTATTCTGTCCTAAGCTAGACAGCTGCTATAAATAGATACAAAGGTCTTCTTGGAAATAGGGCAGCTGCTATAAATAGAACATAACACATAGGAAGGTCACCACTAGTCTACGGACCAGTGTATTTTTATGTCACAGTTACACAAAAACAGTCTTTTCTAGAATACATTCTGTGCAATTAGTGGGATGTTAATAAAAAGGAGAAAACAAATTATTAATTTTTTTTGGGAGGGGGATATACTCAAAAAGCGTAATCCATATACATTTATGCATAAGGCGTAATTTAGTGAGAAAAAAGCATAATGATTATGCCAAAAGTGTAATGGTTGGCATGTATGCTATCATAATTTCCTACAATTTCAAATTTTACATAATGTATTAATCAGACATGATTTTGATCTTCCATACAAAAGTTGAAAATTATTTAAAGAGGGGTTTGGGGGTCCTCCCCCAATGGGGTCTCGATGGGCAGCGCTCCAATCCGGGGTCCAAGAAGCTAAAGGTCCCTGACCAAAAATGCATTTTACAATCATAAAAAACTGCTTCTGGTGCAACTTATGATCATAATATAAAACAAAATCATTTGAAAAACAAATATATTTACCAAAAATGTTCATCTTGACTTGAATAATTTCACAATAATTATGGTAACATGTGCATGTCAGTGTTCACATCGTAATTAAGTCACAATAATTTGTAAATTTTGGCAGCTAACATACACTGCTCTCTTTTCACAACAAATCTGTAAAATAAAGACCAAAGTACATCAACTATATACATTAAAAATCCCCTACATTCACTTGTCTTTTTCCCCACTGGACAGAGCCTGTTAATAGGCCAGTTGAGATCTTTTAGTAGCTTTGGCAAAGATTTCCTTAGCCTTCCGTTTTGTCACCACTGACTTTTTGGGCTCAATGAGCAATAGCTTTTTTTGCCTTCTCAATGAGAGCCTTTTCCCTTTCAAGCTCCTGCTTGTATTGGTGACATGTAGAGCACATATTCTGACAGAGAGCTACATCTGTTCTCTCATGCAAGAATGCAAGAAATTTTTTTCTTAAAGTAATTTACTGCACTTTTTCCAGATGTCTTTAGGCCATATTTTATGCTCTGTAGATTTCAATGTTTATCCTTCCTGATTTAGAATCAATAATGTCATTCATTACATTGAAGGAGGATTCAACTTGTGAGCCATAAAAACAACTCAGTAAAGACATGACCATCTTTGACAAACAAGGGTATCTGGAACAAATATCACCACTTCCCCACCAGTGATCCATGTGTTGTCCCTTCTTAAACTGTGGAAGTGAATTAGTTTGGAATCTTCTAACTTCCAAATCATACTTGTCCAACACATATTCTATTAAGACAGCAGTTAATGTTAGAGTTGGCAATCTCTGAAGATATGTTAGAGACAAGGTGTGACCTCTGGCATCTGGATGGATTGCAGCAACAGACTTCAAAAACTTGTTGTTGATAGGCAGCTTGTTTTGCAGTCTGGCAACAGCCAACATGCTTCCTCAACCTGCAAGCATAACATGTGGTAAAATAAATCAACATAAATGTAATATATCTGACTTTATATACAGTATAGATTATGTTGAAACAAAAATGAATTTGTATGACAGAATTATATAAAATTTAAAAAAATTTACTAGTTTTCTTTTGTACAAGTTTCATTGAGTAATGGCAAACAGATATATATATATATATATATATATATATATATATATATATATATATATATATATATCCGCATCTAGTCTATACAAGCTGGTTGTATTTATAGCTTTAGCACATGTGAAGACAGCCATGTAGAGGTTTACAAACACGTTTTTGTGTTTATTTGTTTATCGTATATATGTTTTGTATTTGCCTTTGAAAAAGACTCATTAAGAGTCGAAAGCGCTTAGGCTAGTTAGTTACTAGTTTCGTACTGTTCTTCGTCAGTTTATTGCATCTATTTTAATTAATCCCTGACACATGTGATCCCTTGGTGGATCCAGTACGCTTGAAAGGGTTGTTATTCGCCATATGATTTGTATTCTTTATATATATATATATATATATATATATATATATATATATATATATATATATATATATATATATATATATATATATATATATCTATATCTGGAGTTCTGATAATCCGTGGCATATTATTTTGAACTTTGTACAGGAGGCCTTTTACCATATATTTAAACTATCTATAAAAGGTAAGCATTACATTTTTTCAAAAAACTTTCCACTGTGTGATGCACATTATCATCTTAAAGACTCCTATTAACAAACATTCATTAGCAGGCAGTCAATGTATTTTAAAGGACAAAATCAACATTGTCCAAAGAATATACAATCATAAAAACAATAATGTAACCTTCAGAACCTCACCAAGAACTCAAGTGAGGGCTCTGTACACATTCAAAACCATGTATATAATACATAAGGACTGCTTCAAATTTATTTCATAAATATGTAAATTTAATCAACGAACTCTGTGTCTTTAGCCTTGCAAAACATTTCTTGAAGAAAATATATATACAAAAACACATACAATGATGCAGTGTTTCTCGTCTGTTCATAAAAACTGACTACCAAAGTGGAAAGCCTCAAAATCGCTTGGATAAAAAAAACCTATTTCCCTGTGGAAAAGATATATAAAAGAAATACTTGCCACCAAGACTGTAGCTTTTGCTTCTGAGCTTCAATTTTTCCGTATGTAGCTTCTTCTGTATGTGTTGCTCCAAACTCTTCCAACCATAATTGCCATAAGTTAGATCTTTCTTGTAAAGTTCACAACATGCAAGTCTTGAGTGATCAGTTTCCTTATAAACTGACCAACTAAATTTCCGTCTACTTTTCTCTCCAACCATTTCCATATGTTTTTAAACCTTTATCCAAACTCATTTTGTCATGATCTCTCTCAGCAACTCTGGATGCCACTTTTTGCAAGCGTGCTTCTTCTTTCAATTGCCATCAGTTTCCATAACACGAATATTTATTGAATGAATTTAAATCTTTTAACCAATCAGAATACTCTTTATGAGAGTCGTTGGCTAACTAATATATAGAACGAATACGTTACAAGGGTCGATGTAGAATGGGACCAAACAGACAGTTTGTAAAAAACCAGATGGAAGATGATATAAAAAAACCGGACTATTTTTAAAATATCTGATTCAAGTCAGGAGAAAAGTGGAATTCCGCTTTAAAGCGGAGAAAAATCATGCCTAATACACAGAATTATACCTGTATCACCTATTTGAGTAGAGCTAGCTATATACATGCCTAATCATACATGATTTTCCATTTCAAAATAACACTGTATCATAAACATGAATGAAATGTTTTAAATTGCCATGGATTAATTGATTGCAATCATCAAAACATGGGATTTCAAATCGGCAGCACACTGTACATGTGCAGAGTTGTTTCCAAGTATCTTGCAGTTTACTTTTGTTTAATAATATTTTCACTGTGATAAAGATCTAGCCTTGATCTAGATTTCGTATACAACTCTTAAAAATATTTATTAATCCATGACAATCAATGTTTCTAATATTCTATATGCAGTGATGAGGGTGATGGTAGGGCTGGCATGATTTGAGAGGTACATAATTAGCAGGATTGTCAAACTCTTATATGGGTACACTTTCTGCCTTCATTGAAATGGGAGTCTATGACAGCAATGCTGATGGATATCACATTCTTGACTGTTTACTTCCTAGCTCTCTAATTGGCCAAAATTAACTGTTTTTCTGTTTGGCAGTTATGGTCACCTACACATCCTCAGACCTGCATTAAGTACACAGTACATACAGAGCTATATACCTGCTTCCTTGAGGTTATTCAGGATGGATTTGAGCACTGATAGTCTCATACTGGAGGTATTGTTAAATCCATTCAGATGGGGGAAGGGAAGACAGAAACTAGGAGCACGATTGCGAAGCAAATACTGAAAAATACATAATTGC
Source organism: Potamilus streckersoni (assembly GCA_016746295.1). Lineage (NCBI taxonomy): Eukaryota > Metazoa > Mollusca > Bivalvia > Unionida > Unionidae > Potamilus > Potamilus streckersoni. Next base: position 416,394 of record JAEAOA010002295.1, read on the forward strand.
ATATCATGAGCACTTATATATTTAGTCTCCTAATGTCCTCTTTCAGAAATATCAAAATGAATAGCATGTTTGCAAAGAAAAATTGTCACAAAAATCCTTTTTATCATAATGTAAGGTCATAATAGCTTATGTATATAATTACTTGTAAGTCAGTGCAGACACAAAATAAATTTGGTTCCTGGTCTATACTATAATGATTTGGTAGATCTGGGTCTGGGTTGTTTATTTTACTGATTATTCTTAATAAACTGTACAGACTCAGATTTGACAGTGCATTATGCGATGGCAGGTCTGTGACTGAAGCATACAGTAAGTAAACACTGTAACATAATAAGTAATCCAGATAAATCACATTTAAAATCCATGTAGCTCAGTTAAAGAATGATTTTAAAACTCTTGATCATACAACAGGACATGTACTCGTAATACAATATGCCACTCATTACATGCAACCTGATTCATGTTGTAATTATTTAGTCATTTAAAAAATTTTTCATCTTATCCAATTACTCTCGTAGGCAAAACAATTTTTAAATGTATCAGAAAAAAAACAATGGATGACTTTAAAAATTAGTGACAACATACAGATGAAAATATGCAAATAAGGAAGCCAGGTCTTGATTTTATAATGTTGAATATACATGCAAAAGTAGGTAAAATCGACCCAATTTCTTACATGATATGTATGCATCCAAAGATGCACACAAACTGTAAACTTGCTCCCAAAAGGTGTATTAAAGAAGATGTATAGCTTGGAAAAGATAGATGACTGAAGGAGCAAATATGCACACTCACACATGTACATATACACATGTACACACACATACACACATTATTCACATTTAGAAGCAAAGGTATCATGGAAAAGATGAATTACCTTCAATATTTTCTCTGCATGCTGACTCACTGCATTTTTATCTTCAGAATAAACATCCACAAATCCTGCAATGCAAACATTTATTTTAATGTACCCAATTTTAGAATGCCATTTTCATTCCAAAAGATTAAAATTACAAATTATCTTAGCATTACAGAATGGATGTTTTGTATCGTAACAAAGGCTTGAAGCAGGAACAGGTTCACATTCCTCCTCAACTCTTTTTTTTATAAAATATATACAGCCATGCTAAGGTCAACTCTACATGTGCAAATGTTAATCCTAATAACACAAACTTTTAGTTCTGTAAAAAGAATCAAAAGTTTTTAGTTGGCTTTTTCAAGCTTTAATGGTATGTTGAAACATGAGAAAAACTTAGTCTGATGCGTTGAAATTGTTTTTTTAAAACTTTAATGGTACACTGAAACATCTGATATAAAAATTCTTTAGTCTGATGAGTTGAAATTGGTAAACTGTTTAAAATGACCAATGGTTTGATGAACAAGTTATTCATAATCAACTATGTTTGTTTTGTGACCTCTCAATTCATCAAAACAGCAAATTAATATTCAATAACATTTTGTTTTGGTTTCACTGAAACCACTTAACATTTGAAGTGAATGATGGCTATATCAAGATGAAGTAAAATATTGGTATCCATTTTATTGAATCCTTTTCACATTTTTTCTCTTCCTTCATTTTCTTTTTCATTTATTTTGTTTGTAACTGCTGCTTCAGTATTGCTTCTTTGTCTTAAGTATTTTATTGTTTCATTAAATGCTTAGTACCATCTCATGTTCATGGATGTATATGAATCCATCTTGAAATGGAGAGAACACATTATATGCCATGAAAACTTATGGTCCAAACAAAATGCTCTTCTACACTAAAATGCAATAACTTATTGAAATCAAACAAAACTGAATAAAGAAACTCATATGATTAAAAAAGCACATCATTACTCAGCTTTGGTATTTTGTTAACAAGGTACTTCCAAAAAGTTAATTACCAAATTTTTTTTCAATGAAACACCATTCATCAAATTTCTAAAGAACTATGCAACACTTCATCAAAAACTTCATGATCTATTCTATAATTTTCTATCATTTAAGATTTACTGCCTTGACTAAGTGACCTGCTGGATCATACCTGAAGGAAGGCAACAGACCTAACTTGCTAGATCATACCTGGAGTATGAAAACAGACGTAACTGCTAGGTCATAACTAAACAGGAAAACAAGCATGACCTGCTGGATCATACCTGGAGTAAGAGAACAGGCCTGCAGCATCCTTATGCTTTTGCCAAGTTCACCAATCATGTTGGGACCATTCAAAGATTTGATAGCTGACAAAATTGTAGAGACTTCAACAATACCACTTCCATCTGTGTCAAACTGTTGAAAAGACTGCAAAATAATGATATATGCAGTTTAAAATAAAACAGATTCTCAACACATCTTAAAATATAATTGTTTTTTAATTCTTAAAGACTATTCTGGCAATTCAAAAGGCTTAATGTAAAGAATTCAAAAGAATTGATCACCTTGTGATAAACCACTCAAATCAAGCCAAAAGAGTAAATAACGGATACTGTAGCATTTTCAAATATGAATATAATCATCATATATATCATCATCAACATATCTCAACTATTATCATTATTAACATGTAAAATAAACATAAGATAATGTATTTTCAAATAAAAGTTGCCATATACAAGGTTAATGGTGTAATTTAAGTTGTATAAATTAATCAAGGCATGCTTGCTTCATCTATAATATTTTATGCCACATGTATATTCTACAAATTAATGTTCAATATGACCTTTCAAAACATCTTGAGACATTTGAAATTTTTATAATGGTACATTTAATATTAGTTGTCAAAACTGATGCTAATAAATACAGTGTGACACCACTATAACACGCTCTATTAGAACATGAATTTGGATATAATGTGGTCGTAGCATGGCTCCCGAAATTTCATTCATCTTATTACTGATATTTTTCTCGTAAACAAAAATTTTAAGTACGTAAGTAAATTTCGCAAAGTTTTATTATCATGTTGGAAAGAGATTGCTTATAAATTTGAATATAATACAATAATATATACATCTACATTATTATTCTCGTACACAGAAAATATTTCTTCTTGAAAGTGCAAAAAATATTGTGTAGGAAGTATATTATCATTTTGGGGAGGAAATCACATATGGATTCTAAAAAAAAAACGATCGTGGCATGGCTCCCTAAATTTCATTTACTTTATTACTGGTATTTTTCTCATAAAAAAATTAAGTATGAAAAGTAAATTACGTAACATTTTGTTATCATTTTGGAAAAGAGATTGCTTATAAATGTGAATACAAGCTGTTTGTGGTGTGGCTCCCGAAATATCATATACATGTACATGTATTATTCTCATAAACAGAAAACATTTCTTCTTAAAGGTGCTAAAAGTAAAAGTGTAGAAAGTTTATTATCATTTTGGGAAGGAAATCATGTATGGATTCTAATATAAAACAATCGTGGCATGGCTCCCGAAATTTCATTTATCTTATTACCAGTATTTTTGTCGTAAACAAAAAAAAAAATAAATACGAAAAGTAAATTAAGTAATATTTTGTTCTCATTTTGGATAAGATATTGCTTATAAATTTAAGAATAAGACGTTTGTGGCGTTGCTCCCGAAATATCATATACATGTATTATTCTCGTACACAGAAAATATTTCTTCTTAAAAGTGCAAAAAATAATGCGTAGAAAGTTCATTATCATTATGGATAGGAAATCATGTATGGATTCTAATATAAAATGATCACAAATTTCTAAACCTTTTGAAAACTTTGTTTATTGTTGAAAGATGACAGCTCATTAGTGTTAATGTTCTTATTACTGGTTTATGAGCAATGAAGCCATCAAATCTACTTTGTGTTTGTCTAAAATGCATTCCCTAAACAATCATTGCTCAAACAATATCCGGCCTATGTTCTACAAGCTGCATTCACAAAAAACAATGCAGCGGTTGATAAAAGATTCTCACCTGAATTTATAAATCAATTCATTTAAGTTTGTTGCTCATCATCAAAGTCAATTGCCGGGCTAAACTTGTTCAAATTATGGGTCAATGATTTATGAAACATCAAATGCAAGCCGCCAACATGTGCATGTGGCTTGGTTTTGTTTTATGTAGTCAGCTGACCAGTGAATAATGTCCATTCCCTACAAATATAACCCCCTTGTTTATTGCTGCAATCAGAAAGCAGCTGAAAATTACAGAGTTTTTCAAACAATAATAAAGTATTACACATCAGGGATGAGAAATTGTAGCAGTGTGAAATTTATACAGACATTGTTATTTAACCTTCAGATGTACTGTTTCATCATTCATTATACACTATTTTTTTCCCATTGTATTCAGTTGCATACCGATCTGTGATAAAATAACTGAATATTTTAAATATGTGCAGATAGTTTAGATGGAAATATTTGTACTGTGGATTCATTGTATATGATGAGATTCATGGGTAAGTACACAGTGTCAATACTCTATTCATGCTAAAGATTAGACCTGTATATATAAACTATACACGTGTATGCACCAACGTGTGGTTCTCTGAATAAAGTATATATTATATATGCAATCTGTTATCACTACAGGCATTTTTCTCATTTAATATACATTGATTTAAAATGGTGACTGTGCCAATAAAGCACACATTTTTGCACCTAATTTTATTACTCCCTATTTTGATAACCCTGCAATTTTGTTGGTAACATACATGGTTGCTTATAACACGGTTCTGGTTCTATGGCTCCAAACTACCACATTATAGCAGAGTCACACTGTAATACATTTTGGCAAGTTATATCACAATAATCTCAATGGCATGGAACCCAGAAAAGACCACATGCCATTAATGGGTGGCTGCATAACCCTTTTCTGGTGCCACTTCTACACAGGAAACCAGCAAATACTGAGATACAAGACAAGTCTGCTCACCACTTCACAATCTATTAGAGACTGGTTTATTCAAAGATCATAAAGTACAGATATGTCAAATCTTAACAATTATATTCATATACCAGCTTAATTGTGTTGTGTGTGTGTGTGTGTGTATTCCTTGAACAGTTAAATATTTTATACTGTTCATGTAAAATTGCTGTATAACAAGACACAGATAGCACAGGTGACAAACTTCATATTCTGAGAATACACACAGTCTAAAATAAGTCTGATGAAAATCTGTTCATGCCAAAAATGAAGCAAAGGAATTCAAGCAACTTTCATGCAAATGTAATACTGAAAAATGTAGATTAAAAAAACAAAAATTCAAGTATAAAAATAGGCAGAACAGTGATTACTAAAGATACATACATATCTAGTGTGGGCCTAGATAGAGCAATGGTTTGCACCTCTGAAGCCCAAACTCAAACCCCTGGTTCAATCCTTTTCAAAGGAAAGTGACTGTCTATCTAAGGTCATTGGTTTCTGCACAGAGGAACATCATTCTTATGTCTAATCAACCAAACAAGTAAAATACATTGTTGTGCTAGCAAACTTTCAAGTTACAAGCCCAATTTTTGTATAGAAAAAGAAGTTACAACTTTCAGATGGCTTTCCATGCATCATATGTGCCAGGCTAGTTGGTTAAATACTGGAATTCTCTACCCTGCCTCATCTTCCTCCACCTCAAAGAATACTCAACATAAAAACTGAAGCTACTGAGAATATATTGTTTATGTTGGTAAAAGGTCATTTACAATCAATGTAAGTGAAACAGTTTAATTGAAACCTTGCTTTTCATTTCATTACCCTGATTGCTTCATCTCGATTAACTCCCTTGGCCATAAGCATGTCACAAAACTGGGCAAGAGTAACAGTCTCCTGAAATTTGGAGAAACAACATTCTTTTAAATGCACAAGATTTTTTTTGTGCTAGATATAAATGGAAATAAAGTCGAATGTATAATGGAAGTATTTAACCTTATGTAATTTTTACAAGTTAAATGTTTTTTCAATGGGCTATTTTCTACTACTTTAACCTAACAACATGATCATAAAAAACAGCAAAATATAGTCTAAACTATTTGGTTACAGTTAAGAGAAAAACATTTGTTTGGTGTAGACTTTTCATGCAAACAAAAAATCTTCTAGTGTATGGCATGAACTGTGGTTAAAGGGCAAATCACAGAAAATGACAAACCTCATTTTTTGATTCTCTGTCATCAAGCCAGCGTACAATCTGGTATCTGTGTTGTTGTATGACATTTTCTGGAATCTCTTCTCTAAAAAAAGTGTATCATCCAATTTTAAATCAAATTTAAGACCTTGTAAGTGACTTAAAAATAAACGTGAACAAAAATTTTGGATGTATTACAGATAAGATCATTTTAGTACATATGATTATATTCAAAAAGTCATTTAATGAAGTTTGGTAATTATTAATCAACTGAAATAGTTTATAGCAAACAGTAGAACTATTGAATTAAGGAGTAATGACCAAACTTTTAATGTTTGCAACTTCAGTCAGATGTATGATACAGTGTTTTGTCAACTGATTTGTCAATACTATATTGTATACATTTTAATGAAAAACATTACTGTGAACAGCTTTCTTGCTACACCATGATGTGTCATAATTAATATACAGATACAGGTATTTTATTAGATATATTCTGTTTTAATTACTATTTTCTGCTATACAAAAATTTACAGTGAATATGATCTGACAGAAACCTTTATAAGATACTGTACTAATTATGTTTGCCATCTTGTCCAAACTCCTAGATTTGATAGAGAACACAACCATAATAAAACATTTTTTATTTTAATAGTGTAATCAAAGTTGGTGTCAATATTTTGGTAAAGATTGCAAATACTACTTATACTAGTAGTTGTAGATTATGAGCACTGTATGCAATACAGAAGAGATAAACAAGGGGCAGATAACTATACAGTGACAGACAGAAACTTACTTTATTTTGGCTGCCAAGTTCCGCAGAGAATTGTGATTGAACAATGACTCCAAGTCAGACAGAATGTGGGGCTCTTTGACTGATATTGAAAAATGATAAAATATTTAATTAGGAACATTTAATATATGTGTATTACTGAAAAAATATTATTTCTATTAAAATAAAGAGGCTTACATTGGATATGTAATTATATTCTGAGGAATACATGTCCTAATGTCTAAAAATTCTTCGTCAATCTCCTCCCTATCATATAAATATTTGTTAAACAGATTTGTCTTCCAGTTTTCAGTTATTTTTATCTTACGACTACAATTTTTACCTGGCACTATATAGGAATTATTATGTTGATGTGTCATTAAACCCAATCAACTCAGCCTGAAATCACTTTTTACTGGACACATCCAGTAGATTGAAGGTTTTGACCACTACATACCCTGAATGATGTTATGTTGGTCAAACAAGTTCTCAAACATCAACCTGTCAAAAACTTATTTCACAATTAAACTTGCAAATAAACATTAAGAAGCAAAGTTCAAATCTTGCTAGGTCAACTTTTATAAACTGTTTCTTTGTCAGACTATAAATAAGATATCTTTATTAACAGAATCATCCCTTAATCTTAAAAATTTGCTTTAGAAAGGATATAATTTTATAATGGACATAATTTATGATCATAGACTCTGCCCATGCTAAAATTCATCATTTGAAAGTGACTTTTGTAAGATATCTTGGATATTTCTAATATTTTTAAGTTATTTAACTGAAAATATATGCAACATGGGAACTCATCTTTTTTTTAACAGGTACATTACCCAAAATATTTTCTAGAGATTTTCTAAAAAGACCATAGATGTGTCACATACATTCACCTTTGTAAAAACTCACTAATAATTGTTTCCTGCTTTTTTGATCAGGACCTTTATTCCACATAAAATATATTTACACAATATTTCTCAGTTTTATTTATAACAAAAGCAGATGGATTTAAAATGTTGAGAATAACTGTGCCAATTTAGATAATGTCATTGATTTAAGAACAACTTTTCCATACATTGTTCCTCTCAAAATTTTGAGTCAAAATTTCCTGTCTCAGAACTGAGGATCACATTGAGTAGAAAAAATTTAGTGTCAGAATTGTGTATCAGATTAAACATTTTGAGAGCTCTGATGCTCAAATGAGGGCAACACTGTTGATACTTATCTTGTATTATAAAACCCATTTTTGCACATCTTGGATTTTGTTTTCAAACTTCCACAATCTCTATTATAGTTACAGACAATTCAAATCCTAATAAAGAAAATTTAGAAACCCAATCTGCATGCATCTATGTTTGACAATTCTTATAAAAAATACTGAGCCATTTCCCTAAATAAAGATGTCAAACTTTTAGAAAAAGTCATCAAGGTACCCATCAGTCCTAATTATCAGTTACTTAGATACCTAATCAAAGCGAAATTGTATTAAATGTGAACCTAAACTGGTTTGATGTGATTTTAAACATGTCTATACCCTCCCCCAGGTATAAGTGTAATTAATTCAAATATGAGTGGCAAAAAAGTGAAATCTGAGCATAAAAGAGTAATCTATTTATTACATGACATAATTGCAGAAAACTGTGAAAAATGTACATTTATTTTTGCTACTTACCTGGATCTGCAGTTAGTTAAAATTCTTGTCACAAACTGGCTAACTCCATGTGGATTAATATAAGAATATAGATACCAAAAAATGATATATTATTTATTCACAACATATATTATAACTAGTCTAAATCACATGTTTACTTTCACTGAAAGGTTGTAAAGCTGTCCACAAATTTTTAATGCTGTATTACATCACTGTAAAGCATAAACTTTTTTTCCTTTAAAAAGTAAACTTTCATGGCACAGTAAAGAATGTTCTAGTCATGTTGGAAAATGAAACAATTCATCAGATTCTATTGCTTTTATTTAAGTTTGGTAATGACTTCCTTTGAAGCAAGGTTCTTTGTTTTTATTGGAAGATTTAGTCAGCTTTCTTTGATGAAGGGTGCATTCGTTATTGAAGTCACTGCTAAAGGACAGCTATGGAGAGCAAAACAAATGCCCATTTCTGATTGTGGTGGCAAAATTGTATTGCATGATTGAGACTGATCACCCCCCCCATTTGCCGAGTACATTTTCATATCGATCGGTGCTTCAAAGGTAATGTTTACTTTGAAATTTCAGCTACTATTTTATCTGGGTACAATTTTTTTTAAAAAATGAGTTGGCTGTCATATGGTCAATTTTAGTTACTGTTCCTCTCCGCCTGTTGAATAAAGAAACATGTGTGAGTTTTTTTTGTTGTTTTTTACATTTATGGTAGTGGAGTAAAGCATGTGTCAGAAATAGAGATGATGGAGACACAGGTGTTCTGGTCTGATGACAGGGATTACTACAGAAAATGTGAATGTTCTGAAGGATTTAATTCTGACTGAAAAGAAGAGGAATTTTACTTATCATCCACATACAAATGTCAGTCTATGTAAATATATTAATTACTAGCAAGTGGCTAAAAATTTAATTATGATTTAACAATGCACTGTTAAGATTGCTTTGTCAATATGGACAAAGAATTTGTTTATGTAATATAGGGGTCAAGCTAGACTTAAATTTTAGGGAGAAGTGACTTCTCCTTTTGGTCAGAATAGGGAGAAGTGGAAGCTAAACAGGAAGAAGTGGGAGTTAAACAGGGAGAAGAGAGACAGCAAACAAAATACACAATATATATATATATATATATATATATATATATATATATATAGAGAGAGAGAGAGAGAGAGAGAGAGAGAGAGAGAGAGTTGCAATATCTTATTTTAATGATGTGCTCTATTTCTTGATATGCTTTCAACAGTTTTAAGCAATGCCTTATTTTCAAGTTGAAAAATATGTATTATTTGTAAGTAGCAATATATTTTGTACACATATAAAAAATTATATTCATACCCATCCTATTCATATTTAGTACAGTATATGCGTGTCTGAATCGAAGTAAATGCAGTGTATTTTGGCTGTATGACTTAAAAAGCACATCTGAAGCTATACATTGTAATTAATTTTCACTGATAGAAGTAACAGGATTAGAGTCTTGTAGCATGACCCCTGGCAATAATAGATAAATTTCAGTGCATTTTATATCAACTTTGCAGCTTCCTTTCATGGGGCCTCTGAATTTCTCCACTCTAAACCAATGGTTGGAATACAAGTTTAAACAGCTAACAATGTCAATAAAAATAAAATTGGCAGATGGTATATATTGCTGCCAATAAGAATAAAAAAATTACAATTTGCTACATTGGCAAGCCCCTGTGTGATTCCTGAATAAATTTTTACACTTTATTTTTCATACTTTTGAGAAAAATCACTTTTATCATGTATGAGGAAAATGTATATAAAAATTAAGTAGCCATGCCATAATCTTCTTGTATTATTCATAAGCGATTGCTTCCCTAAATTGATAATAAACTTTTTATTAGTTTTTTTTTGTTCTTTTAAGAAAGAATTTTTTTGAACAAGAAAAATAAATGTATATGAAATTTCGGGAGCCATATCATGACCGTGTTATGTCCGAATTCATATTATAACGGAGCATGCTATAACAGGGTCATACTGTATATACTAAGCAAATGAAAGAAATTATGTCTTCGTCAATATTTTACAATTATCTGATATTGCAGTAGCAATAACAAATGAACATTTGTTAGATCTGTTGAAGAATGCCTTCAGCAACACCTTCAATAACACATGAACTTTCATCAAATCAAGCCGAAGACCTTTGATCAAGGAAAGTCGGTAGCAAACTTAAATAAAAGCACTGTTTAGTTTTTTTTATAATTGATTGGAACATATTTATTGTGCCGTGAAAGTTTCCTGTTTGCAACAAAATAGTGCATGATTATGACCGCTACCAGTGTTGATTTAAATCCCAAACTGAAGTTCCAATAATTGAAACAACAGATATCTGGCCATCAAGTTAAATGAAGGTGGAACATCTCGCAAGAATGTTAAAATTTTTAATTTGTTCACTTGCTTTAATTTCCCTGTGAACAGCCTCATCCTCCTCATCCCTTTGGTAGCCTCAGCATCATGGTAGTTATCTCTGGCTGACCAAAATCTATCCCAATTTAAGTACATGCACACATAGCATATAAAAAAACTAAACAGCCACATGATACATGGAAAATAAATATCAGAGCGAACTGTTTTGTGAAATGTGTTTGTTGAATATGGGATGAAGATCAATCGAGAACTACAAGTTTCAGTTGTGTTTTCTAACAGGATTTGACAGATGAATGAATTTTCTAACATTTGTATTCATGGATTTTACACATGTGTGTATATTATTTAACACATTGTGGAGTATGATACACAAATGTAAGTTGTCGATATACAAGTGTATTTCAGACTAGTTGTCTTCATTTAATCAAAATTTTCATTCTTTTCTCTGCATAAATCCTAATCACTGAAGAAAGGTCATCTCTTAAAATTTCACTTGTATCCAAAATTTTTAACTTTTTTTCTGCACTCACTCCACTTATCTAAACATCTGCCTATGTTGGCAATATTACCTTGGTCATGAAAATGATGAGACAAATGGATAAAACTGTATTATGAAAATGTTGACATTCTTTAAATTGGCGACAAAATATTGAGGTTGCCGATTTTTTTGGTAACAACTTTTTTAAACCCAGGGCCATCCCTGGATATAATGGCAAACGTTGGTGTGTGAAATGCTTACCACTTATAAAATTATCACAATTCACAACATAGGTAAGGTGAATAAAAAGACTCGTATGGAACAATAAAATGGATAAAAGTGAAGACTGCAATTATTCAAATATTGGTAAATTTAAACAAAATACCAAAATGTAGTTAGAAAATGAACAACTAGTTTTGAAATACTAATGCTCTGTGAACAGGAATAACAAAAAACAATTAAAATGCTAAGTCATATATGAACAGAACAAATGCTAAAACCTCTCAAGAAAGTTATATTGAACACCAAAAAAACTTAAGCATGGTACAATCCTAATATTTAAGAAGAATAAGTCATAAAATAAGTAGTAAATTTGCTTACAGAATCACAAAGCGGTGGTAAAAATCTTTTTTGGTGTCAACATCATTAGACATTTCATGTCACATGAGAAAAGAATCCAGTGTTCTGGATTATCTTCCAGTTCACCCTAATACAACAAATTTTTGTCATACTGGCAGAGTATTCTCCTCTCAGAAAATCACCATCTATACAATAGCAACAGGCATGGTATTACTCATATTAAAATTAAGATTTGACAATGTGGGGTCCATACTAAATGCAGCTTCATTTTCTTTCTGACTCAGTTAAACCAATGAATGAATGTGCGTTTCATGGGAATCCTTCAAGTTTATAAGGAATAGCAATAACAAACTTGTGACAATGAACATTGGATGATGGACAACAAACCATCCCTTAGAATCTTCTTTTATATGACCAGTAGAGCTGCACAATATAAACTTACCAGTTTCCTCATTATCTGAACCCACGTCATCCATCTGCAAAAAATGATCAAAATATAAACTTTCATACCAAATCAATCTTGTGAGCTGGACAGGACATTCAATTTTTCACTAGGTAATGTGTGGAATAAAGCAAAATAACAGACATGCACAATAACATCGACTTAGTGAATGGTGAAGGCACACAAGCTTTCCATTTCTATCTGACACTGTTTTATAATTTTGGCCATCATCTCGTACCAATTACCCAAAGGCTTGGTGCTGGCACTGACAAGTTTCTTACTGGCTTTAACACAATTATGCCAAGTAAAATAATTTTTCTACAATTGACTTGAACATATAATTTGCTTAAAAAAATATGAATTCATATTATTGATTAGTTCCAAATGTCAAACTGAAGAACTATAAAGCATCCTCAGTCATCAATACTAAATACTGAAATTGTTTTTAAAAATCCAAAACTGTGTGAAAATGTTTGTATATAATATTTAAAAATATGAAGGAAGGAGAAAAGCAATACAGCTGGAAGTGTTTTAGAAAGGTTACTTGGTTACAGGATGTACAGAATTTTTTTTTTACTATTTAGTGATTATTCAAGTTAAAGATCCTGAATAGAAAGCAGACAAATTCTAAATTCTATATTGTGGACAAAATCAACACTTATTTTTTGGGAGGTACAAACAGTCCTAGATTGGAACAATCCATTCAGAACACAAGAAAAAGGTCCAAATCTGCTTTACAAATCATACTGGCAGCATAAAGTGGCTTTTGCAGTTCTCTGAGTGCAAAAAATACTAAACAAAATGAAATGAGATCAAATGAGGTTAAGAAAAAGAGAAGCTTTTGAGACAACATGAGACAAGAAAATTTAAGCTGAACTCCACTTATTGATGAACTGAATAATAATGGGGAAATTTTTCCCATGTTGATGCTTGTGAGACAATACAAGACAAGGTTTCAAATGAGGCAAAAAGACATCATGGTGGAACAAGTTTTCATTTTCCTCCAGGAAAATATAATGTAAAAAGTAAACTTGGTCATCTGACTCACACAAGGTATGGAAGGCAATAAACAGATTAAATGCAAATATTTTACTATAGCTGTATTGATTTGCACACAAATTATTCTTTCTATCATTGATTTTTCTTTAACAAGAATCAAACAATGGAACTGCCTGTGGTTATAAAGTATCATTCAACAAAATTCTCAATCAATAAAAAAAACAATGTTCACTTATTTCCAAGTAGAGTGTTTATTTTCAACATATTCTAAAAGAAAACAAACCTGCAAAAGAGCTGCTGTTGTGCTAGTAGTTTATTAGTTTGCACATAAGCATCTTCAAAATTATCTTAATAAGTCCTGAAAAAAAGACAAAGGGGTAAAGTGAACAGGTTGGTGTCTGTCACTCTTTCATCAACTCTCTGTTGTTACCTCAGGGCCAGAAAGCTTGGGTACCACTGGATTAAATTCATATAACTTTCACATCTCAAGAATGCAATACATGTATATGCATATATCAGGGACTTACTGAAAAGATATGACATCCTAATAATGCTCTCTCTCTCACTGATACAAGTATCTAAGATTAACATACATGTAAAGTACACAAATGCATCTTCTTTTCTTCACAACATGCAGAAATTCACTTTGAGCATGAACTTAGCTTCATGTCTTTATATTTCTGGAACAGTACATGTACATGGTCAGTTAGCTATGTATGTTCAAACAGCAACTGCCAAAACAGTGCCTGGAGTCTTAGAAACATATATTGATGCCAATTTATTTTATATCTGTGATGCAGAAAATCACTTAGACAGGTGTCCTCCATATACATGTAATAGGTGAGTGGTACAATTCAAAGATTTGCCAGTCCTGCTTCAGCCAAATGCTTAGTAGGAAAATGTGGTGATCAGTTAGCTGTGCTGATATTTACAAGGACATAATTCAGTGACTGAAAGACCCTTTGATGTACATGCTGCAGTTATGAGAGTACATCAAAAGAACATGATGCAAGGCTGGGCAGCAAGTTCAAAGACTGGGACTGGCAGCTGGGTGGGAAAATGTGTGGATCATTAGCAGTGCTGATATTTACAAGGACAGAATTCAGTGGCTGAAAGACCCCCTGATGTACATTTTGCCATTATAAGAATACATCAAAAGAACATCATGCAGTAACTGGTCAGCAAGATCAAAGGCTTTGACTGGGGACTAGGTGGGAAAATGTAGATATTTACAGTGCTTCAATCCAGAGGCAGAAAGACCCAGAGATGTACATGTAGTCATCAAATAAACAAACAAGCTTTCATTAGTGGTTTCATTTCCAAGTGTAGCAGAATAAGCTGTACACGTGACCTTGGAGTCAAGAGATGTTGAAACTTAGAGCCAAAATGCCATTTGCAAATTTGGATAAGTATTTTGGAATTAAATGGTAAACTGACAAAAATTGTAATGAGATTCTGGAGAGTGCCAAAGTTCCAAAATTGATAGTTCAGATAGGACAGTAGCCAAGTGAAAGAAAGTGTGTGATGCCTAGCTTAGTGCATGGAATAAGACCTTCCTTGGATTGACAAAATTCAGTCTCACTTTGATGGATAAACGAGAGCTATGCCAGTGTTATAAAGAATGTAGAAATTAAACTCAATGGCAACCAATAGTTCTTCTAATCTGCATTGTTTTCTTGGAGGGGACTGCAACTTTTGCTGGTGGGACTCCTAATTTTACCAAAATGTGAGTCTTGGACCCCTAGTTTTAAAATCATACATAGAAATCTGAGTACTTGTTCTCTAGTTTTAATCATCTTGTAAAATGCTGTGATAGGATATCAGATGAAATTGAACATTATGTTCATGAAAATTCATGTGTGGGGTAACCATCAGAACTTTATTAATTCTGTTTCAATTTGGTCAGGTATGAATGTAATTTTATTATTAGTCTGTTTGATGTTTGTCATTCTTTTCACTTAAGAAAGTATGATAATACTGACTTGCAAATGATCATTAAAAAAATATACTGTGCAAACTGCAACAGAAATAAGGACATGAATGCATCTGTCAATTACAATAATGTATTATTAAATACAAAAAATGCATTCATGGCACTAATTGTAATAAATTTTATAAAGCATTGTCATTATATTATTTAAAATTTGATATAGTATTATGTATCATAAATTATCTTCATAAGAACAAATGATTTAAACTCTATTTTTTCAGTATCAAAAAGTGCGCATATTGCTCCCAAATGAGTTAATGTAGCTAAATCTGTGCCTGCCCCCCCCTCTCTCTCTTAACCTCATAAAATGTAAACCATGACCATTTTATTGGGTCAATTCACTGTTGGTCATGGGATATATCTATGTGAGAAACGATAGTATGCAGATTTATTCTCCATTAGAAGCTGGAACAATTAAATCAGGTATTCAAGGAGAGACAGTGTAAGTTTTTGATGAATACACTCCACACAACTGCAAACATGGTAAATAAATATTCACAGCAGCTGTACTATCTTGAGATGGACTAAAAGACTATAAACTACATCAGTGCTGTTGTCTGAAAAAAAGACTTGCCCAAGCAAATATGGTAGTTTTGTTGGCAATAAAACTAGCATTTCAAAAAACTCAAAAAGGATGTTAGTGTAAGTCTCGCTGGTAACCATCAGATTAGAGATTATAAATTAACAAACTAAATAATAAATTATGTTCATTTTTAAATCCTTTAATATTTTAAAAAAAAAAAATTCTAGGGTCAAATTGCTGGGGACGGAGGAGGGTAGGCAAATACTATATCCAGCATAAAGATTTGCCTGAAATTCCATAAGTCTGAGGCTCTTTGCACAACTACTGTGTACCTTAACTAGGAAAAACTATTTGCACTGCCACCAAGAACTTCATCTGGAAAGACTATTCATATGACAGATGTATATAGTTTATGAAAGCTATTTGTATTGATTCCATGTGCCTGAGCTGAAAAATATACTCATTTTGCAACTGATTACATTTAATTCCTCATTTTCAAGCCTATGTTGTAAAACTTGTAGAATGCTATACTCCTTTACCTCCGATAGAAACAAATTTTCAAAAAAAATACTGAGTGTTTTGTGGGTGTAAATCTCTAGTACTGTCACCCTGCTGATAAAATTTTTCCATCATTCAATCAAAATTTTAAAAAATCTTCTTTCTATTTTATTCTCAGGTGAGTTACCTAGCTACGGTTTATTAAGATTATGAAGGTAGCAGATTTCTTTTAATAGGTTAAGCTGTTTACCATTCATGGTCTCATTACTTTATATTTATTCAAACAATACATCAGTGCAGAATAATTCTTTCTTAATTCAAGAAAAGAAAGAATACACTTAAAAAAGAACAATAAAAGCAAAACAAAACAAAAAACAAAAGAATAAGAAAACAAGCCAAGTGTATGATTCATTCTTGGATCCTAGTCCTACAACGTAATCCCCATCACCCAGATATTTTTCTTCTATTTGGGTGATGGGTCTTACTGCCTGACTAATGACACTATGAAGGTGTTTTGACGTCGATTAACAGTGTTTAGAAAGTAAAATTTTCAGGAATACCACACACAACCTGCAACCAATAACAACGCCTTTCTACAAAGTAAAGTTAGAATGTTTTTGTCAGACTTTACTTACCCTGATGTCTTTTCTCCAATAAAATCAAATTCTAACCAATGAAATGGAACTGTTTTCAAGTTTCATTGGCCTACATTTCAGAAGGCTGTAAAGCGATGAAAGCCAGGAATGACAAAATTGGGTTAGGATAAAATGCTATTTTTTAAGGTAATGAATAAAAAAATTAACTTTAGGCCTAATGGAACTTTGAGCAATGTTTCATTTCATTCAAGAAACATACCTCCAAAATGAACCGACTAGAACATACTTCAGAATACCTCAACTATGACTGAATTGCAACAAATTCAAATGTGTGTCAATGGAACATGAAAATGCATCTATTTGCTTCGATTCCACCAGGATAAAGACAGCACAGTAAGTTTATAATTACACAATAATTAGTGGATTACTGTCAAAATAGGCTACCAAGTGTGAGAGATATTCCTGAAACTTTGACTACTCGTTCCGAAGTCAATGACATCGAAACTCGGCTACATAAGGCCGTTATTAGGGTCGTAAGACATAGCACTAAAACAAAAACATGTGCTATGTCTTGCAATGTAGGATTATCTTGGATCGTTTCCATGACAGCTCAACATATTTCCACTCAGCAAAAGTATCTGATACCCTGGAGGATGGTATTCTTCACTTATGTTTTTGTGTCAATTGAAAAATAATATTCTGAACAGTTTAAGTAAAACTAAAATTTCAAAATTTTTTCTCCTGGCAAAACTACTAATTCATCAACAAATTTATATTAGTTTGCACACCATCTCACAATTATTATAATCAATATTGTGAGGCAGATCCTGGTCGCCATGCGTAATAGTCTTATCGATAGTGGGCAGGCTAGTCTTACGACGTAAGCCCCATTGCCCAGATATTTTTCTTCTGGTTGGGTGATTGGGTCTTACTGCCTGACTAATGGTGCTGTGAAACATGTTTTGATGTCGAACAAAAGTCAAATTTTCAGGAATATCACATACAACTGGCAACCAATAATGATGCCTTTCTATAAAGTAAAGTTGCAATATTTTTGTTAGACTTTATTTACCCAGATGTCTTTTCTCTAATCAATTCAAATTCTCACCAAAGAAATGGAGCTGTTTTCAATTTTGGTTGACCATCATTTCAATGGACTTTTAAGAGATGAAAGCCGGGAATGCCGATATCAACAAAATGAATAAAAAATATATTATGCCTAATGGAACTTTAAGCAATGTTTCATTTCATTCAAGAAACATCTCCCACATAAACCTACTGGAACATACTTCAGATTACCTTGACTACCGTCACATAGCAACAAATTCAAATATATGTCAACTGAACATGAAATAAGTCCATTTCTACTCATTTTAATGTCATTAGCATCGGAACTGGGCTATGTAAGGCCGGTATTAGGGTTGTAAAACATAGCACCAAAATAAACCAACAAATGCTATGTCTTACATTGTAGGACTAGTGGGCAGGCATGCAAACAGTCCTTGTAATATTTAGTTGATACTTCTTTGGCAATTCGTTGGTGACAGTATCGAAATATATTTGAAAGTCCAGCACAAAAATATTTACTTTGTCACCTCATCTAAATGTTTAGCCCGAATGCAACGCATTGGCATTTCACTAATATTAATTTCGGAAAGGTATATTTTTGACAGATACGGTCAAAGACTTCAAAGAACCCATCAAACAATACCTTTAAAGCAGCCAAAGCAAATCATCGTAAAGCTGTTTTCTCATTATTGGGTTCTGCTTCCTAAAAATACAGGTACTGATACAGGGGAAATGACGGGGAAAATACAACCGGATCTGAAGAATAACACCTCGAAATTACATTACTAACACTAGCGTAAAAGACCACAACTGAATCACCTACAGGCTGCACATTGCACAGATATAAC
Organism: Potamilus streckersoni; assembly: GCA_016746295.1. Taxonomy (NCBI): domain Eukaryota; kingdom Metazoa; phylum Mollusca; class Bivalvia; order Unionida; family Unionidae; genus Potamilus; species Potamilus streckersoni. Next base: position 435,290 of record JAEAOA010002295.1, read on the forward strand.
AATATACTTCGAACACACAAAAGCTAATTCATCCATTTTTTAAAAAACTGATTATTACTTGTCTTAGTTCTCTATCATCCTCTGAATCACTACTACTTGCACTATTGCCCATCGCATGCACTGCCCACCTTGGAAATTTGTTTCCTAAAGTCGACCAAATGATTCACTGAAGGAAAAGAGTTACATCCAAGGGACATAATCTGAACCGTCTCTATACTTTGGAGTACATACAATGCCTTAATGTCATTACTTTATTGCTCGGCTAGTTTTTAAAATATAAAACTAATGCAAAATGAAGAAAATATAATATAATTAAAAATGTCACATGGATAATATGATATTAGAATGTTTTATTTCCAATGTTTTATTTCCAAATGACACTAAATGATCTCTCCTAGTTGGTAGGGACTGTCGATTAGGCTTTAATCGACTTTGTGCATGCTTTACTCATTCCCTTATAACAGGATCCTTGGATTGAGCAACTCCCTAATCTCTATCTGTAATTGCAAAAATTCCAGAACCAGAGCCAATGTCATAAACAACATCTGCAGACAGACAAAGACTTTCAAAAATGGTTGGGTATTAGTTAAAATGCAGAGAGCGTGTAAAGTCTCTTTGGTAATAGTCTTCATATCCTTGGTTGTGCTTCTGTTCTCTACACATGGCAACAGAGATAGACGGTCCGCATCCGAATTCCTCGATCAGGGTCTGTAAACGATGTTAAAGTTGTTAACAGGAACTGCAGCTAACCATCAAAGCCCAGTGGTATCAAAATTGGCTGATGTGTGAATATAAGCGAGTGGATTGTTGTCAGTGGACACAGTGCTGTCCATAAATATAATCATTGAATTTCATAGTGATTGCCCACTTTAATGCCATGAATTATAATCAATGCGCTGAATAATTTTGCTCACTTTTTGTTAATCTTCTGCTGGCAAAGCTGATTAGTTGTTTGATGCCATCTTGAAACTGCACCAAGGTCGTGTTGACTGGCATCTGTGTGCAGCTCAAAAGGTTGCCAATGTCAACGTAGACTAGAATAGGTGGTGAAGTGAAAGCATCATTCAGCTTTTGAAAGGCTTCCTTCTGTTCCATTTCCCACTTCCATGGTCTGTGTTGAATTTATTTGGAGTGCTTGGAATTAATTCTGATAATGGTCAAGCTATCTTCGATAGGTTCTTCACAATAGCCAGAATATTAAAGGAATTTCCTAACTTCCTCAAGACTGTGTGGAGCTGGCCTGTTTACGATCATGTCAGTCTTGGTTGTATCTGCCTCAACACCTGCCTCTGATATAACATGGAAGACACATATAACCCTTTTTTTTAAGAACTGGCACTTCTTTGGGGACAATTTTAAACCACACTCCCCAAGCCTTATTAGGACCTTCTCCATATTTTTAAAATATTCTTTTTAGGTTTTACAGAAAATTATTATATCATCTATATAGATCACGCAGATGCTCAGATACATATCTCGGAGGCATTCTTTGATGAATCTCTGGTATGTAGATGGTGCAATGCCCCTAGGGTAATCTCTCAAACTCGTAGAAACCTAGTGGACCCATTGTAAAGGCTATCCTCTACAGACAAGATTCATCGAATTCAATTATGGGTTGTATCACGACTTCATACCCAGTACTGTAAATTTTTTACATCCAGCCAAACAGTCCAAAATATCTTAAATCGTGGGAAAGGTTAATGATTGTCATCTTATTCAACTGCCGAAAATGAACGCACAGGCGAAGTTTTCCACACTTCTTCCTCAGTGAAACAACATTGCTGGCCCAAGGACTATGTGATTTACGAATCACTCGGCTTGTAAGTAACTGTTGAAGGTGGTCTTTCACCTCACTTTACATGGAAGGGGGTAGCCGACAATATCTTTGTTTAAAAGGTGTTTCGTCGATCAGATTGATGTGATGCGTTACTGCTGCCGTAGATCCCAAATCTGTTTCACTTCTGGAAAACATGTCTTCTAATTTGTTTATAAGCTCTATTCCTTTCTGAAGATCATCTTTGGACTTTTAGCCCTAGCGATGTCCATCTGACTGAGAAAGTCTTTATCTCGCTTCCTTGCAACCACATATGCCGAGATTTCAGCCACAAACACTGTTTGAAACTCACGCAAAATAGCTATAGGCTGAATACTGATTGTCATGACAGTCACGTCTGACACACGAATTTATATCAGACCATTCCTCGTGTAGTTTTAAGTCACCAGACCTGGAGAAATATCTAAGCCTTCATTAACTGTAGACATCACTGAATTCTGAAGCAGATCACATGTTGAATGATAAGGTACATCGTTATCACGGAAAGTTCGCAATATCACATTGCTATTGCTTTCCACAATAATATCATGTGACTCTGAACTCTTCCAAAAACGTAGAGAAATGTTTATATCTGCTAACTCCTTTTCTCGCATGGTCAAACATCTGAAAGTCAAACACCACGCATTTGGCAATCGATCTGTCTGTAGAAATCTTGTTCAAGGCTCACTACTTCTTCAGTCCTCTAGAGCATGCATTAGGTAGTTTGTCCCTAGCAACACAGGAACGCGACTAGTGTAGTTGCCGTCTGGCACTTCTAGCATTTGACAACGCTGCATGTTCCAGCATTACGACATTCTACTCGAGTGACGAAAGCACCTTTATGGATGACATCTGGAGATTATATGATGTCCCAGGCCGTTAATGAGCCAGACCCGTAAACAAAAGTCCGTGTCAACAAGTCATTGCACATAAATGAAGTTTTAAACAGTATGTCTGAAACCATTTTCAAAGCCATAATTTCCATCATAGGGAATACCCCTAATTGATGAGGAGGACATCATTTAAATGTGTGGTGGAAAGTGTGTAGAAGAAGAATATATTTTATAATTTTAAATATTTATGTTTTAATTAGGCGGAAGTGGGTATTTTATTATTTTATGTAATTAATGTTCAATTATTGTGTTGTTCTCCTTTTACACATATTTGGCTAGTTAAGGAACCCTGAACCGGGATTACCACTGATGCCACTAAATAAACGTGTTGGTTGTCCTTTGAAAACACGATCTTTGTTCGTGGGATCGGAGTACAGACACAACGCCTCAAAGGTTTTCACTTCCACTCGTTGTAACAGTTACTTGGCTGTCCTGCTCACACATTGACTGATGTTGTTTCCCACTGTATATGTAAGATTTCAACACTGCGCAGGTAATGCCTGTATTTGGTTTTTGTTTGTCCCTATAAAACTCCCTTTGTACCCTATCCAATTAATTTCACATACCTACCTACCGACAACAGTAACGCGTATTCATGTCAGCCACTTGCAATACTGTTGTAAATTTTTCTCCCTAGTGTCCTGTATAGTGACGTCATTGAAGCTAGAAATTTTGACGCTATAAATATAGGCTTGGGATTTTTAATAGGTATTTTCACAGTTTATAGCTATACATATATGATAGGGTTTTAAAACAGGATCATCACACAAGTTGAGGATATAAATAGTTGCCAAGTTTATCCATTTTATTCTAAACCAAGGTAACCTAATAAGCAGGGATACGTTTTAGTCTCCGTTAAATTCTGGGACAATTCCGTAATTTTAGCGCTACTGTTAGTCACATCCATTTTGGCGTTGGTCTTTTCCTTGATTCTAACTATTTACTACTTCATTACAATATGCAAATTTATGAACACCGCCAATATAATTTTAGGTCTAGGTAATGCTTTAAATATAAATCTCGGGCATTTGTTTGTGTATCTCTGTTGCTCGTGTTTGGCCTACTACCACCTTTGAATTTAAATAAGCATCTATGCAAATTTTCCAATGTCCATAGACAAACCAAGCCATGTTCAAGGTCAACATGTCCATGGTTTGTCCCATGTTAAAATATCATTGTCCCTTGACAATCCCCCATGTTAAATTTCTTTTGTTCGTATAGTACCCACCAATCAATTGAGGCAATCCACTTGCAGCAATGATGTCATTGGTTCCCCAGTGTCCAGTACTGTTTGGCCCACTACCACCCTTGTATTTAAATAGGCATCTATGCAAATTTCCCAATGTCCATAGACAAACCAAGCCATGTTCAAGGTCAACTTGTCCATGATTTGTCCCATGTTCAAATCTCATTGTCCCTTGACAATCTCCCCCATGTTAAATTTTTTTTGTTCGTATAGTACCCACCCATCGATTAAGGCAATCCACTTGCAGCAATGATGTCATTGGTTCCCTAGTGTCCAGTACTGTGATGTCATCCTATCCAATTCCCCTTGTCCCTATACAGTCCCATCCTATATAGTGTCCCAGATAGTACATGTCAAATACCCTTTGTCCCTGGACAGTCCCAATTGCTTGTAGCTATGGTAAATATCCCTTATCCTAATACAGGCCCACCCATGATAAATTCCCATTGACCCTACACAGTTCCAATCCCTTGTCGCTATGATAAATTCCCATTGTCTCTAGATCGTTCTAAGCATGTTAAATTCCAGTTTGTCCCTGGACAACCCAAATCCCTTGTCGCTACGTTAAATCTCCATTGTCCCTAGACAGGCTCACCCATGTTAAATTCCCCTTGTCCGTAGACAGACCCAATACATGGTGGCTATACATTCCAAATAATCGTGAGGCTAGGATATAATCTCTCTGTATTAACATTAAAGTCCAAATGGCCCCAAGGTGCCCCACTCTACTACAAATGTCTTTAGACACCGTCAAGTCTGATTAAGTTCATTAGTTACCTGCATCAAACAGACTGCCTCTACAAAGAACGTGAATCAAACGAACATTCTGCTTTAGCAGATGTCATTAAAACAGACTTGATCCTTCTAGGTCTGACATAGTTTTATTGATCATTGATGTCAAATACAATAGTCTGTATCTCCAAATAGTCTCATGCTCATAAAATTAGTTGAGGTGTTTTAAAAAAAATGTTTATTTGCAAGTATCACAAACTGTGTGAGCCAACTCTGACTTCCTGTAAACTTTCAGACTCAATCGCGTACGAGCAATGGTGTTTTGATTTTGTTTTGCACGCATAGTGTAAACAATCTTGTTTGCAAGTACATCTATAAAAGGTGCCAGCATCTGAATGAATGCGACCTGCACGATGTTTTATGTTCATGTCATAAACAGAAAAACTATCAAAACACCTGGCATTTTGGCCTTCGGGATATTTTAAATTCAAGAGCCAGTGAAGTGCACCGTGATAGGATAGCTGTGCACTGTGAAGTGTAGACCATACAAATAATGGTTAAAGCGTTGTTTAACTGCAGAAACAACACTCTCTTGGCATAAAAAGTGGTTACTGGCTAGTTAAGGTAGTTTATGAATTCAGACTCCAAAAATTGATTTCTCTATATTCGGTGGTGGACTATGACATTTTGTTAGAATGTCATTTTTATTGTGTTGTGTCACCAACTACATTTACAAGATGACGAAAAAAGCCGCATGAAAGCTCTCATGTAATAAAAGTTTAATTGACCTTGACGCTATTATACTGTTCCCTAAGGCGCTTGATGAAGACAATGGACAATGTAAGATATGTTTTTCATAGACATCATAATGCAGAATATCTGAAGATCCAACTGAAATGTACGTTATTTATAAGGAAAGTATGTGTTATTGGATATGTCGTCAGTGAGAATTTCATTTTAGAAGATCCTGATAAAATTGATGCAATTACAAATCTGGATAAGACCCACAGTTTTGGAGACATTAAATAAGTGTTAAACCCATGTTCATATTAAACAAAGTTTGTCTAAGGAAATACTGATACAGCGAGGCCTTTACACAAACGTACTGAGCAAACTAAAAATAAGTTCGAACTGAATACTGTCAAATAGCTTTTGACAAACTGAAGAGGCTGATTAATTCTTCACACTGGACACTGTTGCATATAATATTGGTCTGTTGCTGTCGTGTCACGTATACACGATGGAGTAGATAAGGTTATATGATGTTATACGTAATCGTTCAGTGGGACTGAGACGAAATATATTTTACTTATATAGAACAACTAAGCAGTAAGAATTACTAAGAGGCGCTAAGTGGCATTAAGTGCTACAAAGTGGCATTAAGTAGTCATTAAAGCAGTTATTTAAGAAAATAATGTAATGACACTTCCTGTTAATTTTCATGAATAACCATAATATTTTCAGTGATGTGACGAGAATTTCACAAACGACGACTCTTTACTTAATAAGGTTTATGCTGCGAAACAAAACTTTTTAGGAAAATATAATAGCCAATTTATCAACGCATTAAGATATTACTATGTCAGAATTGACATATATTGAATAAGAAGGATAATATATATATTCTCTCTATATATTTTTCCTGAAGCTATTATAAAACAAATAAAACTGAAATGAATTCAAAATTGTAAGAGCTGGTCACATATTAATTAATTGAATATTCTTCAGTGTCGTTTTCCATAAAACAATACTTTTGTTAAATAAACAATCATTCATTATTTATTATTTCAGAAACAAATAACATTTTCGTAAATTATCTTTAATCATGATATTATTGACAACGATAATTACTTTCCATCTACTACTGACCACGGGAGATGGTAACTGCCTCTTCAGTCCTATATCATTGGCACTATGCAGATATGAATCCCTCAGCACAAAAATGGTTACGCACTTGTAAGACGGCAAAAAAAAAAAATTACGGAACCGTCATTAACAAAATTACTTTACAGCTTGCATCGAACGCCGTGAACAGAAAAGATGACTAGATTTGTTCTAGAGCAGCACAAAGTCATACGAATCCAGACGATAGATATGCTACACTCTATGATACAGGCAACTTAAGCTTGGCTCCAAGATTGACAATTATAAACTGGCGTCGGCGTAAGATTGAATTTGGCAAACCCGTTGACAAAATGGCCAAATCAAAATTAAACATTGAAAACTGAACCCAACAGCTATATAAAATGAGTCGTACCTGTTGAAAATTGACACACATTCAGGTCCATTTTCAACGGTTACTATAGGTTCATTATTCCATGTTGAATAATGAACCACTTTCATTTCTTGCTATACATTTAGCAGGCCTGTATCTGGTCATTTTTATTTTTAAGTATGTGTTATTGGATATGTCGTCAGTGAGAATTTCATTTTAGAAGATCCTGATAAAATTGATGCAATTACAAATCTGGATAACACGGTCTATAAAGCGTCGAAGACACTGATATGGAGATTTATTGAATTTTAGTATGTGTAATGGTACAGCTGTAGTACATGGCTGTAGACAGCAATCACAGGCCCTGGGGTAAGAAATACCCGGGCCTTTCCTAGTTCTTGTTTAAACAAAATTTTTCTTTTTAAAACTTAAAACGTGTTGTTGGGCCCCGATTGTCCCTTCCCTTTATCGGCCCTGTTAAGTGATAGTTTTAATTTTTTCAACGGGGGTCATATTTTAAACCGTAGTTGGTTCATTATACAGATGGTCATATCTGGCTGGTTCAGAATTCAGCAGTTGAAAATTGAACCTCGGCTGCTGATAACAACCTCATCCATGTTTTCAATCCCTGGTCCAAACCCAATCTTACACCGGCAGTGCAGCATGCGAAGTTAGAAGACGAAAAGCAGGGCTCCGTTATAAAGTTCTTGACTGTTCAAACAAGAAAACAAATCTGAGAATGTCACCTCTTCCGATGTCCAGCATACTAAAACATTGCCAAGTCTACAAAAAAGATAACCCCAAAAATAAAATTAATGAAGTGCAAGTCAATATAGAATTGTCCAGAATTGTGAGATAACAGGACTTGTTAAAGAAACTGTATTTTGCCCATCTATAACAATAATTATTTTATATAAAAAGTATCCAAATGTTAAAAATATTTCGTTTTGAAGCAGTTGGACAGTCTTACAGGCTGTCATTTGCTTGTCAGGAAAAGGCTTTCAAAGCAAGAAAAGGTTACTTTTTGGAACACATGAGCAAAGATATAAACTATTAGTGTAATTTGGGTGACTTACGGTATTCTCATAAACATCCTAATAAAAAAGGAAAAATGGTCTATGAAATCCTGCAATGCGTGAATCCGATGGGAAGATGGGAATTTTTGTGCTTGTTCCTATGCAGTAAAGCAAAAAAGAATGTTGGTGATCCTGATTATTCATAAAATGGACTGATGCTATGCCCCTATGGAATAATACAGCTACAGTTGTTGCACATATACTTATTCAAAGAGTTCGAACTATTTTGATTACTCGATTTTGGTATAATTGTAGCAGAACGATTAGTGCTTGATTCGATGGCAAACACCAGTCATATATAGGAGCCAAGATGAGTCTAGTGAAAAGATTAAAATTTAATTTGACTTTGAGAAAGAACAGGAGTACAATAATTTCATTCTGAATCGCCGCGAGAATGTCTAATTTCTAAAAAAGAACAACAACACCCTCCCACCTAAAAAAAACATGGAATCAGTTAGATGGGGCCCAGGTGGCGTAGACAGACCATATCAAGAGACCTTATCCACCAAAGAGGAATACATAAATGATAGAGAAGGAAGAGTTGAGTTGGAAACACCTGTCGAACAGGAAGCAGCATCTTCCACTGGAGTACAGTCTACCTTTTAAAAGTCAGTTGAATAGCAGGATCCAGTTCAGCAAAGCAGGGAAAACAACGTGGCTGGTTCTTATGAAGCGTATTAATTTTTTCATTTCGAGAGTGTGGACGAGCTCTCTTTCTTTCTTGTTCGCTGCTATTGTGGCCCGCTTTAGCTTTTTCTATGTCTCTCTGTCCACGGCTATTGTGGTCAGCTCCAGCTCTCTCTGTTGGTCTCTCTGTTCTCTGATATCTTGGCCAGCTCCTTTTCGGCTGCTTTTTCGGCCTTCCATTCTTTGAGTCTTTCCTCGATGAATGCTGCTAGGCGATCTCCCTCGTAACCTAGATCTTCTTTGCCCATGGCGCGATACTCTTTAATCATCTTTCTTTCGTTAGCCATTTTATGACGATACTAACAATAGGTGATACATTGTCTCGACTCACTAATTAAGCGACAGATGTTAAAATTCCTAACCCAATACTCACCTGTTGACAACGACTAAATCGCCGCGAGAATGTCTAATTTCTAAAAAAGAACAACAACACCCTCCCACCTAAAAAAAAACATGGAATCAGCTAGATGGGGCCCAGGTGGCGTAGACAGACCATATCAAGAGACCTTATCCACCAAAGAGGAATACATAAATGATAGAGAAGGAAGAGTTGAGTTGTTTCATAATTACTGCAAGTAAATGAAATCTACCACACATGAAAATATCAAAATATAACATACACAATTTCAAAATCAAAAAATTTCAAAATACACAGGAAGGAGAATATCTCACAACTGTTCGCTACTACATCCTAATAAAAAATACTTTATGTCTAATTCAGATCCCAGATGAAGCCGCCACTGTAAAGGTGCTTCCCCCCACCTGAGGTATTCTTTGTGGAGGATTTTGGGTCGGTTGCTTCCAATATTTATTTAGATTATTGTAGAAGTCGCACCTTTGCTCTATTCTGGTTGGAAGTTGATTTAGTGAAGGTTAGATGTACAGCTACGAGCCCCCAGTCAGCAATGCCGACGGTTAAATGATTAAAGACACCAAAAGGGTGAAGTTCAATAATAGCAATTTTATATCAATTAAATGGTCAATAATTCGAATTTCCCAAATGCACTTCCTCCGCTTGGCTCTTTACTAGCTTATCAATATCATTTGATTCGTAGTGTGAGAGAATTCTACGTATCCATGTGTTCTGCTCATCTGTGAATTTTTTCTTCTCTATCACCTAATTCCCTCTTTTCATCCCCGACTCCCTCTAAGTTCCTTCTCCTCCTCCTCTATTTACTCCTCCAGACTACTTTCTTTCTCCTCCAACTTCTATCACTCTTCTCTATGTCGACTACATTTCGTCGATCCCGAGTGCTCTGATAGTCTCATTTCCGTCTCCTTCTTTGAGACTCGGGACTACTAAACTTGAACCTAAAAATCTGTCCCCGAAAAGACTCCTTTACGAAGCTTTTTTTTTCTCTTACAATCTGGTCCTGAGTTTTCCCGCAGAATTTACGAGTGGCTTCCCCTGGAGCTTTCCAGGCATCTACTGATAATTGTAATGTGAGTTTGAGCTAAAATCCCGATTAATATGTTAATCACACCCTTTACCTTAATTCTGATTGGACGTCGTTGTGGACTGATCCATTCAAACATAGCGGACAATGTCTTCTCGCTGTCTGTCCACGTGGCCGGGGAGAACACGCCCGTTTTACCCTAAGGGCTTCCTTTGATCTCTCAACCAACTCATGTGTGTGAAGACTACAAGCTTTTGACTAGTTCCTACCAACTGTAGCCTGGCTGGCGATGTACTACAACTTGCATAATGGATTAACACTTCCGGCGGCGATGTCTACACATCAATACTCGGTAACAATACCCCAGTTTATACATTTCCTGATAACCTGGACTGATCAATCGTCACATCCATCCAACGCTTGAGAATAAAATCGGGATTTTATTCCCCTATAGTTGCTCCAAATGCAAATGAGCGTTACTACGCGCAACAACAGAACAAAATACTAACGACGATTCACTCTGACTACGGACACGAACATACACGAACACAGTAGGATTCGAAGCCGCTACCTTTCGGACACAATTTTCAAGTCTGGTGTAATGAATTAAATCAACCCCGATTGAATAATGTCCACAGAGAATATTATCACGTACATTCCTTCATTGAGAATGGAAAATATCCTGTGACTTTAATGACAAAGGAAGAAAAGAAATTTCAGAACAGTGCCGGATTAAACCATGTGAGGACCCGTGGAGGCCCAAAAATAAAATTTCTGTTTCGGTTGTGTTAGCAGTTTAGTATTTGTGCCTAGGTCCCCCAAACATCTAAAATCGGCTCTTCTAGGCAGTCGAAATCTAGACCCCGCCCACCTCGCAAGTTTTCTCCTAACACATCAAGATAAAATCAATTGATTCTCATTTTGATCCATTGTCGTGGAGTTCCTAAAAGGCGTGCATAGGGTCCATGGGCCGGTGTCTACTATGTATAGTGGATAATCTGGCACTACTTCAGAAGGAAATGCAGCACATTTTTCATAAATAACAATCAACTTATGTATCGTAGTAAGACAAGAGGACTTACAGCAGGGGTGCACAACTCCTGGCTCGCGAGCCGGATCCGGCCAACGAACTTGTTTTGTCCGGCCCTAAGGGCAAATTAAAACACAGAAATCTGGACCTGGACAGTAGCTATATTAAAGATAATTAGTGTTTGCGGCCCTAGAGTGGTCTTAGCAAATGTAATCTGGCCCTTGGCCGAAAAAGGTTGTCCACCCGTGTTTAAAGGTCGCAAAATTAGTATTTTTGGGCGTACACAGCTAGGAACACGGAGAAACTATGTGTAAGCATATCCATGAGAGGGGATGTTAATTGTTTAGAACATTCATTTACTTGGTGTTCGGGGTTTAAACATTCTGCAACATTGTCAGAAATTGAATCATGGAATTTATGAAAGACCAATGAAGTACTATTTTACAAAGTTGCCATATGTAGAATGAGAGTACATGGGGTTCTGATCTGGAAATACTTGCATTTGCTTCACTGTCACATTTATTGTTGCAACAGGCCGATGCGTTGAGCATTTAGTCAATGCTACAACCGGATAGCTTATAAACCACTATAAAGAATTCCACTTTGTCCCGGTCTAGATCTTGAGGGCAAAGAATACTCCAGACCACCTTACAAGCATATTGGGGATATTGTGCGTTAAAAAAACAGCAATTACTTGTCTGAAAAAGACACTTCGCACGTTCCTTGTTAACAACATCCGTGAAGTAGAAATGCTGCAACAGAAAGGATATCAATATATTCAACGTAAAACTGTACACCGCTGTAAAATACTGCGTTAAATATTTGGAGCATCTTGCTTGATTCGTTGACCCAACCATCTTCAAATTGCTTTGTGACTGGGGGATATTGAGAAGAAACTTAATTAGTAGTATAAGAGTGAGATAATGTGTGTACTTATCTGTTTTACATAAAAAACCAACCTATAAATGAAAACTTTTCCTTTTGTTTACATGACATTTTTTTAAAATTCAGTTTTGGATGTTCTTGTCGGACTTGGACTTGCATGTCTCATCAGTCTTTCTGTTGATATATTCAATAAATTCAAGACAGTAATTGTTGTTATTGTTGTTATAAGGTTTAACGCAATTTTTTCAGCACAGTTATGCTATACATTCTGGCCGTTATAAATGGTGGAGAAAAAACCAAAGAAAACCCCGGAAAGAACCGCCGAGTCACGAGAAAATTCAAGACAGAGGCATATATATATATATATATATATATATATATATATATATATATATATATATATATATATATATATATATATATATATATATATATATATATATATATATATATATATATATTGGGTTTTTTTTGCATTCAGATATGTTAGTTACAAAAACTGCCCTGCCTTTCAATATAATACACTTGCAAAGTGGTGATATTAGCCAAAGGACAATCTGTTTCATTAAAACAGAAAATAATGCATACATTTATTTCTATGATGTTTATATACTTGCACTATTTTAATTTCACTTTCATGAATTTATAGGTGTTTAGAAGTGATAATTATTTCGTCAAAATTTGTACGGTGTCCTAATTTTGTTTGCACTGTTGTACATTTTAATTCGTGCTGTTGTCTAACAATATGTATAAGAAACAGTCTAATATTAAATACGAGCTGTTAGCATATGTTAGTTCCATATAGACGTTGTTTTATATATATGGACGTTAGTTTGTAATTTTATAACTTCATTTTGCAACATGACGATGATGAACGAGGCCCACTTCGTTTGTACTGGTGGTTAAATGAACATAGTGGTAGTCGCTAATAGTTAATATCAATACTTTGCAAATGTCCCCTGAAGGCGTAGAAAGTAACGCAAATGTAGGATCAACTCTATTGTATCAAACTTATATTGTATCAAATGAAAAAGTATTTATTATCCTTGCATATAATACCATAAACAATTTTGTTGTGTTGAAGTTTTTTTCTATTTTGCTTTAAAACGAACATGTATGATTTGAGTCGTTAATATACAAACAAGATTGGTAAGAGTCGGTCACCTAAATCTGCTGCTTCTGCAAGATGCATGCAAATCTGTACAATTTATCGTGATACCTAGTTTACAAACGTTCATCTGTTACTCCTCATTCAGTTTTAGGTCTACTGGCCTTGGCATTAGGGCTTTTGCCATGGTCAGTTGTCCATTGTCCATCCGTCTGTTAATTTTCTGATGTCAACACTTTCCTACGATCCAGTCTAAATCAAACATGGAAGACTTGAAAAAGACGAAAGTTCGGACGAGTTATAAAATGAAAAACCGATATTGGACAATAAATTTCAGAATTATGGCCCTTGACTTGATGAACCATTGTACGGTTTGCCCTGCCAATACTCTAGCACATTAATATTACATCTGATCATTGAATAGTATCTTAATATTGATGAAAACATGATGAGTTTGAAAGCTACTAATATTAGATAATAAACAATAGGGTTCCGTTTTATCAAAGAACTTACAACAATTTTGATCGCAAGTCAATTTCTTAAATGCATTACTGCGAATAACGCTTTACAAAATAACCTAACTCAATTTTATCTTCTTTAGCTATTTCTGCAACACCTGTATAATCATTGCCTCAGTGAATGCTTAGGTGGATCACAGAGGATGATCATATAATCCGAAGATATTGAATAAAACGAGAGAGGGGGCTGAGTTAAAGGCACGTTTCTCTGAGGATCCATCGTTTCTACTGATTGTCTTGTGTTTTAATCTTGCCTAGTAATTTTAATGACATTGACTATTGTCAACAAGAATCAAGCTGATATCAAAATACCACTTAAAACAAAATTAGACAAAACGAATTTGTCAGTTTTGTGAACGTGAAAAATGGTTTCCTTTCATTTCATCTGCTGGTCTATTTTTAAGTGAAAACAGATTACTAGTTTATGTGAAGAAACAATGCCATCACAACAATGTTACTTCTGGCCAGACATGAACAGAATCAGATAACAAAATAAATAAATAAATAATCCATACAATGCTACGAATGAGAATTTCAAATGAATAAAAGGGGACGTAAATCTAGTAAATATAAACGGATATGGCAGGTTCAAGAAATGAACAAGTGTAGCGTACACTGAAACCGCTATTAAGATAACGAGTTGTAAACAGCGTTTCTTTGTTCGTTATGTTACTGTAAGTCGCTGCAAACTTTAGGAAAGACTGATTGAGAATAAACTTTATACAGTGTTTTCAGGATAAAAATGGCAATCTTAGACAAATGAAATGTCACAGTGCTTAAGCATATAGTTAGTAACAGCAGTCAACATTATTAAAAATTAAAAACAAGATCAACTATTACAATTTCAAACAAAGTTTAATAATTCTGGTTATAATAATCTGATTAATATAAGCGGATTTTGCTGTTTAAATACAGGAACCGAAGTATTGTTCGAACACAAGTTGTTGTCAAGCTTGCTTAATTAAGAGTGTATTTGTATGAAATGTCTAAGATGCATTCAAATTAAACGGATTGACGGACAGACAACAAACTATACTGAGGAATTCGCCAGACCAGTTGAGCAGCGGGACAATGTATGCTTGTCTTCCTCACTATGTCAGTAACAAGTGTATTCGACTACACTAGAGTTAAAGAGTTACGGCTCGGACATGAGTTGACCTTTGACCAACATTGTGTCAGTAACCTTGATCGCATGGCGCTGCAAAGTTGTGCCAGACACATCGTCTTGATTTAAGTATCATTTGTGCCAATTACAATTCGATCACATCAATCTGTACAAGAATTGCAGTCCGGACATGAATTTGAGAAAGATGGATTGACAAACAGACGCCACAAGCCATCACACAATACGACCCATCTAATGACGGGCATATCATAAACAAAGTTATGCTTTAATAACTACATAATTCATTTATCCAAGTAAACTGACTACACGTTGCAAAATGACTATACGTTGGAAATGTTGTTTGCAAGAATAATAAATACATCATATATAAAATATATACATTGAGTGGGAATGAAAATAACAGTTGGTGACCGAGTGGATACCGTTGCCAAAAAGAACGTTGCAAAATTGAAACCAACAGGACGCCGATCCTATTTTCATGCATGACTGGTCGACGTACTAGAGCTGATTCATAAATATTTGATTTGTGTGGCGAAAAGTACCCTGGTTCATCGGGAATAATCGACTCCGCAAAAATGCCGCCATCGTCACCTCTACGCAGACGCTGCCATCTTAAATGCAAATGTCAGACGATAAAATATGAACGGAGTGGTGTCAATATTTTACATTGGTCCTTTATGAAGACGTCAATTTTCTAAAGCACGAATTATAACTAGGGAAGGGCACTATTTTCTGAAGTGGAATTACCGGGGGATGGGGGTACATCGATTTACTTCATTACATAGTCAAGCAAATCATTCAGCTAACGTGACATCTACCTTTACTAGTAGTTGAAAAGGTCCTCTTCTGACTTGTTTGCTCCTCTGCCTAGATGATTAAGTGACGTAATTTTCTTTGCTATTATTTTTCTTTACTTGCAAATTTTTTATTCCTCATGTCCAAAAAAGTGATATCACTAGCACAGTGCAGAATTCTCTTTCAATATAGATTTTATATTTACCCGTCTTCGTCAACGTTTATCTTACAAAATTTGGGTAAACATAAACTTCAATGAATTTCCCGCCCAACTCCACCACATCCGCCATGTACAGGAACATGTTTAGTGACAAACTCTACAGAACAGAATATACGTTTGTCTTGCCAGCACGTCAATATTTATCATCTTTGGAAAAGAAATTATTGATAATAGCCGAGTGTTTCATTAGCGTTATGACCAATACAGTTAAAATTTCATTTGTCAGTTTCATTAACGTAGTTCTGCAGCCAGCCAAGTGGATTGTTTTTGTTATTTTCGTTTCAATACAAAGTTTATCTTGTTTAGTTTTTTTTTCTGCCATTTGTATCAAAGCCCACGAATGCTTTCAGCAGCTGCAACTCAATAAGCCAAACTTATGCGCAATATATAATCTAATCCTAAATCTAAGCTTCTGTTACAAATATTGGAGTTCTGCCAGTGAAGAGAGAGGCTGACAAAAAACATGTTTAAAATATTAGCGGTATCGCATATTAATTACTTGTGCAAATATCCATGTTTTACAAACCAAGGCAAGCTATTGCTCCTAAGTAAATATCTATTTTATGAATGATTATAATGCTGAAGTAGTAAAGGGGGGCGACATAGTGTGTATAGAAAATCCAGTGAAAAAGTAGTCGCGGCACTTTGGGGTCCATAGGAATTTAACATGGAAAATTTAACAGAGGGAATGCAGAGCAGCAATGGATTGGACCACTTTGGACACTGGCAACAATGATGTGTCGAGTTTTGAAATCTCTTAGAAGTATTGATTAAATTAATTATACCAAAGTTGAATTAATTAAAGTAGAAAGGTTTAGAGACAGTTATATGATAATTTTTATTTCATCTCTGAACGACAAAAGAAATTCGTTCCACGCGACGAAACTTGACCGAGTCACCTGTTATGGTACAAGAGTTTTGGCATAACACTCTTTCAAAAATCGACCGGTTAAAAGGGGAAGCACGTCCATAATTGATTGTTTAAAGGAACGTTAATTACGGCATGATTAGCTGTGTTGTCAATCAAAAATTATACGTAAGGGAATTTAGGAAACAGTCGATTCTGATTGGTTAATGGAAACTTAAGGGCGTAACTCTTGTAAGGAATTAGAGGTTTACTTTGGAAATTTCAGTCTAGAATCTTGCTTGAGGAAAGTAAGACTAACTCTGTGACGTAGAAAGTACGTTCTCGTTATTGAGTAAGGGCCAGATAGTTGTCTCAGATAGGAGACAGATTATACGTTGGAGGTTCGTGGAAAACGAATAAGAAATGTCAAATGAAACAGCATCCTGAAATTTCCTGGAAATTCCTGTACAATTTCCAAGTACCAGAGCAAATTTTGAGCAAGAAGTCCAGGTCTAGGTATGATCGTCAAACCGTTTAAGTTCGACTGGCAAGAGTCCAGGTATAGACAACTAGACAAAGGTTGGCAGTGCAGGGACGAACGGAAGATTCGATGTCCGGATAAGATAGGTGATGATGTCGTTCATCGTTGAACTCAAAGGTCACGACTCAAAGGCTATGACGAAACTGAATTAATTATGTGACTGACAAGTAATAGTAACGTGGAAAAATGTATTGTTTTTATTTGAGAACATGTTAGTACAATTTGTCTTCTTTTCTAACCAAGAAATTGATTTCTACCATTTGAAATTATGTTGTAGAATTGATTAAAGTTTATATTTGTTCATTGAAAGGGGGCACGTTGTTTTATATCTTCAATATACTTGTTCAGATATAGGCATTCTTCTTTCTATCCATCCACACTGGGTAAATTACACAGCGGGTGCTCATTCCATAGCAACGAGCCGGACTGGAAAAGGTTGGTGTGTTTTGAACGCCACCAATTTACCACACACACACACAAACGCACACGCACACACAAACGCACACACACACACACACACACACACACACACACACACACACACATATATATACATATATATATATATATATATATATATATATATATATATATATATATATATATATATATATATATATATATATAACAAACGATTGATGAAAATCTATCACACATAAAATATAAAATCGAAAAATCGACTAAATAAATTTTTGTGAAGAAAATATTTTTTTTTGAGGCAAAAACATAAAATATAAAATCGCATTATGCAGCGGGGCAGATGTTTTTGGGTTTTTGACACCTTATAATCTTATTTGTGGTCCGTAATAATTGGCTCTGTATGACTTTTATCGAATGGTTGCCACATTATGCGGCTGTGCCTGGTGGCTTGGTTTTGTTTGCCACCTTTATATGTGATATTTTGATGGACAGTTTGATTTGTTGTAGTAAATTTCGAGTTTCTTTCGCACTTCGTCTTAGTGGTAAAGGAGAGGATAGTAGAGCTATTACATAAGTTATTAGTATTTATCTATGTGTTTGCTTATATCTATGGTGAGTTGTCTCTGTTAACATTGCTTGATATAATAGCTTAAAGTAGGTTGCATTTAGTTGGTTAATTCTATAGCATTGCTAATTTATGGAACTTATGGTCCTGTATGTATCCGATTTCTGATTTGGTCATGGGTCAGACATATGAAGGCAGGAGAACCTGGTTAATCAAGTGACGGGTCTAAGTACTCGCACAGACGTAAACATGCCCTATGCGACCTGAATTAACACGCCCTTCACAAGTTGGATTGCTCCATCTGTATTTTCACAAGGCCTGTTCCTCATGATGTTGCATTCATAGTAGTGACTTCTTTGCAGGAAAATTGTTGACTAGTTGAATTGCTTGCGGAAATCTGTTAGGGGTGTTGGATGGTTTTTAGTGGGTAATGCTAAGCTAGTGAGGTATTTTAGCAACAGTGATGATTATAAATGACAGCGAAAAAAGCTACCATTACAGTTTCCTCTGTTTATCTATGGATTGAAGGATACACAAAATGTTTATGTATGTCAAGTTTAGGTTGAGATTGGTCTGTTCTAAAAAAATCTTGGTATGTGGATAAAGATCTAATGGACTTCTGTACAGTTGAAAATGTTTACCTGTGAGTGTCATTTATGTAACACATTAAAGACGAACTGTAAATTCACAGAGGGTGGGCAGTGATGGCAATAGTGACCCCGATCCATGTTGAACGGTAGGTATTTTCCAAAACTGCTGCCTAATACGTTTCTTCCAGTTTTAATTCTGTTAATGATTTTTAGGGTGGTGTTTGTTGTCTAGTTTTGTTGTTATGGCATTTCTGCACACTGTCATTATTTTTAGAAAGAATATATTCTAGGTCCTTTTGTTCATTGGTGTTACCATTTGTCTTTAATTTTTATGCCTATAATGCTATAAATTTTCTTAATGTATAATTCAGCTTACTGTAATCAATTTCTTTACGCTTGAGCTTGCCGCTAAATCCTCTTTTTCATTTCCAGAAATGTCGATCTGAGAGGGTACCTAAATAAATTCGTTTGTTTGGTTGTTACATTCCAAGTTCTTTAAGAGGAGATTATTATCTTTCAGAGTGTCAGAATGTCCAGTGTCTAGTGATTTGAGAACACGTAGTGAATCACTAATAATTATAGATTTGTGTATATTGTTTGATTGAACCCATTTGAGTGCTTCCATTACACCCCAGAATTCTGCTGTATAAATGGAGCAATTGTAAGGGAGTCTGTTTTCAAGTTCTGTATTTTTTCTTTTATGACTACAGCAGCTGCTGTTTTGTTGGGATTTTTGGTTTTGACCGTCAGTATAGATTTTGATGTAGTTATTGTAGGACACATCAATATATGATAGTATTCTAGATCTTATTTCTAAAGGATGGTCGCATTTGGATCCTAATTGTATTACTTGTAAGTTGATTTTGAGTGGTTTGCATGTCCATAGTATTGTATCAGGAACTTTAATTTCGTCTACTTGTAGGCATTGTAGGTCTAGAGCCTTACATAATTCGTAGATTTTCTGTCCTCCAGGTGGATTTGGTACTACTTTACGGCTAAATGCAGTGTTGCATCTTGTGATAATTAATTTGGTTGGTTGAGAATCTCCATGTTTTGAAATTCTTGCCGCATATCTAGGCATTAGTTCTTCTCTTCTGTGTGTGAGCT
This sequence comes from Potamilus streckersoni, assembly GCA_016746295.1. Lineage (NCBI taxonomy): Eukaryota > Metazoa > Mollusca > Bivalvia > Unionida > Unionidae > Potamilus > Potamilus streckersoni. The sequence goes on from JAEAOA010002295.1 coordinate 455,101, forward strand.
TTAGTTCTCCTGCAAGTATATGAAGTTTGGGAGTACTTTTATACGTTCCTGTACATAAACTTCATGCTTTGGATTGAATCGTGTCCAATTTTGATGGTAAGTTTGGTTTGATTGACGCATAAACTTGAATACCATAGTCCAATGTAGACTTATTATAGATCTATATAGTGTCAACAATTTATCTTGATCGGCTCCCCAGTTTTACGTAAGATGCTCATCGTAATACATACCTAACTAGTTTACTATCTTTTCGAATCTTTTTTGTTTGCCTTGGATGAAGAGGCTTGGATAATTTATAATGGCATTTTATTAGCAAGAGAACATTGCTCCTACTGTTTGTCGTTTTGTTATTTTAAATCCCCATTTGTAGGTTCAGCACCCGATTTGGTTTAGGCTCTTTTGAATTTCCGAAGTTATTTGATTACTTGCAGCGTTTCCAGACATCTGCAAACTGGGATAGGTCTAGTTTGGTTATGTCGACCAAGCGCTCAAGGACATTGACCATTATTTTGAATAGGGTAGAACTTAAAACACTTCTCTGCGTGTTGCCGTACACGTGTTTCTGAATATTGATCCCCTATTCTTGTCCTGATTTGGTGTCCATTTAGGAAATTGGCTATCAATCGGTGCATGTTTCCGTCTATACCGTATGGTTTACTTTAGGCAATTGGTCCACACCAGATCAAAAGATTTTTCTCGGTCGAGGAAAAGTGCAATGAGGTTGCGGTCGCATTTTCTCTTAGCGTCAAATGCTAAGTTGGTGCATGATTCTAGCCTAAATAATTGATCTAGAGTAGATCTTTTATTACGAAAGCTGTTTTGATATTTGGAAATGAGGTCATTGCTTTCTAAATGATATTTGAGACTGGGGTGATATTTTTTTTAATTTAAGTTAATTACTAATTCGGAACTATCCTGTAATAACCATCGACAGTACCATCGCCAAATGGTTAGATTTTGTTTTTCCTTTTGATTCATTTTGAGATTAAGTTTACTGAATATTTATTTCGTTAGTTAGTAATGGTATTTATTTAGGAATGGGTTGGTGTTTTTCAAGGAGATCACTTAGTAATTTAAAGATCGGCATACAAGGTGTTTGATAATTTAGGTGACGGTTATAATGCCAGTAGTTAATTCCACTAGATATTGTAGCATAACGCTTATTGGAAATTATTCGAATTTATTGATGTTATTATGAATTGCAACCAAGTTATTATAATCATTGCTTGATGGTATGGTTTGAGGTTTTGGGTTAGATTTGGGTATCTGTCGTCTATCGGCATCACAGTTATTGAGTGTTCCATTGTAGGAGTTGTTTGGGCATGAGTTTTAGTTTTATTTGCAATGCATTTGTTATCTGTTTGGGTAACCTGTTTTGATGTTGCATTGCTGTTTGTGCAATTGGACCCACGTGATTGAACAACTAGGTGGGATTTTTGCTTGGAAGGTGGGGAGTGAGGTGGGGCGAAGAGGAAGATGGTACTCGTATAGTTGGATAGTTAACCTGCTGTGATTCATTTGGTTTTTCCAATGTTCTTCTTGTTCCTTCATTGTGATGATTGACGACTGATTTGGCCCTATGATATGGTAGGTGGTAGTTCTCCATTATGTGGATAATTTCGTCTTCTCAATTTCTTTCTTTTTATTGGTCAGACTGGAGACCACTGAAATTTATGTCTCAGACGCAGATGCAATTAAAAACACACTTCCGATTTTTTTCGTTGGTTCGGAACACCCTGATAGCAAATTTCATGATGAGGGATAGAGATAAGTAAAAGAGCATATATTTACATTTTTTGTTGAAAATAAGCGAAAGACTCGTTTTGTCAAAACACATTTTTTATTCAATAAGCAACTAACAATTATCAATAATATCAAACAAACTATTTTTGATAAGGTTGATAACTTTGCGAAGTCAAGTTAGATTTCCATTTATGGAAGTCATGAGGCCACTGATGTACACTACGTTTTCTAGCTGAAGACAAAATATAGACATAACGGTCACAAAATTATTGATCTACTATTTTATCGTGCTAGAAGAGTCACGGTCAAAGTAAGTCATTAAATGTTCTAAAGAATATCCAAGACTGAGTTTATGAAGAAAATACACACAATGGTGTTCACACACCATGGAATCGTTGCTTTGTAACTTCACATTATTGAATCGTGTCGTCTGGGTATTTCTTCTTATAAAGTCAATGATATCGTCTTCCAAAGGCGGTAAAACATTTAAATCAAAATACTCCACACAATCCGTTTTAGGGACGTAGACGGCTACCCAATGGGTTACTGGGAGATGACTGTCGTCCGTGTTGATGATATAAGCGTGATGGTCTTAAGGTTTGCAATGAGACAGTTAATCTTTAGCACACGACAGGATTCCAAGAAGCAGTTTACGAACTGTTGCTCGAAAGGTATCAAAGTTCCCAGGTATCCATTTTTTGACAGGTAATAATCTATTTAATTTTGAACATTTGTTTGAAAGTAACCATTTCTTTGTTTCGTCTCCGCACTCTGTCGAAAAAGACTGCTTTGATGCGATAGACCTCTAGAGTAGTCAATGAAGGCAGGAATGATCACGCAAGTTTTTATTCCACTGATGTAACACTGTTTTCTTCCGAGATGAGACTACAATCCTCGTCCAGATACTCGTCCAAGTTTTCTTCTTGACTCATCTTCAGACATTTATCGTGTTGAATTTGGCTGGGATGATCGTTAGAACATCGATATCATTCTTTCTTGGTCAATTCCGTATTTTTATTAGACAGGTGTTTGGTAAAACTGACCATAAATAAATGTTGTTCTCGTTCTGGTCATCTGGACATGACCACGTACTCTATGTCTCTGTCTTGGGGTTCTGCCTCCACAGTATCTTCCCATTCTATTTGCAAATTTTCTCTACCTTTCAAAGAGGGATAAGAGTCTTCCATAGTTTCTAATAGTCTAGAATGACTTTTCTCAAACTGTTGATTTCTATCGTTTAATCGAATTTGGCATTCAGAATGACGTTCACCGTTTCATCAAGGTCTTGGTTTGTGAATTGAATTTCCGCACGACACTGGCAGGATTTTATAGGGTGGAAATGTCCCTAGTCGCTGCCTTGGTCTGGTGTGAAATCAAAAGCACACAAAGCTTAACCTCCTGCATAATCCTCGTACGTAATGCCGTGACTGGTGTTGGTCCCTATCTGTCTGATAGCTTCGTACATGGACATGTACGATCTCAAGCAATTCTTCAGGGAGAAACTTAGATTCGATGGGTCTTGTACACAAGATATTGTCATCTCGACCGACTTGTATTCTGGACACACCAATGTGCTGAAAGAGGAAAAGATATTGATTGGGTGATCCATTAACGATACCAACAATTAAACGTTTGGTTAACTGTCCTTGGAACATATCTTCGATCATGGGTTGCTGTCCGGCGGGAATGATGACGATTTTCACATCTACGCGTCGTATAGGATACTTGACGTTTGTTCTGTTCAAAGTGTGACTGATGTCGATGTCCAATTTAGGTAACACTTCCACTCGTGGCACGTAAGGCCTGGCTTATTCGATTTTGGTTTGGGATTATCAGCAGCAGCATCAGTTATGAAATGGAAAGCGGCACTGCTAAGATTCAGTTTCAGGCGGATATCCACTCCGTTTAGAAAATACTTCTCTTTTAACCATGTGTCCAAATGCAAGCGATCCATAAGTTCTAAACTATTCCCATCCTTGTGTTTTTTCGGCTGTTGTTGAATCCTACATTGTGGTCTGGTTCATTATCTGTAGACAAATTGGTGTCATTGAATTTGCTTGCTTTGGCAGGTTTCCATAGCACGCAAGCATCCAGATGGCTGTTTTTGGCTTATTTTCCGTACGTCAAGATATTTCCCTGGTACGCTCGGTAAGGGTGAGTATTCATGCTGATGCTGACCAGTTTTTAATTCAAATATAAATCCTCTCTTCTGAACAAGGAATGCATGCTATTGTTGACGGGAGCTGACTCCTCAGTGTTTATAGAGCCTCCAACCTTTATCGAGAACTTTGTCTTTAAAGTACAAGTAACTGCTATCCACAAGGGTTGCTTTTGTCAATCTTACACAGAAGAACTGGAGAAAGGAGTAGTCCCTGCAGTGGTAGCGGTTGAGGATGTGTTGAAGGGCATGATGGTCACTTCTTTTTATAGTCGATGATTTGCGAAATGCCTATACAAGAGTCAAAACTCGGCGGATATCATTTCCAATGTACTTTGAGATTTTTTACAGGACGTTTTACCATTTTACGAGTACTTTGATGGAGAAAGCTTTCGATGTCATACACTTCGTCTTTTTTGTGGTCACACGCTGTAACTTGGGCAAGTAAAATGTTCCTCTTTACGCTTACCCGTTCATGTCTTCCAATTTATAGACGGCAGGATGACGGACAGGCACTCGTTCAGTGACTCGAAATAATTTTGTGGTCCATTTGGGTAAGTAATCTTCGTCGAAAGTGTGTTTGGTTTGGCCAATGCGCACCTAATCTCCTGCGGACAACACTCCACATTTCTTGAGAACAGTCGGGGATGTGCCAAACAGACTCTCAAAGATGTTCACTTCTTTGTCTGGAGCCACTTCTTGGGAGGCAAGTCCCACACTACGATGGTAAGATTCATTGTACGCTTGGACTAGGTGCGGTAAGACGTCAACGTACTTGAGTGTCTTGAAGCACAAAATATTTCCACGTGCGTTCTTCTAAGGTGAGTTATAAACGTTCCACGATGATGGCTTTTGTTTTGGGATTGTCGGTGGCGAAATAATGAATGTCACGTTTCTTTGATTCATTTTGGAAAGCTTGGTTCAGAAATTTTGTGCATTTTTCGATTTGTCATCGAGCGCTTTGTTTAAACACCAGGTTGAGGGCTTGCACTAACTCACTGCTCGAAGTAGAAATCGAGGGTATTGGTGGTCTTGGTGGTGGTGACGGTAATTGGATGTTTGTGGTCGTCTTTTCTTTTTTCACTTCTGATTTCCCTTTTTTTTTTTGACTTCTGTCTAAGGAGGAGTGGAAATCATCATTTTAACCTAAGCTTTAAGTTCTTCTCGTTGGGTGTATTGGAAGGGGGTCAACAAGGATGCTGCAATCTCACTAGGAATGGGAGCTGCTGACGGTTGTTTGAAAGATTTCTCGTGCCTCTTCTTCATCAGGTATCTATCTGTGAGGCTGCGTCTCTCTTGACTGCTGCGGGTGGTAATGGTGGTCATGAGTTTCATCAGGGTCTTTAAATCTTTCAGAGCTCGTACAGCTGTTTTATCTAAAGTTTTCTGGGGAGAGTTGCAATCTTTGTAATAGTTCACGGTACCGTTGCGATTATTTCGTTTCTGACAAATCGCTAAGATCCATCAACGATTGCAATTCTTGTTTCAACTGGGACATCTCAGTCAAATGAGGCTTGGGAGGGAAATGCGGGGTCCGTTGATCGTGCCAACGATGGAATACCATCCAGAGCTTGTAAGACACTAAAACCAGTTTTAGTCCTTCCATCAGATTTCAATAGTCGCGAACGAGATCGTTTGATTCCAGAGATCCCTTTTATTTTCTGGATCCTTTTTCTATCTTGGACCCATGGATTAAACACATCTCCGGAGTCCTTCCAGCATGGCTCCCGCTATTACTTTGACAAAAAATCCTGAAAAATCCTCTGCGTTGCACGAACATCTTTTTATTTGAGGAATGGGGATTTTATGTTGGACCATTTGGCCTAAGAACGTGTCAATACTTGCCTAAACATTCTTTGTGATGTTTAGACAAAGGTATCGTTTCTTTCAAGACAGTCAGACAACAGAAGAACAACGATGGTGACGGTGTGCACTTCTCTGAGGGGATATGTTTGTGTGTTCAGGAGCACAAAACACTAATCTCATCGTTTATATCAGGTCTTTTTGATACTGGAATGCGTCGCCACTAATTGATTCACGACGTATCAACTTGATGACAGGCATCACGCGTCGTGGAGGAGTTCGCTACGGACTAAATCAGGACAGTTCTTTCTTTGATAAATCCAGTAAACTGTGTAACATGCCAGATCTCTCTAAGACTTTGACTTTGGGGGCAGGTACTTTGTGATCAGCTGCCACTGCTGATATAGGGGATGAGGGTATCAACGCTAGAGGAGAGGTTTTGGATATGCGGGTTTCCATTGTTCATCAAATTAGGAAGAACATGTGTCAAATTGGGATTGGATGGCATCAACAGCAACGGAAAAGTGGAAGAATTTGAGGCTACTGGAGACGCGGTTACCGTTGAGGAAGGTTGTGGTTTGCGAATGTAAGGTTGTGTCCTGACTCAAGTTCCTCTCGTGCGTGTAGAAGCTGTTTTCTGTGAGCTTTTCCTTTTATTTTCCTGAGGACTTTTATTTTTCTGAGGTTGTGACCTGGTCTTGACTGTGTTGCCATTTTCATCTGGTCACCTGTGTCATACAAACCGAGAATGAACGAGGTTTTAATAGACTTTTTTGTTTTTGTTGTATTTAAGTCAACGACGGGGACGTATATACGACAGTCCCTCCGTCTTTGCACCAGTAGTAAAACAGATGAATTGCAATCGCAAATAATCGGGGGTAGTGTCTTTTAAATCCACGAGGAAATAGGTGTGTTGAGATTTAGTGTCATCTTCGTACGTATGAGTCAGCCAAGGCGTTCCTAACTTGACGCTGTGTCATACAGACCCAGAGTGAACGAATTTTTATAGACTTTTTGTTTTTGTTGTATTTAAGTCAACGACGGGGACATGTATACGACAGTACCTCCGTCTTGGCACGAGTAGTGAAACAGGTGTATACGAAATCTCAAATAATCGGGGCTAGAGGATTTTAAATCCACGAGTAAATAGATGTGTGGGGATTGAGTGACATCTTCGTACACATGAGTCAGCCAGGGCGTTCCTAACTTGGTCAAGACTTGCACTTGCGATTTATCTCTAGGGCTTTTAAATGAAATCACGTAATTTAGACTAGTGGTGCGATGGGCTTTATGTTGTTAAAACAAATTATGGGTGCTGTAAATGACAATGGCATTACGATGATGCCGTTTGCATGTAAACCACAGTTTGATTTCTTCGTCATCTCCTAACATATCGTCGAAGATTGCCAGATGTGTTTGATTGGGGTCAGACACAATCCAGTTGTCTTCGACAGGAATGCTTTCTACAAACACGATGAAATCGCCTTGACTTTCTTTGAGGGGCTATACGCCGATTGCCACAATTTGTTACACCACACGATCCGTTGAGGTGGACGATCGATCAAATGATGTTTATAATCGATAAAACGTTTGACAAATTCGGTTGAGTCCAGCAATTAACATGTTAAAGGGGTACTGAAGATAAAAGGCCTTCCAATTGGCACGATCTATGTGTTCGTCGATGACTTTGAAAGTGGAGGAAGAGGGAGCAGAGACAACAGAGGTAGTCATTGTGGGTAAGGGAATATTACTTTTGAGACGAAGACAGACAAGACAAGAGTTTTATACCTTTTCCAGGACACGTTTATTACAAACTTTAAAGCAGAACGCGAAAGATAAAAATACACAAAAGTCAAACGCTTAAGTACATGGATAAAATACACATCACAATGATTAAAGTGGAATATATACAAGTCTCTATACAAAATTTTTGGTGACGAAAGTGTGGTGTCCTTTGGTTAGTGTGTAGTTTTCTTAGAGTCTCCACACTTGACAAAATCACACAGAAGTCATCCCAGAATGGCCTTTCATGTCTATGAGGGTCCTGTCCTGAGGGGAGTTGTTTACCTCTCTAACGGGTTCTTCTTTTGTTGCTGTCACTAACACATACTTAAAAGTTACTTGTTCACTGAAAATTTGAATTTAGGATCACAAATCTTGGGCATAGTGTGTCACTTCTTGTGTTCAAGCCTCGAACAGCAAACATTTTCAGTCACGTATTGCTTTCCAGTGAGGGTGTAAGTCACAAGCTACACACACATCTTCGTACACATCTTCAGTATCTAAAAGTTGACGAATGTGTTTTTCACGTAGAGGTCGAGAAGTATCGAGATGAAAGCGCAAGGCTTTTAACAGAATGATTCTCTCGCGTGCATTTAAAGGGAGCACTTTCATGTTTTGGGTGGTATGTACTGTTCGTAAAGGGTCCACAGGGAATCGGCTGGGAAATGAAATCACAGAAAGCAAGTCAAAAAGACACACACCAAACGCCGATCCCAATTCAATGGACACAGTACTTGTAAAATGCGATGGCAATCCTTCTCCGATTGAATACTGTCATTGATTTGCTTCCAAGAAATCTTTTGTGTCAAAAATGATAAAGGTCGTAACATGGTAGAATGTTTTTATACCCTCTTTTGTCGGAAGCAATAAGTCTACTTTCTGGACAGAGATGATCGTACTCCAGTGGCGAAACTAACGGGTTTAGTCACTAACATGCACATCACACACCGTTCAGAAGTTTCCTCTTAATCTAAATTTAGGCCGTGTAAAAGAGTTTATTCATCCTCTAACTTTTTTTCTGTAATTCGTTGAAGTATGTCTACCTTGTGGTAAAAAAATCACGAACAACAATCCAATCCTTATCGTCAGGGAGTATTGATCAATATCTAAGTAGCTGATCAATGTATAGCATTTACGTACCAGTGGTTAAACAGGTGACGTAACGGATGCAATTGTTCTTTGTTATTTCACTTGTATTTTGACCGACTCTTGGTAATGCGTTCTCTCATCTCAAGAGGTAGATTTTGAATGTCCTCTTCTGAACAGCAATGTCTATCTTTTGTCGGAGGTAATTAGTGTACGCTTGCACAGAGCTAATTGTACTCTAGCAGTGAATCCAAATGTTTAGTCACTAGTTCACACTACACATTGCACATAATTTTCCTCTACAGACAAAATTTGATAACGTAAAATATTTTTATAATCCTCTACCTCTTTTTTCAGAATTCGTTGTTGTTTGCCCACGCTGTTGTAGTATGGCCACGCTGTAAGTAGAAGGATGAGTAGCAACCAAAGCATTCTGGTCCTCGTCCAGTTGAACAAAGACTAACCGTTGGAACGCTTTCATATGAATCAATTCTCTTATAGCATTTAGGTACCTGTGGTTCAAACATCGGTGATGTAACGGATGCAAGTGTTAACTGTATTTTGACCAACTTTCGGTAAATGCGTTCTTTCAACTCTACAGGCAAACCACGAATGTTCTCTTGCAAAGTATCATTGACTATGTTAGTCAGCCTTTATACGAACGTTGAGGGTAACTTCTAATTGTCCTCATTTAATTCAAAAACGTTTCCTTGAGCGAAAGTGATGGATGTTGTCAGTAATATCTGATCACAGCCATTCAGAGTAACTGTCAAGAACGGACGGTAATAATATATTCTGGTATAAACTGTCAAAGCGGAATAATCGGATAAACGCAGACTTGATCCATATACATCTGACTTATTTGTTGACTTTTGTCAATTTCATCTTGTGAATTTCCTCAGTCACCAGTTTAGATTTTGCTTTGGAAAGTCCTTGCCAAATTTCCTTGTAGATCTTCTTGCAATTCGTTTGGCAATCTTCAAAAATTATTTTTAGATGGGGTTTAAATACATATATAGGTGTTGTCTAACGTCTGACTCCAAGCCAAGCTAGTCTCTTAAACGACATGGTATGCTACTTCATTGACTAGGTCCCACTAAATGTAGGTAGAGAGACGACCATCAAGCATGTTCCAGGTAAGTGGAATATTTCTGCTGCCACTCGTGAAGCGTCAAACTACAACAGAAGCACTTTACTTTGTCCCCTTTGCTCAAGTACATAAATCTGGCTGTGGCTAATTCTTTGGAGATAGGTCCTCCCAGATATTTTAGCCAATTTCCTCTGAAGGTTTGGAATCGATTTTCAAAGTTTCAGTATTCAGGCAATCGCACAGGGAACGAATATTCATCTTTCATAGAATCATTAGAAATCAGGCAATATATCTGCTTTTGCGAATGTTGATGAAATCATTTCATTCTCTTCTTTTTCTCTCAACCCTCCATTCTCACATCAAGATGAACCGATCTTAAAATGTGTTCACACTGAAGACGCTCCATTACATAGGCCCTAATTATGTAATCGAGATGGAGGGGCGATAATCGAAATATCTAATAAGAAACTATGAAGACCGAAAAGTATACTTCGAATATCAAGCTTCGTCAAAAATATTAGTTTTCCACACGAATCATGTACATTTTTAGTGATTGAACTAGTGTGACATTTTGCTATTTTATATTAGGTAGACCTCAGTATACTATCCTGATCGCCAAGACATTTTTTTTTGTAAACAGCCGACTGCAAAATCAAACTTGTGCAAAAGTTTTGGACAATTTCACCAATCACAAAAAGTTAACAAGCTAGTGACATAACTGAAAATTCTTCTCATTTGAAATAAGTGAAATTGGCGAGTGAAAATTTATTTTCATTGCTTGGCATAATCTGTTTTGATTTGTTATCGTCCTTAATATAATGCATATAAATATTTTCGCACAGAGAGAGAGAGAGAGAGAGAGAGAGAGAGAGAGAGAGAGAGAGAGAGAGAGAGAGAGAGAGAGAGAGAGAGAGAGAGAGAGAGAGAGAGAGAGAGAGAGAGAGATTTAAGCTGGCACTGCATTTTACATATATTTACTTCTGTATTTTAAAGCTATATATTTAATGTCTTAAATAACCGAATAATCTCATGCATGTTTGGATTCTGCCAGCAATAAAACATATATAGTACACCCCAGGTAATAATCTGTCACAGAGGCAATGACTGAAATCGAATATGTAAGAGTTCATAATATATAGAAAATTAAATTTTTATGTAATCTTGATGGTAATATTTGTACTTAAATGTGTGCAATAAACGACTCTAGTTTTGTGTACGAAATGACCATAGCATTATGTACGAAACGATCTTTGCTTTGGGAACGAAACAACTCATTTGGGAACTAAACGACTTGGGTATGGAATAACCTGCTTCGATGTTTCCATAGTGTCCCAGCTCTAACAATGTTCATTGTTTCAATTCGCGAAAGAAATGTGTTAACACAAACTCTCTTTTCATTTGAAAGCAGTCAGTAATTTCACCAAATGCACATATTGAAGAATTATGTATACAAGCTAGATTAAAATTTTGTAAACATATAAGTTATATGCTCATCAAATATTAGAAGGAAATATATGCCGATCTGAAGCAGGTGGACAGTGACGCATCAGTCCATGCTAGTGTCCACAATGGAGAAAGATGAGCAACGCGAATGTCTTTTTTTTTGGCAGGCGCAGATATCATGAAACTTTTCTTACTGGGTTGGCCTTCATTCCATTTGGCAAAACAGTTAATTAGAACTTCTTTTTACATTGCAGCACATCCTTAAAGTAATATCTACATCTATGCAAAACCCAGTATTGTCAACATCATAGTTGTACAGTGTTGCTTGTTGGACAATGCAAACTATAATTTATGAATATATTAAATAGCAAAGGCCCAAGAATATTACTGGTGCCAATTGAAAGCCTTAGATAGATTCATTAGGAATGGATTATCTCCTCCATGCACGTGTTTTCAAGAGCACGTCATCAGTTTTCAAGGAGGCAAAGAAGTATGATACCCATATCCAGATCGTCAAGAAGATTAATATTGATGTATGATTTGTCTAAAATTGCACATTCAGTTGAGACACAATTTTCTTTTAATACATTTTATATAAAAGGAGGAAATCTAACAGATCTATATCTTTTTAGACAAAGGGAAGGAAATATGGTTTTTCATCTTTGTATGAGAAGCATGTGCTTGACTGAGAAAGTTTGAAAAACGTTGTAAGAAAGTACTGTTAATCAGCTAGGTCACGAGTCCCAACAACGCCGATTGGCCATATTGTACCATTTGTAAAGAGACATTGTTAATTCCAGCTTTATTTTGATATTGTTGTTACTTTTTAGAATCTAAACAAAGGATTTATTTTTAAAGTAGTCTTTGAATACATAACACATTCAGAATTCTAATATTTTGGAAATGTGACTATAGTCGAGATTGTATGGGTTGGTGCTTGCAAGTAAGGCTATAGTCGAGACGGTATTAGTAGGTTCTTGCAGGAAAGGTTAGTCGAGACGGAATGGGTTGCTGCTTGCAAGTAAGGCTTTAAGCGAGACGGTATGGGTAAGTGCTTGCAGGAAAGGTTATAGTCGAGACGGTATGGGTTGCTGCTTGCAGGTAAGGCTATAGAGTCAGGACGGTATGGGTTGGTGATTGCAGGTAAATCTTTAGTAAAGACGTTATGGGTTGGTACTTGCAGGTAAGGCTTTAGTCAAGACAGTATGGGATGCTGCTTGCAGGTAAAGCTATAGTCGAGACGGTATGTGTTGGTGCTTGCAGGTAAGACTATAGTCGAGACGGTATGGGTTGTAGCTTGCAGGTAAGGCTATAGTCTAGACGATATGGGTTGGTGATTGCAGGTAAGGCTTTAGTCAAGACAGTAGGTGTTGGTGCTTACAGTAAAGACTATAGTCAAGACGGTATGGGTTGGTGATTTCAGGTAAGGATATATATATATATATATATATATATATATATATATATATATATATATATATATATATATATATATATATATACTTTAGTTCTCATATCCCGGTTCAAGATATTCAGTTCAAGACGAATTATAGTTCTCAATTCTGCTTTATATTGTGAAGTCCTTCAGTTGAGTATATTATTTTGATTTTACCCTGTAAGAAATACAAATTACATGGACTTATACAGGTGATGCTGGCATAACTTATGTAATCTACAATTAACTACCATATATCTTTTGTAAGCGGTGCTAGAGTGTGTTTCAGTATAACAACAGGGGATACATATATATATATATATATATATATATATATATATATATATATATATATATATATATATGCATGAATAAAAGTTATAAATTATCCTAGAATTGTTTCACATAACAAAATGTAAAATGTAATTTAAAATATTCTATACTCAATTGAAGAAACTCTTTAAAATTTGAAAATAAAATCGCTATTTTGAGCTGTTGAGAAGAAATCGTGACGTTCATGGGTTGCTAATAGTATCGTCCTGACATTTCTTATTTATAGTTTCATTCATTCATGTTCTCTACATCTAGGATCGGTAACCGTCCTTACAATTTATCAGGGCTACTTCTTTCATAAGTCCATAACTATTTAAAGCAAATAAAATATATCTTTTTGATCAAATACGAACAATCGGTCAAACTGTCACTTGAGAAGATGACAAACTGCTAGTCATTTTTTATTACCGCATATGGTTGACAACAGCCAATCAGTAAAGCACAACAAATTTTCTTTCCATGTCAACACTGTTTACATAGCTGGGGGTGGAGTGGGGTGTAATTAGTTTACTTTAAAAAGATTTTGCAGAATTCCTTTCACGTGTAATCATGGTAGTAATACAATCTGCATCAAATGTAAATCTATGAGATAATGGGAAAGCGTCAGTGGAAGCAAATGTAGTACAAACAATTAATGTTTTCATCATTTTAAAATATTTTTTATGTATTGTATCCTTCAAACTTAATATCTACAAACACATTGTTTAAAAGAAAATTAAACAATATATGCAGGATTTCCAAAGATATGGTTTGTTTAATGATAATAAAGGCTCCAATGTGATATATTTTAATTTGAAATAATTTAAAAATATTAATTTACTATTCATACTGGAAAAGAACTGACATATTACATGAGGGCAGAGTGAGTATCAAAGCACTGAACTTCTGTCCAAGCATTGTCACACTATTTTTTTAAAATAACATTTTAAACCTTCTTAAATAGATATCATACAGTTGTGCAGGAAAGAAATACTTTAGGAAGTACGTTACAGGATATTTTGCAAATGAAAATCTTCTCACAGTAATTTACATCTCCTGACACTAATTTACAACTCATGACACTAATTTACAACATGTATCATAACTATTGTGACCGAGAAGTTGTAGGGCATCAATGTAATTTACATACTATTTTTATTTTTTTAATCTATGGTCTCAAGAGAAATGACCATAGTCGATTTCACTGGCAATATGTACATTATTTTCTTGAGCCTCTAAAATTATAACAAGAGTAACCTGAATGCAAAAATAATTTCTAAAATTCAAGACAAGACCATTATTGCTTCTAAGATTTTAAAGATAGTCGTTGTGACAACCATATTGGATGTAATACTAGTACTACTTTTATTTGGAACCAATAAATTATCAAAAGAAGTATATTGGTGAAACCCCATTCTGATATTAGCCATGTATTCAAGTAAAGAATTGGTTATAAATAAATTGTGTAAACTCAGTGAATATCATGCCTTTATTTTCAAGATGTAAAGCTGAATTTATTTACTCAGTTAAAGTTGGATCTGCAATGTTCATCAGGTCGGAATGAGTATTTCTTTTCTTCAGAAAACACACGCACACACACACACAGAGTGGGATAGGTATGGACACAATTCTTTTGCTTTTTAATAAAATTAATTTCTGATATGCAATAAACACCTTGACCACTCTGCTTTCCAAAAGACTTAGCAATTGGGCCATAACTTGAAAACAACTCAGAAATCACCATAAAATATGTGTGCCACAAGACTAATGAATATGCTCCAACCAGGAATCCAACCTGAACTGTGAGGAATCATACCCATCAGGCAGCTCTCGTGTACTTGAAACTCATTCACATCAGTAAAAAGACATGTAAAAACAAGGTCGAAGGAAAGGGTTCGAGATTTATGGGAACCAACCGCTAGGAACACGGAAAATAACAGTCAGATAAACACATTAACCCAATGATCATACAAATACAAACTTATATAATACTTCTCTTTGACTTTGTCTAAGTAATGTTTGAGTCTTATTAAGTTAAACACTGTGAAACAGCATTTACATACTTCTTGACTTTGTTTATGTATCGTTGGGGTCTTATTAAATGTACACACTCGTAAAACAGCATTTACATAGTTCTTCTTGACTTTGTTTCAGTTTTTCAGTTTTGCTCTATGTAGCATTTGGGTTTTATTAAATCACACATAATCACACACAGCATTTACATACCTTTTGATTTGGTGTATATAGCGATTGGGTCTTATGAAATTGAAACCATTAAAGCAGATTTTATATATTTTGCGTTAATATAGTTTATGCAGCTTTTGAGTATTATTAAATTTCACACGTCAAACAGAATCAAAATTGATTGTTATGCAATGGTTTGATTGCGACGTGAATAGAACAAACCACGCTTCAGAATTCAGTGATATTAATTGTGATTTATTTTATTGCTATTCATTCGATGGTTTAATATTTGGCATATACACATTTAATAGTTTGTCAGTCACACTGGATGGCAGATGGGCCAATATTATGAGTCTGATTTTGGATAGCCAGTATGGAACGTAACGACTTTTTGGACTCTCGTTAGTGACTGCATCCAGCATACGCTCAATGACCTCATTTACATTGGGACGAGCCCGCTTCATTTGTTCTGTGATATTCTTCAAGAAAGCATCGAAGTACTCCTCTCCATACACATCTTTCACTTCAGTTGGGGTTTCGCTCCAGGACTTCCTGTTCATGTTAATCAAGTTGTCTGTTTCTGAGATTGGGGTCCTACAACAAAAACCAAGACAATTACAAGCACACTAACACTAAACATAAGCAAGAAAAACAAGGAGAGTGATTACGCAAAATATCTCGAAAATCTTTTACAAAGAAATTAGAAGTCTTGAACATAAATCCCTCTATGGGACTGATGCTAATCTGGGTAAAAGAAACTTCCAGAAATTCAGGAAAGACCATGTCTTTCTCTTTACTGTCACGTGTGGAAGTAGTCTGATATTTTTCATTGATAGCAAGATTTTCAAATTAGCTGCTTTGATACAGATACTGGATGTCAGCTTGCCAACATTTTAATTTAAAATAAAGTATACATTTGTAGAAGTCTTTTGGTGAAACCACTATGTCAAACTGATTACTCATTCAGTGGGAATAATGACAACAAGCTCTTTAGGACAGTCATCATGGCAGCCATTTGGATGAACGACTGGCAATAGTTTCGTCAAAGACCAAGTAGGCATCATAAGATGTTTTATTGGTGAAAACCCCTGTTGATGTAGTTATCCATGTGGAGAGGAACAGAAATACCAATATAGCAATATCCATTCACTGTTAG
This sequence comes from Potamilus streckersoni, assembly GCA_016746295.1. Lineage (NCBI taxonomy): Eukaryota > Metazoa > Mollusca > Bivalvia > Unionida > Unionidae > Potamilus > Potamilus streckersoni. The sequence goes on from JAEAOA010002295.1 coordinate 471,293, forward strand.
CAATAGCCAGATTTTAAAGATGCATGTGGCAGCCATAGTGGATGGCACTATTTTTATTTAAGAGCAACTGGACAGCATGAAACGTTTACTGGTGAAAACGCCATCTAAATATTACTTTCTGTTCAAGTAGAGTTGTCATAACAAGATTTGTAAGATGGCTGGCAAGGTGGTCATATTGGAAGTCAGATTGGAATCATTTTTATTTTGGACAAGTTAGGCAGCATAAGAAGTCTTTTAGTGAAAACCCATTGCATCTTGTATTCCTTTTTAAAAACAAAATTAACCTTATATATGTCTAATCATAATGATTATGAAATGTTAAATATATCTAAGTTATTCTAAAATCGATTACATCAATTCCATTGTTGTCAGAATTATGAGCATCTTGATCTGGTAGCGTTATTTCCAAATCATATAATAGTTATCGCTTTTGAAAGTGTACGCCGTTTAACTAATTCTCGAACATAAATGCCAGCACGATATACCACAACCTAAATGTCTCATCCACATCGTCCAGTTTAGATGATTTTGCAAACTATTTATTTTACACGATGCTGTCTAAGTTCATACATAGATTTATAACTGTTAAATGTTTACGTGTGGTTGTCAAAAATATTTAGTAGTTTGTAAGTAAATATTTTTTCTATGAAATATCTTCTTATGTCATTTTACATTTAAGCAATATCCTGGTCAATCGATTCCTTAAATATAGTAGCACGACAATTTTAAAATGCATTATTTTTGTTTTAAATCTTCACTTATAACTAATTTGACTTCGATTGTCCAGACTCATTAAGCTTTTATTTCCTGCTTTTTCACATTCACGTGAGCTTATTGTCTTCCTAATCGTTTCATATCATCCACTAAAATAGCATTTTAGTCTCCTGATTCTACGCAATCTTTGCATCTATGGTATCTTTAACTTCGTTTTTCCACTTACACCAACTTACACCAACAGTGTTTTTGGTTGCATTTGTAACACCTTACAACTAATTGCCCCATTTATTTTACTAGGTGACAAAGTTACGAAAACACATGTATGTTCAAAATTACGAATCTCATATATGTGGTGCAAAGTATGTTATGTACTGATTATTTCTGACCGTTTTACCTATTTAGAATGCATGCGCTCCAGATGCAACTGTTATTTAGTAACCGAACAAGTCCGATCCTTGCAATGTATCTGTAATGTTCCTTGCTTGCTACAAGTAAAGCCATGTCTATTGATCTATAAGTAGTGATACCGTATCAATTGATTACTTTTTTAAAAGTCCGTCCATTTATCAAATTTAATTTCGAGTGAAATACTTCCACATTCAAGTCTTTATGGCTCTTTTAAACCTTTCTACTACCTATGCCTTTTGTCTAAGAAATTTGAAAGTTATGTGTCCTTTTCCTTTTCCAACTAGTGCTTAAATTTTCTGTAGTAAAACTACTTTCTTTTAATAAATTTTATCTTTTCTGATGTAAATATTTCAAGATTTATAAAAACACATCGTGAATGTTATCTCAATCTTTAATTTTTTACTTTTCAAGGTTATTTTGAAAATATGCTATCAAAAATGTATTTATTTCAATTTTTATATCTTTGCCTTTCCTTGCATGTTAATAATATATGTATGTCACTGGTCACTCATGAGTTTAATGCCAACTCTGTTGAAGTGAAATCAATTCCTCCCTTGGTTATATAATCTGCAGTTAGATCGTTCTGTTAATTATACGTTACTTTCAGAATCCCTTTCTTTAAAAAAATAAATTGTTTCATCATTTATTTACTTAATGTTTTGCCGTTAAACTTATTCGCGCATATAAGTGACATTTGGACTTTTAGTATCGCAGTGTTTTAAATATTGTTCTTTGTCTATTATCTATAACGATGGTACAACTGATATCGAAATAATGCTTCTAGACTGATAAATTATCAACAAGCCTACTGGACATCAAAGTAAAACATACCTTTATTGTCAGCAATATGAAACATTTATTCAATCCTTTCAAGAATTTAAGCTTTATGTCAAATTTTACCATGGCTAATTAGAAAGGAAAAACTTCATGTTCTGTGTCACTATTTATCATTTAAAATTTAAATTTGTTCTGCATAAAATCTACATCTGGTTTTGTTGAATCGTTGTAGAATGACCTGACCTTCACCTTGCAATATATTTTTTTCCCGAATACTTATTTGTGTTTTACTCGAATCAATAAATAATTTGCTCTTACCTCGTACAGTAATGTTTCAAATTAATACATGACACCATTGATATCATAATTTATGATTCTTATCTCGATCGTATCATCATTAAATGCAAAATGTAAATTAGTGTCGTTTCTAATACCAGGTAGTGCCTCGTTTTAATGTTTGACCCCCTCCCAACATTTTCTTGTATGTGACCATATTTTACACGCTTGTATGTGACCACGCTTTACACGATCCACACCAGTAAACAAATTTACATTATCACCTCATATTGATATTATAACTTTCATGTTAAACTCATTGATATTGCAACTTTCTTGTTAAACTCATTGATATTGTTGCTTTAATGTAAAACACTTAAAGTGTTTCCATCAGCTCTCCTAAAATTGTGTAATGTAAGTCAATGTAACTTTATGCCATTGATTATATTGCGTATAATAATACCGTTCATTTGCAATGTCGAAAACAGAAACAATATATAACACAGTCCTGAGACGTGGATGTACATTTGGTTCGAGAGTGATATACGTATCGATACTGAAGACAACATCATTGTATAATATGGTTCTGGAACCTGGGGATACTTTTGGTTTCAAAACAAATTATGAATAAAATGTTCGTTCATAACGACACGAGATTTTAAATTAGAAAATTGACTAATATATTCGATGGACTTACTGGTATTTTAGTTTGAAAATAATATTAACGATCCCGCAATATTTTTGTAAATTGACGCGAAGTGGTAATCTACAGAAATAAGAGCATATATTAAGCTGGATTAAGCAAGTTTTAACTGGTTAAGTCGTCCTAAACTTTCACACACACACACACACACACACACACACACACACACACACACACACACACACACATATATATATATATATATATATATATATATATATATATATATATATATATATATATATATATATATATATATATATATATATATATGGTTACGTATATGTGATTAAAATGCTTTGTGTACGTTTTAAACTTTTTATTTTATTGCACTAAAATGAATATTTTTGATAGATTCGGTAATCTTTTTCAGTAATGAGACATTTTCTTTTAACAAATTAAATTTTTTTTAAGACGAAGAAGTATTACGATAGAACTTTTTTTTAGTTATTTTAGTTCGTCTTGGACTGCTAACAGTGTCAACAGGAAGTTAAAATGATTGGTCAGTATCAAAGGCATACTTTCTTTGCGCGATCACTATGTATAAGCATCGTTTTTTAATGATTGGTTCATAAGTGGGGACACAAATTGGTGTACGTGCTAAAGTCCGTGTAGTAAGAGACCACATGACCAATATCGCGAGACTTGATATGATGTTTTGGGGGTTTTAAATACGTATTTTTACTATTCTTCAGGCAGAGTCATCCTAACATCTTGAGAGAACAAGGTGTATTATTTTATTTGTTACCAGATTGTTTGATCTTCATCTGATTTTTGAATTTTACAATTTGTTCCCCTGGAAACTCAACAAATTGACTCTTAAAAAATTTTTCTGAAACATATTTATGGAAAAGTAATCTGGAATTATTCCGAAACAAAGACTGTGATTCAAGTGAAGAACTAATGATATTCGGACACTTGACCATATCTGACGTCATCGCCTTCCAAGTTTGTACTTCGTCGGGACTTGAACCTGGATTCTAATATAACTATTTAGTGATAGGACGTTTTAAAATATACAAAGCATGTCGCCTTTCATTCTTTTTTTTGTTACTGAAACCGAGCCCTTGTTACGTAACAATATATATATATATATATATATATATATATATATATATATATATATATATATATATATATATATATATATATATATATATATATATAACTTGGCGACAAACAGTGCGAAACTAGTAACTAACTAGCCTGAGCGCTTTCGACTCTTAATGAATATTTTTCCAAGGCAAATACAAAGCATATGCAAAAGAAACAAATAAATACAAAAACGTTGTGTTTGTAAAACTCTAAATGGCTGTCTCCACATGAGTTAAACCTATATATACATTGTATCAGCCTGCCTCTATAGACTTGTTGCGAATTGCGAATATTGAAAACTGTTTATTATTCCCTGAAATTCTACGAGCCAAAACGACACCTATTACTTTGTGTACATTTCTATAACGCAGATTATATCCCACCAGAACTGAAAGAAATACCATATTGTAAAGAAGGCAACTAGTAACAGTAGCGGCCTTAGCAAGGTGCTAACCATTTGACCTGGATTACTCACATGCTACCTAAGTAATAGCCTCCAAGTAATTTGGATGCATATATGAACAACGTTAAGTCTGACGACACCACATCCCATCAACAATCAATTCTAAAATAAAGAACAATAACACATAATTTTTAATGAATATTTGTTGTTGTCAAATTCAAATGCAGTGTACTCCATGACTATGTGAAGGTCTTGCTGCGTCTAAAGAATTTGACTCGCCAATATTCATGCTCTATTAGTCAAGTGACATTGTTTTAATTGATTCTGACTTAAAGCGCTTATGCTAATTTAATGTGCAGGAACTGTTATTGATAATTTCACTGTATTGGGATTAAAACTACCCTTGCACGTAACCTGGTCATCGGAACTCTCTCCATACGTTGCTCATGTCACGTTATGTCCGTGTCCCGTACAGATCAATTTCCACACACTAAAATTATTAATCAATTAAATACAGCATAAACGATAGTGGGAGTATGAATGCAGAACGTATATATGGTGGCAATATTTAGTGACGAATGAAATACACTTCCCCGTTTCCGTTTGATTTTTATATAATTATGTCTATAATACATACAATTCTAATCCATTACCACCAACCTAATACACACATGCATCTGAACGCACGTCTAAAAGCACACAAACGCACATTCATTATCATATTTATCTCAATGAAATAAAATTGGTAGTGTGCTTGCTCTGTACCTACATGAACCTGGATTCGGTTCCATAATAATACAGTGTTGCCTATATAAGGGTCGATGGTTTTCTCATATACATCGCATATAAATTACCAGAAATGCAGTAAACAGACTTTTAGCGTCGCCGATTTTCACGCCTTTTAACTTAAGAAAAGATATAGGGAAGAAAAAAATATATAAGAAAACACAAATAATCCGGTGAGTAACATACACAAAGAAAGAAAGACATGATGTTACTTACTTGTACAATCCTGGCTCAATTGTGATGACCCTGACATTGAATTTTGCCATTTCTTGTCGAAGAGCATCTGAAAAAGCTATGCAGGCCTTTTTTGACATCGAATAGGCTCCAAATGCAGGCAAGGTAAACCTTCCTGCGGTAAAATAATACTGATAAATAGTATTAGTTAAAATAAAATCAACCGCATTAAATATTAAACATATATATTAGATTGTATCGGTGACAAAATAATTTTGAAACCATCCAAACAGAAGAAGCATGATGTAAATGGGATCAAACAAAAACTTCCAATTCATATAGAAATTTGATCACGTTCTGCCGGAGTGAGTGTATTAACCGTGTAACCTGCATCATATAGACATACGATGGGTATTACAAATGTTCTAAATTAGTGCTATGTGCAACAAAATTCTTTATTAGTGAACACTTACAGTGCATCCTCGAAGTCATCCCCCCGAGGCATCTGCACATACTTTCGAATTATCCGTAAACTTTATCTAAGCTGACCTTGATAATATTCTATTAATACCATAAAAGCGCCTGGATTTTACAGTAAGCTCTTTGCTCAGTAGAAACTTCTTTAGGCCATAATACGTTTTGAGAAATCATGTACAATTATTGGATAGAGGCTATGACGACGACTGATGAAAGGAGATTAAAAAGACTAAGAAAACAACCATGACGACATAGAAGAAACAGAGCAGAAAATTGGAAAAAGGAAATATCGGACAGTTATAACCGTTATAAAGTACGAACTTTGAATTTCTAAGTGATGAATAAGATTCAAATGAAGCAACGAAAATGTTTAAACGAGTGGGGTTAACTATCGTTAATATAATTGAAACATGCATGATAGCAAATATGGTACAATGCTTACAAATATGTTACATTGCTTACCAATATGATAAAATACTTACAAATTTGTTACATTGCTTACCAATATGATAAAATGCTTACAAATTTGTTACATTGCTTACCAATATGATAAAACGCTTACACATATATTATAATGCTTACCAATATGATAAAATGCTTACAAATATGTTAAATGCTTACCGATATGTTACAATGCTATCCAAAAGTGTACAATATTTACAAATATGTTATAATGCTTACCAGCATGAGAAAATACTTATAAATATGTTAGAATGATTATCGATATGTTACAATGCTTACCAATAGGGTACAATGCTTACAAATATATCATAATGCTTACCAATATGATAAAATACTTATAAACATGTTACAATACTTACTAATATGATAAAATGCTTATAAATATGTTACAATGATTATCGATGTTACAAAGCAATAGGGAACAATGTTTACAAATATGATACAATGCTTACAAATATCAATACTATGGCTACTGAAAATAACGGTTGGGGTATTTCAATATTTGGGCTTCAGTATGGCGTAAACTAGATGGAAAAATGAACTGTGCTGACGGAAACGAGTAATATCCTAGTTAATTCATTAGAATAATTATAGGGTGTAAATTTAAAATTAGTTTTGTCTTTATATAGCCACATACAACATAAATTCATATTGTTCTTTAATCATAAAACATTAAAAATTATTAGTTCAAATCGAGATATTAATTTTTATTCTCTAGTACCTGCATGACCAAGAGTGTCTTTCTTGATTTCATTTCAGTTCTGCATGTGTGGGTGGGCGTGGTGTGATGTGTGATATGATCTCCCACTTCTACTATGCTTTGGTAATCGTTATCTTGGTGAAAAGCGGTGTTATTGCCCGGATCGAGCAAATAATAAAATAAGATATACAAATTTTGGAGAGTATAACGGAGATCTGAGCAAAGATATATAACACAAACACGACCATCCGTATCTAAAATAAAACTATTTAATTAATTACATAAACAAAATGAAAAACACAACAGTTGGATCATACACATTCTCTTAAGAATAGAATTACAAAATTTATGCGAGATGCAATTAATCTCTCTATTATAATATATAAAACAAAATCTGTCATAAAAATGAGTGACTGATCGAACTCAAGTTGCCGGCAAATCGGCATAACCGGGTTGTTACCTACCCCTTCCTGATCACTGTTGGTGACAGGTCAGTGTTGCCGTATATAGTTTCCTTTATTTTCTCTGCCTACTTTCTTAGGGCCCTCAAAAGTAACTTGGTTGCAGTCTTTGCCCACTATGGGGTGCACATTTATGGAGATATTTTTTTTTTCATTCAAGTAAATACAACGTAAACTAAATATGTCAAGTTTTTCTTATCTGGTGTCGAACAATATTCCCATATTGTTATGGCAGATATCGTGAGATCAGGTCATGGCTAAGGTGGAGAGACTAGACTGTGTTTCGAGTGCCGTTGCTGCGCGATCGTTAAAAGAGCAAAATGGGAATTATTGGAACTTTGTACGCGATTGGAACAAAGGCTTTTGAGGAAGCTTTCCGAATGGTTCCGACACCACCGAAAGATTAGAGAGGATACGATGTGGAAAGCACGAAGAGATAGGCTGTTGTGCGAAGAAGGAGGGCTGTAGACGGAAATTTACGGTACCGGAAGTACCGTAAAGAAGGCCTAGAAAACAGAAACCACAAGTACCGATAAGGAGAGCCGGGAAACGGAAACAAGGGTACCTGAAGTACCGAAAGGAATGAAAGGCGGAAGTTACCGAAGAAAACAGTCTCTCCTTTAATTTCGCGGGATGAAATAATTGGCAATTTGGATAGGTCGTGCATTGATTGGAGACAATGACATTTAAAAATTTTCTGTAGTTGTGTAATACTTCGATATAGTTTTTAAATTGTTATTATGTTTACCTTATTAATTGTATACTTTAATACCTAGACCGTTTGAATTGGAAACTGGGGCGTGGAGCTATTTAAACTTGAATATGTTCGTCCTTCTCCAGGGTTAGTAATAATTCCGGAGGATGGCAAGTGACAAAGAGAGCGCATCGGCCGGGATTTTAAATTGGCATAAATATCACCTTTACTAGCAAAGAAGTATTTAGTATTATTGACATTTTAAGAGAGATGTTCCATTTGGTGTATTTTGTATTTTCACATTTGCTTGTTTTAGATTTCATTCACTTAAATTAGTAATGAAACAAATATCTGGCAGATATCTTATCTGAGAGAAGTCAGTTCGTTGGAAACGGGTAAGTATTTAGTTCACAAGAATTTATCGCATATGTTAACTGTAGTAAGCTGAGAGAAGGTATCACCTGTAGATAGTAGTCACTTTACGATGGCGACAGAAAGGTAGATGATAAAGTATTTTCGCGCCATTGGCAGGGAAGACTTTTGTTGCAAGGAGGACTGCCTCGCAATGTTCATCGAGAAACGAATAAAACATGGAATGCAGACAAAGAAGCAGAACGACGATAGAAGCGGGTGCAAGGGAGAAAGAAACGGAATTATATAGAGATTGATATTCTTATATTCCTCAATTTTCTGAAGATTTTAAGATAAAGTATAGAAATGCAATGTAATATATTGAATCACAAAAATGTTGATTCGTTACTTATAAAGTCTTCTGAATTACTTGTAATAGCAAACTTATACACATATTCATAAAGCTACCAAATAGATAGATTACAATATGATTCTGCTTTTAAAATTTTTAAAAAATATAACTAGAGTAAATATATTGAATTGAGTATATAGTATCCTTTATCTTAATGAAGTACTTTGTAGAGAGTCTGATCACATTAATCCATGCCTGATATTACAAACGTTCTGAGATCTCATTTAAACCACCAAGTAGCATAATCAGTATATCATCATCGATCTGATCACAGAAATCAGGGTAAATCACTGGAGGTATATACGAAAAAAGACTTTCCATCAAGTGGTTTCTGTCGTCTAAGGTTAAGGGACAATTCATCTAAATGTGCAAAATACGGTCATGTCTTATTTTGCCACATAAGGGGCACAGTCCAGGTCTTACTTTCCTTCCCCCAATACGAATTAATATCCCATATTCCATTTTTCTCTTTTACACTTGTAAGCAACTTTCCATATGTGGTGCAATTTTAGTCCTGGATTAATTTTTAGAAATCTACGCAATCCCTCTGATGGATTTATAATACACATGTCATGTTTTCTCTCCTCAAATACCCGTATTCTTGTCCCAATTAAGTTTTTCCATGATATTATGTCTTGGAAATTTTCTAGTGAAAATGAAGTCGTTGAGATAGTCTTCTAAATCATACTTTTTTGAGTACAGAACTTATATCATATATACAAAAATATAGCTATGCTGGGGGTCAAAGATCAAATTTCCAATAGTCCAGAGAAAAACCATTTTAGCAATTAAGTTTGCCGATGCGACTAAGGAATACGATGTTTTGTTTATCTATGCGAGCTTCCATTGAAATCATATCCAAGGATGATATCGTAGATCCAATAGGCGATCTTTGAGGAAAACCTTGTACTCTTCGGGCGAAATACTGTTGTATTATCTCCAATGCTTCAATGCCTTGATATGACATATTATACCAGAGTTCTGAGCCATACAGAGCAGACGGCAATATAACAATATAACTATCGAATGGACACATGATGAGGTGGTCACTGTTCTTACAGCAGTACCGAATGCAGGTCAGATACGTTAAGGGTACTGAGAACGTCGGTGCAGATTTCATGATTAGGAGTGCCGAAACAGTTTTGTTAGATAAGTAGAATCATCGAATATCATATTGTATATTCGTGTACGTAGTTAGCGTGTAGCCTCGTAGGATTTTGTTAAATTCATATCGCGTGTAAATACGTATATTCGCATGACAGTGTTAATTTTAGTGAATAACATCTCGATTTTATTCATAAGCGTGAGGGTGTCACGTTGTGTAAAAAAATTGTCAACAATTCCTGCTCATGTTTATAAATGTCTTCTGATATAATTCGTACAATACTTTGGGTAGTGACAATATGTGATATAATATTACGACTTTTGACCGATTCTGAAACAAAGAAACTATATGTCCATGAACTAGCCATTTAGTTACGGTCAAACTCGGGTAAACGTCCTTTGAAGAACGTTGCTGGCGGGGTGGGGTGGAGCAGAAACTTTGTTTGCCATTAGCAGTGATGTCACCGGTCGGCTGAGGCTTAGAGGCCCGACATTGTAAGACCTTCGTGATACTACCCAGACCGTTTTCAAAGTGACCACCGGTATCCAAACAGAACTCAGAAGTCGGATTTTGGGCGAGTTTCTCATGCAGCCAGACATTATTCTGTTTAATCCATTGTGAACGGATCAATGCACGTCTGGACATTGGTGAGAGTAGGCCATGGAGATGTTGGAGAGACTGGACTGCGCTCCGAGAGCCGAAATTTCACGATCGTTAGAAGAGCAAGAAGGGAGCTATAGGAACTTCGGTTGCGCTTGGAACAAAGGCTTCTCTGGAATTTTTCCGGGTGAGATCCAACACAACCCAAAGATTATAGAAGAAAAAAGGTGGAAAGCACGTAGAGATAGGCTATTATGCGAAGAAGGAGGGCCGAAAACGGAAACGATAGTACCGAAAGAACCGACAAGGAAGCCGAGAAAACAGAAACTAGGAAACAATGGCACAGGAAATAACGAACGGAATAAAAGCCGGTAGTCACAGATGAGTAACATAGAAGGGACAATGAAAGAAAACCCTCATACCTTTAATTTCTCGGGATGAGATAATTATTAATTTGGATAGATCGTGTATTGATTGGAGGAAATTGCATTGAACAATTATCTGTAGTTGTGTAATACTGTGATACAGTTTATTAAACTGTTAAACCTTTCACCTTATTAATTTTATATTTTAATACTTGGACCGTCTGCTTCATTGACTAGGGTCCAAGATATTTAACCTTGTAATTATCCATTCTTTTCCGGGGTTAGTAATAAGTCTACATGTGACAGTTGTATGAAATTATTTGAGAACAAGATTTCAAGAAAGAGAAAGTTTGCTAAATCTGAGACCATGCCATAAATTCATTAGGTTTGAGATAGACATACAAAGAGAGAGAGAGAGAGAGAGAGAGAGAGAGAGAGAGAGAGAGAGAGAGAGAGAGAGAGAGAGAGAGAGAGAGAGAGAGAGAGAGAGAGAGAGAGAGAGAGAGAGAATGCATGATCCAAAAGTGTAATGCATACTTTCTTAAAATATCTGCTCTAACTATTTTTATGCTTTAAAATATTTCAGACAAGATTACTGTCCTCAGCGCTAGTGAAATAATGACGTCTAAAAACTGAATGTCCTGTAAAAGTCAGAGATTTTTATTGAAATGTTTTATGGCTTGTAATGTAAGATCTGTGCTTCAGCTACTGAATAAATGACACATGTAACATAAGTCACAAGTGTTGGCCTTACTGGCAAAGACTACTTTATACTAGCATTAATCAAAGTGGTAAAGATGACGCTTTGTAATTAGCTAAATCTTTTTTTTAAAAAAATATCTACGTATATTATGTTTTCAACAACATTAAATAGCTCACCTGCGAGACTAACCACATTGATGATCCTTCCCTCTGCTTCTCTGATAAACGGGAGAAAAAGCTTGGTTACTCTAACAACCCCAAGTACGTTGACGTCCATCATTCTCTGGAACTGGGTGACGGAACACCATTCTATCTCAGTAAAAATGGCCACCCCAGCGTTATTCACTACGGCCCATAATACTGGAATAATCAAGATTTCTCTATGAGCTTTGCAATTTTGCTCGACATCAAATGACTGCATTCAGATTTTTCATTGTTTCTTTATTTCAGTCTGTCTCATTGCGTAATTTGAAGTATTTGATAGTATCTTACCTTTACAGTCAATAGATAAATCGTCGCTAAACATTCATACAAATTATATAAAGATCAAATTTGCTATAACTGATTGTTTTTGGTATAAAATAGTGTCTTATTTTCGCATTTTGTACAATATCTGGCAGACACATTTCCAGCTTAATTGACATGGACAATTTAAAGATCCTAACATAATTATAGACGTATATAAAATTAAATATTAAAATGTACCCAACCAACCTTTATCCTTCAAATTGTCTTTGACGGTCTTGACTGCGCCTCGAACCTGCCAGTCGTCAGTGACATCTAGAGGGATGATCATAAGGCGGTCTGAACATGACATTTTAAGCTTCTGGGCCCCCTCCCGGTCCGGCTGTAAACACCCTGCAAACACAGTGTATCTCAGGGCATCAAGTTTACGCGACAGCTGATTCCCAAATCCACTATCACAACCTGCAAAAGAAAACATTTTTGAAACGATCGGCGATTTAAATGAAAACGCTGAACCTTATTTCTGCAAAAAAATACGAGTTGGAAAGTGAAGTGGACAAGAACTTTATTTGGAATTTGGTAATCCGATAGTTGAGGCAAAGTCAAGATAGTTCTTTGCAGATACTGCACTTGATCCTGAATAATTCTTTCCCCATGTCTACCCACAAGCAGTCATGCGTATAAGGTCAACATAATTTGTTGCATTAACATTTGCTGTTATTACTAGATGTGCCGTGGGGACTTACTAGTGTTAGTTTTAACGAACGTTTATAAACTGGGGATATAGTTTTAAGTGCGAGATGAACGACGTTTACAATTCTGAGGGTGGGTGCGTAGGGGTGGGGTGAGGTATTTTAATATCCTAGAGTTATCAATGTTCTGCACTGTCGATGTTTGTTATGAAATTGTTGACTGTCATTTATATCATTTCTTCTACATTACTATTGTTAGAAATAGAGTGGCATCCCCTCGGCGTCATCAATTCTGTATTAAGTGCCCTTCTCGCCCCTCCTCTCTTCACTACTTGGGCCTTCTCATATGCCTTTTCCAGATCTTTTAAACTCAGTTTTCAAACTGATATTTTCTATTTATTACAGTTAAGTTTGTATTATATTTAACGTAGAATAATTATATGAGTGCACAATTATACTGTATTATGTTTATATGCTTTTACTTATACAGACATGAGACTCTATCGTATAAATTTTCAAAACACAATAGACCCTTGTTGGGTTGGGACCGGCGCCAGCTGGGGAGATAATTTTCAGGAATTCAAGATAAGACCATTTCTTCCGATTAACTGCTGAGTATTGAAACAATGTCTGATATTCTTCACTGATAAGAAAATGTTGTGGTTGACATACTGGATGTCATATTGGCACCATTTTTCACTAAGTCCTTTGGTTAAAACTCCATATCATAATGATCATCCACGGATAGAATGTAATGACAACGTTTTTACGACTGCTGTGATTGAACCATTTTGAATGTACGACTGGCACCATTTTTCATTTAGGAACAACTAAGTAATTAGGTATCCATTCTGATTAAAATCGGATCGATAGAGACAAAAATGGCATGTTTTGGTTTACCAGCGGAATTCTCAGTGCACTTAATTTTAGTGGCGTTCAGACTAAGCGTTGCAAATTCGTTTTAGGGAGTTACAGTTGATAACTATATGTTGCGAATGACGTGTCACTTTCCGAAATTTTACAGTAGTGATTTGATTGCTGTACCACGAGGTCCATAGAACATGACCTCTGGTTTCCATCAGAGGACTGGAAATATGGTTTTAATCAGACTGATTAAGCATAACAAGAAGTCTACTGGTGGAAACAAAAAACTGATATAGCATCCATTTTCCCAATTTCACTACATAATGAGATAGATTTCAATTCGGTTGAATGGGAATTTTCGGTAAATGTCTTAAAATCTTTTAACTTTTTATTTTTTTTCACTGGTTAAGAATATTATGCAATAAATTTTAAAAAAATGTCATTAATAACGGTTGTTTATCCGGTATTTTTCAATCTGGAGAGAGAATGTCGCCAGGGAGACCCTTTAAGTGCCAAATTAATTTATAATAGGACGTAAACTTCTTGCAACAGAACTGAAAAGAACACACCTATTACAGGCATTATTAATAATGAAATGGAGTTCAAATTAGGACAGTACGTTGACCACGTTCTTTAATTATTAGGTTCTCCTAAGGTTTTAAGTTCTCCTTTGTTCTTGGAGACAGATATGCAGATTTTAAACAACTTTGCTTCGGTATCAGGTCTGTATTGCAATTCTTTGAAATCAAAAGCTATTTGGATTGGAAATAAAAATAATCTAATAAAATATTTCCCGAAATTGATATTAACTGGTCAATGTCCAGTTTCAGATTACTAGGTGGAGATTTCCCTTAGAATTTGGACGATATGGTTGAAGTTTATTATTTGACGATGTTGAAGGAAGAAAAGAAATTGCTCGGCTGGTGGAACGGAAGAAATTTGTGGCCCTTTGGAAAGATTACATTGCTAAAATTTTTGATTTTGCAATTTTTTTAAAAATATTTTTGTGTTGCTTTACAAAAGTCAGTCGACTCAATACATTACTTTTCAAGTTCATATGGAGTGGCAAAACAGAGAGGTTAAAACGAGATACTCTTAAAGCTTCCTTTAATGAAGGGGAATCAAATGATTCACTGGCACTCATTTATGTTTTATATAAAACTTTCCTGGATTAGACACATACTACTGAAGGAAGATGGTTTGAGGCAAAAACTGGTTTCTGAACAAATACTTGAAACATTTGGGAATATACAGTTTTTAAATTTAAGAAAAACCAAATTCAAAGAAATCAATAAAATCAAAAGTATGTTTTGGCATTATGTTATGTATGCCTTATTACAATGGAAAAATGAACCATAGAATGTTCAGGAATACTTGTCTCAAGATGTTCCTTATTTAGAAACTATGGACACTGTTAAATCATACACAAGTCGGAAAGCTAACGGTGCTGTACTAATTAACAACATTTTGGATGTACAAGGATTTCTATTAAATTTTGATGAAATAAAATAATTTCATACAGTACTTAGGGTTTTTTAAAATAAATCCAAAATAGACCTAAACGTTCTATCACAAGTCCATATGTGTAAAGTTTCACCATTTCAAGTTTTGACTAATCAGACATTACAAGAAGTCATTTTGCAAACACTAAACGCCGATATCACTATCTACCCATTCAGGAGGAAAAGCGATAACAAGGGTATGGTTTCCATGGCAGCATATTTGACATGAGATCGAGACCAATCATTAAGGACCAAAATATAGATTATAACCAGTCTTTTCGTCAAATTGCCATATTGATATGACCTTTTTGTTTCAAGAGAACTTACGATAACAAGGCGTTCGAAATGTCTGTCTTGGCGGCAAATTTGGCACTATTTTGATTTGAGACCAGCTAAATATCATACGAAGTTATTTAGTTAAAAATTATGCGGATATGAACGGACAGACTGAAGTCGGACGACGGATATTATATCATCCCATACGTTCTTTAGTCAATGGCTAGTACAGGGAAAATATAGACCAAAAACTCCTCTTTGTATTATGTGCCCTTATGAACATTGTTCTAGAATCATGGCTTTAAGAAACGTCTTGCATTTTACACAGTGTTTAAACTGTCAAACATAGTTACTGTCCTTCTATACTGCAAGTTAATGCTCCAGGTCCCTTCGACTTTTGTGCGATATATGGCATACCCATTTCTTCCCTACCATGTGGCACCCAAGAAGACTAAAACTGTTTTCCAAAATTAAAGATTAACAATATGCAAAGCAACGCATTAAAATTTTCCAAGATATATAAAGTTATTCAGGTTCATTCTGTATTCCTATCTTAAAACTTTCGTCTAGCAAAACTAATCAATTACACAAACAAAATTAACGAAACCAAATCAAATAAAACTACATATTCTTATTCAAAACTGAAATCTGGGTTAAATAATTCTCTTAGTTCTTCAGATATAAACCAAGTTTAAAATAGAACAAGTCTGAGAGTGTTTACTTTGTAAGAAATATAACAAAATAGGAGCTATATGAAATTGACAACACTGGTTCACAATATGGTTTTTAAAGTAATGACTTTTTTTAAATGGGTCATAACCGATATTACCCTGTTCAAGCCCAAAGAAGCACTTTAATACTTGATCGAATGGACTGTATGATAAAAAAAGCTTACGAGTTACTAATTTCATATATTGCTGACTCATTAAATATGCTAAGCTCTCACCCATATTTGCGAAGCTAAAGTCTCTCGAGTCAAACGTAAAACCGACATAAATGTTATCCAACTGTAGGTACTGGATGTACAGGGTTCAATTAAATCTATAAAACTAGAACACTGATGTAACAACTAATCAGTTTACATAAATGTATTAATAGTCTTTGGAATAAAGATTAACCATTTCGCTCTAGCCCACATAAATAAATTAAAATGTTATGTGATATAGAAATGTTGTGAGAAACAGGATTAAAATAACAATCAAACATGCGAGCAAACAAACGATCCAGCCTGGTGGGTTGGAATAAGATTAGTACATAATAATATATAATTCCTTCAACATAAGCCTCTCAATGAACGAAACCGTCCCTCGTTTGAAACCCCCTGGAGTCATTAAAAAAATCATCATGCATGAAATAGCGAATATCGTCGATAGTTTGAATCACAACAAAGATTTGTGCACACCATTTCTTTTTCCATTTCCTGATGTCTGTACGGTGGGTTTAGCATATATATATATATATATATATATATATATATATATATATATATATATATATATATATATATATATATATATATATAATATATATATATATATAATATATATATATATATATATATATATATATATATATATATATATATATATATATATATATATATATATAGAGAGAGAGAGAGAGAGAGAGAGAGAGAGAGAGAGAGAGAGAGAGAGAGAGAGAGAGAGAGAGAGAGAGAGAGAGAGAAAGAGAGAGAGAGTTTAGATATATTAACTGTTTTTGTATTTCCTCTTTTTGGAAAAATGAAGTCGTAAAAAAGAAATGAAATAATAGATTGTATATAAAAACTTGAGAAGTGGGATTGGTGGCAATGCAGAGTTGCAAAGATGACTAGAAGAGCTTTGCAATCAATAATCAGGTATAGAAGAAATAAGAACTGGGCTTGGATCAGTGAACTGTAATCCTCTTTCGTCCCACGAAATGTTCATTTCCTAGCAATGTGATCCGAACAAATGCACAAATTTAAAATATTTAATGGATCCTAAACACCAACCTTCTGCAGGAAAGTTGAGAGGACACTCAACTAGAGTTGACTTAGCTTAACACAACTATACTGAAGCAAAATAATTTTGGCGAGGTATTGCTACTGAATTTGTCATAAAAGTGAGTGATCCCTGTAACGAAAGGTCGTTTGTATACATCTTGGTGTTTAAAGTCGACATTAACACGGTCTTAACACGTACATCTAGTTTTAACACATTGACCATTGAAGCTGGTGATCTTAACATGGTATCACTTGTATTCAAGTATTTGCCAACACCCTTAAGAAGTCTTACAAAACACTTTTTAACCGCTTCTGTTCAAATCTATACATTGCTAACAACAGAGCATCTTTTCTATTCTGAAACAAATTCCAGGCTATCTCGATAGCTCAGCAAAGCATAAAGCGAAAGGCAGCTGAATGCGAAGAACAAAAGAAATAAAGATAGTTTTGCCAGAGAAAAAACCAAATGGAGAGATATATGTTGTAAAAGGTTGTGTTCAGAATGAGTTAAAACTGCATGAATAACATGTTAATCTATATTTTACTATTTACAAACTTTGATAAATCATAAATCTGATTAAAAATATGAAATTCGATAAAATTGAATGGCATATCTCGATTTTAGCCAGGTTAGATATATATTGATTTGTTAAAAAAACTTGATGTTTGTTCTTGCTGGGTTATATCCTTTGCTTATGCGAGGAAGCATCATTGTATCCTGCAGAAACTTAGGAACTCGTTTGCAGATCAGAGAAGACAATTGCAAAAAAATTGTATTTCTGTATGCATTCAAATAACGTTAGACAAGGTACAACACACATCTATTCCAGTCCCATCTTTGCTGCATAATTGGGTTTGCATTTGATAGTTTTTGAGGTACCTTGTTTAGAGTGGTAAAACGATTTGCAGTAGGAACACGACAAGCAGCTTCTTAATAAATAAATGAGTAACAGAAAGAAATGAAGATAGTTTTTCACAAATATAAATTTCCATGGGCGGATCCATAAATCTAATTGAGGTGGAATGGTGCAAGAAATCTGAAGTACGGAATCTCTTGGGCCCAATAAGCTCATGGATTTTAAACATTTTTAGGTCATAAATGTAACCACTGAAAGGAAAACGTACGGCAGAAAAAGTTCCGGTTTTTTGCTCTATGTTCCCCCATCCCTTCCCTCCAAACACTTACTATTTTAAGGATCACACATTACTTTTGTTCTCAAAGAAAAGCTAACCGCAAAAGTAAGTAATAACTACATCCCTTGTTTCTCATCAACTGATCATGTGACAATCCATATTGTCTCGTCTGAATAAAACAGTCTAACTTTCTAATAATTCTGACACAGGAATAGGAAGTGTGTGTGTGTGTGTGAGTGAGCGTTATGTACATGCAATGCTATCAAAATATCAAATTTAAAAAGGTAAAAAAGAAACAAAGCAATTTAGTTTACTATGAGGCGCCGTTGCGGACAAAACCTGGCCCAATCAGAATGTTGCAGTTGAAATTTTAATGTCACATGTCCAGAATTCCAATTGCACATGTTGTATCAAAGTTCCATTTTCTAAGACAAGAATTTAGATTGTATCTGTTGAATTAAACAGTAGTGGTTGAAAGTTATATTTTCTATGTCAAGGCTTTAGATTGTGTCGATTGAATTACACGGCGATGCTTGAAATGTCAATGTCACATGTCGAGAATTCATAAATTACGTATTGGTTCAAAGAGTTTCTGTTGAAAAATCCATTTCATATGTTGAGTATTTAGATTTCACCTGTTGAATTGCACAGCTCAATTTGAAAATTCGGTGTCAAATGTTGAGTTTTTAGATTGTATCTTCTGAATTACACAATGGTTGTTGAAATTTTGATGTCATATGTAGGAAGTTATAATTATCATTTCAGAATTATTATTGTTATATGGTGAAATCATGTGTTGGTGTTAATAGTAATATTGTGATATGATATGTTGTATATCAAAATCTTCTTCTCATTTCTTGCTATGAGAAGGAAATACTCGCAGCTTTAAGAGATGTCTTGGCTTCATGATCAGAGAGAGGAGAGTTCGGTCCTCTCAAATATAAGGTGTCACTTATAATGGCGTAGATATGGTTGCATGTTTTGGGGACGCTCTGGTGAAGCCAGAGATAGCCGGAATAGCTGTAAGAAGATAAGACATACCCTTTCTCTCTGTCTGATTGTGGGACTACAAACTGAAGACTCATGCAGGTTCGATAATATTTATACTGGCTCCAGATGCCTTTGTATTTGGTACCAAATGCATTATGTCAATACCACGCTGACAGTGCGTGTGTCCCAACCAGAAGAGTTTGTTTCTATCATGATAAATGTGTCTATCCTATTCGTATCCGACTATCATAGTCTCCTGAACATTTGACCCTGGGTTTTATTTCATAAAGACGTTTACCAATCCTGAGTGATTCGATTCTTAATTGTTCGCAAGGGAAACAATTTGTTATCAGAGTAGTAAATCGCCCAGCTATTATTCCATTTGTGTCACGAACGACCGAACCCAACCCAATAAAGCCTTGAGGCAATTGTTTGGGATGGAAATAATCTTTTATCAAAATATAACACAGTTGTAAGGTCAATCCTGATATATCTTATGAGAAAGTACTCCAAATACAAGTTACTGAAAAATCTGTCCACGAAAATTAGCTTTAACACCGTTTAGAGCGAATTTCAGTGTTATTATTTTTTTTACTCAAAATTAATATCCTAATAATACTCCCCGGGTCATTTAATTGAGACCTCGAGGCTCGAGAAAAGAAAAAAAATTACAGGTAAATAAGAGGAGAAAAAGGATTAAAGATAAAAAACAATGCATTGGTAACATATATTGCAAAAAGGACAATGAAAAATCATTGTGTACATTTTGCGAAGTTAAAAAAGATACAATGAGCAAAAAACTATAATATTCAGTGGGACACAATTTCAGTGGGATACAAAATACAATAGAGCTATGAAATAGTAGTGAAATATACACTAAATGATACATTGCATAATATTGAATAAAATACAAACATAACACGAAAATATATAGTGCTGAATATAATACAAAAAAATACACTGAAAAGGGAATGGTATAATGTTGAGTAAAATTCAATAATACAATGACAATAGTGAAGCACGACAAAACCCATTGTAAAGAAAATAATATATTCTACAGAACTTATTCTACAACTAGGCCGGTTAGACGGTGGCGGCCATAACCGGAGGATGATGGGAGGATTTCTAGTCAGTCGCCGCCATAGATATCCTTTGTATTAGAATAGGTTATTTTTGTAAAGTACTGTAGTGTGGGTCGCTGTTGGGTGGAGGGTATTTTTATCAGTGATAAGTTCTAAGTACCCAGTTAATGCGGACTGTTGAGGAAACATGCGTATCCTACCTGGATAACGAAATTGAGGGCGATACGTAGTAGGTTGATTGGGCTCATAACGGTGCTGAGTGCAAAGAGGACAAACGCATCTGGGTCTTACATATTTGGCCAAATATTTTTCGAGATTATGGATATCACGGTGTAGTTTATTAAATTTGTGACAAGTAAACTTTGGGTCTGTTATCAATGAGAGGGGTAACTTCGCAGTGTGAATATAGAATTCGGCTACACCGGGGTAACCTTGTTGGTGAATAAACCCTAGAAAACTAGGAATCATTGCAAAAGAGGGTACAGTACCCAGGAGGAGTTGTGCTAATGTTTGTACAGAAAAACCAAAGTTATTGTCAAAAAATGTATTGCCCAAGATGGATGCTAAATACGTAGAGTTAAAGAACTGCTGTAGAAGTACCAGTTTGATTGGATGAAGTTGAGTAACGTCTGTTATGTTGTCAGAACAAGTCGTGATATGTCCGTCATAAGGCAAAGACGTAGTAACGACTGCACAATTGCACGGAATATTCTTAATATAACAACGACAACCTTTAATAACGCATCGTTGAGTTTGACATTCTAGTATAATTTCGTACATGAGATAGACTTATATCTGATTTGAGGAGATATCGAGAATGTGTGGTACGAATCGATTGGACAGAAAGCGAAAATTACAAGTCTGATGGATATTATCCTTATCATCCAAAAAAAACCAACTATTGATACATTCAGGTTGAGAGAAAGGTTTAAATGCAGGACGAATGTTGCAATGTAAAATATCATTACCGGTTCATTGATTTAAAGTCGATGACGAAAGTGTTGTGTAAAATTGATGGTCATCGGATTCGAGCATTATGCCAGGTAAGTCAATAAGTTGTGTAATGTATGTTGATGGTGAGGTCAAATCAAGGGAGTGTTGGATGATTGGAGCTGAACTGGGCGTTGGTGGTGTTAAGTCTTTTAAGACGTCGTCAGTGATAGGCTTGGATACAGGTGATAAGCTAATTGTGGATACAAGTGCTAAACTAGGTCTGCACGAGATACGTGTTGATCTAGTTAGAATCATCTGTAAAGTTGACCATGGTGGATGAATTGTCTCTAGCGATGCGTGGGTAATAGCTGCACCGTTGAACAGGAACTATGTTGGAATCAATGATCAATCATGCGGATGAAGTGGTGCAGTTGCTGCTGCTGGCTTTGATTTCGCAGAGCCGGGCGGAGTGAAGTCTGATAGTGTTAGGAGTCTCGGCGCCAGTCTTATCCGTAGGCGATAATTATGAGGAGTGACACCATTATTCATGATATTGCTCTAGCACTTGTTATGAAAGTTCTTGTTATGAATGAAAATAGTTCGTTCTGCAGGTGTTGTTGTCTTATATCATAATCTACTTCTCATGGTTGTCATTGCGTTAATTCTCTTGTAATGTTCCTAGCGCCTTTTTATAGGACAGACATCTCTTTTGTGGGCAAAAGAAGAATCACAGAAGATTTGTCTAATCGTTGCTAAGTGACACCTTTCGTCTGGATATTCTTACGTCAGTCTTTTGTTTATAATCAACCACTTATTATGATATGAAATGTTGTTTATCGTAACCTTCTCATTTCTTGCTATGAGAAGGAAATACTCGCAGCTTTAATAGATGTCTTGGCTTCATGATCAGAGAGAGTTCAGTAGTCTCAAAGATAAGGTGTCATTTATAATGTCGTAGATACGGTTGTATCTTTTGTAGAAGCTCTGGCGTATCAAGAAATAGCGGGAATCGCTGTAAGAAGATAAGAAAACTCTCTCTCTCTATCTCTCTGATTCTGAGACTACGAACTGAAGAATCACGCAGGTTCGATACTATTTGTGCTGGCTCAAGATGCCCTTGAATTTAGTACCAGATGCATTATGTCAGTACCATGCTGACAGTGCGTGTGTCTTTTGTACCAACCATAAGAGTTTTTATCCTGATAAATGTGTCTATCACATTCCTATTCGCCTATCATAGATTCCTGAAACGTTTGAACCTGATTTGTAAGTCATACAGAACTTTTACTAACCCTGGGGGATTAGATTCTTGACTGTTTGCAAGGAAAACAATTTATCATAGTAGTAAATTGCCCAGCTATTATTCCATATGTGTCATGAACGACCGTACCCAACCTTATTAAGCCTTGAGGCAATTGTTTTGTGAAGGAAATACTATTTTATCAAAATATAACACAGCTGTAGGAAGGTCAACAAGTCTATCTTATTGGAAAATACTCCCAATACAAGTTACTGAAAAATATGTCGACGCAAATTAGTTTTAAAACAGTTTAGAGCGAATTTCAGTGTTATTATTTTGTACTCAAAATTGATATTCTAATATTAACACTACACAATGTCCACTTTAACAATTCACAAAGATATCAAGTATTAGGATATTCGTGTATTCAATGATGAAGCGCCATTATATTTCATGCATTTACAGTTTTAAAGCTACCATTCACAGGTCCAGAATTGCTATAAATTTCTTCACTAGAGGTCATCTCTTGAACGGACCACATTATCCTTAAACAAGAAGGATACTTCTTGTTGCTGTGAAATTCAACAGATGAAATCTAAATACTAACAATATGAAATGGAACTTTCATCAGTTACATACGTGTGAATTAAGGATTCACGACATGATATTGAAATTTTAACCACCTCTGTGTAATTCAAAATCAACAATGCAAAACGTCGACATAGGAAATTATATTGAAATTTCTACTAACCGCTGTGTAATACAATAGATACACTGTAAAACGTCGACATAGGAAATAGAACTTTAAACCAACATGATATAATACAACATACAAAATCTTATGTCTCGATCTAGAAAATGGAACTTTAAGAACATGAGTAGTGTAGTGGGATGGTATATCCGCAATGGGAATTAGCCTCAATATTTATAGCCTTAAAATATCAGCCTGGGGTGGTATAGCCTCAATGGAAATTTTGTATTAGTGACTAACACACGCTATTCCCGTATAACCTCAATGGAAATTAACATTATTTTGTATAGGAAGTTGAGGAACGGCACAGTTGGCATGACGTCAAAGCACTGGACATTGTCAACACTGTAGCAATGTACAAATACTATGACGTCAAGCATTCGTCGTGCAGGTAAATAGAGTAATGTATTTATTATAACCAGTGTATCCCCCAGGAGTGTAAAACTGAGGGTCAAAATAAACCTTGGTGTCAGAACTGGGGGTCAAATAAAAAATGTGGGGGTCAAAAATATACCGACAAATTTTCATCTAATCCATACTTTTGCAGATGCAATTTGTACAATCTCTCTCTCTCTCTCTCTCTCTCTCTCTCTCTCTCTCTCTCTCTCTCTCTCTCTGTGTTTAAATAATACTTTTATTAGTTAATTTTCCTTTTAGATTAAAGTTGTACTTTTAAAAGTCTCTTTATGATTTTTGTAGCCATCTTATAGAACAACACATTACATATAAGCCAAAACAAAACTCCATAATTCTTTTAAACAAAACGACAGTTAATTTACTGCCTGTCATAAACTGTGTATTATCATCTGTTTCATTGTACTTCGTCCTAAAACACATTTATCCAAAAATCAGAGGCTGATGATTCATCTTCTCTTTTAAAAAGTTACACTTGAACTTTTAGATATTTCTTTCATTGCAGCAAATTTAGAAAAATCTGCAACGACCTCCTGAATTTGTAATCCAAATAATGGATTTGTCTCTGCAAGTGTACTTATTTCTTTGTTCTAAAAGAATGTTTGACGTAATAATGTGTTCAAAACATATCTTGTGGTGATCAAGGGCAGATTTTAAAAATTCTCAAACGATGTCATGAAAGGATTATTCACTTGTGTAGTTTTCGCAATCACAAAGTCACACCGGTAATCCCAATGCCTTGGATGTGCCGTATTCAAGTCAAGGGAATATTTTATCCATTTTTCATTAGTCAGATCCACATTTACTCTTTCGTGTTCTGCTTCTTTCACTTTCTTCGCTAATGATTCTTAGTGCACACTGTTTTCATCTCGAGATCACATTTTAGTGCAACAAGAATTGAGGTTAAATATTTGAATATCTTGCTGAACTCAATAGCATCGCGTGAGAGCTCGCGAGATCAGGGAAAGCTACTCTGTTATAATATTGCCTAATGTTAGTCTGGTTCTCTGCTTTGTATGCTCAGTATTACAGTGTGGAACACAACAAACGAAACAGGAAACCGGAAGAAGTATTCACGATGCCCTCCACAATAATGTATAATCGAAGTATACATGATGCCATCTCTAATGCAATGCGTTGGATATTAAATAAATCCTGATTATATTTTGCAAATCCTTTGCGTCAAAAAAACGCACATCAAAAATTTATGTGCGTCAATTTTCTCCAGTGTGCGTCCCTGACGCACAACTGTGCGTAAAGGGAAACACTGATTATAACTGACATATACTATACAAGTAAATTGTTTAAAAATAAATTGTTCTTGTTAAGGCAATTTAAAAAAATTGTTAAAAAATTATTTTTGTTGTTTAAACAATTTAAAATTTTTAGATCTTTTTGAGGCATTTTTGAAGTGTCCCTTTAAAAAAGCCTTTGTTTACTTCTTTCATCTTCCACCAGCTTCTGACTTTCTCTAAAATTCCTTTCTTATTCTTGTTTTTCTTATTCTGGCTTCCAGTCATTATGTCTCAGAGCTCTAAATTTCTCTTGCACTTTTATCCAGTTGCCGTTTAATTTCTCAAATTAATCTTACTTTTTTATTGGTTTTGCTTGTCCTTCCTATCTTTTGCCCATATCTCCTTGATCTTCTTGACGTTTTCGTTTAGTATTTTTCTTATAAGGTCTTCCGCTTTTCTTGATATTGCCTATACCCCTTTTGACAAAACGTCATTCTGTTGAAGAGAAGATACCTTCCAAAAAAGATTATATTATTTCAATCAATGTCCAAAATTTCCTTCAAGGTTCCTATTCTCAAATATTTCGGATATCTAAAGCCTCTTAACCTATCTGCTTCTTCCAATATTATCATTTGAAAAAAATAACTTTCTGCTTTGAGTCTCGCCATAAGGTCTAGGCTGACTGGAAACTTCCATTCCTTTTGAAGTTTTTCCACCACATAGACTCCATTTATCATACATCACTATCTGTTAACTTAATTAGATTCATTTTCTGCTCCTGTATATTCTGTGTAGAATAGCGTGAATGACGAACGCTATGATTCTCTATATGTAAAACACGGACGTGAATGAAACATTTCTTACTCTCACTTCGCATAAAACAAAAATATACCATCCACACAACGAAGGAGAAGCATGAAACACACAAAAATACTATCTCACCAATGAAACAATAAGCATAAAACACACAATAATATTATCTCACCAACGAAACGAGCTGCATAAGACACAAAATATAGTATATCACAAACGAACGAGAAGCAGAAAAGACACAAATACCATACACACCGACGAAATGAGCATCATAAAATACAAAATATATCATCCACACAACGAAACTAGAAGCATAAAACACACAATATGCTATATCACCAACTAACTCGCATCCAAATACACACACATCAGTAAATGAGTGAGTGTTTATAATTACACTACACTACATACATTCGAGTAGGCAAATTGAACAGTCTTTCTTTTCTAGATATTTGGTTAGCCCTGAAAAGGGTTGTTATCTTCTGAACTCCATCTGCACCTGGGTAATGCTGACATCTTCCAGGGCCGGCACCGAACACATATCGTCGGTTCCAGTCATTCTTCCAATTCACATTTGTGATTGGGAGAGCAGACGGAGCTTGAGTGGCTTCACTATCACACTCCTCCATTTGTGAAATAGTGAAGACATGTTGTGCCCCTTGTCTTCGGTGCCAGAGCCGGGGATTAATGGATGGTCTCATTTCTTGAGGCACTGGTAATTGTGGTGATGCTACTGCTGAATGACTGCTCTCAAACTGTTGATTTCGATGGTGTTATCGAATTCGGCTTACAGGATGACGTTCACTGTCTAGGCGAGTGCTTCTGAAAATTGAAGTACACATGCAGTTGACTGGTTTTTATAGGGTGGAAATGTCCCTTGTCGATGCCTTGGTCTGGAGTGAAATCAAAGGCCCCAAAAGTGTAATCTCCGACATAATCTTCGTAAGAAATACTGTGACTAGTATTGGTTCTTAGTTGTCCGGTAGCTTGGTATAGTGATAAATATGATCTCAAGTAATTCTTCTGCTCATTTTTAGGTTCAAAGAACTTATACATAAAGCATTTCCATTTCGACTGACGTCGATCTTGGACACTGTAGTGCTTAAACTCGAAAGGATTGGCAATGACTGTTCCGTTGAGGGCTGCATTGCTAACGATACCAACGATTAAACGTTTGGGTATCTGTCATAGGAACAGATGATCTTCGATCTTGGATCGGAGTTTATCAGCAATGGTGAATGTTTTCACTTCTACACGAAGTATCGGATACTTGGCGGTCGTTCTGCTCAAGGTGTGATTGATATCGTTTCCCGTTTTACGTAGCACTTCTACGCGGCCTACGTAAAGTCTGGCTTCTTGGATGATGGTTTTGTATGCGCTAGCATGAGTCCTCAAATGGAAAGCGACACTTCTACGATTCAGTCTCAGGCGAATATCAACTCCGTTTAGCAAATATTTGTCTTGCAACCACATGTCCAAATGTAAGATATCGATTAGTTGTAAACTACGACCTTGCAGAATTTTCTTTCGACGATCATTAAAACTCACATTGTGAGGATCGTCATCGGCTGTAAGGGCTGTGTCGTTAAACTTAACCTCACTGGTGGTGTCAGGTTTCCAAACTACACAAGCATCTAGATGAGTGTTATTTATTTCTTTTCCGTACGTCAAGAAATTTTCTAGGTACGCTAGGTAAATGTAAGAATCCATACTGCTGCTGACCAGTTTGTTATTCAAGTACAAATCTACTTCACTGAACAAGGAATGCATGAAATTGTTGACGGGTGCTATTCTGTCATTGCCATCTGGAATGGTGTTGTCGGTTTTGATCACTTTCAGTTTAAGATACAAGTAACTGCTATTCAGATCGATGTAATCTTCTGGTTGTCATTTCATTTCAAATTCAATGGGAGCGGAATCCGTCAAAGAGGAGACGGGATGAAATTCGACCCATTGGGACAATGCATGGTCATCATGGTAGGGGGCATGGCAAACAGATCCTAATCAGACTTAGAACAAGCACAAGACTCTCAGTGCATCATTTTGTTTGGTTTTTGTTTACAATTTAATAATCAAAAATGTCTAAATCTCGAACAGGGTTTCTTTTCTTAGTCTTTATAGCTCTAAGTTTTTGAAGTCCTCTGAAAGGATGTTTTCGTCGTCTTTTTCTGCCTTGTCCTTTCTGTGTCGTCAGAGAGGTAGGAATGTCTGACTCGGTATTGCCTAGGGCATTTATAAGAGTTTCTCGCCGTCCCAAAAGGTCTATGCCTGTTTAAAGCAAAACATTTTTGTCTGCTCTCAAGAAAGCTTCTTTGGGGTTTTGTTTGTCAATGATGACATTTTGAAGAAATTCTTTACCGTGTGTCAACGCAGCATCTTTCAGGGCGACCAATCCCCGTGTCACCATCGGTTTTAACAAGGGAACTACTGTACGATAGGCCTATTTGAGCATATCCCCTTAACAATGTCCTCATTGTCGAGCGACTCCTTGGTTCACAGGATACATGACTGACAAGAAGTTTCGAAAATGGAGTTTCACGATAACTTTCTCTTGGGTGAATGGAATATTTTGTCCCAGATCTTCTTTTATAGTAATGTTGACATGTAAATATTGAGGATGTAAAATTTCGCGGCGAACGTGGCAGGTGTTTCCACATTCTTCGCCAGCAAACGTGGTAGAATCAACTTTGAAAGGAATGACACGCAATAACGGTACGGAGGTGTGTCCCACTACGTTGTACTCCACAACACAACATCAGAGTACAGAAAACTCAAATGCAGTCCTTGGTTCATTTCTACAGGGAAACAAAAATATTTGGCAAAATTCAAGTTGCCAGTAGCAGCTGGCATTTCACTTGCAACTTTGATCAATTTGAGGTCACTCCCCAAAATGTGATGCATTTCAAGACAAAATGTAATGACCAATACTTTGTCTTCCTTAAATTTCATCAGTAGACGACGAGCTTTTGGTGATACTCGATTGTGACACTTTTTTCTGGCTTTCTCCAAGGCTTTAGCAAACATGAAATTGAACCTCTCAGCAAGGGTGTTCACCAAATGTTGGCTCCTAAAGTAATAGACCGCAGGAATTTTCAACTGATGAAAGGTTCGTTGAGTTTTCTGGTCTGTGGATTTCATAAAGTCAGCTACAGGACAGCGTTCATCCATGGCTTTTTGCACTTCATCGTCATAAGCTTCTTTTGACTCAGTGTTTGGATTCTCGACAATGTTTTTGATTTGTTTAGGGTGAATCATTTTCACCAAAGCCACTTCCCAAAGGGCTTCGTGTTCCAATTGAATGGCCTACGGTAATCTAGCCGTGTAACAACACAGGGTGTTATGGGGAAAAACCTCCAATGAACTGTCACTGGGTAATGTTAAGTATAATTAGCTGTTCATAATTCCACAGTTTTAGTGTCCGAAAAGTCACTGAAGGTCAGAGGAGTGTCTAAAAGAGAATGGTTAGGGTGACTGTTTTAACGCACGTTGGACACAAGGCTCCCGCTTTTATTTCCGTTAGAGGAATATTTCAGGGACGGATTGGGAAGTAGGTAACCAATGCAACTGCTGAGTAAAATGGTCCCCAATTGTTTGTTACCTTGTTGCAAACTCAAATTGGCAATGGCTGCACCGATGACGCAATACAATACAAAGATTTGGCAGAAAAAGACGATTTGTATTTTAGGTACACGTTCTCCTCACCACATCGACAAGGATTGTGTTTGAAGATCTTGCAGAGAAGAAAAGGGGAAAGAGTGGTCATGGTAGGAGCTGAGTCTGTTGAAAGGCATGATTGGTCACTTCTTTTTATAGTCGAATATTTGCGAAGCGTCGATCCAAGAGTCAATACATGACGGATATCCTTTCTAATGTACTTTGACTTCTTTGACACGACGTTTCCCCACTTTTCGTGTTCTTCGATCGAGGATGCTTTCTATCTCGTACATGTCGTCTTCTTTTTTGGTTAAACGTTGTAACGTGGGTAAATAAAACGTTCCTTTCAATACTTCCCCGTTCATGTCTTCCAATTTATAGACGGGAGGATAACGACCATGAACTCGTTCAGTGACACGAAACAATTCAGAGGTCCAATTGGGTAAGTAACCTTTGTCGAAAGTACGTTTGGTTTGGCCAATGCGTACCCAATCTCCTAAGGTTACCACTCCATCTTTCTTGGGGACAGTGACTGACTGGGACGTACCAAACAAGTGCTCGAATACGTTCACTTCGTTGTCGAGAGTCACTTCTTGGAGGGCACGTCCAATGCTCCGATGGTAAGATTGGTTGTACGATTGAACGAGGTGTGGCAAGACGTCGATGTACTTGAGAGTGAGTTGATGTGAAAATATTTAAGTTGAAAACGTTCCACAATACTGGCATTGGTTTCGGGATTCTCGGTGGTAAAATAATGAATGTTACGTTTCTACAATTCTTTTTGGAAATCTTGGTTTAGAAATTCGATGCCTTTGTCGTTTTGCCATCGAAAATGGTGCGACCACTTTGTTTCAACACCAGTTTTAGGGCTTGCACTTATTCACTGCTCGATTGGGAAGTCAAGGGCACGACCCAGTCAAATTTGGATAAAATGTCGATGACACAAAACAAATATTTGTAGCCACGATTGTAGGTGGCTAAATGAGAGACATCGGCTAAATCCGCTTGCCATTGATGATCGATACTTTCCACTTGGGAGCGAAAATTTTCGTCGAATGGGTTTGTGTAAGGTGAACATTGGCTTGTTCTTATAACCATCGTTGCGCTTGTTGGAAACGGACACTTTTCAGTTTTGTGTTGGCAGCACGATACAATTTCTGAACTTCTCTGTAACTGACAAGACGGGATGGATCGTAACAAGGGCTGGCTAAGACCTTTTCCAATTTTTTAATAAGTGATCCAATCTTCGCTTATACTACTCTGAATGGAGTGACAGGGTTTATGTGTCCGATGTGACAGGAGTCAAAGTGGAAGGTAGTTTTGGTAATGGCGGTGGCGGTTGCGGTTGCGGTAAGGGAATGGCTTTTATCTTCTTTTCTTTTTTCACTTCTGGTTTTCCTTCTTTCTTTTTCACTACTGTCGAAGGAGGAGTGGATATCATCTTTTTAACCCAAGTTTTAAGTTCTTCTCGTTGAGGTGTAGGGGAACGTGTCACCGTAAACCATCGTAAGACTTCTTTGAGACTGGCCTTGCAGTAATTGACGTACTGTCACCGTAAACTATCGTAAGACTTCTTTGAGACTGGCTTCTAAGACACGATCACGTATTTGTAGATTTTTCTCACGACTAATCCCGTACAAGACAGGAATGAATTTAACGGGAAGATGAGACTGAAGAGAATTTTAAAATGGATTTTTAGTTTTAATTGGTTTGGCAAAATTAATATTAACTCTTTTCGAAAGAAATGGGTTATCCTGAAAAGGACCGTTCATTGTTTTTTTTTTCCTGAGAACAAACACAGGAACGAGAAGCAATTCGCTTTAACTGCCTTAAGCCCTTGCCATGGGCAAGGCCTACTTGTAGACTTGATGCTGTCAATGATTTAGTAGAAATCACTAAAGATGGTATCTCTGGTGTAATCACAGGGTTAGTCTGTTTGGCTCGAGAAGGTCTTTCTCTTGAGACGTAATAAAGAAGTCTGATCATTTCTTTTAGACTTCTTAACTCAGCTAAAATATCCAAAAGTACCGTGACCGTTTGACTTTGTTGTCTTTCTCTCCTAGACTTTGTTTCTTTTTTATTGCTTCTTCTTTCTCCTGTCGTTTCCTTCTCACCCATTTTTCTGCCCGCTTTTATTGTTCAAAGAGAATCGCTTTTTCTGCCTCTCTCTGTTGCTGCAAAAAATTCTCTAATTCTTCTTTATGTCTTTGTTTAAAATCGTCAACGTGTGGTAAAGAAGGAGAAGGTGTTGAAGGTGCTGGTACCTGAACAAATTCTTGCGAAGAGAAAAAAATCCCAGTTGAAAACAACCTCTTCGGGAACTTGCACAGTGTTCACTTTAGTCTTCGCTGCTATGCCATCGCTTTTCGTCTCCACAGCCTATGCACCCCAATTCATTATCTGCTTAGGTGCCGTCATGTTAAACCTAACAATGTCGCATCAATTAACTGCGCAGAAATGCTAGCACACGTATATAGGGATTGTGACGTAGCTCTCGTCGGATTGGAAGACAGACTCCGTGAAGTGACCAAAATTTGTAACGTGTGTTGGGATTGGTCAACAATTTCAATCCGTTCCGATTCATTCTTCCCCTATACATAAACGCGGTTCACTAAATTCTCTTCACCTGTTCTAATCACAAATGATGTGGACCAACGTAGAATCGTCTACCCTCGTATCATCGATGCTGTTTAAGCCGGACTATCCCATGTATGTCAGATCATCATGGGCCATTACCCAGATCACTGATACAGCTCTTTTGAAACGAATAATCTATGTAGAAAGACAAGGGTGTCTAAAGAGAGTCCTCATTTACGGAATAGAAGTAAGACGAAGTTTGAGAAAGAGAATAAGATCAATGAGATATTCTGTATGTTAACGAGCTGGTGCTAACGTAACAAACAAAGGCCCTTTTTAAGGTCACTTCAAATGCCTCGAAAAGATTTTAAATTTTGAAATTGTCTAAACAACAAAAATATATTTTTAGAAAATTTTTTTTAAAATTGCCTAAACAACAATTTTTTTTAAACAAATGAATTGTATAGTATATGTCAGTTATAAAACATACATAACTCTATTTACCAACACGATGAACGTTTGACGTCATAGCACTTGTATATTGATACAGTGTTGACAATGTCCAGTGCCGTGACGTCATGCGACCTGTGCCATTCCTCTACTTCCTATAAAAAATGATGTTAATTCCAATTGAGGCTATACAGTGTGTACTAGTCACTACTGCTATACCATCCCAGGCTGATATTTTCAGGCTATAAATCTTGAGGCTATATTCGATATTGGGGTCCCGTAAAGCTAAATACCATTGAGGCTATACCACACCACTTCACTACTGACATGCAATTTGATCCAAAGAACGCTATACTCGCAATATCTGAGAAAATAGATCATATTCATATCGATTTCATGCAGGTATATCTCGATGTAATGCCATTAAAGTTTGCTAGGCCGGCTAGAAAGCGGCCACGCTATGCCAACATCAACTGTTTCGATAGGCAATGGACTCGGAATCTACACCATAACATGAATGTACTAATATCAAAAATGGAATGGCAAGGGTAAGAGGAAACTTGGACTATATACCGTAGTACTCCTTATAAGTCCAACTGCTAATTGCACAGACCCAGTTCTGCCTTCTCATACTGCACTGAAAGATCTGGGTCTGTGCAGTTTGGTAGGGGTAATTAGTAGAACAAACAACACAGACCATGATCTGTTTGCTACGGCAAATCGGGATCTTGATGCTTACAGTATGACTTGACTTTTAAACAAGTATAGACAATAAGTGAAAGCAGCAGAGAGGCTGAATCCTACAAAGTTTGGCCAGGCAAACCTTTTGTCCCAACTATGAGAAACAAACTGCTATTCTTTATGTTTGTTCTCATCAACAGACACAAACGATGAGCACAATCTTGAGGTCACAGCCTCTCTGTTGCTCATCTCTTTGTTAAATAATTTAACAAATTTAGAGGCTGAACTCTACAACTTTCTAGAGACCTTATTTTTTAAATTAAGGGTTCCTACGAAAGCTGAAAAAAGTTTTTGCTTTAACAATGAAAACTTCTCTAATTAACCAAATTTGTGCTCGATTTATTCACAATCTGGTCACTACGCGGATTGTTTGTCCAGCATCACATCATCGTACACTGGATCGTAACAAGGGCTGGCTAAGACCTTTTCCAATTTTTTAATAAGTGATCCAATCTTCGCTTATACTACTCTGAATGGAGTGACAGGGTTTATGTGTCCGATGTGACAGGAGTCAAAGTGGAAGGTAGTTTTGGTAATGGCGGTGGCGGTTGCGGTTGCGGTAAGGGAATGGCTTTTATCTTCTTTTCTTTTTTCACTTCTGGTTTTCCTTCTTTCTTTTTCACTACTGTCGAAGGAGGAGTGGATATCGTCTTTTTAACCCAAGTTTTAAGTTCTTCTCGTTGAGGTGTAGGGGAACGTGTCACCGTAAACCATCGTAAGACTTCTTTGAGACTGGCCTTGCAGTAATTGACGTACTGTCACCGTAAACTATCGTAAGACTTCTTTGAGACTGGCTTCTAAGACACGATCACGTATTTGTAGATTTTTCTCACGACTAATCCCGTACAAGACAGGAATGAATTTAACGGGAAGATGAGACTGAAGAGAATTTTAAAATGGATTTTTAGTTTTAATTGGTTTGGCAAAATTAATATTAACTCTTTTCGAAAGAAATGGGTTATCCTGAAAAGGACCGTTCATTGTTTTTTTTTTCCTGAGAACAAACACAGGAACGAGAAGCAATTCGCTTTAACTGCCTTAAGCCCTTGCCATGGGCAAGGCCTACTTGTAGACTTGATGCTGTCAATGATTTAGTAGAAATCACTAAAGATGGTATCTCTGGTGTAATCACAGGGTTAGTCTGTTTGTCCAGCATCACATCATCGTACACTACAAGGTTATTAATGAATCCATCTAAGTCATCTACGGATGGAGCTTCATCAATATCGGTAATAAAATAAATATCATTTTTGTCCAGTAATTTCGCATTTTGATTAAAATCTTTAAGTTCATCGTAACATCGTTGATCATCTACAGATGGTGCTACTAAATATAAATGATTCCACTTGAGCCATTGAATTATCAGATTAAGTAATAATTACGTCATCCCATTTCCGGACGGACCTATTATAATCATTCTGATAGAATTTAGTAACGCGGGATGGTGCCTTACTGGCTCTTGTTTTCGGGTTCAGAAAAGTCAATTATATCATATAATAATGATATGAGTGTATATTTCGTTCGATGTAGAGCAACAACACCCACATTTGGATTGACAACGATAACAATGAAAAAATAAGAGACGCGCAGTTACGGGTAAATGTACAAAATTTGGTACAAGCAAACATAAATTTGTATCCGAGTCGCAAATAGCACCTGGTGGTGATATCGCTGCTTCACTAAAGAAATTGCCAAGAACTCCATGGGCAAAATACCCCGGTGAAAAACATCTTCCTGGATATAATTATTGTGGTCCTGGAACTCGTCTCGATATCAGACTTGATAACCAAGATCAACCAAAACCTGGATGAATTCCAGTAAATAAAATTGATGAAGCGTGTCCCATTCATGACATTACTTATAAAAGTCCAGATTTGCAACAATGGCATCTCGCAGATGTGAAATTGATTCAAGCGTTAAATTCTATACCTAATAAATCTCTCAGAGAATCTCTCGCTTGCTTTCTAGTAAAATCTGCTACGAAAGGTAAAATAGTGATAGGGGCTGGTAATTAATCAACTGATTATTATAATGGAATCGTTTATTATACCCCGATAGGATATTGGAGAGGTAAGGCAGCGATTAGCAAACTTGCCGCTTCAGCAAAAGTTTCGCGTGATGTTGCTGCAGAGTGGTTAGCACGACATTTCGTACATTTCGAATTCACTGTTCCTAATAAAGTTCATCAAGCGGATATCTTATTTTGCCACACGATACCATTAAAACAGGTAGACGTCAACACAAATACAGATACGCTATAGCCGTCGTTGACGTTGCCAGTA
Source organism: Potamilus streckersoni (assembly GCA_016746295.1). Classification (NCBI taxonomy): domain Eukaryota; kingdom Metazoa; phylum Mollusca; class Bivalvia; order Unionida; family Unionidae; genus Potamilus; species Potamilus streckersoni. The sequence goes on from JAEAOA010002295.1 coordinate 507,040, forward strand.
TATATAAAGAAGCGGAGCCGCTATCAACAAAGACAGGATCTGAAGTTGCCTCTGCGTTTAAACAAATTTATCAGCGAGTACCCTTACAATGGCCAAAGCTACTACAGGTTGATCTTGGCAAAGAATTTCTTTGTGCAATATCATCGTTGATGAACAAGCACAAAGTTAAAATCAGACAAAGGCACATGGAAATTCATCGTGATCAGGCAATCGTTGAACGATTTAATCGAACACTTGCCGAGTGGTTTTTCGGGTATCAATATCCAAAGGAAATATCCATAGATACAAGATCTCGTGAATGGGTTGCGAGGTTACCGAGTGTGATAGCTACGCTGAAAAAGGAAGTTACTTGTGCAACTTCTTTGAAACAGTCTGATGCAATCACAAAAAAATATATATACCGATAAAACGTGAATCTATTTCTCAACCAGTACTAGGCAATGTTACGGTTAGATATTTATTCGAACCTGGCGAACTCGAAGAAGGCAGAAAAAACCACCTGAACCTATTTGGAGTGTGACCACACAAAAATATCCAACGTGGTAAGGTCCACAGATAGACCTGCACTCTACAGATTAGATTCAACTGTTCCTCGGCGTGGATTTGTTTTAATTTGTTCGACCAAATATTGATTTTGTTTCGGTTTTTTGTAGTAATTTCATAGGAAAATGATTATAAAAATCTACACAATACGCGCAAAAGAACTGGAAAAACACAGTATTTGATCATTAAATTTAAAACTTAATGTTAATCCCTGGGGGTTTGACCGAACGAAAACGATCAAACTCAATGAAAATCTTTGTTCACGATGCAGATACAGGCAATTATATGTTTTCTACACTTCAAACATGATCAGATATATCATAATTCTTTGATGGAGAATCACCATATCCACATAAGATTAATAACAAAGTAACATTTTACAAACTTGATAAGAATGCTAGTGGTCTCAATCAATTATAATTCGGCAACTCTTTCCCTACTGACAAAAAAATACTTTACCATCTGTTTATATAAAATCTGCGTACTTTATGCTGTACAGTATTCTTTGTTTACATACAATCCGCGAACAAGATTCCTCAAAGTGCATACAGGAAGTCGATAGTGATTGGCTAGCTCTAAGCTCGCTGTATAATTAGGTCTGTTATTTTGATCCATGTTAAAAACAGCTATCGTAGTGAGAATTTCTCTGTTTAAGAATCGGCTATACATTTTCATATTCTAAACCAAAATAAAACACTTAATGCGTGTGTGGATTAAGTGTGACTTTATTATAATACACCACAAAAGAATTTACAAAACATATGTGGGCCCGTATCTATATTTTGGAAACTGGAAAAATAAAATACAAGAAATTGTGGTTTTGTTAAGAAAATCAAAAACTATAGTTTTTAGAACTACTGTGTTTAGGTAAGTATATATTAACTAATTCAATATATTATATAATGCGTTTGTAGCTCAATTTGTAGCGTTGCTGAAACTGTGATAATGGGGCCGATGGTATGAATCCTGTGAAAGGCAAATTTGTCTATGGGGGCGATATTTTGCCCACGAAATATTATCTATTTAAGTGGGGGAGACCCAGAGAAATCCTCGAAATTTAAAAAACAAACATAACTTCCTACTATGTAAATACATAGTAGTGCTATTTTGCACTCGCAGGTGTCGCCATATTAGGGAGGTATGTGCGTTTGTTGGACGTAGACAAGGTTCCCCCGCCTGAGGTGTTGTCTTGTGTATGTGTTATATGTTGTGTGCCGTCTTGTGCCATCCAAAATAGACAGCGAGAGGTGACATGAGATCATGACCTTGTGACCTACTAATGGGTATCCACACAAGGGCCATTCTAAAGACACAATCTCAAAACTAAAAATAAACCTAATGAGGTTCCAGGTCACAAAGACCATTAAGTCTTCTGCGTTTCTAAACTTTCAGATACGGATAATCTAGGAATTCTTGCAAGGGCAACAAATGGTCGCAAACTAAGACCTACACCGCAGACAGCCCTCTGAGTTTCTAACATTTCGTCTTATAGTTAGAAACTTCGCCTTGGGGGTAAATGTCTAAACGAAAAATCAGAAACCTCATTAGGTTTATCTGATCAACTATGGAATGGTTGATCGATTGTCACCTCGCGATGTCTATTTTGTTTATTTCTATATCAAATATATACATTTATTATATAATGAATATTGAAAATATAAATGTCATTGTTTCTGCGATTACAAAATTACAACATAACGGTATCAATGTATCTGATAATCTTAATGTTGAAAAGATTCTATGTGATTTTGACTCATTTCAACAGTTCAAAAACCAAAACAGATTTACGCTATCTTCCAATTATAAATTCATGGAAAAATCCAAAAGGGAATGTTAAAGTCACTGGCAACAGTCACTGATGATCAGGTAAAATTGTTTGTGCATCTCTCAAACGGTATTGACAAAATCAAGTTAGAACTATCTCATGAATACGAACAGAAAAAGATTATCTACTTTCGTATAAGACAGTTCAGAGAACATTGTGAGAATACGAGTGAAAATGACAGTGATAATGGAATTGAGGGACTATTGACTGTGTTAGTTGCAAAACAAATGCCTTGGGAAAACTAATATATATATATATATATATATATATATATATATATATATATATATATATATATATATATATATATATATATATATATATATATATTCTGTAACCTACAGACTTATATAAACTATTAACAAGTATGTGCTATAGGGACCAACCATGAATTTGTGGATACTTTAATATCAAAGAAAACGGACCAACCGTTTTTTATCAGGTATCTGGATATTTTTTATTTTGTTTTGCATTATGATTTCACATACAGATTTATATTTATAGTATTGTTTCTTGTGTTCAAGGTATTTCAATCCTGGTCTAGGAGTTAAAGTGTATTCTTGATAATAACGAATTTTGTACACACAAATATACGGGGTAAATTGGCTCTGATACAATGAGCTAGCCGGGTGGATCCCGTGGAGGAAAATGAGTATAATATGTACCCTTGCTGGGCCTGGCTAGACTTTGAAAAAATCTATCTGAAAACTTCCATCCACAATATCACAAATAAGATTGATAGCGATTGATGTTGTTATGTTTACAATGCCTGGTGATATGTGATATCCGGCACCAAAGGGGTTGTTATTATGTTTTAGTATAGACGGTGGTGGGGGTAATTTTCTCCATGAATCACATATTTTTTAAAACTGTTCATCAATAAGATCTTTAACGGACTTCTTTAACTCGGACGAGTCGAATCCGGAAATAATGAATGTTGGTAGTTGTTCTTGCGCAATTCCAAAATATTTTAGAAAAAATGTTGTAAATAAGCGATCTAATGTAGTTCTCTGAACTGGATCGTATTAATTAACTATGTAACTTATAACATATGATCTAGATGGGTTTAATAATCTTTTCTCTCTGTTAGCAAGAGCATTATTCATTGACTTTAGCTCTGAAGCAACTTAATTTAAATGTTGTATTGACTCAAGTAAATTTTGTAGATTTTTAAATACACGTTCATACTCTGATTTAATTGTATTATCATATGAATTTATTTTATCAATATCTAGCGTTATTATTCTATTTTTTATCTTTCTTTCCAGCAAGTGTTTTTGCAAAATGATCTTATTTTCGATCTATATGATGTACAACTCTGTTAGTACCAGAATATAGTCGCCATGGATTGGCATTTTCTACTTTTTGATATTCTCGAACTTGTATAAATTTTTTAACATCTATAACAAAGTCGGATCTCTGTGGTTCTTGTGGTCCTTGATTAACAGGTTCAACTTCAGGCCATCCTAACACTGATCTGATCGAATTCCGACAAATATATACGAGGTAATCAGGAAAATTTATTTCAATCACCGCTGATAGTGTTAGTTCGTAAACAGTGATCGCTATTTTAGATTCTTTCCCTGTGATAGATTTAATTCTGCGTTGGAACTCGTCAGTAATCATTTATATTTCATAACTACCCATTACAATTCCAACAACTTGCCAATCAGGTGTTCCATCCGGTTTATTCTTATTCGCAAATAGCAGTGAATTATTTGCTGGTAATCCACCGAATGGTTTTGACTTGATATTTGGCCAGTTATTATAAACGCATAATTGGGTCAATGCAATTTCACTTGCTGAAATTACAGTTGGAAAGTTAAAGCTAAATTCAGGATCGGTTGAACTTACTGATATAGTAGTTTTTGATGGCGTCGTATTAGTGACGATCTGTTGCAATAGTTCCCTTGACTCTGATATTATTATTATCGTTATTATTTAATTCTCCATCTTTCCGCTGTTGTCACTAGATAACGAGTTGTGTTCCATTATGAATGCTTCATCGTTGGTTTTCATTATCCTTACAAACTCCACATCAGATATTTTAGCATCATTAAGATACAAGGAAAGATGCAGGCATAATTTAGTATAGGCGGATGTTGCTGTGTGTAATTTCATCATGTACTCGCGTAATTTATCGCTCGCGCATGTAGATATTTTCTTAGCGATAAAACTGAGAATACCTGCACATGTTGTCTTCGTAGAAACGACAATCGTTAAAACCACAGGAGCCGTCATCGTTAGTGTTGATAATAATAATAATCCGGTTTCAGCAACAACAGCAGAAACCGAGTAAACTATGTCAATAATAACCATACGTCTGGGATATTTTTTTTTTACTTTCAATGTGTATTCGTCAATGATATTTTTTAGTTCAGTCTGACATTTACACGCCTGATTATGTCTATGACGTTGAACTTCAATGAGTGACTCCGTCATTTGATACATTATACATTCATCTAGGTAATAAATTGAAGAGTTTCAGCTACGAATTTTATACACCACCAATAAGACACTGCGCCAAATCTTTTATTGTCAACTACCAGCATAAACGTTTCTTCAGAATCTTTCTTTAACACTATAGACACGATTCCAGAAAAGCTATCGGTTGAATGACGCAATGGAAATGTAGTAAATATACTGAATTTGTCACCGCTAAACACAGATAATTTATACACTCCAGTAATTTATGCGTTGTGCTTAAGAGTGTCATTTTCCGGTATCCATGTTGTTTTTTCTGATGCTACTGTGTAAGTAATATTGTTAACTCGTCCGTGTGGAATTTTAATGAGATTTCTTTCTTGAACAATGTCACGAATGCCACTCATAATATCGCTGAGTTTTGCGTTAATGTCATCGAGATTATTAATAATAGTTGGTGGGGTTAATAAAATCACAATTCGTTTTGTTTAAATTTCTACGAAAATTTAGAAACGTTTGTATGTGATTAGAAAACTCAGTTTTAAATGCTGTAATTCTATCATTGATTGCCGTGAACGATGTCGTTATTGGAATGTCCTTATCGTTGACGTATTTGTTTGTAGCAGCATCAAAATCAGATTCTGGTGCTGCTCTAAGATTGCTAATAACATTATTGTCCATATTGAGAAACGCACGGATTATACCACCATCGGCTGATACATGCTTTGATTCTTGATTGTTGACGTATTTTTTTTGTTGCAGCATCATTATCTGTGGTTGGATTTCCAAGACCTGTAATTTTATTTATATTCATAAGAATAGCCCCATTGAATGAATTGCCAGTCTTCTTTAATCGTTATACCGACTTACCGTAATCTTGTATTTTACCTTGATCAGCAAAAGTAACGATATTATTAGTAACCGCGGCAGGTATTCGGACAAGTATGTCCGGCAGTTGTATGTTGCTCGTTTTTAATTGTCCTTGTTTATCCTGAAAAACGTAGAATTCATTTTTGATCCACACTCGTAATATTTAATAAATCATCGAGTTCATTTCTAAGTTGATCAAGAGTTGCGTATTTAGATAAGTCGACACTTTTATCTTTCTTCGTCCGAGATCTTCCATAAATATCAACCATTATGTTTACTAGTGTCTGTTCAAATGCGACATCGTGGTATACTCATGCACGACTTTATGAGGTGGTTTTGTTGATTTTGATATAGCATCAGGTATATTAAGTACTTCTCGACCACATATTGGGGATCTGTTATTGTTTGTGTTGTTATTGTTGAATACCAGATCGGAATAATTTTATTACTGACATAATGAAGAAACTCCTTTGGTGGCGCCAACCCATACGAATCGAAATAGACAATTCCGCGTAAATCAATTGCATATCCCACCCAATGCATGCCAGGTCCAGAATTTTTATCAAGATTAATAACACAGGTTTCAACATTGTTGGGTTGGTAATTGATCACGCGTAAAAATGCCACTGAAGTATTTTATATTTGGTTGCTTAGCTGCATCAAGTAAATCAAAATTAAAAAATGGAACTATCATCGAACTGTTCCTAGTCTTAGACCCTATCCATACCACAAGGTCGGGGTTCTTGGAAGTCTTAGACCTTTTCTGTACCACGAGGGATGTGTTCCTGGAAGTCTTAGACCTTTCCCACGTTTTTGATTCCCTGTCCAGTTGCTTTCTTTAACGCCATTCCAGCAGCGGTTCCAACAAAGCCTAACGCAGCTGCTTTTGCAACAGCTGGGGCTGCAGCGGCTATTAATGTTGGTATAGCTGCAAGAAGTGGAAATATACCACTCGATTTAGCAATGTCGCTGATAGCACTTGCAGAAAGATTAAGTCGTGTCCCAGTCTTTGATAGCTTGGCTTCAGTAAAGTGATTATACTGACGATCGGTCAACGATAGCTTATTTGGACCACCTGCAAATCGTTCTTTTTTTTAGTGATATTTTGACCGCACAATTATTTTTTGATGACGATTGTAGCTTTTTAATCTGACCAGGAGTCAGACTCACACTAACGTGATGATATGACATTTATTATATTATGAGTGATCTAATTACATATTCTCTACTGGGGCATCAAAGACTATCATTCGTCCACCAGCACCATCGAGAAACATTGATTTATCGCTAAGTATAACTGCGATTGCTCTGTAATTTGCAATAGCTCTCTATTCACACGGGCTCGAAAATGGATATCAACTACTGATTGTCTGGTTAAGTCTAAATTTTCTAGCGAAAAGTAATAAATCGGATAATGCGTTCTAAAATCTAGTTGTGATATTTGTAAATCAGTATCAATGTTTTGATCACGGCCCATAAACAACATAAGACGTGCTACATGATTTTGATCGAAATTCAACAAAATATCTTCGGATGTTTCTTGATGTCCATTTATTCTTAATAAAACCTCAGAAACACCGAGTTTATCAAATATCATATTACTATGATTTTGATTGTTTAATCGTGCAGCATCTTGCAATGCAATAAATATGTGTCTTGGTGCAGAAACACCATTCTGAGAAGCTATTTGCCATGTGAATAAACCATTAATTGCACTTTCAAAAGTATATGTGGTCATCGTTAACCATGACAACGTTGATATTCCACCTTGATCCAAAAAAGAAAGTAATCGTTGTTCTTTAAATATCGATGGAGTCATTACACAGAAGAAGTTTAGTAAGAATTACTTTACCAGCATCACCATTAGGTCGCCAGATTGCATCATTGTCATCATTTCTTTTTCGTACGAATACAACTGTATGTTTAGCTCCGAAAATAACATTTCTAACATTTCTACAGAATCCCTAGATATGTGACAGTGTAATTACACATGAAAATATATTTCCCATCTTTTATCATTACTCGACGTGTTGCAAATCCTAAGTAGAATTCTGGATTTCGAAAAGATAAATCTTCAATATCAGCAGCAGCAGGAGGACCAGCTCAATCATTAGGTTGTCGAAGGACTTGATTTCTACTGTCAGGATGATCAGTTATATCCTTTGCAAACATCGTTGATGGACCAGCTGATCTCGAATATTCATCACTGTATCTTGCAAGACCAATTATTGTTATAGCAACGTCAACGTCTTTTTGAATTGATGCAATACTTTTCCGTCGATCATGTACGTAGCACTATCAAACAACACCATAATACAATTATTAACAAAACCAACTCTAACATCGTCTGCATATACAACTGGTGCTGCAGGATTAGAGTTATTTAAAATGTTAACAATGCCGCCACTAAATAATCGTTTGCAAATATCATCTGCTTCTTTAATGATTTCTGAAGAATTATTACCAGCTCGTTTTCCTCCGATGAGGATTTATAGTCGATTAACATCAGCAAGGACATTATTAGGATAAGTAATAAGACCACTTCCTAAACCACTTCCAGTTGCACCAGTAGCGTCTTGATATTCTTCTTCTTTACTTGGTTTCGGTGGTGCTATTTTACTTGGTTTTGATGGTGTAGCTCGTTGTAGCTCTTGTTGTTGTAGTAATGTTTGTAATCGTGGTAGTGGTCTATGTGGTGATGGTAATTTAAGTTGTGGTGATGATGGTGGTAATGATGGTGGTTCTTGCAAAAGTTTCATTGTTTCTCGTCGTTGTTGTTGTCGTTGTTGTAGCTCTTGTTGTAGTCGTTGTGGTGGTAATGATGATCGTTGACCTTAGTTCACCTCTTCTATATATTTATTTACAATTTCACCAAATCTGTTACAATTTCTAATTTCTTTATTAGATCTGATTTCTGGAATACCAGTGGAGATGCGATATACATCCCTAATCCAATTGACGGAGCTTGAAGATTTAACATGTTCTGGTTTTACATATTTTTGTCTTTTATAATATCCAAAAGCGGCAATATTAAATAATTGGTTTGGGTCCCTGATAGCAGCAATACCTTCAGGCGTAAATTTATATTTTATCTTAGTTCTAGTTCTTGATGGTTTAGGAGGTTGAACGGGTGGTGGTTAAGCTGCTTGAATACGAGCAATATGAGCAGGCAATATTGCAAGAGCTCTTTGTTTTGCCTCAGTTGCTGTAACAATTTTCTTCGTTGGTTCGACGGATCGGTTTCAATAATTGTTTTGTATCCTCCTCAAAATCAAATCGAGCTAATTTAGCTGAATGTGGTTCTCCAATACTCATTATTGATACTATTTATACTAGCTGTTTAATTTATAGCAGCAGAGAGGCTGAATGACATACACGTAGTGACCAGATTGTGAATAAATCGTGCAAAAATTTGGTCAATTAGAGAAGTTTTCATTTTTTAGGCAAAAACTATATTTTTTTCAGCCTTCGCAGAAACCCTTAATTTTAAAAAATAAGGTCTCTAAAAAGCTGTAGGGTTCAGCCTCTCATCTAAATTTGTTAAGTTATTTAACAAAGAGATGAACAGCAGAGAGGCTGTGACCTCAAGATTGTGCTCATTGTTTGTGTCTGTTGATGAGAACAAACATAAAGAACAGCAGTTTCTTTCTCATAGTTGGGACAAAAAGTTCGCCTGGCACAACCTTGTATGGTTCAGCCTCTCTGCTGATGTAAATGAAACGCCTTGAATCAAATTCTTGACGCAAATATTCTCCGAATGTGACATTGACTACAAGGTCAAATAGACAAGTGTGCATGGCAACAAAGGAATTTGCGATACCTTCATAATGATTGATCTCAACATTTAAAAAACCAGGATATATAAGCAAATGAAAAAACATTTAAGCAAAATCTTAACATAAATTTTCTAAAGCTCTGACCTTGACCCAAGAATAAAGTGAAAACATCTAGCAGAATAATATGTTTAAGCACCATACAGAATCACACCAAAACTTATTAAAATCTTTAGAATGTTTACAAAATGAAAGTAAATTAATAAATGTAAAGTAAAGCCGTTTAAAGTTGACGAAGTCGCCAATGGCATCGAAAAAACTATTTTTCATTAATGCAAGATAGAAAGAATCTACCGGCAGGTTCTTCTATTAAAGACAGTCAGTTTAATCCATGATAATATACATATTATGTGGTACTCTCAGAACAACACTAACACTTTAAATCGAGAACTTACCTAGGTTTTTATTGAAGCCTATCAATTTCTGAAGCTAATCATGACTTACATTTCATGCACAAAGTAATGTCATTAACTCTCTCTCTCTCTTCTCTCTCTCTCAACAGCAAATTTAAGAAAAGACTGAAATTGCGTCTCGTTAGCTTATTCAAGATTGTTGTCCGGATAATAACGATTTGTGGACATGTTATTTTAAGCCATTGAAAATGTATTTCAATGTAGAAAGAGTACATTTTCGCATAGTTAGGATATTAAACAAGTTATCAACTATATATATATATATATATATATATATATATATATATATATATATATATATATATATATATATATATATATATCAACTTACCTGTTATCAGAACGGCTTTATTGGAGGGATCAACAGCGACAAATTTCTTCGAAGTCAAGATTTTCCATGTAATCACTGTTAGAATTCCATAAAGTGCCAGTTGGAGAATTCTACTTGGGTACAGTGCTTCTGCAAAACCAGGTAGAAAATACCAGAATAGAACAACACCTATTATTCCGACAAACTTTATGGCCGCCATTATTTCTTACCGCACCGCTAAAAAATAATCTGCTCAAATACACAAATCTACTCGGCCTTTCAGAGTAAAGCGATGTTTGTGTAATATACACGTAGTCAGTTAAAATTGGTCAAATAGCGAAACGATTCGCTTTTAAAAGTAGCAATCGATTTCCTGGTCCACCTTTTGTTATCGGACTGCGTCAATACTACGCAGTTGTTAACTATAGAAAGACGCAGGCATCCGGCGGTGATCAAACTTTTATCCTATATTTTTATATAGGCAACAATTAGCGACTCCAACAACAACTAGCCGCTCCTAAAATGATGGTGATTAAAATTTTTCTCTATATTTTCATATGGACCACAATTATTCCCTCCTACAAAAATTAACGACTCCAGCAGCAGGCTGGGTGAACTTTACAAAAATTTGCTCGAATCCTTAACGAAAAATAAAGGTTCCTTCAGAGGCTGAAAAAAAGTCAATAGCACTAAACTAAAGTCTCTAACTAATTATATTTTCCATACGGTAAAGAACAGGTAATTTAAATCGCCTGATATTAGCTCAGTTTGTTATACTATTATTGAAGATATTTTGTCCCTACTTTGTAAGGCGATTTTGTTTACTCGTAAAGCGACTCAATTGTTGTCCTTCCACCCTGCCTGCCGCTATTGATGGTCAAGGGGAACTAACCAAATATTTTATCTAGACCAATCTAGGATCGTATGTATGAATTAATATATAGAATTTCGTTTCTTAAGTCAATAATATTTCTTTCTTAATTTGTAAGTTTGAAATTCATTCTCGATAATAATGGATTATGTACACGCAGGTAGACTTGATTTATTGGCTCAGATACAATAAGCCACCCTGGGTGTGTTTGAATACTGGATGAATATAATATATATCCCTGCTGAGCCTGATGAGACTTAGAGAGGTCAAAATGGTAGCTATTATCAATTATATCGCATATTAAATTTAGTGCGATGGTGGATGTTATATTAACAATATTAGGTGAGAACACCTGTTCCATATGGGTCATTATTATATTTGAGAACTGCTGGGGGTGGAATTAATTTTTTCCAGGAATTACATATTCTTTTAAAGTGTTCATCAATAAGATCACTAATTGATGTTTTTAACTTCTCGGATTCGATTCCGGGAATTATAAATGTTGATAATTGTTGTTCTGTAATTCCATAATATTTCAGAAATACTGTCTTAAATAATTGCTTTTTATTCACATGTTGAATTGGATCATCTTCACTAGCTATATAATGACTAGAAACCCTATCTATTGACACGTTTATTATTTTGTCTCCGTGAACAATAGCCTTATTGCCGTATTCTAAGTCTGCTGAAACTTGATTTAGATGCTGTATTGTTTCAAATATCTGATTTTTTAAATCGTCATTATAAAATGTATTGATGCTGGAAAGTAAATTTTTAAGATCATTTAGCACGCGTTCATGTTCAGATTTAATCGGTCTTGATAATGAGTTAATTTACTCGACATCAAGTGTTAATGGTTTTACTGGATCCTTCTTACCTTGAACGAAAACCATAAAATAAGTATGACTCGTATAAGTTCTGGGCATCGTAGCGCCCTCCATAAATGGATTTTTTTTTCTATATTCTGGATATTGTACAAATTTCTTAACATCAATGATAAAGTCGGATCGCAGTGGTTCTGGTGGAACCTGATAAACCGGTGCAACTTCAGGCCATCCTAATACTGATCTAATCGAACGTTGATAAATATCTACAGTATAATCAGGAGAATGTATTTCAATCACCGACGATAATGTTGGTTCATAAATAGTAATTGCTATCTTGGAATCGTTTCCGGTTAAAGACTTAATTCTGCACTGGAATTCCTCATTAATTTGCTCTATTTGATAACTACCAGTTGGAATACTAACTACTTGCCAATCGGGAGTTCCATCAGACTTATTTTTATTTGCGAATACTAGTGAATTATTTGGTTGTTGTCCACCAAATGGTTTTGATCTAATATTAGGCCAGCTATAATAAACACGTAACTGAGCTAATGCTATCTCTTTTACTGGAATTGCAGTTGGAAAGTTAACGCTAAATTCAGGATTGCTTGAACTTATCGATATCATAGTAGTTTTTGAAGGAGTTGTATTAGTGACGATCTGCTGTAACTATTCACTCGACTCAATATCCAAACGATGTTCAGGCGCTGACATTATTGTTATTATTATTGTTTAATTCTATATTTATTTTACTCTGGTTATTGTCACCAGGATCGTTAATGATTATGAATGCTTCATCGTAGGTTTTAATTTTCATTGCAAACTCCTCATCAGATATTTTACCATCGTTGAGATACGTGGAAATATATCCAGATAGTTTAGAGTAGGTTGTTGTTTCTGTATGCAACTTTATCATATACTAACGCAATTTATCATTCGCACATGTAGTTATCTTTTTAGCAATAATGCTAAGAATGCCTGCTATAGTCGTTGAAGTTGAAAAAAAATAATTGTTATAATTGCTGGAGCTGTCATTGTTAATGTCGATAATATTAATCCGGATCCAGCAACAATAGCAGAAACTGAGTACACAACTATATCAATGACAACCATACGTCTACGATATTTTTTTTGCTTTTATTGTGTAATGGTCGATGATATTTTTTAGTTTGGACAGACATTCACATGCTTGATTATATCTGTGACGTTGAACGTCGATAGATGACGTAGTCATTTGGTCCATTATGCTATAACGTTAAGTAATTAAATGAGCTACAAATTCCAAATAAAACCAGTAAGCTTGAGGTAAATTTCTACTCGATGATTCCAGCGTAAACGTTCTTTCAGAATCTTTATCTAATAACACAGATATAGTTTTAGAAAAATCACCAGTTGATGGATTTGTAGTGGATATTTTAAAATCTGAAATGCTAAGTACGGACATCCTATATATACCAGTAATCTCCGCAGTATGTTTGATGGTTTTATTTTCTGGTGTCCACGATCCAAAATAAGATGAAACTGTATACACAAAATTTCTTATCTGATTGCGAGTAATTCTAATCAGGTTTGTTTTTTGAATAATATCCGGAATTCCTCCAATAATATCATTTAGTTTTGTGTTAATATCAGTAAGTTTTATATCAACGTTTGGTGGATTTCCAAAAAATTCGTTATTAATTCTGTTTATATTTCTGCGAAAACTCAAAAACGTATTCACGTGACCGGTAAATTCAGTTTCGATTTTGGCTATTACATTAATGATTGGAATCTGTTTATCATCGACGTATTTTTTTTGTAGCAGCATCAAAATCAGATTCTGGTGTTCTTAAATTATTAATACCGTTATGTTTCATATTGAGAAATGCACGCATTATACCGCCGTTGGCTAATACACACTTAGACTCCTGATCGTCAACATATTTTTTTGTTGTAGCATCACTATCTGTAATTGGATATCCAAGATCTGTAATTTGATTTTTGTTCATAATAACGTCTCCACTAAATACATCGCTAGTCGTCATGACATAATCGTTAACTGAATTACTGGAATCTTGTATTTTACCCTGATCAGTAAAAGTAACTATATTATCAGCAACTGCAGTAGGAATTTGTATAAATACGTCTGGTAGTTGTATGTTACTCGTCTTTAATCGTCCTTGTTTGTCCTGAAAAACAACCACTTCATTTTGATCCACACTTGTAATATTAAATAAATCATCAATCTCATTTCTGAGTTGATCGAGGGTTACATATTTAGATAAAATCACCTTGCTGCTGAGCTTAACCACGAGCAGATATTCCGTAAATATCTACCATTATATTTTACTGATGTCTGTTTAAATGTGACAGCATGGTATATTCATGCACGACTTTATGATGTGGGTTTCCTTGCGGTGCTAGGGATATAGCATTAAGTACATTAAGTACTTCACGACCACATATTGGTGGATCAGTTAATGTTTGTGTTGGTAGCGTCGAATACCAGATTGAAGCAGTATTATTACTGACATAATGAAGAAATTCTTTTGGTGGCGTTAATCCATATAAATCAAAATAAATAATTCCATGTGGATCAATTGCATACGCTACCCAATGGGTACCTGGTCCAGAGTTTTTATCGAGATTAATAATACCTGTTTCAATATTGTTAGGTTGTTTTGGTAACTGATCTCGCATAAAAACACCTTTAAAGTTTTTTTATTTTTAGCGTTTTAGCAGCATCCAATAAATCAAAATTAGACATAGGCGAGATCAGTAAACTGTCCTTGGAAGTCTTAGACCTTTTCCGTACCATGAGGGCGGGGTCCCTGGTAATCTGAGACCTTTTCCTTTTTTGATTCCTTGTCCAGTTGCTTTCTTTAATGCCATTCCAGCAGCAGTTCCTACAGCACCTAATGTAGCAGTTTTTGCAACTGCAGGGGCTGCAGCGGCTATTAGTGGTGGTATAGCTGCGAGAAGGGGAAATATACCACCCTTTTTAAAAGCATCTTTGATAGCGCCTGCAGAAGTTTGACGCCTTTATTTGATTTTTTGCTTCATTAAAGTTTTAAAATTGACGATTGGTCAACGATTATTTATTTGAACCGCTCATCTGTTTCTTTTTCAACGATATTTTTATTCCACAATTATTGTTTGATGCTGATTGCAGTCTTATTATCTGACCAGGAGTCAGAGTAACATTAACGTGATTATATGACATTTATATTACTCATGAATGATTTAGTTACGTGTTACATATTTTCTACTGGAGCATCAATGACTCTCATTTGTCCACCAACACCTTCAAGGAGCATTGATTTATCGCTAAGTATAACAGCAATTGCTCTATAATTATCGATAGCTCCTCTCGAAAATATATATCGATTACCGATTGTCTGGTTAAATCTAAATGTTCGAGTGAAAAGTAATAAATTGGATACAAGGATGTAAAATCTAACTGAGATATTTGTAATCCAGTATCAACATTTTGATCACGGCCCATAAACGTCATAAGACGATGATATGCACGTGCTACATGATTTTGATCAAAATTAAAATATAGTAATATATCCTCGAATGGTTCTTGATGTCCATTTATCCTTAATGAAACCTCAGAAACACCAAGAGTGTCAAATATCATGTGACTACGTGTTTCGTCCTTTCACCTTGCAGCATTTTTTAATACAATAAATATATGTCTAGGTGCAGAAACCCCCTGCTGAGAGGCTATTTGCCATGTAAATAAACCGTTAATATTACTCTGGATAGCATCTGTGGTCATTGTCAGCCATGATAGTATTGATTTACCCCCTTGACTCATGAAAGATAGTAATCGTTGCTCTTCAGATTTTGAAGGAACTAAGACTGCCATCCACAATGAAAGTTTTGTAAGAATTACTATACCAGCATCACCGGCGGGTCTCCATATTGCATCATTACCTGCAGCATTTCGTACTAGTACAACTGTATGTTTGGCTCCGAAAGTGACTTTTCTGACATTTCTACAGAATCCAAAGATATGTGATAGTGGAATTGCACATGAAAATATTCTTCTATTTCCTTTTAACATCACTCGACTGATCACTGATCTAAATCCCAAGTTGAAATTTGGATCTATATTAATAATCATACTTTGTACGTCTGATGGGGCGTTTCTATCAAAAACCTGTGGTTGTCCTATTTCATATTGTTGGTGCTCTGGAGAATCAGAAGTATCTTTTACAAACATCATTGATGGACCAGCTGATCTTGAATAATCGTCACTATATCTTGCAAGACCAAGTATTGTTGTAGCAACGTCAACATCTTTCTGAATTGATTCAATATTTTTTCCGTCAATCATGTAAGTAGCGCTATCAAACAACGCCATTATACCATTATTAACAAATCCGACGCTCACATTAGCATCATATTCAGTTTATCTGCTTTTAATATCTCACCTTCGATTTCAATATATGCTTCTGAGGGTAGGAAATATCTACTTATTTCATGAACCTGAAGTTCAATCCTTCCACGCTGATTTGGAATTCGTGTGTCGTAAGAATAATGCTGATAATCACATATAGACTCATCTTTGAGGACTGGTGCGTCCATGTCAAATGCAGGATCACTTATACGTTTGAACATATTATAATTATTATCGTTTCAAACGAAGTCCGCTTTCTGCTATCAGACTAGCGGCTATATTTTTTTCCTTTTCCGACATTGGGACATCAACTAACTCCGCTAATTTTTGATTAGCGGCTTGATTTATTATTTTACTTACACTTGCGGGCATCACTTCAGTGCTAAGTAAATTTACTGGCTGAGGTCAGACCACTTGAGGTCTACGTATTAATTGTGCTAGTCTACCTTTGATGGCTGAGAATGCTTTGCTAGCAATATTACCAACAGCACCTATACTTTTTTCACGAACAACATCAATAGCTTTCATTCCGATCTGTTTTGCAATTGGTATTGCTTTTGGGGCTATTCTTCTAAATAGACCATGTACAATGTCACCTAACCCATCTCCGTAGGTTGTCTTGTAAATCGGTATTCGAGAGTTAATTGCCCTGACCATGATAGGTCACGTTGAGTACTATGTACTATCATTTTATTAAATAGTCATTATATAATTACATACTTAGTTCAGTGACTTAGTCGCTATAATAGTCATCTGCAATTTCATTAATAAGAGACTGATACACATTAATATCCATTATACCACCTGTAAATAATCTTTTACAAATATCTGCTGCTTCATTAATGATTTCTGGGGAATTATTACCAGCTCGTTTTCCTCCAATCAGAATTTCTAGTCATTCAACATCAGGAAGGACGTTGTTTGGACACTGAGTAATAAGACCACTTCCCTGTGCGATAAGGCCACTTCCAGAAGAGGCGTCCTATGGCCAATATTCTTCTTTCTTAATTTTCGCTTTTTTCTCTTTAGCTATTCTCATCCTCTCCTTCTCCTTCTGATTCTCCCTAATCCTCTCCATCTCCCTCTCCGTATCCTCTTCGGCCAATCCTGCTAATCCACTTTGTCTTCTTTTCGGTTTCTCCGATGGTAATGATGATAATGGTGGTGGTAGTTCCAATATTGTTTGAGGGTCTAGCTGTGATTCCAATTTTATTTCAATAGGTGGTTTTGTTATATCTATAAATGTTTTTTTTGTATATTTTCGTTTTGGTCTTGCTGCTTCTTCTTGTTTTTGTCTTCTTTCTTCTTGTTTTTGTTTTCTTTTTTCTTGTTTTTGTCTTACTTTTTCTTCTGTTGCTTTTTTCCTCTCTTCTTTATTTTGTTTTCTTTCTTCTTGTTTTTGTCTTGATTCCTCTCTTCTTAATTGGGTTAGATCATTAATTTCATTATCATATTTATTTTATAATGGATCATCAGATTTAATTTTTGCAGTATTCATGAGTATACGATATAATATTTTTTGCCATTATTCACGGTTTTTAATCTCATTAACATATTCAGGTTTCATTAATTTATCTCGCCGAGAAAAACAGTCCACAGCAAATTCAGCAAGAAGGTTTTCATTTTTAATACCCATATAAACTTTAACAATTTCTTCATTAAATTTATTTATTAAATCATCAGCACTAATAAATTTAATACTCCATTGTTTAGGGGTTGGCTTTTTAGCACCTTGAAGTACTTCTTGTATTGGTTGTGTAGCAACAATTTGGGCGGAAAGTTCTCTAAGAATCTTTTTTGTTTCTTTACTTATTTCTGCTATATTATCTAATGCAGGTTGAATACCTTTTGTTGTCTCAATTATAGGTTGAAATAATTGTTTAGTGTCTTCATCGAACGCAATTTGAGTTTACTGTCTTTACTCTAACTGTTATTTGACTAAATCACGGACGGGTAAATATTTGTTAATTGTTTCTAATCGCTGTTTAGCTAACCGCGCCGAATATGGCTCATCAATATTCATTATTTATAATATTTATAATAGATATTTAATTAAAATACTAGTAAACAAAGCGCGATAATTACTGCTCTGAATCTATGTTGAGCAATAGATAATTATTTCCCTTTGTACTTAGGAATAGTACATTTTATTTGTCTGATATGGACAAAAATACATCGTTTTTCAGACAATTATTGCCTAATTATCTGTTATTCACAAACAATTAGGTGTTAGTAAACAACAAAAATGTAACACGGAGAGGTACTGGTACATATATTTGTCTCTATAACCTAAAAATTCCAGTAAGTAATGCTTTTGCTAATTTAAAGGCGTCGGTATTTAGGTCAAAAGTTATTTATATCTTTGTAAACATCCTCTAACGGACGACAACTCTAATGCAGAAAATACTCAATGTGACATTTTGTTTATAAACGAATATTCATTATTGTTGAAGTTTCACAATGAGAAATATGTCCAATTTCCAACCAAATACACTTATTGTCTGTTTGCATCATATATATATATATATATATATATATATATATATATATATATATATATATATATACATATATATATATATATATATATATATGATGCAAACAGATTTGATCTTGACAGACTACCAGAATATAAATTTAGTGTTTCGATGAAAGATCTAGCTTTAACAAATACAGATATAACCAAACGTATATGTGAGGCTAAGAAGGAATTTTGTAAAGAATGTGCAAAATATGTATGGTCAACTTTTAGAGTTGAAAACGTTATTAATGTAATGAACGACAAACGGGGGAAAGTAATTATTAACAACATTGATGATCAAAAATATCTTATTTTAATAAAATTTATTGTGAAGACAGACGACAATATATGGATGATTCGTGACAAGAGAGAACCCATTCATATACAGTCTGGAAAAATTAAAACGATACTATTAAGTAACAGATCCAAACCTGGAATACTGACTGGTATTGATAGACCGTATTTTGAGCGAGGATATCCTGTTACTGCTGTGGTATATGGATTGTTTTTACTAAATGATAAACCTAATATTGCGGACCTTAAACCTATGAGACTATCAGACTCAAGAATAAACTGTGTTGCGAAGCGCGTTACTGAACATTTTACAAATGCGATGTTTGGCAATGGCTTAACAGATTTAACACGTAAAACAATATATGAATGGACAGGGACCGTTAAAGATTCAGGTGCATCTATTAAGGATGTTGCTAAGCTAGAAAAATCATTAAGATTTCCAGTAACAGTACAAACGTTAACAGAAGAGATATTGGACAAACCAAAATATACAAAAAATGGAATCCCAATAACAAGCATGGACTGATGCTGTAACAATATTCCCACGAGACAGAATGATTAAATTTTATAATGGTCAAGTATTTGATTTTATTAAAAATATAAGTAGAAATGACCCTGTATCTGTTTGGTTATTTCAGAGTTCAGAAAACGATTATCATGATCAATTTGTACGACCCAATGGTGATATTTATCGTACAGAATCTCTTTATGAAGAAATGAGAAATCTTGCACTAAAATATACTTCTGACGATGACAAAATCAGACAACTACTGAATAATTTTTTGCCGTACCATCAGTAGCGTCCCATTTAGCTCAGGAAAAAAATTCATGGAAACCTACAAGATCAGAATTTATTGAGGATATACAAAAAAATTGCATTGGATATGGACACGGTGGATTATGGAATACTAAATACGATTATAATGATGTTATATCAGTCGATATGGCTGCATGTTATCCTGGAGGTTTTCTTGGATATGGTGAGTGTTCTAAATATTTTAACAGATTCGGACATCCTAAGCTTGACATGGCTAGAGTTTCAATAAATGGACCCTTACCAGATTTTGACTTAACAGGATTTGCATATATAGAATCATTTGAGTTCGCAAAAGATCTCCATCCGATTACTTATATTTGGTTTGCTAAAACACTTTTTAGAAAAATGTTGGGCACCAATAGTGTTTTTAAGATATATGATTGATGCTGGAGTATTAGTATCGTTTAAAGTAAATGAAGCGATTATATCCTCTAGTCCACAAAAGCAAGTTTAGTTACCAGAACCGGACAGATTTAATATCGAAGATGACAGGAAGGCATTTCCTGATCTTGCCAAGATGACATTATTAAAATTAATAATAATATACGTAAATGCAGAGACGAACACGATGAGAAGCGTGCAAAAGATCTCGGTAGAAAGATAATTGGTAAGTTTACTCAAGGTGGTTCATACGGTTATAAACGACACTGTACAAGATTGATTATGGACGATGCTGAGTTAGATTTTACAATCGCTGATACAACAGAGAGAAACATATTTATAAGCTGAAATAATGCTTATTTATCGGATGGGACCAAACTAGGAACTATGGTGAGCTATCTTGATGGCGACTCACAGCAGTTTACTCATTTAAAATCTTCAATGTTAGCCTATGTTTTATAAATCCCCTGTCGATGATAAATAGATTTCCTCATCACGCTGTTAGAGTCGCTACGGATTCATTTTATATAAACAAAAAATATAAGGAATTAGTAAATCCGCTACTCGGTAATGGTGAGTGGGGGACATGGAGGATAAAGCAAGAAAATATACTTAGTTATTCTGAATTTGCTGAAGTTGAAATTAAGGAAATATATTACACAAATAATAATCAAATATTAGAATCATTTGCACATCTGTGTACGATCCTATGGCTAGACATAAGACTGTTTATCTTAATGGGTGTGGAGGGTCAGGTAAAATAACTCGTTTGATTAAATTATTTATGAACAACAATTCAGATATGATCGTTTTGACACCTACACATAAACTAGCCAGAGAGATAAAAGAACGAGGGGTAAATACATGTACATATCATAGTCTTTTTAGATGGTGTGGAGATACATGGTCTTCGGAGCGAATGGGTGAGAAATATATACCTAAGTATATTATATGGGACAAAATAGATACGGTGTCGTTACAAACAGTAAAAACATTCCTTGAATGGTTATTAACAAAAAACACGACTGTGATTATGTGTGGTGATCATGGTCAACCACCACCTTTTGTTGGACAGTCTCCACATGAATGGCTAAAGAATAATGTGGATTATTACGAATAAATACATGATGATCATAGAGCTATTGATGAACAGCTGAAAGAACTTAAAAGATTAATCAGACTACAACCAGAAAAACTACAATGTGAGATAATGCGTGAGATAATTCCAGAAACTACCATGAATGATTTTTGTTTAGCTTTATGGAGACCTACTGATTTGATAGTAGCAAGTAGAAAGATAGTTCGTGATGAATTGCAGAAGAAATTATTTACGTTACATAAAGTAAGGTTTTCACATCTACCTGTACCATTATGTCATCGCCCAGCAGATACTCGACGACAGAATATTGAAGTTAAAATTCCTGGTGGCGGACTACAAAATCTAGCATTGAATGACATTATTTTGGTAAATATTAATATAGTTGATGGAGCATTAAATATGGATAAATCACCGTGGACGTTAGGATACGCTCTAACGATTCCTTCGTCACAGAGATTAACTATTTCTGATACAAATATCTGGATTGTAGATGACCGGATCGAGTGGTCAAATTTAGTATATCTTGCAGTATCTCGCGTCAGACGAATAACCCAACTACATAGGGTTATTATAGATTATTTGATAACTGAGGAAATTACTAATGACGATGTTGTAATAAAGAATTAATTAGCGTCTTGTAAACAATGTGACAAAAAAAATAAACGTGACTTTGATATTGATACTGAATTTATTATAAAACTAAAACAATTACAGAAAAATCACTGTACAAGTTGTAACACAATAATGTTATGGCAATATTCGAATAATAATCCAAGAGCAATTTCAAACCATAATGCATGAAAGCACTCCTCCCAATGCATCATGTAATTTAGAGATCTGTCCAGTATTTTATATATATATATATATATATATATATATATATATATATATATATATATATATATATGAAAACATTTTGGTCTAACAAGAATATTTATTTCTTAAAATAAACACATCAAAAAGGTTTATATTCTTCAGGTGTATTTTGTAAACTTCTCCAAAGATAATTTTGTTTTCACTTTTTCATTAACATAAGTTCTGCCCAAGATCTGCTTTCTTGAATCAGTTATATTATGACTACCATGCCATGTTTGCTGTCTGCTCCATAAGGTTATATTGTCATTTAAGATGAATAATGTCATTAAATGCTTGTTCAGACAGAGGTATTACAAATCAAATAAATACCTTTACTTATCAATTTCACTCAAATCCTATTTATTAAATTTGGCTTGGCCCATATTGTAGGGCTATATGGTTTTGTAACAAAAGATCCCACAAATAAAACTTAATTTTTTGAACATAATGAAAATTGTGCACTCTGATACTGGATTTGAAATCAACTTGTTATTATGCCTATCTAAATTTGATTTTCCCATACCACATTAATGGAGACCAGTGACATGCACGCATTTTGCTCTTGTCCATCCACCATGTACATCAGACTCCTATTTAACACCATTTTTGGGGTTAGAAATCGCATCTCCATTAACTTTACCAGCTCCGATAATCTCATATTCTTCCTAACTTTAAAAACAAAGTAATTCCATCACAGTCATATACCAGTATTAGCAAAACAAAATCATCATGTAAATATGAGTCACAATGCGAATCAGCCATTTTCGGTTTTCTAAGTAGGCTGTATTATAAACATGCATTCATAAACCTCCTTGATGAAAGGTTCAAATTATGATAAAATACTTGCACTGAGGTCTAACCACTGTGCTGAACAAATTAAGTTTAATAATCATTCATTTCAAGCTAAGGAACCCAGATATGTAAACAGTAATGAAAAAATGAAAACGTACTGTGAATTGCACTGTAATAACTTCTACTTGTGTGACTTTAATTGTGACATGCACTTCAAGTCAGAATGGCTAAATTAAATTTATATACTGTGCAAAGTAAATTTTCATATGTGAGTCATTAAATAAATCCATGGGAGGTACCACACACCACTGGTTTCCAAGTAAACAAATAAATGTGAAGTTTGTGTGGCTCACATACTCACATTCCCTGGCATTTTATCTGTTGTTCTGCTTATAACTACGTGAGAGTTCTTATAACTTGTTGCAAACAATAAATTTTAACAGAAATACTGTAATTTATATTTTGATAATTGTCCAAGCATATTTATAGATCTTTATTTAACAACCTTTCAGCATATTGCTGCACACTACACTGCCAATGTCTCTTTAGTTTATCAAATCTTCATATCTTGGTCATGATACAAGATGAAAGGTATACGGGTGTATATGTTCTTCTGGTAAAGTAACACTGACAGAATTTTCGTTGTGGTTGCAAGTAATGACTCCAACAATATCTGAAGAATGTTTATTCTTTTATGAGTCAAGGCGGTAAATCAATGTTATCGCGGTTTCCTATTACCACGGATATTGTTCAAAGTAATATTGATGTTTTTTACGTGACAGATAGCATCACAGCATGGTGTATCTGCACCAAGACATTTTTGATGCTTTCCAAGATGCTGCATCAGTAAATTCACAAACACGCAGTATAATGATATTTGATAAACTTGGAGATTCTGAAGTTTCTTTTGAGAATAAATGGACATCAGGAACCATCAGAGGATATCTTACTGAATTTTGATCAAAATCATGTAGCAAGTGAATATCATCGTTAGATGACATTCATGGGACATGATCAAAATGTTAATTCTAATTTGCTAACATTACAGTTGAAATTTACAACAATGTATCTGATCTATTAGTCTCGTTTTTTATTCCGAAAATATGTCGTTGATCTACACTTTTTAGCTCGTGTGACAAGAAAAGCTATTGCTAATTATAAGGCAATCGCTGTTATACTCAGCGATAAATAAATGTTATTTGAAGGTGTTTGTGGACGAATGCGACTTGTTGATGCTCCAGTAGGTAATTTGTAATTAAATCGTTCATGATATTATAATGTCATAATCTGGTTAGTGTTACTCTGACTCCTGGTCAAATTAAAAAGCTACAGTCATCATTAAAAGATAACTGTGGAATAAAAATATCAGTAAAAAAACAGATAAATATCATTATCAGAATGTCAGCTTAGACATTTCAATAAAGAGAAAAGACCAAATATAAGTATAGGACATAATCTTTCTGCGGGTGCCAGTAAAGACATCGATAAGACGTGTGGTATATTTCCACTTCTTGCAGCTATACCAACATTAATAGCCGATGCAGCCCCAGCTGTTACAAAAGCAGCTGCACTTGGTGCTGTTGGAACAGCTGCTCGAGTGGCATTAAAGAAAGCAAAAGGTCTTAAAGAAAGCAACGGGTCAAGGAGTAAAAACCTCCAAAGAAAGGAAAAGGGACAGTTCGTTGATTCTGCAATGACTAATTTTAATTTACGTAATGCTGTTGAAAAATTAAACAAAAATCTTTAGAGGTTTTATTATGCGTTATCAATTTCCAAACCAACCAAACAATATTGACACATATTAATCTCTATAAAATGTATACTGCAATTACGCATTGGGTTGCACAAGTAATTGATCCACGTGGAATTGTTTATTTCGATTTGTACGTTCTACTTTCGCCGATAGAATTTTTAAAAATATGTTAGGAACATGCAATGTATTCCAATCTGGAGTTCACAGCGATAATAAACACTTATAATGAAGTATCTGACGAAGCAATTAAAGATTCAACGGAAGATTAAATTCCCGATTTAAAATAATAACAGTAACAATAATGTCAATGTCTAGCAAGCTACTTCAGCAGATCGTCACGAATACAGCACCGGTGAGAACCACAATGATATCAATGAGTTCAACTAATTTTGAGTTAATCGTCAACTTTCTAACCGCGATTTCAGCGAGAGAAATAGCACTAGCACAAATGCGACTGTATCATAGCTGTCTAAATATTAGATCAAAACCATTCAGTAAGTTACAACCAAATAATTCACTGGTATTTGTAAATAAAAAAAGATGATGGAACTCCTGATTAGCAAGTTGATGGTATTCCTACAGAAAGTTGTCAAAATAACTATCACTATTCACGAACCCAAAGTAACAGCGGCAATTAAAATAAAGTCTCCTGATTAATATGTTGATATTTATGAAATTCTGATTGAATCAGTATTAGGGTGGCCTAATACAACTCTTGTTCTTACAAGCCTGTCAAGATCGAAATTTGAGGAATTTAGAACAAGTGAAAAAAATTATAAAAAATCAATACAATCTAAGCAATGAAAGATATTGTTTTACTGATTTTGATGGTAAAAAATTCCTGTCCACGAAAAACCAATATTTGCTGTCGATAAAGACGCTACTGATTGATCTTTTGATGATGTTACTGTTGTTGATGAAGTATTTTTTTAAAAAAAAAATATTAAAGATTGCTTTAAACCTGAGTTTGATAAAACATTTAATGATTTAAAGAATGTTTTCTTCGTTATCACAACATTCTAATAATAACGTATATCAACAAAAAATCGAAACAATGCAACATTTAAATAAAGTTTAATTTGAGATATACAACGTTAATAGACGTATTGTATTATTTGCAACAACTAGACCACAATTTCTTAGAGAACCAGACTAAAACAAATAATTCTTAATCATTACAAAATAAGAGAAATAGTTTTAAAACATTTATGATTCCAGAATTAAACGACGAGTTAAAAAAATGTCAGTACTATTATCAAGAAATATTTTCCCAAGATACTTGAATCATGGAGAAAAATAAACCCGCCAGAAAGTATTCTTACACACAATAATGATCCATACGGTAGAGGCCGCCATATCTCGTCTGCTATCGTTAATATAACATCATAATCTCAGTCAATCTATTTATGTGACGTAATTAATGACAGCTATCAAGTAGATCTTGACAAATCCACTCAAATGCAACAAGAATATACATTATATTAATTTTGTCGTCAAGTCCCCCTAGAGTATTTAATTGTATTAGAACCAATTAACCCCGTTATCTGCGTGTACATAATCCGCTATTATCAAGGATACATTTCAAACTTACTGACCAGATTGGACACGTATTGGATTTGGAGAACGATGTCTTAAATATAAATCTGTATTTTAGATCTTAGAACGTCTGAGTAAATAATTTCTGATATAATCAGGGGAATAAAAAAATATTTATTATAGAACAAAAAATAATCTGATTCAGATTGTTTTTATATTTTTCTGTTTCTGAAAAGAACAACTTATAGCAAAATTTATTTTTAACTGATTTGTCATAATCTGATAGGGTTAAAATTGTACTTAAAATAATAAAAATTCTACCGAAAACAAAATCTGATAGGGTAAATGGTACAAAATATAATAAAAATCCTATCAAAAACATAATCTGAAAGGGTAAATGGTACTTAAAATAATACAAATGAGTAAATGGTACTTAAAATAATAAAAATCCTACCAACGATAGAAAATAAAAATATTATGCAAATACAATTAAATCTGATTCTGAAACAAATATTTTTATGATAAAAATATATTAAGATTTATCAAAAATGGGTCACCACATTTCCCATAATACTATATCTTTATATGGTGATCAGCTATCAAATTGAATCAATTGCACATACAATAAAGCGAGACAACTCTGTCAAGCAAAAGCTCTCTCTCTGTAGAGTTATAAAGCAGTTGTTATGCTTGTTGTACTGCGTCGTGTTATATAGCTACAGAGATAAAAAAAATCTTTCATCATGGCAGTTATAGTAATTTAATTGTTGTCTGTAAGCAAATAGGTGTTAGTGAAGTAGCAATTTGTAACAGAAGGATATTTATACACCTTTTTGGCTCAGAAAAAGATTAAATCACGAAATCACGTCGGCTTGTGCAAGTGCGTAAATATGACAAATCCGAGTTATTTTTAGCTCTTACCTGTAATATTACAAACGCAATTCTATACATGTATTTTTAGCTAGCAAACAAAAATTTATGCAGAAAATGGAATGTGCTATTATTTTATACAGTACATTTTATCAACTGTTTTTGGAAATGAAATAAATCTACGCTATAGTTTACGATAGCTGATTTTATTAACTATGTCCGGTGTGGCCCTTTTATATTGATCTGCAAGTACTCTTCAGCTTTCAGATTTCCTGTGTAGAATTATCATATGTTATGAAATTTGTTCAGAAATGAAGTAAATCTACGCTATAGTTTACAATAACATATTTTATTCACTATGCCATGTGTGACATGTTATACTGGTCTGCATGGACTCTTCAGCTGTCGGACTTCATGTGTAGAATTATGACATGTCATGAAATTTGTTTAGAAATGAAGTAAATCTACGCTACAATTTTACAATAATTGTGATTTTATTCAGTATACTGGTCGTATAAAATTTGCCCGCTGTTTCAGCGTTAGGTAATTATATGATAATTTATCGAACGTATATTTATAACCGAATGTCGTGGATTAGTGCTAGAATGCTGAAAATCTGATACGAAGGACTGTAGTTCGGTTCCCGTAACAGATGTAATCGGTGGGTAGGCTATGGATATCCAATTTTTCTCAAAAAATGGGGAGTTCTTCGCTCAAAAGAATTCATATAAATTCTCATCACGTTAAATAACGTGGTGAGTCTGTTTTGCACTTACGCCGGGTTTTATTTTGATAGGGGTGGAGTTATATGATTTAACAATGCCTAGACAGTCCTCAGAATCTCTAAAGTTTTGTTTCGTTTAGTGATACGCCGGGTGATCTATCTATGCATGAACATCTCTAAACTAAACTGTAGCATGTGTTACCCAACAGGAACATTCAGAAATAATGTCTGCCAAAAATAAAAGCCTAACGGGGTGCCCCATAAAAGAGACACCAATGAAGGGTTCCATGGAGGGCACAAAGGCAACGAAAGTTCACAATTGTGACCGCTTATTTTATTAATATTATTAAAATAAGTTAGTATAATAATAATGATGATGATGATATAATAATAATAATAATAATAATAATAATAATAATAATAATAATAATAATAATAATAATAATAAACAAAAATAAAAAAGGCAAGTTAGCCAATCTCCACCTTTAACCTTTCAGATTTCAAGGTGAAAGATCAAAGATCAAAGATGAAGCTCAAATGAAAAAGTTCAACGTCAGAGTTCACGTTCAGGATAAAACAGATGAAGGTCAAAGTAAAACGGTTCAATGTCAAAAGTCAAAAAGGCTTCATGGTCAAGATTTAAAATACTCAAGGTCAATGTTAAAGATCAAGGTCTAACGCTTATAGGTCAATGTAGAAGAAATATTTTTTATAATTATTACTTTTAATTTAGACGAATATTTATTATATAATCAATTACGAAAATATTAATGATATTATTTCTGCTTTTGAAAAATTACTAGATGATGGAATAAAGATAATTTATAATCTTAATCCTCAAAAAATTATTTGATTTTGAATCATTACAACATCGAAAATTTGACAGCAAATATAAATTACCATCCGAATATAGATTAAAATAAATTTATTAAAATTAATTTATTAATCTATGTTACAGTCACTGACAATTGTTACAGATAATCAAGTGAAGCTATTTACCCCATTGCACGTTCAAAAGATAAGATTAGATCCGAATTGTTTCACGAGTATGACACAAAGAGATTGTGAATAATCATGTAATGCAGTTAATAATGATTATATCCCTCGATTCTGTGAAGGGTGAAACAAGCCATCAGAAAAGTGAAAGCAGTGACACTGAAAGTAGCGACAGTGACTGTGACAATGGCTAAACCAAACCCTTAGCAAAATTGAGAGCCGAACAATACATAAAAAATATTGATTTATTCTGAATCTGATAATAATAATATTTGCTCAGAAACAGATTTATTTATTATTATCTTTTATTTTTTCAGTTTTTTGTAGGATTTTTACAATTTCAAGTATCATTAATACCCCTTCATATTTTGTTTTGTTTTATAGGACTTATTATTTTAAGTACCATTGACCCCATCAAATCATCAAATTAGAGTGATAATTACGATTTTGAGCATCATTTACGTTATACGATTATTGAAAAATCAGTAAAACAATGACAAATGCTGTTACAATATATTGTTTTTCAGAATCAGATTAAATAAAGGCAATATAATACACAGCAACAATGGAAAATATTTAATTTAAACTATCAGCTGTGTTGAAATCACAGGACAGTTACCTCATTTCATTATCGGACACAATAGGGATGTATTAAAATATTACCCGCTGATCACATTTTATTAAAAATGCAGATTTGTATATTTTTTGTGACAAGTTGTACCGAATATGGGTGAATGCAAACATATCTGCAGCTACATAAACGATATAAAAATTATTTCGTGGCCTGTCTCTACATTTACACACTTAAGAACTCTCCTTACAAACGTTTTGCATTTTTCAGTATTTGCACGTGCAGAGTTCTGACTGTAATAGCTTGCAAATTATTTAAGGAGATATTTTTGGATTTTGATCAATATCCTCGATTACAAGTCCATCTTTGATGACACCATAAAAAGCATTCGAACACAAATCTGATAATTTTGTTTACCCGGTATGGAACACTAGATAACAAAATTTATTAACATTACGATTGTTTCTCAATCTAGAATCTGATTACACAATCACAAGATGCTTCATAAATTTTATTGGATATGTTACTCATTTTGCTCCATTTATATAATTTTACTAGTTTAAATCATTATTTCGAAAATCTGGCTAGATAACCTTCTGCGGTTTTTATAGGAGATTCATCTGATGATGTTAGAGTATTATTTTTTTAAAACCATAACATCGTTTCAGCTCTCTATATTTTACTACCATATTGTACACATAACTGAGTTTTTCCTCTGACTCCAACACCATGTTTTAAATATGGTTTTGGTTCGAGACTCTCATGTTTAACTTTTTGTGTATGATAACCGCAGAATTCGTTTATGCAATTTTTTTAGAAGTATATCAAATCATGAGCCAATTACACAGATTCTTTGTTTGAATCATTATATAAACATAACTAAACTTCAATTGACACATATATTTGTCTTAATTATAATAATGGAGGAATTATCCATAACTGAACCATATAGAGCTAGATTTGATCTTGACAGACAACCAAAATATAGAATTATTTTGCGATGCAAGATCTGGCTTTAACAAATATGGATATAACTAAACGTATCCGTGAAACCAATAAGGAATTTCGTGATAATGGTGCGGCTCGTGTGTGGTCAACATTCAGAATTGGAAATATCAATAGTATAATGAATGACAAATGAAGAAGATATTATTAACCACCCTGATGTTCAAAGATATTTTATTTTAATAAAATCTGTTGTAAACACAGACGACGACATTGGATTATCTGTGACAAACGTAATCCTGTTCACATGCAGTCATGAAATAATATTGTCCTCTTAAATAAAAATTCCAAACAAGAAAAACTGACTGGTATTGACAAACTGTATCATGAATAAGCGTACCATGTGACTGCAGTTGTTTATGCAATATATACGATAAATAATAAACCTAATGTCAATAATCTCAAGCCGGCGAAACTGTCATCTTTGACAGAGTCGAGAACAAATTGTGTTGCTGAATGAGTTGCAGAACACTTCACAAACGTGATACGCAGTAACGGTTTAACAGATGTTCGACGTAAAAAATAAATATGTGAGCAGTAGAAGTTGAAGATACCAGAGTGTCCATCAGCGACGTGGATGAGCTTGGAAAGAAATTAAAATTCCCAATAATAGTGAAAACAATTACCGGAGAGAAATACGAATGAAGAGTAACTTCGATAAATATTATTGATCATAACGCACACGCATGAACTATGGCAATAACAATATTTACAAGAGACCGAACGGTAAAATTGTATAATGGTCATATACTTGATTTTATCAGAAATATCTGTAAAATACACCCTGAATCCATTTGGCTGTTTCAAAGTTCCGACGATGTCAATTACGATCAGTGTGTACAGCCTAATAGCGATATTTATCGTACAGAATCTCTCCAAGACGAAATGAAACATTTTACACCTATTGATATAATATTAAGGACATGTTTAATAGAAATGGAGTTGTATTATAATAACAGTTATTCTGATTGAAGTTCATTAGCTGCTTCAAAGGGCAACATAAAAGACATATAAATTTAGATAATGCATTTTACATTTATAAGTTTGGTATACAAAACATTTAAAATGTAATAACATCTGTATGCTGGAAGACAAAGGCAAATAAGAGGCAAATATGTTATTGGGGAGATCTAGGTTTTTTAAACAAACCATGTTTATCAAACAGTTGCATATTTTCTGAACAAAAAGATACGATTGGGCAGTGAATAAAATAATTTACCTTGACCCTTATCTTTGTCACCTGAATGTACTCGGAAGCTTTAAAGAACATGTTGACCTTAGTCTTCCCCTCCTCAGATACATACACTGTTGAATACAGAGAGAAAGATATAATAAAATGTGTAATACTCTGTAACATATTAACAAATAAATACAAAGTGAAAGAAATAGTTAAATGTGTAATACCTTTAACATATAATAAATAATAAAATGAATTCAAAGTGAAATAGCAAAATGTGCAATACCTCTTAATATGGCATAAAATGAATTCAAAATAAAAGAAATTAAAAGATCTTAAAATTAATTCAAAGTGAAATAGTAAACTGTATAACACTTTATAACATTATAAAATGAGTTCAAAGTGAAATAGTAAAATGTGAAATACTTTATAACATCAATAAATGAATTGTATGAGAATGTGTCATCTCTGGATATATATTAACAATTAAATGTTATTGCTTCCGACCGCTGCTATTTTCTCATGTTCTCAATTTGGTTTGATTTGGTTTTGTTTGAACACACGATACGCAATCAGTGTATCTTTTGGTGGAAGAACCTGGAAAAATGCCAAGAACCACCAACCCACAGGAAGCAAATGACAAGCTTTCTCACATACCCACATTATCCATGCTGGGATCCCAGCAAAAGCAGATAGAGTTTGAGTCATGAGTGCCTTATACCACTCTGTACTTGTAACACCAGATGTACTTAGTGGATTTAGTCAATTTTGAAAACCTTCAATTCTGTTTTGTAGGTTTAATGTTTTTTTTCACCACAAAATAGACTATACACGGTGGCTGGAATATAATCGGACAGGAAGAACATGGGAAGAACCAGGAAAGAGCCACTGATCCATGGAAAGCAATCGACGAGCTGTCTTACTTGTCAGAAATGCTTAGACTCAACCTCAAGTGAGATGTGAATGATCTGGAAAGTGAGCTTCTTAGACAACCTGGCCACCTGGAGTCCAGAAAATCTTCAAGATGTACTTATATTGTGTTGATCTGTATTGTAGTTTATACTTTTCTGATAGTGTATGATAAGAAGAAGATCAATCTTATTTTACATTTACAAAATGAAAGACATATATCGACTGATACAAATATATTTATAGGATGCATTGATAATACAAATCATCATCATCATCATCATCATCATCATCATCATCATCATTATCATCATCTATCCTTAAAATGTAAAAAAACAGACCTCTCTGATCATATGATGGAACTATTAAAACGAGTAAATAAATGTTTGTCCCTTTATATATCATAAACATCCTGATGGAAAATTATGTGCTTTATGTGATTAAAGCACACTTGATGCAAGTAATGGAAGCAGATGATCAGAAGATGAGGCATTGTTGGATTAAAAATTGTTATAATGAATATTTGGGCAATTTTTTGGGAGGGGTTGTTGATGTAGGGTCCAATACCATTCAGAACAAGACAGGTTATACATGGCAGTCAGAATTAAATGGTGTAGGAAGAAACCTGGAAAACTCTAGCAAGAGTCACTGACCCACAAGAAATTACTGACAGGCTTTCTTATGTACTTGGGAGGGGGTATTAAAGGGACAAGGAAAAATATTTCAAATAGCATATACAATTTCATTTAATATTTCCTAACAATCTTCTCTGGAAACTCATTCTCTGGATATCAAGAGAAACAATATGATGTGGTTGTGTATTGATCATATGACTACTACAGCAACATAACTGAAGTACAAAACATTCAGATGCTTCCAGTTTACCTAAAATCTACGCAAGACATGAAATATAGCTTAGGAGATTTCTGTAAATATGTGAGATGCTTATTTTAGTTAAAATCAGTTTTTTATAGCTTCAAGCACAATTTTGTTTAATAATACACGGTTAGATTTACATGTGTCCTTTTGTTTTTCCCTCCATCCTTTTATGAACAAAACCTCAATAATCTACTGCTATCAATCACCTACCTTTTTCTTACTATTGAACTAAAAGGGGTCAGTTTTTGGAGAGAGTACTGTATTTATAATCCTGAATGTTAAACACAATTCCTTAATTTTGATCTTGACTGCTTCATTCAATATCTTACGGAAAAAAGAACAGAATATATTTTGACCTACCTTTAGCGAGCTTATTTTTCTGTACAAGACTAAAATGCAAACTTCACCTTTGTGAATAATACAAAAAACAAAATTCAGCAAACTATGTGAAGTTTCTCATGTCTGTAAAATGTACCACAAGATTGACTCACTTGGTGAGGCTGGGGTCCAGGACTGATTAAGGACATTTTCTGGTTTGCTCTGGTCATCATTTTGTCCCCCATCACAGCCATATAGGCTCACTGACAACTGATGACCTAGATGTATGAGTAAGAACTTGTTGAGGAAACTTTGATAAATAGAAAATGTTAAGGAGTCCTAGATATCCAAAATATCTTATGTTGTCCTAGATATACATTAAATAACATGCTGAAGTAACCTACTGAAAATCAATGTGTATCAAATCTGAAGACAAATTGTGGCTGCAATCCAAAACATTTTGATGAAGTTCAGTTGCAGAAACCAAAGATAAGAGGATAAACAATTTGGGGGACACTAACTCTTTTAAATGGGTCTAAAACCACATTAGGCACATTTAAATCTTAGTCACTATTCAACCAAAACTGCCTCGTATGTTGAAGCAGCATCCCATATAAAGATGATGTATATGCTTATTTTCATCTCCATTAACTTTACATTCTTAGAATCATGCAATATTTTACAATATTGAACACCTTCATATTGCACACATGTGCACGACATGTGTGCCCAATAGTCGTACACAGCATTAGGAACTACTCTGTAAACTAATTATGAACACTTACATAGTAGGCACTTTAAGTCTTTGTTGATTAAATTTGTTTCTGAATGACATAAAGCAGCTGTTTCCTGTACTGCCTCATAGCCGCTGATTTACAATATTCTGTGTTATCTTTTTGATGCAATGTTTTGTATTTAGGCAAGCAACAGATACGAGACAAAATTGCTGGATCACTACAAATAACTTGCAAGTGACAAGGCATGAAAATGTCCTTAGTTGGTGATAAGAATGGCAAATATATACTTAACAGTTTTACATCATGAATTTTCTCAGTATGTACTTTCTTAGTTCTGCAAATCCATTTTATATGAGCTATGTAATGGCTTTTAAAACTTGATTTCACATTTTAAAATTGTACTGTAATTATGACTACATTCCAAATGCAATAACATTATCCTAACTTAAAATGAAAGCGTCTTTTGTGATACTTACAAATGAAAGAGTTCATATTTTTCCCACTTTATGATTCAAAAATTTCATTGACAGAAGAGAAACATGTAAGCAGATGATACAATACACTGCTACCTCATTGCTCAAATCAGATGTACTTCATGTAGAGCTAACACAGATAAATCCAGTCCATAGTCACAAAATTTAGTAGAATCAACAAAATACCAAAATCTATTCATTGCAGATCAAAAGGAAAGTTGCTGCAATGCACATTCATTAAAAATATGACTCTAAATTTCAATTTTAAGTAGACCAAAATGACAATTTCTTTTGAAAGTTATATCAAATGCGTAACTAAATTTAAATTTACCTGGGCAGAGTTATGTGCAGATTAATATTCTTGTTGTGTACTGATGAATCTGTGCTTGTGTATTTAGTTTGGAATACAGCATATATTCAATTACGTTATTTCTTGTAGGGCATATTTGTTTATATAATAAAGCCTTTGGTAGAATAAGAAAATGAATTTATAATAAAAAGGTTACTGCACTTGTTCGGAAAAATACTAACTCCCAATGTCGTGCAATATATCCATCCAAAAACATATTTTCCCATGCAAATTTAATAACCTATAATATTGATTGTTTTTCGGCAATAAACCCATCAAAATGGAACCTGAAATGCCAAGGTATTTAACAGCTATACTTGTACATAATAGGACAATTCCCCTACCAAACGACATCCAGCTATATGAAAGGGGTTTAGAAGTATGATGGATACAGGATGTGTGAAAGGATTGACAGGTGGACAAACAAAGACAGTGATTACTATAGGAATACTGCATCTTAATGTAGGGATATAACTAGGGTACAGTCATTCATGACCTACTTACACTGCCATATCTCGAATGAAAGTCTCAACTTCCTGAAGGACATAATTACTAAGGAATTGTGGTTTTTCATTGCTTGATGGGGAAAGGGACACAGGCAGAATGTGCTCCAAAGTTTTCCTGTAAATGATTGAATGTTTATATTTTTAATATACAGATCGTATCGTTTCCTATACATGGAAAAACATGGATGCTGAAAATATAATAAACGTTTTGATTGTACTGGGAGCTAATGTTCTCACTTCGATGAGCCAAGAGAAGAAATATGCTATCTTCTATACTTATGCCTGTAGGGTAATATATATCTATTGTGCACCAGTGGGTGGAAAGTGCCATTGCCTTCACATGCTTTAGAGCAGAGGGATGTTGTACCTGAGCAATTCTCTCCATGACTGGTTGTGAAAAATGAGCAGGTCTATAACGCTGCTTGTGAGAAATGAGCAGGTCCAGGACTTTCAGGCTATGAACAACTGCTGTGTTGGTTGTTTGAGTAGACGAGGGAAGACCCGAATCTTATGTGGGGTTTCTGATGCCAGATTGATGAGGTCGTTGATTCATGACTTCTTCCATCATCAAGTGATGAAGTGATGTCACAGGATGATTCCCTTGTATCACTTCGAATCAGAGGAATTGCCGATTGGTACAAGTTAAGGTTGGTCCAATACAATTGGGTGTACACTGCCCAAGCTGTTGGGTCAGCGACAGAAGAGAGAAAAGAATGAGGTTTGGCAGTCACTATTATCACAACAGGCCTACCAATGGTTGATCTCATTTAGTA
Organism: Potamilus streckersoni; assembly: GCA_016746295.1. Classification (NCBI taxonomy): domain Eukaryota; kingdom Metazoa; phylum Mollusca; class Bivalvia; order Unionida; family Unionidae; genus Potamilus; species Potamilus streckersoni. Next base: position 543,678 of record JAEAOA010002295.1, read on the forward strand.
CAGATGTGTATGAGAACCAAGGAATGGAGAGACCATTCCTTCTGTACCTTTCAACAGTTTAGTGATGAATAAATGATCAGTGTGTTGAGGAGTCCCGGTATATTGTAAACTTGACATTCTTATTGATAACACAAATTTAACAAGTCGCACACCATGACGCAAAGGCCTGGCGAACGGGATCTTTGTTACTGAAGATAATCACCATTGTAGGATTGAGTTCCTCCTTGTTGTTTGAGAAAAGTCCCACATCATGGCAGAAAAGTCTGAGGACTTTGATTCTCGTTGCTGGAGATAAACCAATATTGTAGCCTCAAGATAATCATTGTTGTTGATAAAAAGTCATCACTTTAGATATGTCAGACAGAATGAGAACTCCCTTGGCATCTTAAGTATTCTTGCCCCAATGAAAAGCTTTCACTTTGTGTGTTCTCTCCTTCACTTCTGATATGAAGGTATCATTCCTGGGAAAATTATGCACCACTGGTTTCCCAAAATGATGGTAGTGGGCAGACTATTTTGCCTTTCGTACATGCATCAGTACAGTCCGTAGTCTCAAATTGCTGGACACATAGACGTATATCTGCTGTGAGCCAAGTTAGGCAACTCCAAGTTCCGCTGATGGTGCCTCGAATGGGTGCAGATGCTGAGGGGATGGTTCTGTAGGCCAACTTGAGGACTCCATTCGTGCAGAAAAAACAGTAGCAAAGCAGTAGTAGGCAACATAAGAACCATCATGTCTACTTCTGCGTTGAACACTATCATGCAGAAAGAATTCCTTGAAAGAAAGGTGCTACCATGGGTCATTTCAATTCCCAATCCTGATGGAAGCAAAGTATGGTGCCTGTGTTCTCAAGTGAATACCTACGTGAATGAAGCATTGAGATGCTACTAGGTTGGAGATTTCCTAGTTAATGAGAAGTCCAGATTGGTAACAAAGCCATCATGACTGGTTAGAGCTCACTGATGTAGTTGCAGAAGTTGTCCAGGTAACCTGAGGTTGCTGTCATAGAAATGGTCCAGTTATGTGCCATTACCCAATTTTTCAGACAAGAGATGACCTCTGGGCCATTGAGGAGCCTCAAATAGAGTGCTCTGAATTCATATATTATGTTGTTTGCAATTTTCAGGATCGTCCTGGGAGCCTATGAAGTGACACGAAGGTATGTGCTATTTAAGACCAGAGTGAAGGCAAAGTCTACCTCGTGGATATCGTTTAAAATGAGCTGTATTGTTTCTGGAGGTAACCAATGGGCATGGAAAAATGACCGATGACAAGGCATGCGAGTTGTTTGCCGTTGGGCCCAAGAAAAATGTCAAATGAATGATAGAACGTTCTCAGTGCTATATTCATATTGTATTTGACTGGTGTAGCTATGATATGACGGCTTTTAGAGGTTTGTGTTCTATGATTTACCCATGGGTCCTTTTACTGAAACCCCGTACTACTCCTGTATCAATGATGTGGTTTTGGAGGGAGGGAAACATGTATCGTTATTGGCCTGTTAGCATACTCATCCATCTGGACATTAAGCATAGTTTTAGAGGACTTAGGTCTTGTTTTTAACTTGAGATTAACTCCATGTATGCCTTAGGTCTTCTACGTGGAGTTTTAAGATGAGGAATGTTATGTAGGTTTGAAGACAACTAAGGGAAATAAAAGTCCCACAACGAATTACGTTAATGATATTACACACTAAGTCTCGAGTGTAATGAAAGGCAATCTGATTCATGCATACAGTGTGTGTGGCTATGTTATCTTCAACAGGGCAAGATCACTGTCAATGCTGAGGTACTGAAAGATTAGCTGGTGGGAGTGTAAATATAGAACCACTGATACACTGACGATAAAGGTGGGCCAGAAAATCCACAACTCGGTGTATACTGCAAAGTTAGAACTATCTGTTTTTTGTAAGATCAACAATTGCTGGTGCATTGGTGTATGTTGATGGAGCTGGAAAAAGACATAGCTCCGGGAGTAGAAACACGTCTTCAATTTAGGTCAGAAGGCAGAAGCATCCCGAACCCTTGTGTAGGATAGAATCAATCATACTGGTAGAAGAATCAACATCATCAGTTTGTGTGGCTATGGTTACAGTCCTTGAAATCCACTTACATGGTGAAAAGTAATGCAGCATTAGCATCACTCACTAAACAAATAAGACGCCTTGAATTAGAAACCATGACTTTAAAAACTTCACTGACTAAAAGGCCTCTTCTCTTGGCAGTGTGTACAGAAATTGTGAGGTGACCTCTGATGAGGCATGAGGATCTACTCATAGTATCATACTGAGCGAATGTCTTGAGGTCGTAAAAGTTAGACTGGTCCCTGCACACATCTGTAAAAGTCTTGTCAACCTATTTTGAACTCAGGCTGTTATTGATTGAGCTTGGATTATTTATTATTATCCATAGCCTTTTGATCTCTTGCATATGGCCTAGGCCAGTCACAACGGAAATAGGCCATCAGAGTGAGCAAGATGTCGTAAGGATCATTATTTGGGACAGGGTATGTTATCTTTGATCCATGGAACCTATCCGTATGTCTGCTGAATGAGATGGAACTTAAGTGTTTGTTAGCTCTGTCCCAATCTGAAAGAGGAATCATGTTGGACCCCAAGGTGGCAAGGTGAGGTGGAGTTCCAAAACAGAAGAGGTCTTTGGTGGTGACTTTGGTGCCAGAGCTGTTTCTAAACATGTCAATGTCCATCATGCGGACCATTGATGCCTTTGGTCTGAATTGTATGTAGTTTGTGCTTTGCACATAGATCTAAGCTGTAAGACAAAATATAGCTAAATGGATAAAATTATAGCCCTGCACATGTTCTAGAATGCAATGTAAGTGCTGAGCTAATTTATCAAGAGGGTTAACCAGAAATTAATGTCTAATAAGGTAAGGAAACGAAGGAAACGTAAAGATAATTATAATGGCAATATAACCCGTTTACAAACATGTGTGCCTGCACATGTTATAGTGCATACCATGTGAGAACACAACCTGTTTGTGGGTGCAGAGTTATGCAAATAATGGTTACCTGAAAAAATTGCTAGCAGACAATTTCAACGACCATGCTTACCTGTTGGGAGGTCAAGGATGACCTATACAGGTAGAATGATTGAAGCATGCTGTTCTAAGCTAAAAAAATAACGTGGTAAAAGAACTCGCCTTGATATGCAAACTGAAAGGAATTATACATATATAAAGGGATCTTCAGAGCATAACGACATGCTTGCGTATAAGTAATGGAGCCCAAACCTAACAATGAAGACATGGGCAACATGTGCGTGGATCTAAGTGTTCGATGAACATGATATAAAGGTATACAAACATGCATCATATACAGGAGATGATTAAATGAACATTGTAAAGAGGTTTAAACTGTGCTTGTCTAACTAGTATATCATAAATACAGAATTTAGCAGTATCTACATTACACACAAACAACATTGACAATGAATGGAATAAAGGCACCGTTATCGAGATATACCCAGTAGGTGCAACTAAATCCATTATGAGGCAATACTTGTAGGGAAAAAAGGCCAAGAGACTGCTCATACAAGCAATAACATTAAAATGGCACTTGGACACTATGAAAGCCTTGGATAAAAAAAACCTTGCTAATATGTACCCATTAGTAAGGAAATTACACTTATATAGGAGTTATATGAGAACTAGAGGTTTGCACAGGTAAACACTGTGTGATGACGACAAACTATGGCTAATTTGCGAAGACAACTTTGTCGTGAAGGAAAGAGAGAAAAGGTTGGAAATATAGATGGAGTATACTTTCCTTAGAAGTGAAGAATACTTGAAGTGACTTGTCTTGCACATAGCTTTCGCTTTACCATGTCTCTCATGTTGAGAGCGTGATTCTTGGCACAAATGCAAGCAATGACTAACATATACTTGCGCTATGCCGCGAAGTCTTATATCTAAGGAGAGATCACTCTGCTCGACAGCCAAAGGGTTAGTGGATAACTTTTAGCTCCCTTTAGCTAAAAGAAGTATCTGGAATGGCTGGCTTTGCAACGTAGTGATACTTCTTCTAAGGTATTATGTTTGGGTAATATATTCAACGAAGAAAGTAGTTGGACTGAGGAAATGACCCTCATTAATGTCCAGGTCTAAGTAAACAGTATTGGCAATGAATAACATTGCTGGTCAACTACCAATGGCCAGTTTTTTAATACACCTCCCCATGTCTCTAAAGATGTAGTAAGAGGAATAATGCATACACTGATGGGATAAATCCTATAGTCTTTAAAACACATTAACTTAATGCATCACTATTTATATACCGATGGCATAAATATTATTTATATACCGAATGGATAAGTCCTATAGTCTCTAAAAAAATGCATTAACTTAATATATTACTATTTATATACCAATGGGATCAATGCTAAATATAAACTGATGGGATAGATCCTATACTCTCTAAAAATACATTAACATAATGCATCACTATTTATACACTGATGGGATAAAAACCTATAGTCTCTAAACATACATTAGCAAGTGGTATCGATGATTTTACTGAGGATGCAAGAACTTTAAAGAACCACATCGCAGATGCATCTCCCACACTCACCACTACTTCTTTTACCACTCTAAAGATATAATGACTATATAAACTATGTAGTCCATATTGAACCCAAGTTTGACAATTCTTGTCTTAGGCAAAACTTTGTGATTCTTGATTCTGAAGTGGTGAGGTTGCAAATATATTCATAAAGAAAGAGTTATACTGATCTCACAATTTATCGATAACAATTAAATAGATGTTTATCTACATGAAATTGACTGCAAATAAATTCCTATCAATTAATAATATGTAATCTTGATGGCTAAGATGATTCTTTAACATGGTAATTGATGGGGAGGAAACTTGAGAACCATGAGCAAAAGTAAGCAACAAATAACCCTTGCACATACTGGAACCTGCCAATCAAACTCAGAACCTCAAAGGTACAAATAAGGGGTGTATTTCTGCAAACAAAGTAAATACATGTATGTGAACAAGTTCAAATGAAGTAAAATGTTCCATAATATTTTTCAGACAGTGAAAATGAAAATACATAACTTAGTGTATATTATTCTCATTAGATACCAGAATGACAGAATCATGGAAATTGTCGAGATGGATTAATGAAACTCTATACTTTGTACTAGTGTCCTGGACTACGAAATTCCTATGATATATTTTTTCGGTATTATAATAGTTCTGATGCTGCTGAATTACCTGTAACCTACTGCCTTCAAGCCATGGATCATTTTATTACAGCCATCATTCACATATTTTGATGTTTATCTGAACAACTGAAAATGCCAAAAATTTAAAAATAGTGAAGAAAATCATTAATTATGCAAAAGGTTTGGAAAGACTTGAATTTGAATTCTTAAATTTAATGAGGAGTATGAAAAGAAATTAATTCATAACTAATACAGATAAACGCTAATGTCAAAAAGCTATCTCTCGTTCGTTGATAACAGTAATCTGCACTGAGGTACATTTATTTTTACTGTTTAAAATAGTGTCCATCTATTTGATAATTATCTTTCAAAAACTTTAAAAAGAACTTTTTATTATAAATTAAATATCTTCATGAAAACTTACCTAATTATCATTAGAAATTAATTTTCAATATCTCCCAAATCTAACCCTCACAGAAAGATGAAAAATTTTGTATTTACAAACTATGTATAATAAAGACAATAAAATCAGTAGTGGGAAGTAACTCTTCTAACATATTAAAATTACATCCTCTTGTCATTGCTAGTTGACTGCCTGTATCCTGATAGCTATTCAGTTACGCTTGAGAAATGCACGAATAAGGAGGTTTGCTTTTGAGGAAGAGTTTAATCATAATGCGGTCAAGTAAGTCTTCTTATAAAAACATAATTTACGCCAAAAACTCCCCTTCTCAACTGATTATGTTATCCAGTTTCATTAGCATTAGAAGAGCAGGTAACAGGAGGAGATGCTGGAGAATCCAACCTCTTTGCTAATCACCTTTCAGAAAAAGTTATGATATGGATAATCATGTGAAAGGTAAAACTATTCTTCTAATTAGCAGCAAATGAATAAGATAAATATTAGCCAATAGGTAAGGAGAAACATGTGACATTTCCTTGCAAAGGAAAATTTTTGGCAAATCCAGAAAAAGCATTCACTTCAATTCCCCATAACAAGATTATATTTGCCTTAATATTCTGTGGACCGAAAAGAAAGTATAGCTATCTTGCTTTTCCTCTTCCACAGGAAAAAATCTTTCCTAACCAATGCTTTCAATGAATTTCAGATAGCACTTAAAAACCCAAATTCGGTCTGACTAACTGTTATGGGATAACTAAAAAAGGGATGATCATTTTATCATTTGTAATATATGGCTGATGGTTCTTGGGCGTAAATCATGGTTGCTTTCAATAAGATCATGAAACTATTTGAATAGAGCCAAAAGATTATATGAATCAATCAAAAGAGCTTACTGTTGAAACCAAAGATATCAAGAAGCATGTCTATTGTCTAATTTTTAAACTAAAAGATATATAGCCCTGTAAGAACCAATGGAGATTCCAATTGGTGAAAAAAAAGAGTGACCAGAACTGGTTTAGATCGAAGTTACTAACAAGGCAGAAAGATTGCTTTTGTGGCCTATATCCACTCTCTATTGACATCTGAAGGTATTGGAAATCATTTAGTTAAGTGGTGCTAATTTCTTCTTGAAGAGCAAGAACAGAAATCAGACAACTGCAGAACTGAGAACCACAAATTAACAATGTTATTGGCACATGAATCGGCAAAAATGAGAGTGCATCAGAAACAGCCTAAAGCACAGATCTATTGCCTCAAAACAGGCAGTATCAAGCATGATGAACATGAAGAAGCCTGATGCCTGAGGAAAAATGTTGGCAGGTTCAGGAGGAAAGAGTCACCATCATTTATTCAAAGCTTTTGTGGATGAGAAAACACCTTTTCTCCTCTGTATTAGACTTTTATCCATACTGTGATGATTTTTGGCAGTGCAACTACCATTTGTGAGTGGAATAAATGCTTTTGATTAGTTTGTTGTTCTTCCATTTTCAAATGGTTTTCACATCCTTGAAACTAAGATCTGAATGGATAAAAGGGTCTCGGTAAGTCAAACAGAGCCAGTTCTTGTGCAGCCTGCTTCTTAAGTCCTCAGTCTTGCCTGCAGACTGCAGGCAAAAGCTGATGAGAAATGAACATACTGCCACAGAGTGATGTCGCATCAGTGAAGTTGAGCTAAATGAAAGTATCATGAACTTATGGGTGCATGTGGCATTTAGGGCATCTGCTAAAGTGTGGAGAACTGCCCAGTAAAGAATATTTGCAATGTGGAATGATGATTCCCAATCATGATCATTACACTGTTTCTCTACAGGATTACAAATGAAGTCAAGTCTAGCAAGTTCAAGTCTGAATCTAAATTTCACACTATCTTCAAAGTTGCTTGAATCTGATGGTCCTATTTATAGAAATGCAGGGCAGAAAGGATTATCACCACTATATCTTTGTCAAAACACTAATAATCTCAACATAGTAGGTTTGTGTGTTCTGTATTAGGATGCACAGAAGAAAACGAAGCAGGTGGCTTTCTGAAAATATTTTGGAGCTACTGGGTTCCAAAACTTATCGGAAAGATCAGTAACTTCCTTATGAGATTGTGGGAGTAGAAAAAAGAAAGGACTGTCATCCTCGTCATCTGTGCTGGCAAAGCCCTGACCCAGTAAACCTGACTTGAAGACAGCAGTGGCAGATACTTAGGCAAAACAAGGTCATATTTTTTTTTATTACAGCATTATAGGTAAACTGAGTCCTCTCCAATCCAGGATCTAAGTTCATAAAATGATCAAGATATAGACAACCCCTTCATGTAAGAGTTTTCTTTGTTAAGTAAGTCTTTTACATCTGCATAAATCAATGCAGGCAGAAGAAAAATAATATTCTGGACAGTTTAAGTAAAACTGAATTCTAAAATTTTTTCTCTTGGCAAATTTCTCTCATCAACAAATTTATATTTGTTTGCACATCATCTCACAATTATTATAATCGAAATTGTGAGACAGACACCGGTCGCCATGCAAAATAGTCAGCGATAGTGGGCAGGCATGCGAACAGTCTCTGTAATATTTAGCTGACACTTCATTAAAGAAAGAAGGAATATTATTCTTTAGCAATTCATAGGTGACAGTGTCAAAGCACAAAATTATCAACTTTATCACCTCATCTAAATGTTTAGCTGGAACCAAACGTATTGATATTTCACTATTATTAATTTCTGGAAGGTATATTTTTTGATAGACACGGTCAAAGACTTCAAAGAACCCATTAAACAATGCCTTTAAAGCAACCAAAGCACATCTTCTCAAAGCTGTTTTCTCATTATTGTGTTTTGCTTCCCAGAAATACAGGTATTGATACAGGAAAAAACGTGTAAAATATAACCGTATCTGAAGAATAACATCTGGAATTTGCATTACTATCACTAGCGTACAAGACCACAACCGAGTTATATCCAAGGGACATAATCTGAACAGTCTTCATACTTTGGTGTACATACAATGCCTGAATGCCATTACTTTATTGCTTGTTTAAAACAGAAATCTATTGCAAATGAAGAAAATATAATATAGTCAAAAATGTCACACAGGTAATATAATATAAGACTGTTTTATTTCCCATTCATGGCCTCCAAGAGGCATATATTAGTAGTAATATGTGGGAATCGGGGGACAAAAGGATAGAAATAAATGTTGATATTCAAATTTTCACACAAACATACTATAATATAAAGATACTATCGCACAAGCGGATGAAATACCCGTCACAGCACGTGCCTTCTGCTCACAGAATAAAAAAACAAGTCCAGTATTTTTATATATAAAATATTGGTTTTATTGTGCACGAGGTTGGCAAATTGAGATAAATACATTTCTCCTGTTTTCTTACACCCTGCAAATACAATAAAAATCCATTTACTATAACTTTAAAGAACAATGCCGTCATCAGTGCATTATGGTTCTGCATGTATACATTTATTCAGTTTACAGTACATTCAATACGAATGACTTACTACCCCATATATTTATTAATTATCCATCTAGAGATATAGAGAACCAAATAAACCTAAACATAAATTAATCAGTGTGTAGAGAAAAAGTAGAGACCAGACAGACACAGAGACATACAGACAAGCGTATGGACCGAAGACCGAATGATAAGCTCAGAGCAGAATACGCAGGTTGATAAACTATTAAATGTACTAAAATACATCAACATACATTTCAGAGAAATATACATAGTACATATAAAGAAAGCAGCTACGTTAACTATATTATAAATCTATTTGTCTTATCATATGAGACAAGGATCGTAACATTTTCCGTGAAGCAAAAGATACATCAGGTACTTTTCTTACTGCAACCTCATGACCAGGAAGTTTCAATGGAATGACCACCACTAATATACTGTTCATGATATGTAAGTAGCAAACTAACCAATCAGAAAGTTACTTACCACATGTATAACAGAACAATTTAGCATGAACAGTAATTAGAGTAGCTTCATTGCTCAGAGTGCACAAAATTCTAACAGGTAATCCTGGTTCAAAGATGCATAACTGGCTAAATATGTGTAAAATGAGAATAACAATAATAATTGCAACTGATGACTTTATTTCATCCATCAATGAACATTAATTACATAAAATAATAAAATGCCCATTTATGCCTAATTAAAACATGAATATATACAAAACATATGCTTTAGCTACACACTTCCCACCATACATTTAAATGATGTCCTCATCATTTAGGGGTTTCCAACATAATGGAAATTATGGCTTTAAAAATGTTTTCAGGCAAACTGTTTAAAACTCTGTTTGTGTGCAATGGCTGGAGAACAAGGACATGGTTAAGCTGTCTTGATCATTAACGGCTTGGGACATAACATAGTCTCCAAATGTCATTCATGAAGGTGCTTTCGTCACTCGACTAGAACGTCGTGGTGCTAGAACAGACAAGGAACTCTTCTTTGTTCGTAACTAATCAGCAAATACTAAGTTATCGGGGCTCTCAACCTTGGTGTGAACTTGTGCTGCAGCGTCATTGTCAATGTTAATCACAGCGTCTTCTGGACACATGCTTCCAGACAGGTCAGCATTATGACGACTCTGCTCATTACCTTCAATTGCACTATCTGAAACCAGCTATTATCCCACGCTGGGATTACCATCATCTTGGCCTGAAGATGTTTCATCATTCACTCTAAGACTCTCACGGGCGGAGACTGCAATCGAATTTTCGCCGGCTAAATCGTTTTCGAACTGTTCATGTATCTGCCGTTTTGGAACAACCAGATACACCAATTATTTCATTATCACTTGGAAGATAAAGCCATATAGAGTCCTCTACATTATGGTCTGAATCTGTTTCCTTTAGAAATTATTCTAGGATGAATTTTAGTATTCGATGTCGCGGACCTGAAAGCTAGTTTCTCTTGCTTACGATTATTATGCTCCGACTTAATTGGCATGGAGCCAACGGAAAGTAGCAAATTTCTATGAAGCGTGCGTTTGGATCATTTGCCCTCGTCCGGATGTACAACGTAAATTGGCATATCCGGTATTGGTTGGGATTGTACAATATAGATATTAACTTCGATCAGTGACCAGCAATTTCGTGTTTTCCATCAAATGCCAGAATCTAAACAAGAACCCTACCACCAGGAAGAAGAGCTGCAGCTCCTGCTTTCATGTCATTTGCCCTCTTCTGCTTTTCTTGAGATTTTTCCGCAAGACATGTGGCTAGTTTGCACGATTCTTCCAATCGGTTCAGAAGATGTTTAATATAAATTGACAAATTGCCCGATCCACTATCCTTGTTTAATCCAAATGCGAGGCTAATAGATATACGTAGCTCTTTACAAACATCAGAAAGACTGGCATCTGGACTGTAGACTCATGGCGAGTGCAATTATATGCATGATCAAATTGTTTTAGATAGCTTTTCCAATCACTTTTCTGATCTGGGTTGAGAGTTACCAACATATTTAGCACTGTCCTATTCCATCACCAACAATTACCATTGCCATTTGGATGATAAGGTGTAGTGCAAGACTTTTTATTCTAGTAATTTGACATAATTCTGTGATGAGTTTACTTGCAAAAGTTTGAATTCTGGTCTGAATTTAAACCCTGGGCATACGATAATCACCCAAAAGACCTAAGATATACACTCTGCTGTTGTCCCGTCTGTCTGGTTTCTTGTCTGAATGCCTTGTGAATACCTGGTAAAATGATCTGTAATAACCAGTATATTTTGGTAGCCTCCTTTGGACATCTCAAGAGTCAGAAAATCGACGAAACGAGTGCCAATGGCTGAGTGGTCACTAGGTTGATGAGTGGTGCTCGAACATCCGTTGACCATTTTCTAAGCATGCAACGATGGCATAATTGGATCCATATTTCCACATCTTTTGCCACATGAGACCAATAAAATCTATTCCTCCGGAGAGAAAGAGTCCTGTCCCGGCTTAAACGACCGCAATCATCAAAAAAGTAGTGTATAGCCACCTTACAGGGAGACTTGGGAAGAACCAGCTGTAGTTGGTCAAGATCATCATCAAGATCATCCTGCATAGTACACCTCTTGTTGGGCATACATTGTCAAAGGTCACAAATAATGCTAAATGATCTCTTCCAGTAGGTAGGACTGTCGACCTTTACCTCATGTATGCTTTACCCATTCCTTTGTGATAGGATCCTTGGATTGAGCAACTCCCCAAATATCTGTTATTGCGACAACTCCAGAACCAATGTCATCAACAACATTTGCAGAGAGGAAAAGACTTTAAAAAAATTATTGAGCATTAGTTAAATTGCAAAGAGCGCGTAAGGTCACTTTGGTAATAGTCTTCATATCCTTGGTTCTGCAATTGTTCTCTATATATGACAACAGATAGACCGTCCACATCTGAATTAATCAATACGGGTCTGTAAATGTCAAAGTTGTAAGCAGCTAGAGCAGCTAACCATCAATGACAAGTGGCATTATGTTCGGCTGATGTGTGAATATAAGCGAGTGGATTGTTGTCAGTGTGCACAGTACTGTCCATAAAGATAATCATTGAATTTCATAGTGATTGACCATTTATTGCCAGAAATTTTAGTCGATGCGCTGAATACTTTCGCTCACGTTTTGTTAATCTTCTGCAGGTAATGCTGATTACTCGCTTGATTTTATCTTGAATTTGATACAGAACTGTAGCAAGGCCGTGTTGCCTGGCATCTGTGTGTAGCTCGAAATGTTGCTCAATGTCAACGTAGTCTGGAATAGAGAGAGAGAGAGAGAGAGAGAGAGAGAGAGAGAGAGAGAGAGAGAGAGAGAGAGAGAGAGAGAGAGAGAGAGAGAGAGAGAGAGAGAGAGAGAGAGAAGAGAGAGAGCATCATTCAGTTGCTTCAGTTGTTGAAAGGCTTCCTATTGTTCCTGTCACCGCTTACATGGTCTGTGTTGTATTTATTCAGAGTGCTTGGTATTAATTCTGAAAATGGTCTAGCTATCTTCGAGAAGTTCTTAACAAACTTGCGGTAATAACCAGAAAATTAAAGGAATTGCCTCACTTCCTCATGGCTGTGCGGAGATAACTAGTTTATTATCATGTCAATCTTGATTTGATCTGCCTCAACACCTGCCTCTGATACAACATGGCAGACACATAGCCCTTTCTCTGAAGAGCTGGCACTTCATTGGGGACAACTTCAAACCACACTCCCTAAGCATTGTTAGGACCTTCTACAGATTCTTGGTAATGTTCTTCATAGGTTTTACCGAAAATTATATCATCTAGATAGATCACGCAGGTGGTCAGATCCATATTTCGCAGGCATTCTTCCATCAATCTCTGGTACGTAGCTGGTGTATTGCAATGTCCCAAGGGTGGTGTCTCAAACTTGTAGAAATCTAGTTCACCCACTGTAAAGGCTGTCCTCTCCTTACGAGATTCATCTAATTCATTTATGGGTGAACCTTGATTTCATATCCAGTATTGTAAAATATTTACATCCAGCCAAACAGTCCAATATATCTCCAATCCTTGATTGTCATCTTGTTCATTTGCCGAAAATAAACGCAAAGGTGAAGTTTCCATCCTTCTTCCTCACTGAAACAACATTGCTGGCCCAAGGGATATGTGATTTACGAACCACTCCGCTAGCAAGTAACTGGTGAAGGTGATGTTTCACCTCACTGTATATGGAGGGGGGTATCCTACGTTATCTTCGTTTTAAAATGGTTTCGTCAACCAAATCGGTGCGATGCGTTACTGCTGCCGTAGATCCTACATCTGTTTCATTTCTGGAAAAGATGTCTTCTAATTTGTTTATAAGCTATTTTTCTTTCTGAAGATCATCTTTGGACAGTTTATCCGAAGTGATGTCTACTTGATTGAGGTCATCAACTCACTTTCTTCCAGCCACATACACTGGTTGCAACTCATACAAAATAGCTATAGGTAGAATACTGATTGTCTTGGCAGTCATGTTTGACACACCAACTTTACCATTCCTCGTCTAGTTTTAAGTCACCAGACCTGGATAAATATCTAAGTCTTCATTTACTAAGGAAATCGCTGAATTCTGAACCAGAGCATACGTTGAATGATAAGGTACATCTTTATCAACGAAGGTTCGTAATATCACATTGTTATTGCTTTCCACAATAATATTATATAACTCTAAGCTCTGCAAAAAGCTTTATATTTGCTAACTTATTTTCTCGCAAGGTCAAATATTTAAATGTCAAATACCACGCATTTGACAATCGATCTGTCTGTAGAAATCTTGCTCTATTTTCACTTCTGCATTCTTCTAGAGCATACGCTAGGTAGTTTGTCCCTAGAAACAGAGGAACGCGACTATTGTAGCTGTCATCTGGTACTTCTAGCATTTGACAACGTTGCCTGTTCCAGCACCACGACGTTCTAGTCAAGTGATGAAAACAACTCCATGGATCACATCTGGAGACTATGTGATGTTCCAAGCCATTAATGAGCCAGACCGGCTAACAAAAGTCCGTGTCCTCCAGTAATTGCACACAAATGAAGTTTTAAACAATATACCTGAAACCATTTTCAAAGCCTTAATTTTCCTCATGGTAGACAGTCCTAAGCATGCTAAATTCCAGTTTGTCCCTAAAAAATCCCAATCCCTTGTCGATACGTTAAATTTTCTTTGTCCATAGACAGGCTCACCCATGTTAGATTCTCCTTGTCCATATTTAGACCCAATACATTGTGGCTATATTTTCCAATCAATCTCAAGGCAAGGATACAACCTTCCTGTTTTATCATTAAGTCCAAATGACCACCAAGGTTCCCCACTCTACTACTAATGTCTCTAAACACCGTCAAGTCTGACTAAGTTCATTAGTTATCTACTTCAAACAGACTGCCTCTACAAGGGACGTTAATCAAACGAACAGTCTGCTTTAGCAGATGTCATTAAAACAGACTTGATCCTTCTAGGTCTGGCATAGTTTTATTGATCATTGATGTCAAATGCAATAGTCTGTATCTCCAAATAGTCTCATGCTCATAAAATTAGTTGCGGTGTTTTAATAAAATGTTCATTTACAAATATCAAAAACTGTGTGAGACAACTCTGACTTGCTGTAAACCTTCAGACTCAATCGCATTCAAACAATGGTATTTTGATTTTGTTGTTGATTTCAATTACGCCTATTCAGCATCTGGATGAATGCGACCTGCGTGACGTTTTATATTCATGTCATAAAAAGAAAAACTATCAAACCACTTGGCCATTTGGCCATCGGAATATTTTAAATTTAAGAGCCAGCGAAGAGCACCGTGATAGGCGTGCACTGTGAAGTGTCAACCATGCAAATAATGGTTAAAGCATTTAACTGCAGAAACAACACTCTATTGGCATACAAAGTGGTTACTGGAAAGTTAAGGTAGCTTGTGAATCCAGACTACAAACACCGATTTCTCTATTCCGGTGGTGGACTATGACATTTTGTTACAATGTCATTTTTATTGTGTTATGTCACCAACTACGTTTACAAGACGATGAAAAAGCCTTATGAAAGCTGTCGTGTAAATTTTTTCATCGACCTTGACGATGTCATAGTCCTCCTTAAGGCGCTTGATGAACACGTGGACAATGTAAGATATGTTTTTCATAGACTGAAGAATGCAGATCATCTGAGGATCCAATTGAAATGTATTTATTTACAAGGAAAGTATGTGTTATTGGATATTTCGTCAGTGAGAATATCATTTAGAAGATCCTGATAAAATTGCTGCAATTACAAACTGGCTAAGACCTACAGATTTGAATAGATTAAATAAGTGTTAAACCCATGTTCATATTAAACAAAGTTTGTCTAAGGATATATTGATACAGCAAGGTCTTTACACAAACGTACCGAGCAAAGTAAAAATACGTCCGAACTGAATACTGTCAAAAAGCTTTTGACAAACTGAAGAGGCCCTGACATGTTCTTTGATACTGGTCTATCCTACAACTGATGAATTCTTCACACTGGACACTGTTGCATATAATATTGGTCTGGACGCTGTCGTGTCACGTATACACGATGGAGTAGATAAGGTTATATGCTGTTATACGTAATCGTTCAGCGGAACTGAGATGAAATACTTTTTAATTATATAGAACAACTAAGCACTAAGAACTAAGAGGCACTAAGAAGCGCTAAGTGGCACTAAGTGCTACAAAGTGGCATTAAGTAGTCATTAAAGCAGTTATTTAAGAAAAAATGTAATGAAACTTCCTGTTAATTTTCATGAATAACCATAATATTTTCAGTGATGTGCCAGGCAAATTTCACAAACGACTACTCTTTACATAATAAGGTTTATGCTGCAAAACAATAGTTTTTAGGAAATTAAAATAGCCAATTTATCAACGCATGTCAAAATTCACATATATTGAATCAGAAGGCGAAAATATATATTTATATTTTTTCCTAAAGATATTATAAAACAAATGAAAGCACAAAATTGAAATGAATTCAAATTGCAAGAGCTGGCCACATATTAATTAGATGAATATTCTTAAGCGTCGGTTTCCATAAAACAATATGTTTGTTAAATAAACAATCATTCATTATTTATTATTTCAGAAACAAATAACATTTTGTGTAATTTATCCTTAATCATGATGTTATTGATGGCCAGGATAAATACTTTCCATCCATTACTGACCACAGGAGATGATAACTGCCTCTTCAGTCCTATATCATTGGCACTATACAGAAATGCATCCCTCAGCACAAAAATGGTTACGCACTTGTAAGATGGTAAAAAATAAATACGTCACGGTCATTCACAAAATTACGACAATGATCATTGTTCATCTGAGTACGATAAAAAAATGTGTTACGTGCGCAAAACCAGGAAGTTATTCATCAGCATGTACTTTACAGCTTGCATCGAACGCCGTGATCGGAAAAGCTGACTAGATTTGTACTAGAGCAGTACAAAGTCATACGAGTCCAGACGACAGATGTGTTACATGCTCTCTATGGTACAGGCAACTTAAGCTTGGCTCCAAGCTTTGGCAATTATAACTGGCATCGGCGTAAGATTGAATTTGGCCCACTCGTTGGCCATATCAAAATTGAACATTGAAAACTGAACCCAATAGCTGTAGAAAATGAGTCGTACCTTTTGAAAATTGACACACTTTCAGGTCCATTTTAACGGGTTCTGTAAGTTCACTATACAATGTTGAATAATGAGCCACTTTCATTTCTTGCTATGCAGTTAGCAGGCCTGTATCTGGTCATTTTTACTGCAGTCTATGAAGCGTCGAAGACACAGTTTTGGAGATTTACTGAATTTTAGTATGTGTAATGGTACAGATGTAGAACATGGCTGTAGACAGCGATCACGGGCCCTGAGGAAAGAAATACCCAGGCCTCTTTTAGTTCTTGTTTAAACAAAAATTTTCTTTTTAAAACTTAAAACGTGTTGTTGGGCCCCGATTGCCTCTTCCCTTTTTTGGCCCTGTTAAGTGATAATTTCATTTTTTCAACGGGGGTCATATTTTAATCCGTAGTTGGTTTATCAGATGAATAGATGGGAATTTTTGTGCTTGTTCCTTTGCAGTAAAGCAAATAAAATAAAGAATATTGGTGATCTGATAATTTCATACAATGGATTGATTATTATGCCCCTATGGAATAAAACGCTACAGTTGTTGCACATATACCTATTCAAAGAATTATAACTATTTTGATTACTCGATTTGGAAATAATTGTAGCACAGCTATTAGTGCTTGATTCGATGGCAAACACCAGTCATATCTAGGAGCCAAGATGAGTCTAGTGAAAAGATTAAATTTTAATTTGACTTTGAGAAAGAACGGAAGTACAATAATTTCGTTCTGAATCGCCGCGAGAATGTCTAGTTTCTAAAAATGAACAACTTCACACACACACCAACCCGGAAAACATGGAATCAGCTAGATGGGGCCTTGGTAGTGTAGAAAGACCACATCAAGAGACCTTACCCCACCAATAAGAAATAAATAAATGAAGGAGCAGGAAGACTTGAGTTGGAAACACCTATCGTACAGGAAGCAGCATCTTCCACTGGAGTACAGACTACCTTTTAAAAGTCAGATCAATGCCAGGATTCAGTTCAGCATAGCAGGGAAAACAACGTGGCTGGTTCTTATGAGGCGCATTAATTTTTTCATTTATAGAGCGTAGGCGTGCTCACTCTCTTTCGAGGTCGCTGCTATCCTGGCCAGCTTCAGCACTTTCTGGGTCTCTCTGTCCGCTGATATCTTGGCCAGCTCCAGATCTGTCTGGGTCTCTCTCTCCTCTGATATCTTAGCCAGCTCCAGCTTTTTCTGGGTCTCACTGTTCTCTGATATCTTGGCCAGCTCTAGCTCTTTCTAAGTCTCTCTTTCGGCCGATATCTTGCCCAGCTCCAGATATTTTTGTGTCTCTCTATCAGCTAATATCTTAGCCAGCTCCAGCTTTTTATGTGTCTCTCTGTCCGCTGACAAATTGGTCAGCTCCTTTTCGGCTGCTTTTTCGGCCTTCCATTCTTTGAGTCTCTCCTCGATGAATGTTGCCATACCATCTCCCTCTTAACCTAGATCTTCTTTGTCCATGGCGCGATACTCTTTAATCATCTGTCTTTCTGTAGCCATTGTATCATGATTCTAACAGTAAGTGATACATTGTCTAGACTCACTAAACAAACAGATGTTACAAGTTCCTAACCCAATACTCACCTGTTGACAACAACTAACTTTGCATAAGTAAGATATTTTGCTCGATATTTGCTTCATAATGACTGCAAGGATATAAAATCTGCCACACATGCAAATATCAAAATCGAACATACACAATTTTAAAATTAAAAAAAATTCAAAATATGCATGACGTATAATATCTCACAACTATTCACTACTACTTCCTAATAAGAAATATTTTATGTCTAATTCAGGTCCCGGATGAAGCCGCCACTGTAAAGAAAGCGCCCATCACGTGAGATTTTTTGAGGGGGATTGGAGATTGGGGGTTTGGTGCTTCCAATATTTTTTTAAATTATTGTAGAAGTCCCACCCAGGCTCGATTTTAGTTGGAAGTTGATTTAGCGAAGATTAGATGTACAGCACCGAGCCCCCAGTCAGCAATGCCGACGGTTAAATGATTAAAGATACAAAATGCGAGAAGTTCAATAATAACAATTCAATAACAATTAGATGGTCAATAATTCGAATTTACCAAATACACTGCTTCAGCTCGACCATTTACTAGCCTATCAATATCAATTGATTCGTATTGTGAGAGATTTCCACCTGTCCTTGCGTTCTGATCACTTGTGTATTCTTCTCTCTCCTATTTCCCTTTCTTCCTCCCTAACTACCTCCAAGTTCCTTCTCCTCCTCCTCTAATTCCTCCTCCAGACTATTTTCTTCCTCTTCCACCTTCTATCCCTCTTCTCTATGTCGACTACACTTCGTCGACTTCGACTGCTCTGCTAGTCCCACATCCGTCTCCCTCTTAGAGACTCTGGACTACTAAACTTGAACCGAAGTTCTGTCCACGAAAAGATTCCTTTTCGAAGCTTTACCTTCTCTTATAATCTGGTCCTGACTTTTCAGCAGAAGAGCGAGTGGATTCCCACGGATTAATCCTATTTGCACAGCGATCTGTCTAGGTATCTACTGATAATTTTAATGCAAGTTTTAGCTATAATCCCGATCAAAGTTTTAATCACACTCTCAATCTTAATTCCTATTGGACGTTGCGGTGGACTGATTCAATCAAACATAGCGGACAATGTCTTCTCGCCTGTCTGTCCTCGTGGAAGGTGAGAACACGCCCCGGTCACCCTGAGAGCTTCCTTTAATCTCTGAACCAACATTTAACACCTGATTGTGAAGCCTACAAGCCTTTGAAAAGTTACTACCAGCTGTAGCCTGGGAGGCGATCTATATCAATTTACATAAAGGATTAATACTGCCGGAGATGATGTTTACACATCAAACGCGGTAACAATACTCCAGTTTATACATTTCCTGATAACCTGGACTGGAAAAATCATGACATCCCTCCAATGCTCAAGAATAAAATCGGGATTATATTCCCCTATATATTCTCCAAATGCAAATGAGCGTTACTACGCGCAACAACAGAACAAGATACTAATGACGCTTCACGTTGACAACGGACACGAACATACACGAACATAGAATTCGAAGCCGCTACCTTTCGGACACAATTTTCAAGTCTGGTGTAATGAAATAAATCATTTCTGATTAAATAATGTCCGCCCGGTTGAGATTTTATATAGAAAAATGACCCGTGTCAGTAATCTATATAACATAATGACCCCAAGGTATAAAATATTGACCTCCATGCAATTTTGACACTTTGAGTGGGTCAAATTATTATAAGTTTTAGATTTATTTATACGTACCAGAAGGACCCCGATCCATATGTTTTGCAGATGAAAAACATTGTTTAATTTTGTCTGCAATAATCATCTCATAAAATGTTTCTTTTTTTGTTCCCATACTGGCACACGAAATTTAAAACACTGAAAGCATTCTGTGTAAAACACGGCAAAGAACAATGTTTTACGGTCTCCAGTTAAAATTTAATATGGTGTTTGGTTTGGTTGAATTATGTTTGCACGGTAATTCTTCATAAAAAATACATATAAAATGGTGCTAACAACTGCCTCGCTTGGCGCTTCGAATTAAGAGGTTAGTGTTAAGACTGGTCTACCTGGTTTCAGGAAAATGTGACTGGTTGGGACTTGATGCCATATGTCAGTAGCATGATGATCCGGTGCTAGACATCACTATAAGCTGCCACACAGCAGACATAATCTCTCTCTCTCTCTCTCTCTCTCTCTCTCTCTCTCTCTCTCTCTCTCTCTCTCTCTCTCTCTCTCTCTCTCTCTCTCTCTCTCTCTCTTTCTCTCGTTGTTTTTCAGTACTGTAGAAAATTTTGATTCCGCGCTTTTGCTCCCTGATATTTACCAACTACTACAAGGAAATAGCGATCGGCATCATAAAAACATCTCACTGCAGCAAGTCAAGACTGTAGTGCATATTCTCCAAAAGCGGCATTAATGAAACTTCGAGAGTGTTTTATTTCATGACCAACGTTAACGTGACATTGTCGGTTAGATCAAAATGTTGTAAGGCAGAGGTGCACACACTTTTTCAGCATGCGAGTTTCTTATAAAATGACCAAGCCTAAATGATCTACCTACCACAAAAATACAAAACATATATAGGCTGACGTCTATTTGTTTTAATGCTACGCGATCTACTCACATCAACCGGTCAATCGCGATCGACGTATTGTGACCCCTGTTGTAAGCTTTATGAGGGCGGATTGTCTGATCTTCCCGCCATTTGTACTTCATTCATGGAAAATATCCTGTGATTTTAAAAGACAAAGGAAGAAATGAAATTTTTTGTATCTATGTATGTATGTATGTATGTATGTATGTATGTATGTATGTATGTATGTATGTATGTATGTATGTATGTATATATGTATATATATATATATATTTATATATATATATATATATTTATATATATATATATATATATATATATATATATATATATATATATATTTATATATATATATATATATATATATATATAATGTTTATAATTTTATGACTTCATTTTGCAACATGACGATGAATAGGGTGGGGCATAAGACACCTCTTTGCAGTGTATCGTACATCTGTTTCTGAGTATTGATCCCCTATTCTTGTCCTGATTTGGTGTCCATTTAGGAAATTGGCTATCCACCGGTGCATGCTTCCGTCGATACCGCAGTGGTTTAATTTAGGCCATTGGTCCACACCGGATCAAAAGATTTTTCTCGGCCGAATATAATTGCAATGAGATTGCGGTCGCATTTTCTCAAATGCTTAATTGATGCATGATTCTAGCCTAAATAATTGATATAGAGTAGATCGTTTATTACGAAAGCTGTTTTGATATTTGGAAATGAGGTCATTGCTTTCTAAGTGATATTTGAGACTGTTATTAATCATCTTTTCCATCACTTTACATGTTGTCTGTGAGGGATATTGGTGGTCTGTATGATGTTATTTCTGTTGGATCTTTGTCCATTTTCGGAATTGGGATTACGATGGCTTGTTTCCATTTCTGGAAGAATGTTCTGGTTCTCCAAGATGTGTTAATGAGGTCGTGAATTGCGATTTCCATATTTTCCAGTATATTCTTGTAAATCTCGTATTCAAAATTGTCTTCTCCATGTAATGTTGATTTGTTTCCCCTGAGCGCGGTTTTCCAATATTGATTGCTAAAGTATATATTTAGCGGGCTGTGTTTCGTTTCTAAATTATGAAAGAGGTGAGGAAATTTGTTTTCCACATATGTTCGGTGATTCTTGAAGGGAGTTGTATGGTTAATCTTACTGCTAATTCCCGCAAAATGTATGGCAATTAGGTCTGCATTTTCCTTATTTGTTTGTGCTCTGTTATGGCATGGGTTTTTTTTGTTGTCTTTTCTTTCATTTTGCTCTATACCTGTTTAGAATTGTATTAGAAGTATATGTTTGAACAGTAAGTTCGCCACGAGTTTTCTTTAGCAGTTCGAAATATTATTTTTGCTGCTTTTTCTTCGGATTTGTATGCGAGAAAATCCAAGGATTGTACCCTATGTTTTAATCTGTTTAGGGCCCTTTTCTTTTCCTTCAGTGCTTTATGCACTCGTCGTTCCACCATCGGACTGACAATTTGTATTGTTTCCTGTTCCTGTCATGGATATTCTCCTGGTTACGGCCGTTGTTATATTTTATAGTATATTTTGATTGATTATGTCTAAGCTTCCCTCTCTGATATTTTCTGTTTACACTGATCGGTATTGATCTGAATGTGCCCCAATCAGCTTTGCCAAACCTCCATCTTGGAATGTTAGTAAATTTGTTAATTGGATGTTTCGGTCAATAGTGTGCGGCACTCTGGGACAAGACAGCTTCGATACCATAAACCTCTGGAGTAGTCAATGGAGGGCAGGAATGATCACGCAAGTTATTATACCACTGATGGAACACTGCTTCGTCTGAGATGAGACTCCAAGCCTCGTCCAGATACCCGCCCATTTTTTTCTTGACTCATCATCATACATTTATCGTGTTGAATTTGACTGGGATGATCGTTTTGACATCCATATAAATCGGTCTTGGTCAATTCCGTAATTTTATACGCCAGGTGTTATCCAAAACAGACCCTAAATGTTATTCTTGTTCTGGCCATGTAGACGTGACCACGTCCTCTTTTTCTCTCACTTAGGGTTCTGCTTTCACAGTATCCTCCAATTATATTTGCAAAGATTATCCACCTTTCAAAGAGGGATAAGAGTCTTCCATAGTTTCTAATAGTCTAGAATGACTTCTCTCAAACTGTTGATTTCTATCGTTTAATCGAATTTGGTATAAATAATGACGTTCACATTTTAATCAAGGTCTCGTTCTGTAAACTGAATTTCCACACGAAACTGGCCGGATTTTATTGGATGTAAATGTCCCTCGTCGCTGTCTTGGTCTCGAGTGAAATCTAAAGCACACAAAGCTGAGCCGCCTGCATAATCCTAGTACGTATAATGCCGTGACTGGTGTTGGTCCCTATCTGTTCGGTAGCTTCGTACATGGACATGTACGATCTCAAGTAATTCTTCTGGGATAAACTTAGATTCGATGGGGCTGGTACACAAAGTCTTGCCATCGCGACTGACATCGATTTTGGACAAGTCAAAGTGCTGAAAGTGGAAAAGATCTTGATTGGGGGCTCCATTAACGATGTCAACGATTAAACGTTTGAGTAACTTTCCTTGGAACAGGTCATCTTCGATTATGGATTACTATCCAGCGGGAATGGTGACGCTTTTCACTTCCACGCCTCGGTTAGGATATTTGGCGTCTGTTCTGCTCAAAGTGTGACTGATTTCGTTACTTCGTAAAGTCGGGCTTCTTTGATTTAGTTTTTGGAATTATCACCAGTATCATCAGTTATCAGATGGATTCAGTTTCAGGCGGAAATCCACTCCATTTAGCAAATACTTCTCTTGTAAACACATGTCCAAATGCAAGAGATTCATCAGTTCTAAACTCTTCCCATTCTTGATTTTGTTTTGACTGTCGTTGAATCCTACATTGTGGTCTGGTTCTTTATCTCTTGTCAAATTGGTGTCATTGAATTTGCCTGCTGTATTGGGTTTCCACAGCATTCAAGCATTCAGAAGGATGTTCTTAGCTTCTTTTCCGTGCGTCAAGATATTTCCCAGGTTCGCTAGGTAAGGATAAGTATCTATGCTGATGCTGACCAGTTTGTTATTCAAATACAAATCCACACTACTTAATAAGGAATGCATGAAATTGTTGACGGGAGTTAACTCCTCAATGTCTATAAGGCCCCAGCATTATCGAGAACTGCTATTCAGATCGATGCAATCTTCGGGCTGTCCGTTGAGTTCAAACTAGATGGGAGCCGAATCAGTGAAAGAGGAGACGAGATAAAATTCTACCAATTGGGATTCTTGCATCGTCATCATGGTGGGTGGCATGGCAAACAGATCCAGTTCGCCTTGGAACATGCGCAAGACTCTCGGTGCATCATTTTCTTTCTTTTTATCTCTGTGATTTAATAATCAAAAACGTTTAAGTCTCGGACGGTTCTACTTTTCTTAGTTTTTCTTGGTCTGCGCGTATGAAGTTCTATGAACGTGTGTTTTCGTCGTCGTCTCTTTCTGCCTTATCCTTGCTATGGAATCAGGGCAGCAGGAATGTCTGACTCGGCATAATTTTATAGGAGTTTATCGTGGGCCCAAAATGTTTGCTTGCTCTGTATAAAGCTTCATTCGGATTTTGTTTGTCGATAATGACATTTTGGAGAAATGTTTTGACTTGAGTCAACGCGGCACCTTTCAAGGCGTGCAATTCCCGTGTCACCATCGGTTTCAAAACAGGAAACATCGAAAGAAAGGACGATTTTAGCATATTTCATAAACCATGTCCTCATTGTTGATCGACTTCTCGGTGTACAGGATACACGACTTACAAGTCGTTAGAGAATCGTAGTCGAAAATCGAGTTTCACTGTAACTTCTCTTTGGTGAATGGAATATTGTGTCCCAGATATCGTTACACTAATGTTGACAGTGTTGAAATACGACTTACTGACGGGCAAATAGTGAGGATGTACAAATTTGCGGTGAACATGATAGGTAATTCCACCTTCCTCATCAGTGGACGTGGCAGAATCCACTTTGAAATGACACGAAGTAACGATACGGAGGTGTGTCCCACATGTTGTACTCCTCCACCACACTGGAGTACACAAAGATCAAAATTCAGTTCATGGTTTATTTCTACCTGGGATCGGAAATTCGTCATGAAAGACATGTTGTCGTAAACGTGTAGTGCGTGTTCATCCTTCAGCATTTAGATGTCACCACCCACAATTCAAACAATTCAGGACAAAATGTAATGGACAGCTCTTTCCTCTCCTTAAATTTCATGAGCAGGTGACAATTCACTTTATGGTACTCGACGGTGACATTTTCTTCAAGGCTTTCCTAAACACCATATTGTGCCTGGTATAAATCATGTTCACCAGATGTTGACAACTAAAATAAAAGCCTGAAGGAATTTTCAAGTGATAGTTTAGTTTGTGGGTGCAGTGTTTTTATATTATATATTTCATGTGTATTCAAGTAGTTTTGTACTCGCTCGTAATGAACTTCGACACCAAAACTGTTTTGATTTTCAGTGATGTTTTTGTCGGGTAGATCATATCCACCAAATCCGCTTCCCATTCGGCTTCGTGATCCAATTAGATGGCTTGAGATAATTTAGTTGAGAAACAGCTTAAGGTGTCGTGGAGAAACACCTCCATGAAACTGTCACTGGGTAATGTCAAGTAAAATTCGTTATTCATAATTCCAGAGTTATACTGTCCGAGGGGTCACTAGAGGTCAAAGGAATGTCTAAAAAAGAATAATTGTGGTTATTATTGTGACTGTTGGGAGGATGACTGACATTGAGTGCATGGGTCCCGTTGTTCCCGTTTGAAGAGTATTTAAGGAAAGGATTAGGAAGAAGATAACCGATGCAACTGCTGAGAAAATGATCCACAATTGTTTGTCTTCTTGTTGAAAACTTAAAAATGGCAATGGCAGCATCCATGATCAAATACACCACAAAGATTTGGCAGAAAAAAACAATTTGGATTTTAGTCGCGAGTTCTCCACACCACCGCCACAAGGGTTGCTTTTGTAGATCTTCCACAGAAGAACTTGCGGAAGGAGTGGTTGAGGATGTGCTGAAGGGCATGATGGTAACTTCTTTTTATAGTCGATGACTTGCGAAGCGTCGATTTAAGAGTCAAATCTCTGCGGATATCCTTTCCAATGTACCTTGACTTTGACACGACGTTTTCCCACTTTACGAGTTATACCATCGAGAATGCTTTCGATGTCCAACACTACCTCTTCTTTTGTTGTCACACGTTTTAACTCGACCAAGTATAACGTTCTTTTTAACACTTCCCCGTTCATGTATTGCAATGTATAGACTGCAGGATGACGGCCAGGCATTTGTTCAGTGACACGAAACAATTTGGTGGTTTAGTTGGGTAAGTTGTCGTCTAAAGTGAGTTTGGTTTTGGCAATGCGTATCCAATATCCTGCTGACAACAATCCACCTTTCTTGATGACAATCAGTGATGTACCAAACAAGACTCTCAAAGACGTCACTTCGTTGTCAGAATTACTTCTTTGGAAGGGGGGAGCACGTCAGATACTCCGATTTTAAGATTCGTTGTACGCTTGGACTAGGAGCGGTAAGACGTCAACATATTTGAGAGTGTGTGGATGCGTAAAATATTCCCACATGCGTTCTTTCAAGGTGAGTTGAAAACGTTCCACGATGCTAGCGTTGGTTTCGGGATTATAAGAGGTGGAAAATTGAATGCCACGTTTCTTTGATTCATTTTGGAAAGCTTGGTTCAGAAATTCGTTGCCTTTGTCGATTTACCATCGAAGAGGGTAACGAGCACGTTTTTTCAACACCAGTTTGAGGGCTCACACTAACTCACTGCTCGAATCGAAAGTCAATGGCACGACCCAGTTAAATTTGGAAAAGATGTAGATGACACAAAACAAATATTTGTAGCCACGACGGTAGGTGGCCAAATGAGAGATATCGGATAAATCGGATTGTAAATGATGATCGATGCCCTCCACTCGGGTGCGTATTCTGGAAATTTTTCGTCTGCGGAATGAATCGTAGTAAATGTTGGCTAGAATCTTCTCCATTTTTGGTAGGTTACCCACTCTTCTCTGATGCTACTCTAAATGTGACGAGGGGGTGGTTTGGAAACGTCTTTACGCATCCGATGTTCCACAGCAGTAGAAATCGAGGGCATTGGTGGTATTTGTGGTGGTTACGGTAATGGGATGGCTGTGGTCTTCTATTTTTTTCACTTCTGATTTCCCTTCTTTTTTACTTCTGTCCAAGGAGGAGTGGAAATCATATTTTTAGCAAAAGCTTTAAGTTATTCTCGTCGGGGTGTATGAGAAGGAATCAACAAGGATGATGCAGTCTCACTAGGGATGTGAGCTGCTGAGTGTGTTTCAAGGATTTATCGTGCCTATTCTTCATCAGATATATGTAATGCTGCGTTTGTCTTGACCGCTGGGGTGGTAATGGTGGTGATGAACTTTTCATCAGGGTCTTCAAATCTTTCAGAGTTCATGGAGCTGTTTCATCTAAAGCTTTCTGGTGAAAGAGTTGCAGTCGTTGCAACAGTTTACCGTACCGTTGCAATTGTTCTGTTTCTGACAAATAGCTGAGATCCATCAATGATTTCAATACGTGTTGCAACTGGGACATCTCGGTCAAATGAAGATTGGGAGGTTAATGCGGGGTCCGTTGCTCTTGACAACGATGGAATTATATCCATAGTTTGTAAGACACTAAAGCCAGTTTTCGTCCTTCCGTCAGATTTCAATAGTCACACCTGAGATCGTTTGAATATAGAGATCTCTTTTATCTTCAGGACTCTTTTTATCTTCTACCCATGGGTAAAACACATCCCAGGAGTCCTCCCAGCAGAGTTCTCGCTATTCCTTTGACAAGAGATACTAAAAAATTCTCTGCGTTGCACCAACATCTTTTCTTTTGACAAATAAGGATCAATATTTAGACAAAGGTATCATTCTTTATAAGACATTCAGACAGCATTCGTTCACGGTATCGATGACTTCTATAGAGGCTGTTTTAATGAGGTTTTTATTTTTGCATGGATGGAAAAGCTTCGGACAGGCCGGACAACATATCCCAATGTTTTGCTAAATGCGGAGACAGTCCTTTCCGTCATGTTCCTTTTATAGCCAGACAGTGCTGTGCACTTCTTTATGGGGACATCTGTTTGGTTCAGGAGCAAAACTACATTCGTCCTTTTATCTTATTTGTCTGATAAGATTTAAATAAAAACATACTCCACTTTGGTTGCTATTCGTTTCCTTTAGACGAGAGTGTATTTTCTGCGGGTGACGTCGATGCTTGGCTAATCGTTTTTTTCAGATGACGAGACTGTCCTTTTCATATTCATTTTCCTTTTTGGACAGAAGAATGACGATGGTAACGGTGTGCACTTCTTTTAGGATATATACTTATGTCTTCCGAAGCACAAACACTGATCCCACCTTTTATCTCGGGTCTCTCTTATACTGTAATGCGTCACCACTGATTGTCTTTACGTCGTATGAACTTGATGACAGGCATCACGCGTCTTGTAGGAGTTCGTAAATTACTAAATCGTGACAGTTCTTGCTTGGATAAATCCAGTAAACACTGTAACATGCCCGATCTCTCTTAGACTTTAATTTTGGGGAAGGTACTTTGTGAGAAGAGGAAGAAATTTTTGGAGACGCCGGTTTCCATTGCTCCATCAAATCAGGAATAACATGTATCAAATTGGGATTAGCTGGCATCACCAGCAACGGAGAAGTGGAAGAAGCTGAAGCTACTGGAGACTCGGTCATCGTTGCAGAAGGTCGCGGTTTGCGAATGCAAGGTTGTGTCCTGACTCGAGTTCCTCTCGTGCGTGTAGAAATTGTGTTCTGTGGGCTTTTCTTTTTCTTTTTCTGTGGACTGTTCTTTTACTGAGGTTGTGACCTGGTCTCGATACCGTTGCTCTTTTTCGTCTGGTTACTTTTGGGTCGGTGAGTGACATTTTTCTTGGGGAGGACTTTGGAATTATTGGGACCCCAATTTAATAGTGAGCGAATGATGATACTTCCTAGAGAACCGCTACATCCAGGTTTCGCAATGATTTGCTTTTTTTTGGGTGTCGATGAGGTGATCGCCCAGTTGCGTCATGGCTACTTTGTTTCTCTCAAAAAGCGTTTGGTTTGATGCCTTGCAGTAATTGACTTGCTGTCACGACACGAGCACGTATTTATGGATTTATTTTCGTGACGGATCCCGTGCAAGGCACGAATCATTTTGACGGGAAGATGAGAATGAATGGACGTGACCGAGGATTTTATAGACTTTTGTGTTGTTGTTGTATTTAAGTCGACGACCGGGATATGTACATGAAGGCCTTTTCTCTTGGCACCAGTAGTGAACCAGATGGGTACGAAATCGCAAATAATTGGGGATAGTGTGATTCAAATCCACGAGTAAATAGGTGTATGGGATTTGAGTGGCATCTTCGTACACATGAGTCAGCTAAAGCGTTCCTAACTAGGCCAAGACTTGCACTTGCGATTTATCTCTAGGGCTTTTTAACGAGATCACGTAATGAGTATTGAGACTGACAGTGTGATGGGCTTACTTTGTTAAAACAAATTTTAAGTGCTGTAAATGAAATGGCATTAGGATTACGTCCTTTGCGCGTAATCTACAGTTTAATTTCTACTTCGTCATCTTCTAACATGTCATCGAAGATTGCCAGATGTGTTTGAGTTCAGACTCGATCCCGTCGTCATCGCCAGGAATGCCTTCCACAAACACGATGGAATCGGCTTGAATTTCTCGGAGGATGCTATACACCTATTGCCACACTTTGTAACACCACAAGATGCGTTGAGGTGGACGATGAATGAAATGATGTTTATATTCGATAAAACGTTTGACAAATTCGGTTTTGCCTGAACAGTTGGGTCCAGCAATTAACATGTTAAAGGGATGCCGAAGATACAAGGCCTGCCAACAGGCACGATATAAGTGTTTGTCGATGACTTCGAAAGTGGAGGAAGAGGAAGAAGAGACAGAAGAGGTAGCCATAGTAGTGCAAGAAATGTTACTTTTGAAAAGAACACAGACACGACAAGAGCTTTTATACTTTTTCAGGACATGTTTATTACAAATTTTAAAGATGAACAAGAAGGACAAAAATACATAAAAGCCACATGGTTAAGTGCATGGATAAAATAAACATCACAATGATCAAAGTGGAATATAAGTCTCTATACAACATTTTTGGTGACGAAGGTGTGGTGTCTTTGGGACAGTGTGTAGTGTTCTACTAATCTCTACACTTGGCACAATCATACAGAGGTACTCTTTCACTAAACATTTGAATTGGGTATAGTGTGTCACTTTGTTTGTGTTCACGTCTCGAAGCCCAAACTTTTTCAGTCACGTACAGCTTTCCAGTAATGGTAAAAGTCAGAAGCTACACACACACATCTTCGTACACATCTTTAGTACCTAGAAGTTTTTCCCCGTAGAGGTCCATTAGTATCGAGATGAAAGCGCAAGGCTTTTAACAGAATGATTATCTCCTGTACATTTAAAAAAAATACTTTCATGTTTTGGGTGGTATGAACTGTTCGTAAAGAGTCCACAAGGAATCGGCTTGTAAACGAAAAAGAAAGCAAGTCACAAACACATACACACACCAAACGTCGACCCAAATTCAACTGATACAGTCCTTGTAAAATGCGATGGCAATCCACCGCCGATTGAATACTGCCATTGACTTGCTTCCACGGAATCTTTTGTATCACAAATGATAAAGGTCGTATGATAGCCTGTTTTTATACCCTCTTTTGTCGGAAGCAATAAGTATACTCTCTGCACAGAGATGATCGTACTCCAATGGCGAAACTAAGGGCTTTTGTCACTAACATGCACATCATACACCGTTCAGAAGTTTCCTCTTGAACAAAGTTTACACTGTGTAAAAGATTTTGGTCATCCTCTAACTCTTCTTCTGTAATTCGTTGCAGTATATCTACCATGTAGTAAAAAAAAATCACTAACAACGATCCAATCGTGATCGTCAGGGAGTAGTTGATCAATGTCTGACTACCTGAACATTTTTGATCTGAATCAGTCCTCTTATAGCATTTAGGTAGCAGTGGTTTAAACATCGGTGAAATAACGGATGAAATTTTTCTTTTCGTTTCACTTGTATTTTGTCCGACTCTCGGTAATGTGTTCTCTCAACTCCAGAAGTAGATTCTGAATGTCTTCTAAACTAGACATTCAGATCAATGTCTTTTTTGTCTGAGGTAATAAGTGTACGTTTTGCACAGAGCGAATCGTACTCTAGTAGTGAATCCAAATTTTTAGTCCCTAGTTCACACATTACAAATTGTATATAAGTTTCTCTACAGACAGAATTTGATAACGTAAAATATTTTTGTAATCCTCTACCACTTCCTTTAGAATTCGTTGTAGTATGGCCACGCTGTAAGTAGAAGGATGAGTAGCAACCAAAGCCTTCTGGTCCTCGTCCATTTAAATAATGTCTAACCATTGGAACGCTTTCATATGAATCAATCCTCTTATAGCATTTAGATACCTGTAGTTCAAACATCGGTGATGTAACGGATGTAATTGATAAATGTTCTTTGCGTTTCACTTGTATTTTGACCAACTTTCGGTAAATGCGTTCTCTCAATTCCACAGGCAAACCACGAATGCTCTCTTGTAAAGTATCCAATACCATGTTAGTAAGTATTTATACCCACGTTGTCACTTCTAATTGTCCTCGTTTAATTCAAACACTTCTCCTAGAGCGAAAGTGACGGACGTAGTGAGCAATTTCTAACCACAGCCTTTCTGGGTAACGGTCAAGAATGGCAATAAAATCTTCTGATGCAAACGGTCTAAAGCGGAATAATCGGATGAACGCAGACTTGATCTAGAGAAATCTGACTTGTTTGTTGACTTTTGTCAATTTCCTCTTTTGAATTTTGAATTTCCTCAGTCACCAGTTGAGATTTTGCTCTGCCAGGTCCCTGCCGAATTTCCTTGTTGATCTTCTCTTGCACTTCGTTTGGTAATCTTCGATTGTTATTTTAAATGGGTTTTAAATACTTGTCTAGATGTTATCCAACGTCTGACTTTTAGTCAAGCTAGTTTCTGAAACAACATGGTATGCCACTTCAATGACTAGGTCCCATTAAAGGTAGGTAGAGAGACGACCATCGAGCATGTTCCAGGTAAGCGGAATATTTCTGCTGTCACTCGTGAAGCGACACACCGCAACTGAAGCACTTTACTTTATCCCTTTTGCTCAAGTACATAAATCCGGCTGTGACTTATTCTTCGGGGATAGGTCCTCCCAGATATTTTGGCTAATTTCCTCTGAAGGTTTGGAATCGATTTTCAAAATCGCAGTATTCAGGCAATCGCACAGGGAATGAATATTCATCGTTTATAGGTACATTTAAAATCCTCAGAGAAAAACTAATTTCTTTTTGCATTCAAGCAATATATTTGCCCTTTCGCAAGTTATTGAAATCATTTCATTCTCATCTTCTTCCGTCATCCCTCCTATATCACATAAAGATGAACAGATCCTAAAATATGCCCTATGTATGTAATCGAGACGGAGGGGCGATAATCGAATATCAAACAAAAAAATCTCCGAACAACGAAAAGTATAGTTCGAATATAAAGATTCGTCAAAATATTAGTTTTCCACACGAATCATGGAAATTTTTAGTGATTGAACTCGTGTGACCTTTTGCTATTCTATATTAGGTAGATCGCAGTATACTATCCAGGTCGCCAAGCCATTTTTTTAAATTGCCGGCCGCAAAAACATACTTGTGCAAAAATTTTAGACAATTTCACCAATCAATCACAAGAAACTATCAAGCTAGTGACATAATTCAAAATTCTTATCATTTGAAATAATTAAAATTTGACGAGAGAAAATTTATTTTCATTGCTTGGCATAATCTGTTTTGATTTGTTATCGTCCTTAATATAATGCATATAAATATTTTCGCAGAGAGAGAGAGAGAGAGAGAGAGAGAGAGAGAGAGAGAGAGAGAGAGAGAGAGAGAGAGAGAGAGAGAGAGAGAGAGAGAGAGAGAGAGAGATTTAAGTTGGCACTGCATTTTACATATATTTACTTCTGTATTTTAAAGCTATATATTTAATGTCTTAAATAACCGAATAATCTTATGCATGTTTGGATTTTGCCAGCAATAAAACATATATAGTGCGACCTAGTTAATACATCTGTCACCGAGGCAATGACTGAGGTTTAAAATATGTAGAAATTTAATTTTTTATGTAATATTGATGGTTATATTTGTACTTAAATGTGTGTAATAAACGACTCTAGTTTTGAGTACGAAATGACCATAGCATTGTGAACGAAACGACCATTGCTTTGGGTACAAAACAACTCATTTGGGTTCTAAACGACTTGGGTACGGAATAACATGCTTCGATGTTTCCATAGTGTCCCAACTCTAACAATGTTCACTGTTTCGATTCGCACAAGAAATATGTTAACAAAAACTCTTTTCATTTGAAATCAGTCAATTTCACCAAATGCACAGACTGAAGCGTTATTTATTCAAGCTAGATTTGCATGAGGACGATGTCCTAAAACTATTGTAACATTTTCGATTTTTTTGTGCAGTAATGAAGTCGTCAATCTCAGTGGCACAGAAGGGAGAAAACTATCCATGCAAATCGACGAAGTTTGCCTTGAAATCTATAATGAAAGTTAATCTACTCTTTTCTGATTAGATGTAAAACAATTTTTACTCGTGACGTGAAAACGTGTTACACAGTGTTTATTATTTCATTTCGTGAAATATTTCCTTGTATATAGTACAAAAATACGTACATATCCTCTGTATATAGAGCATCTTCTCATGACTAAGAGATGGAAAGAAAAAGAGGAAAAAACATGGAATAAAGTGAAAGTGAAAGGAACAGAAGGAAAGTGATGATCCCATTCAATTTACAGATGATTGGATAGGATAGCAGTTAAAATTATAAGAAAAAATGAATTTAAGATAATTAATTTCCTAATTAAAAATAGATACCTACCAATGCGCTTTGAACATAGATATCTTAAAGCTTTCCTAAACATATAAGTTATATGCTCATCAAATATTAGAAAGAAATATATGCCGATCTGAAGCAGGTGGAGAGTGACGCATCAGTCCATGCTATTGTACACAATGAAGAAAGATGAGCAACGCCAATGCCTTGTTTTGGCAGGCGCAAATATCATGAAGCTTTTCTTTCTGGGTTGGCCTTTATTTCATTTGGCAAAACAGTTAATCAGAGCTTTGTTTTACCCTGCAGTACATCCTTTAAGTATTATCTACATCTATAGAAAACATAGCATTGTCAACAGCATAGTTGTACAGTGTTACTTGTGGGACAATACAACTATAATTTATGAACATATTAAATAGCAAAGGACCAAGAATATTACTGGTGCCAATTTAATGCCTTAGATAGATTCATTAGGAATGGATTATATCCATGCACTTGTTTTCAAGAGCAAGTCGCCAGTCCTCAAGGAAGCAAAGTAGTGTAACACCCATATCCAGATCGGAAAGAAGTTTATATTGTTTGTTTAAAAATGCTCATTCAGTTGAGGCATAATTTTATTTTCATACATTGTTATATAAATAGAGGAAGTCTAACAGATCTATAATTTTTTAGACAAAGGGAAGGAAAGGATGGTTTTTCTTCTTTGTATTAGAGGTATGTACTTTACCATTTGTATAGGGACATTGTTGATTCCAGATGTATTTTGCAATTGTTGTTTCTTTTTAAAATCTAAACAAAGGATTTATTTTAACGGAGTCTTTGAATACATAACAAAATCAGAATTCTATTATTTTGTAAATGTGGATATAATCGAGATAATATGGGTCGCTGCTTCCAAGTAAGGCTATAGTCGAAACGGTATGAGTAGGTGCTTGTAGGAAAGGCTACAGTCGAGACGGTATGGGTCGGTTATTAGAGGTAAGGCAATAGTCGATACGGTATGGGTTGGTGCTTGCAGGTAAGGCTATTGTCGAGACAATATGGGTTGGTGCTTGCAGGTAAGGCTATAGTCTAGATTATATGGGTTGGTGCTTGCAGGTGAGGCTTTAAGCGAGACAGTATGGTCTGGTGCTTGCAGGTAAGGCTATAGTCAAGACGGTATGTTTTGGTTCTTGCAGGTAAGGCTATAGTCGAGACGGTATGTTTTGGTTCTTGCAGGTAAGGCTATAGTCGAGACGGTATGTGTTGCTGCTTGCAAGTAAGGCTATAATCGAGACGGTATCAGTAGGTGCTTGCAGGTGAGGCTTTAAGCGAGACGGTATGGGTCGGTGATTAGAGGTAAGGCAATAGTCGAGACGGTATGGGTTGGTGCTTGCAGGTAAGGCTATATTCGAGACAGTTATGTGCAGGTGCTTGCAGGTGGGGCTTTAAGCGAGACAGTATGGGTTGGTGATTGCAGGTAAGGCTATAGTTAAGACGGTATGGGCTGGTGCTTACAGGTAAGGCTATTGTCGAGATATTATGGGTTGGTGCTTGCAGGTAAGGCTATAGTGTAGACGGTATGTTTTGGTGCTTGCAGGTAAGGCTATAGTCGAGACGGTATGGATTGGTGCTTGCAGGTAAGGCTATTGTAGACGGTATGGGTTGGTGCTTGCAGGTAAGGCTATTGTCGAGACAGTATGGGTTGGTGCTTGCAGTTAAGACTATAGTCGAGACGGTAGGGGTTGGTGCTCAGATAAGGCTATAGTCGAGACGGTATGTTTTGGTGCTTGCAGGTAAGGATAAAGGCGAGACGCTATGTGTTGGTGCTTGCAGGTAAGGCTATTGTCGTGACAGTATGGGTTGATGCTTGCAGGTAAGGCTATAGTCAAGACAGCATGTGTAGGTGCTTGCAGGTAAGGCTATAGTCGGGACGGTCAGGGTTGGTGCTTGCAGGTAAGGCTATAGTCTAGATTGCATGGGTTGGTGCTTGCAGGTGAGGCTTTAAGCGAGACGGTATGGGCTGGTGCTTGCAGGTAAGGCTATAGTCAAGACGGTATGTGTTGGTGCTTGCAGGTAAGGCTATAGTAGACGTATGGGTTGTCGCTTGCAGGTAAGGCTATAGTCGAGACGGTATGGGTTGGTGCTTGCAGGTAAGGCTATATTAGAGACTATATGTGTTGATGCTTGCAGGTAAGGCTATAGTCGAGACGGTATGAGTAGGTGCTTGCAAGCAAGGCTATAGTCGAGACGGTATGGCTCGGTGATTAGAGGTAAGGCAATAGTCGAGACGGTATGGGTTGGTGCTTGCATGTAAGGCTATTGTCGAGACAGTATGGGTTGGTGCTTGCAGTTAAGGCTGTAGTCGAGACAGTGTGTGTAGGTGCTTGCAGGTAAGGCTATAGTCAAAACGGTATGGGTTGGTGCTTGCAGGTAAGCTATAGTCTAGACGGTATGGGGTGGTGCTTGCAGGTGAGGCTTTAAGCGAGACGGTATGGGTTGGTGCTTGCAGGTAAGGCTATAGTCGAAACGGTATGTTTTTATGCTTGCAGGTAAGGCTATATTCGAGACAGTATGGGTTCATGCAGGTATGGCTATAGTCGAGACGGTATGGGTTGGTGCTTGCAGATAATTCTATATATGCTTTAGTTCTCATATTCCGGTTCACGATATTTAGTTCAAGACTCATTATAGTTCTCTATTCTGCTTTATATTGTGAAGTCCTTCAGTTAAATAAATGTATTTTGATTTTACCGTGTAAGAAATACAAAATACATGGACTTATACAGGTTATGCTAGCATAAATTACATAATCTACATATATCGCTTGTAAGTGCTAGAATGTGTTTCAATTTAACAACAGGCGATAAAAGTATATATATATATATACGGCATGAATTGTTGTTGTTGGGTTTAACGCCATGTTTCAGCACGCGATAGGCTATTCATGGCGGCCAGTATTAATGGTGGAGGAACAAACTGGGAAATCACCGGAAAGAACCACCGACCCACGAGAAGCTACTGGCAAGCTTTCTCACATATTCACATTTGCCGACTCCTAGACTCGAACACACGCAGAGGTGAGATGGCAGTGATCCGTAACGGACAGCGCTTTAGACCCCTTGGCCACTCGGGGCCCCCTAAAGCATGAATAAAAATAGTTATAAATTATCATAGAATTGTTTTCACATAACAAAATGTAAAATGTAATTAAAAATATTCTATACTCAATTGAAGAAACTCTTTAAAAAAATGAAAATCAAACCGTTATTTTGAGCTGTTGAGAATAGAGTGTGACGTTCATGCGTTGCTAATAGTACCATTTTTAGTTAAAGCTTCATTCATTCATTTTCTCCATATCTATGATCCACCATCGTCCTTACAACATATCAGGGCTACTTCTTTCATAAGTCCATAACTATCTAAAGCAAAACAAATGATCTACTTTCTTTATTAAATACAAGCAATCGGTCAAACTATCACTTGAGAAGATGACAAACCGCTAGCCATTTTTATTACCCCATATGGTTGAAAAAAGCCGATCAGTAAAGCACAACAGAATTTTCTTTCCATGTCAACACTGTTTACATAGCTGGGGGTGTGGTGGGGTGGGGTGTAATTAGTTTACTTAAAAAAGATTTTGCAGAAACCCTTTCACGTGTAATTTATTGTAATAAAATCTGATTAAAATGTAAATCTCGGAGTACATGGGAAAGCATCCGTAGAAGCAGATATAGCACAAACAATTATTATATTTATCATTTTAAAGTATTTTTTGTGGAATGTATCCTTCAAACTTAATATTTACATATTTTTAAAAGCAAATTAAATACTTTAAGCAGGATTTCCAAAGATCAGTTTAATAAAGACTCCAATTTGATATATTTTAATTTAAAATGATTCAAATATATTCATTTACTATTCATGTTGAGAACTGACATATTACATGAGAACAGAGAGAATATGAAAGTATCTAACTTCTCTCCAAGGATTATCACACTATTTTTTAAAATAATATTTTAGACCTTCTTACACAGATATCGTAAAGTTGTGCAGGAGAAAATATTTTAGGAAGTAAGTTATATTTTGCAAATGAAACATCTTCTGATAGTAATTTACATATTGACATTAATTTACAACTCATGGCACTAATTTACGACATATACCATAACTATTATCGTGAAATTGTAGGCCATCAAGGTAGCTTACATACTAATTTTTAATTTTTTAATCTATGGTCTCAAGAGAAATGATCATGGTCGATTACATTGGTAATAACTACATTATTTTCTTGAGCTTTTAAAATTATAATAAGAGTAACCTGAATGCAACAAGAATTTCTAAAATTCTAAAGAAGACTTGCTTCCAATATTTTAAGACTCGTTGTGACAGCCATATTGGATGTAATACTGGTAACATTTTTATTTAGAACTAATAAGGCATCAAAAGAAGTATATTGGTGAAACCCCATGCTGATATTAGCCATGTGTTCAAGTAAACAATTGGCTATACATAGATTGTTCAAACTCAGTGAATATCATGCGATTATTCTCAAGGTGTGAAGCTACATTTAAGCACTCAGTTAAAGTTGGATCAGCAATATTTACCAGTTTAGAATGAGTGTTTTTCCAGAAACACACACACACACACACACACACACACACACATGCTAAAACTTTTAGCATTGAGTGGGATAGATATGGACACGATTCTTTTGCTTTTTAATAAAATGAATTTCTCATATGCAATAAACTTTGACCACTCCTTTCCAAAAGACAGTTGGCAGTTTGGCCATAACTTGAAAACAACTCAGAATTCCATCATAAAATATTATGTGTCATAAAACTAATGAATACACTAAAATCAGGAATCCAACCTGATCTGTGAGGAATTGTATCCATCAGACAGCTCTCGTGTACTGGCAACTAAGTCACATCGGTACAAAGACAAGGAAAAACAAGGTCGAAGGAAAGGGTTCAAGGTTTATGGGAATCAACCGCTAGGAACAAGAAAAATAACAGATAAACACATTAATTGTGATCATACAATTACAAACTTATATAATACTTCTCTTTAACTTTGTCTATAAACTGTTTGAGTCTTATTAAGTTACACACTGTGAAACAGCATTTACATACTTCTTGACTTTGTTTATATAGCATTGGGGTCTTATAAAATTTAAACACTCGTAAAACAGCATTGACGCGGTTCTTCTTGATTTTGTTTCGGTTCTTCTTGGTTTGGTCTATGTAGTATTTAGGTTTTATTAAATCACACATATCAAAAAAGAGCATTTACATTCCTTTTGATTTGGTCTGTTTAGCGTTTGGGTCTTATGAAATTAAAACCTTGAAAACAGCATTTATATATTTTGCTCTGGCATAAACTCATACTGAAACTCCAAATAAATTCAGTCTTCGAACATGTGTGAACTTCATGAAACGGTTCATATGTTATTTATAAACCATGGGTACAGCATAGACCAGTATAAAATACAATATGTCTTATATGAAATACATGCAAATATATCAGTTTGCACATCCTTGGTTTTTAGCAGCGTCATTTAACGAATGAAAATAACACCATAAATGCACTAAATATGACATCCACTTTTATTATATCTTTAATGTAAAAAAAATAATTATTGCCAAAAGTAGTTATATAAATTCATTTTTATACAAAAGCACCGTAAACTGTAACTGGCAAATTATCATACCACTTATGGGTAAACAGTATAATTCTTTTGTGTTTAACCCTTTTTCATTGGTGGGATATTAGAGTTTTTGAATTGATATGTATTTTCCTTGTCTTAAATATATGCAGTCCACAAAATTTGTCAAAAAAAAGATAAAGAACTCAAGTTATTTTGCAGAAACCACTTTTCTTCTTTGTCTCAGTGACATTGACCCTTTATCTATTGATCCTTTTAATCCCAACAGTGCATGTCTTCCTCATCTCAAATGCAGTTTGGTCAAAGCAGATGATTTAAAACTTATGATATCATAGTGAAACTATTATTGTTTTAGAGTTGCTTTACGTTTTAACTTTTATGGTTTGTGTAAACAAAATAGCAATATGAAAAATGTCTGATCTTTTTCTCTCCAATTCCCATCCCCAAAACCGTAACTAGTGCAAATGGAATACCAACAAAAAATTGCTAAGTTCGTGTACAATGAGATTGATCTTTAATGTATCGATTGCAGGGTTTATAGAGAACTGCACTAGCTCAAATATAATGCACTTAAAAACAACGAAACAAACGGTTTCTGGAACAGTAGACTTGTTGTTTGGAATGATAATTTTTTTCCTCCATTGACATTGACCATGATCTTTGGTATCAAGCATCAGCAAGGTAGTACCACTGCCCAAGTTTAGATTTCCTTATGAAATATAATAAAAAGTAGATACAGGAAATGGCGTGTCAAGTAAAAACAAAACAAAAACAGGGACTTCAGTATCAGATGCAGTGTTCTTAAATTTTCACATTTCAGCCTTGGAATGAATAGGGTGCTTATCCTGTCCAAGTATAGTCTAGTTATGAAGCTTGTTGAAAGTAGTCTGAGGAAATTTAACATTTCAACAACAAAAAAAATCATATTTTCAGTTATCATGACCTTGACCTTAAATTCAGTAACCCCCAATCTCATAGGATTCTTCCTTTATCCATGTGTAAGGCATATGAGAGATTTAACAAAAGACAGAAACAAACAAAACTTCTGTGCATAAAGTAACATTCCTCATGTACCACAAAATGGTTTGACAAGGAAACTATGTGATCTTAAGTTTGGTGCCAGTATGATCTTGAATGCATAGAAAACAATTAGATGTCCATCTTTCTATAATATCAAGTTTGACTAAAACTTACTAGTTCATAACTTTCATTTGTTTTTTCTGAAAAGAGATTTAGTACCAGCCAATTATATTGTGAAGTAAAATCATACCTGACCGAATATTCTTGTATATAATACCCACCAATTGATATATATTCAGTCTGATGTTGCTTTTGCTCCCAAATACTGGGACAGGTTCTTCCCATTATGAAGTATTTTGTTGGGCGTTTCCAAACTAGACAAAGAAAACATAAAAGAAAAATGACACATGGATCGAATCACATTCTTAAATATATGAAACTTAATACATATAAGGTTATATGTTTGTTTTGGTTAGACCATAAACTGCTTCATCTGCATTCTTGATCCCACTCAGGCTTTTGGTGATGCATAAGAGAGATTGATGGCAGTGTAATTGGCATTTAACCGTGAATACTTAGAACTGAAGTGTCAATATCTTTGTCACCGGGGTTAATCTTATCACTTGAATAAAAACTCCAACACGGAAAATACAGACATTTGAGTCAAGTTCCAAGCAGCAAGAATCAGTTTTGAAAATGGTTTGATTGCGACGTATTTAGAACAAACGACACTTCAGAATTCGGTGATATTAATTGTGATTCATCTGACTGCTATTCATTCGATTTAATGATGGTTTCTTTTTTGGCATATATACATTGAAGAGTTTGTCAGTCACACTTGATGGTAGATAGGTCAATATTGTGACTCTAATGTTGGATAGCCAGTATGGAACGTAACGACTTTTTGGACTCTCGTTAGTGACTGCATCCAGCATAAGCTCAATGACTTCATTTACATTGGGACGA
Source organism: Potamilus streckersoni (assembly GCA_016746295.1). Taxonomy (NCBI): domain Eukaryota; kingdom Metazoa; phylum Mollusca; class Bivalvia; order Unionida; family Unionidae; genus Potamilus; species Potamilus streckersoni. The sequence goes on from JAEAOA010002295.1 coordinate 585,170, forward strand.
GCCCGCTTCATTTGTTCTGTGATATTCTTCAAGAAAGCATCGAAGTACTCCTCTCCATACACATCTTTCACTTCAGTTGGGGTTTCGCTCCAGGACTTCCTGTTCATGTTAATCAAGTAGTCTGTTTCTGAGATTGGGGTCCTACAACAAAAACCAAGACAATTACAAGTACACTAACACTAAACATAAACAAGAGAAACAAGGTGTGATTACGCAAAATATCTCGGGAATCTTTTGCAAGGAAATTAGAAGTCTTGAACATAAATCCCTCTATGGGACTGATGCTAATCTGGGTCAAAAGAATGTTCCAGAAATTCAAGGAAAAACCATATCTTTCTCTTTACTGTCACGTGTTGAAGTAGTCAGTGATATTTTTCAGTGATAGCAAGATTTTCAAATTAGCTGCTTTGATACAGATACTGGATATCAGCTTGCCACCATTTTAATTTAAAACAAAGTATATATTTGTAGAAGTCTTTTGGTGAAACCACTATGTCAAACTGATTTCCCATTCAGTGGGGGTAATGACAACAAGCTCTTTAGGACAGTCATCCTGGCAGCCATTTAGATGAACGACTGGCACGAATTTCGTCAAAGACCAAGTAGGCATCATAAGATGTTTTATTGGTGAAAACCCCTGTTGATGTAGTTATCCATGTGGAGAGGAACAGAAATACCAATATAACAATATCCATTAACTGTTAGCAATAGCCAGATTTTAAAGTTTGATGTGGCAGCCATACTGGATGGAACTATTTTTATTTAAGAGAAACTGGACAGCATGAAACGTTTTCTGTAGAAAACTCCATCTTATTACTTTCTATTCAAGTAGAATTGTGATAACAAGATTTTGTAAGATGGCTACCATGGTGGCCATATTAGAATTCAGACTGGCATCATGTTTATTGGGGACCAGTTAAGCATCACAAGAAGTTTTTCAGTGAAATCCCAATGCTGGTTCACCAGCCATTCAAGAAAAGTATAAATACCAAGATTTCCAAGATGGCTGTCCTGGCCGGCAACATTGGATGTCAGATCAGCTGTTGTCCAAGCAGCACCATTTTCATTTGGGACCAACTTTACCATGAGATTAATGTGCATCTAAGGGTTCAAGGCAATCCTCCAAGTAGTTTAGGAGTAGTAATGATATCAGACGTGTGCTAATGGACGAACGGACGAACAGACGGCAAACATACCATCCAATAATCTCCTTTGGTCTATGACCAGTAGAACTGAATAATGTCACTGATCAAGCTCAATATGTATGAATAGTATTACTTGGTGTTGTAAAAATGACAATATACCATAACAGCTTGTACTACCTTGGCCAGTGGGAAAATGCATCGATTACAAAGCATCCACTTGTAATAACAACAGCTGTTACATCATTGGCCAATGGGAAAAGACACTTATTACAAGGCACCCATTGGTAATAGCAATATCTATTACAACATTAGACAGTGGGAAAATGCATCCATTACAAAACATTCATTTGTATAAACAACAGCTATTCAAAACTTGGCCAATCGGATAATGATCGATTACAGTGTCCATATTATCACTTATTTAGCATTATTTTCAGTTTCGTGCAATGCTTAGTTCTCAACGTCATCTTTTCTCTATTGATATTTCTATTTAATATTTATGGTTTGAATTTTATCAAACATGCACTCCATGCTGATAGAAATAATCCTATCTTACAGGATAAAAACTTAGTAAATTAAATAGTTCAGCTTGATCACGTGCAATCTTGAACTGTTTGCAATTTGTTTGCATTATCATACGGTTGAATTTATTCGCTGGATACGTTACGTGTATTACAGGATCAGAAAATGATTTTGAAATTTTTTGCTGATCTCCAATTTACAAAAACTTCAGTGGTTTTCTTAATTTACTCATCATCCATTTCTTCCAACAGAGAGTCAGTTCAAACTATGCCATTTCCCCCTGTATGTTCCATTTTTTGCAATGTTATATTACTGTTTCAATTCCTACTCTTCATCGTTACTTTCACTACTATTTTATTTTCTTGAGAAAACGTTTTATTCAAGTATAATTTTGTATTAATTTAAATAGTTAAACAGATGAAAGGTTTTGTCAAACTGATAACAATCTTGTTTGCGATGAAGATGAACGTGCGGACCATACTCCTGATGCAATAATTGATGAACGTTTGACTGATTATTTATTCAATGGTATTTTAGAAGCTCCTCATCCTTAATACAATTTTCAACCAAAATTAACAATAAATCAACTGATAAAGTATTCATATCAATGAAAAAATAATTTTATCTCAAGCTAATTCTATTTCACCACTACTCATCATCACTGATGCATTGCCAGACATGATTTAGCTGAATCCCAAATTTATTACAAATTATGTCAAATTGTTTCAGATCAATAATAATGTGTACTAGATTACAGCTTGATCACTAAAGTAATGGCATTGAGCATTCATAAAAACAGTTTTCGCATCCGAAAATTACTTTGAAACCTGTATATTAACTTTACTATTTTTGGTACACTTTCAACTGATAAATGCCAATATGATCATCCTGCTGTAGCCATCCAAGCTGCCCCGTTTAACTGATCCTACCAAAATGATATATCGTATCCAGCTGTAGCCACTCAATTTAAAAATTTAACGATTATGCTCATAAGAGATATCGCATTCAATTATAGCCATCAAAACTACCCAGCATAACGGTATTTCCAATAACCGAGATCACATTGTGTTCCGTATCTGTTAATTGCCTCATGATTGTCAAATTTTAAAGTATGCATTCATCATCTAACTTATGTCAATCAGTCTCTTGAATAAGAATGAACATATTCAAATTCTCTTCAATGTTATCATATATAATTAGCAAATTTAGTGCTGTCAAGCTTAATAACCAATGGTTCTTTATCACTCTGTATCTACATCCCATTTGATAAAAAAATGCAGGATATTGTCATTTTCTTGTCTGATTTTACAAGGTTTCCGTCAACAATGTTTTTTGACTTAAGGTAATACATTTTCTCTTGTTGTTTTACTCTGCTGCTGTAATTGTGGATCAAGCTTTCTGAGCAGTGAGTGAACTCATGTAACTCGTTAGAATGCTTTTATTTTTGCCATACTCGTTAAATTCTACATAGTATTGACAGTGTCAGGAGAATAAGAGCAGTGTATGAACATGATAAAAATTTGTCAAGGTACAAACAGGCACCATCTAAATCTCACATGAATATCCTAAAAGGTACAGTCTAAACCTCAATGCATGTTATTGTTTTGTTGATAATGGTACAAAACGCATTCCAACAAACAAGTATAGCTGCATGTAAGAAATAGGAATGTATCCTTGGCCGCAAGTAATGTATAGCTTGGTTGACATATGTGATGCAGAACTGATGTCAACGTGCATAAGCAATTTGTATTCTTTTTGTTAGCGACCCGGACCCTTGATATTTGTAAATCAAAATTCACATGGTTATTCCTTATCCCAAGTGCATGATATCAACAAGAGTTATTAATGACGGAGAACTAGATTATTATATGGAAACCATTGTCTTCTTTTAGTTAATGACCTTGACCTCTCAGCGTTTGACACGAAATCAATATCCCTATTCTGGATTATTACGTCATGAGGTTCATTCATATACATCTATGCCGAAAAAACAATTTAGGTGATCACTTTTAATGTTGAAATGAGCATCTTATTCAAAATTAGGATGCATTTTATGAGCATTTACATTTTCTTTAGTTCACATCAAAATGAATAACTTGCTGAACGTTGCTTAATGGAAGACCACTATTCTCAAAATGAAATCAAGCCAAATCCAGCAGTTATCACTGTAACATTGTTAACCTGTTGAGTTCTATTTGTGCTGTTTTACATCAATACAATATGCTGTGACTTCTGCAAACTGTTTCACCACTTTTAAACGCTTGTTGGAATAAATCATATTTAGCAGATCTTCATAAGTCATAAGATTTTTTTCTACTGCTGAGTAACACAACCTTTCTGATCATATTTTCCAATCTTCTTTGCACAGTAACAAAACAACCTTTAAACTCGTTTTGAGAGACTCAAGTCTGAGGTTCGTTAAAGACTACCTTAGCATGTTCGTCGATCATTTTCTGCATGATCTGAAAGGAACAAAGGAAAAAGAGCTTTCCCACAGTGATAACCAAACCTTATTCCATCAATCGTTTAATCACATAGTTTAGTGTTTTTGATGTGTTTTATGTTGTAATTATTCCTTTGGGTTCCAATCCTATTTTATATTTGTTCAGTTGGGTTTTTAAGTTGACAAAAGAAGTAGTAGTAGCAACACCTGGCATTGTTTGTTTTTGATGAATTGGTAATTTAAAACTGCTCAAAAGATTGGTTATTTTGTAGCTGATCATATCAAAATATTTGTTTTGGCATTAGTGGGTTGTTATCTTTTTTAGACATGATATCAAAAAGAATTTTGTTTATATAAAATTGCAAAACTCGACAACGCAACTGTTGTCCCTTCGGTTCAAATCGTCGCACACGGAAAATTTCATCGAAAGAACATCATTGTAGGCGAATCGTGCTATGTATATGTGCTGAACGTGCATTCGTAACCTATTTCAGAATGTACAGCAATCAGCCCCTGAAACCATTAATACAGCATAAATGATCGTTTTTATCATGGTTAGCTTTTGACTGCACTCCGCGATCATCGTTTATTAACGTTTCTAAATTAGACTTTGTCCACATATACACTTTGTGTCACAATTCCACATGTTTAAGAATGTCATTTATCTTTTGAACAACTGAAAATCAGAGAGCATATATGACAATAAAACTATTATGAGTATTATTTACTTCGCTATGAATTATTTACTAATTTTGCCTTTTATTGTCCTCTACAATGTCTCATCGTACTGACACATAATATCTACATCGCTCTGGAATACCACTCATTTTCTTGCAATAATGGCAGGATTTATTTCACGTTTACACGAACAATTCGAATTATGTAAATTATTGATGTACCAAACGACTTACTCATTTTCATGACCATATCACGCAGTAACAAAAAGTCACTATTACCAATAGCGTGATTCAGTTTCGTTTTGAATCTGGTTGAAATCTAACTATAGTGTTGTCATTATGTTCGTAACATTGCTGTCTTGAATAACAACATTAAATTTTTACCAGTGTCTGTTACTACAAAGAAAGATCGTGTAATTGATTTTATTTGTGTGCATGTGCACTTTAACACAGATGGCATACGTTGATTTAACCGTACAGTACCATCATCTGTCAGGGCATCAACTGCATGAAGAAGAAAAACACAATATGAACATGTTGATACATCTTTATCTGCCAGAATTGGATTAGTCATAACACGTGACAAATTAAACTGAGTACAACACCTCAAAAATGTCCAATTTTTTTTGTTGGTCAGCAAAGTGATTATTTAATAATCATTTTATTTTCGCATCTGCCAGTAGCATATAACACCATTTATTCCTTTCTAAAAAACATAATTAACTTTATGTATCTCTAGTCATAATGATTATGAAATGTTAAATATATCTAAGTTATTCTAAAATCGATTACATCAATTCCATTGTTGTCAGAATTATGAGCATCTTGATCTGGTAGCCCTATTTCCAAATCATATAATAGTTATCGCTTTTGAAAGCGTATGCCGTTTTACTAACTCTCGAACACAAATGCCAGCACGATATACTACAACCTAAATGTCTCATCCACATCGTCCAGTTTAGATGATTTTGCAAACTATTTACTTTACACGATGTTCTGTGTAAGTTCATAGATTTATGGCTGTCAAATGTTTACGTGTGGTTGTCAAACATATTTAGTGGTTTGTAAGTAAATATTATTTCAATGAAATATATTTTTATGTCATTCTACATTTAAGCAATATTCTGGTCAATCGATACCTTAAATATAGTAACAGGACAATTTTAAAATGCATTATTTTTGTTTAAATCTTCACTTATAACTAATTTGACTGCGATTGTCTAGATTCATTAAGCCTCTATTTCCTGCTTTTTCACATTCACGTGAGTTAATTGTCTCCCTAATCCTTTAAATTCATCCACTATAATATTTTAGTTTCTCTGATTCTATGCAATCTTTTTAGTCTCTCTGATTATACGCACTCTTTGCATCTATGGTATCTTTAACTTCGTTTTTCTCCACTTGCACCAACAGTGTTTCTTGGTTGCATTTGTAACACGTAAAAACTAATTGCCCCATTTATTTCAGTAGTTTCAAGATAACAAAGTTACAAAAACAAACGTATGTTCAAAATTTACGTATCTCATCTATTTGGTGCAAACTGTATGTCCTTATTAACTTAGTTAATACATTTTATGATAATTCTTTGCAACATAATGCATGACTGCTAAAATTGCATATGGCAAAACAAAACATGTCAGAAAACAAATGCACAGTTATCCCCATCGCTATAACATCTTGGAGTGAAGTCGGGAAAAAAATAAAATAAATTTAATATTTTTGAATGTTATATCTTAATTTCTTACGTAAATGTATGAATTAACCCGTCAATGACATTAGGTACATTGGTGCTGCCTTACTGCGTTATTCATGTTTCATTTTCTTGTTTACGAGTGATTTCTTTGCATATACTTTACTTTTTCTTTCTGGTTTCATGAAAAAGCATATATTCGCAAGCTGTGAATGTTTTAAGTCGTCGTTCTCTACTACAAAGGTCTTTTTTGGAGGGGATGGTGGTCATCATAGATCACATTTAATAAACCTATAATCCTTCAAACAGACTTCAGTCCGCATGAAATAGTTGGCTTATGTAATGTTCCCCCTACATAATTTTTTTTCATTCCTTTGGTCTTAAAAATATTCTAATCTTTGTGACAATTATCTAATTTTTTTCATGGATAAGTCCTACTTGTAAACGTCATGGTCACCTAAAATTACATGCCTGATGTAAAGTATTACCTACGTGAATTTAGGAATGTAGTCCTTTTTCAAAATTGTTATGTATTGATTATTTCTGACCATTTTATCTACTTAGTATGCATGCACTCCATATGTAACTGTTATCTAGTAACCAAACAAGTCCGATCCTTACAATGTATCTGTTTTGTTCCTTGCTTGCTACAAGTAAAGCCATGTCTATTGATCTATAAGTAGTGATACCGTATCCCTCGATTACTTTTTAAAAGTCCGTCCATTTATCAAATTTAATTTCGAGTGAAATATTTACACATTCAAGTCTTTAGGGCTCTTTTAAACCTTTCTACTACATATGCCTTTTTGTCTAAGAAAGTTGAAAGATTTTTGTCCTTTTCCTTTTCCAACAAGTTTTTAAATTTTCTGCAGTAAAACTACTTTCTTTCAAAAATTTTATCTTTTCTGATTGATATATTTCAAGATTTATTTAAAAAAACGTGAATGTTATCTCAATTATTATTTTTAAAATACTTTTTCAAGGTTATTTTAATAATATGTTTTCAAAAGTGTATTTATTTCAATTTTTATATCTTTGCATTTCCTTGCATCTCAATAATATATGTACGTCACTAGTCATCCATGATATTAATATGAACTCTGTTGAAGTGAAATCAATTCCTCACTTGGCTACATAATCTGTAGTTAAATCGTTCAGTTGATAATACGTTCTTTTCAAAATCCTCTTTTTAAATTTGTTTCATTTATTTACTTAATGTTGTGCCGTTAAACTTATTCGCACAAATAAGTTACAGTTATACTTTTAGTATCGCAGTAAAAGTGTCTTACGTACTGTTCTTTGTCTACAATCTATACCGATGTTAAAATGATATATAAAGAATGCTTCTAGACTGAAAACAAACAAAAAATTATTTTCTTGTATGTGACCACATTTTACACGCTTGTATGTGTACATACAAGATTCACGTCAGTAAACCAGCATACATTTTCTCTTCATATTGATATTGCCACTTTCATGTTAAACTCATTGATATTGCCACTTTCATGTTAAACTCATTGATATTGCCACTTTCATGTTAAACTCATTGATATTGCCTCTTTCATGTTAAACTCATTGATATTGCCACTTTCATGTTAAACTCATTGATATTGCCTCTTTCATGTTAAACTCATTGATATTGCCACTTTCATGTTAAACTCATTGATATTGTTGCTTTCTTGTTTAACGCATAAAGTGTTTCCATCAGCTCTCCAAAAATTATGTAATGTAAGTCAATATAACTTTATGCCATTGTTTATATTGCGTATAAAAATACCGTGCATTTGCAATGTCGAAAACAGAAACAATATATAATACAGTCCTGAGACGTGGATGTACATTTGGTTCGAGAGTTATCTACGTACGTATCAATATTGAAGACAACACCATTGTATAATATGGTCCTGGAACCTGGGGATACTTTTGGTTTCGAAACTAATTATGAATGAAATTTTCGTGCATAACGACAGGATATTTGAAATTAGACAATTGACTACGACAACACCAATGCATTCAACATTCCATGGACTTACTGGTATTTTAGTTAGAAAATAATATTAACGATCCCGAAATGTTTTTATAAATAGACGCGAAATTGTAATACACAGAAATAAGAGCATATATTACACTGGATTAAGCAAGTTTTAACTGGATAAGTCGTCCTAAACTTTCACATCTATATTGCTAGAAAGGATTAGCACGAGAGCGAAATGTGGTGTCGAATAAATGAGCAACTCATTTCTATCAGATACGGTCTTACTGGTAGATAAACACTGGCCCGTTCTCCTTCATGCAGGGGGGAGGCTTTTATTTAGCTTTCATTTAAGGACACAATGTTTTCGTGACATTACAATACCTGTTTAGCTTTGAAAAAGTGTGGGCAATTACTGCTGGAATAAAGTCAAATATAATTGCATCCCAGGGCCTCTTGAGACATGTAATGTTCTCAATTAGTCATATTTTGCTCGCAATCTAATTTTGAGTATTACCAAGTTTCATAATAATTACACTGTACGTCACACACATATGACCTTGGTGTATCTCAATTAACTCAGTTTTGGACATTGAAATAACAGTTTTCAGATTTTACTTAAGAATCAATATTTCATTTTGCAGTACGAATTGTGGGTAGGAGGTAGTATTGGTGACGATTAAGATTTGTTTCGCGTTAGATTTTTGTGTTAGCTACTGATTAAAAACAGAATCTTTGACACTAAAAATCGGACATAAAGACAACGTCAAGCCAAACAATCGTAAAAGTAGTGGCCGGACAGTTTTACTCCTTATCGCCATCCCATCTACCACCACCAGAGTCGATAACTGGATTTAAAAGTTCTTTGCTAACATCCGTATTACGGTACATAGTTCACATACTTCAGCTGGGAGAGACCTACCTACAAAAATTTATTTTCAACAAAGCCATAAATATCCTTCTTGTTATTGATTTGAGACGGTGATATCAAATGTTGATGACCGAATTCCTACTTTTCTAAGAACTCTTACGAATATCAAACTTAAGAAAATGATTCATATCCTTTTTATAATTATGTTCTCTGGACACGCAATAGCAGCGTTTTCAGAGCGGTAATTACAGACGAAAAAATTGCCGCAATACACAGTGTACTAAAGCAAACAAATAATCTTTGCAGGAAAACGGAGGATAGGTAAGTGAAATTTTCTTCCAGTTGGAATATGTTTTTGCTCGCGATTAAAGAATACAGTTTTGCATATATTACATGGAGGATGCAGACAGGCAATCAAATAAAATGTTTTTTTTTCCTTCCAGCACATGGACGAGATGAAAAAAAAATTATTAAAATCCTATTACAAGTAAAAATGGTGGAAATCTTACATTTGCTGACAGAATATCGAACGCATAAAGGAAGTTCTGATGGGAGCGGAGGACAACCAAAAACAGCAAAGACACACGAATGACAGACGTAATTTCAGATAACCTGAGCCTGTATTCAAACTTCTTTAATTGCATTTAGCTAAAAGAAAAAAAAAATTAAAATAAACTTCTTTATTGTTAGCCTTATCAACCCATCCAATAATTCCCCTAAACTGCGCCGTAGAAGCTGCAAGGTGCCAATCGGAACATCTCGTGACCTTCTGCTAAAATTTACGTCAAAAATATCAAATTGCTCATCACGTGAACAATCTATGCAATTTCTGCGAGCCAAAATTATGCCTCAGATGTATGTCAGTCCAGTAATGTTTCCAAAAGAATAATGTATTTGTTGGCAGAAAATGTCTTAGCTTAAAAAGAAACCACAATCTATTCGGACCATTTCGGCTATTTCTATTTCTACGATTGGATTGATTGTAGCGTTGTCGGAGAAACAGCGAACTAAAAGTAAAATTAAAACAGTTCAAAGCATTTGGTCAATCTTTGTTCCTAAAATAACCGTAGGGGAATGAGCATCATCTAATGGCAGCTTTCAGCATACATTCAAGGTTTAGGCTGAAGGACTGACATCGACGTTGCGAATGGGTATCGGTGTGCCCCGCTCACAAGTGCGTCACATTTCCGGTACTCACGAGACCGCAGGTAACTATCATTCTCTACATCTAGCGAAAGTACAGAATCTTCTTACTTACTGCCTATGATGCACCACGCTGATACATATCGGCGCAGTAATTTACAGAAAAATCATCAAGTACTATTCGTCTTTTTAATCTTCCCATAAATTTATATCTTAATTCGCAAATATGCAACTGCAAAATGTGGACTTATAATATTTTCCATTTGATAGTATAATGCATGCAATAATCTGGATGTTTACTTTTATTTTCGAAACTTAATACTCAGTGGAGATGACAGCTCGCAACAATGCTGATTTCTTACCGGTCACAATTTGCTTTCATTTGCAGTTTTTCTGTCAATCCTGCTGAAAAAATCCAATCGCCCTAAAGTTCTCCGCACACAAAGAAATACGATATACTCGGATTACACCTGATATTTCTGCAACTGGATAGATTATCGCGTTGACAGAGGGTTTACGAAAAAAACTGATCATTTGTAACGTTTCGGTCAAGCCTTGTTTCATAAATATATCGGAAGTGGTCCGAATGTATATATACATATATATATACATTCGAGGTGTGATCCGTAAGATTGACCCCGAAGCTACGAATTATCATTACAACGAGTTGACAATTTCCCTCTGAACCGCTCTGATTGAATAGTATCAAATAGAGCGGTTCAGAGGAAAGTTTTCAAATCGCTGTTATGGGAATTACGTCACGGTTGTGCCAATGAAACGACCAATTTGGGTGACAAATTCATTTAACTAGTAGCCTATGATACGGGCTCATCCAAAATAGCAACGTGCACGGTGTATCCAAATAGCATGGTATGCTGTATACCTACTTTACCGCGCTACTAAATTTCAAATAAGTTTGCAACAATTTAATTTTACCTGGCATACTGTTCGTCTTTCAAATGTTCCCATAAATGTATAGAGGATGCTAGTTCATTTCGCAGATACGCATGGGCAAATTGTAGATTCATATTTTCACTTGAGAGTATTAGTGCGTTTTATGATCGGGAAACTCACTTATTCCCAAAACCTAATATGCAGACGACATGACAGCCCGCAACAAGACAGGTTTCTGACAGGTAACAAATTGCCGACTAACAAATTGCAGTAGCAATAAATGCGGTTTGCCCTTTCCTTAGGCTTATAAAATATCCGACGAACTATGTTATCTCTGTATATAGTGTCCTGCTGTCACTGGAAATGTAATGCAGGACAGAACATATACAAAGGGAGGTGGTCTTAAAATCTCCTACTGTTTGTGTGCGACAGGATGACGGGAGCATTTACTAACCCTGTCCTTACAAAAAAAGCAGATCAGTTTATATTTTTGGTAAAACCAGTGTGACGATGCCCTGAATTTGTTGACTGACGTCATTATAAGCATTTAAGACTTTATGTTCTGTAGCCATTGTTCTTGCTATACGGTTAAGGGCTATAGGTAATCTACACTTCAACATAGGTGGGAGGGGATAGAATTCTGATTGTGATGTCCCATTTATTTCAGTTAAGTAGCATTCCCCATTTAGCAGTAAGTGTCTGAAAGTACAAGTTATAATACAACAATTCCATACCCTTTGTCCACATACAGTGTACAGCAATACTGAGTATGTATGTGGTGAAAATTGATGGCCACTCACACTTGTGAAAAATCCATTTAGGGAAAAGAAGAAATGGATTTTAATAAAACTTGGAGAAAATGAGCATGATTTCCTTTTCTGCATATCTGTTTGTAAATAATATGGATTTTAGTCAGTCCTGAACAACCTTGACAGTAGCGCTTAAAATTAGATACGAAGGCCAGTATTGGCCAAGAGCCGCATTTTAATGATGAGGACATAAAACACGATTCTCCATGCATTTTGGTAATAATAGTAATTACATACTTTTAGTCCAAAACAATGATGTTCACCAAAATAAAGTGTATAAAATACTCATATGCTCTTCTCACGTGTCTTTCACCACATGCTGAACAATCTATTCCACCTCAATTGTTATATCAGTTTTCTAAACTTTATAAAGTAATGAATTTTGAGTTTAAATCCCTAACAATTTCCTTGATATCCTATTAATGAGTTTAAGACAAAATGTACGAATCTAAGAATTTGGTCTAAAAGTTTCCCTTTATGTAGACCGCCAACCACATTTAGCTGCCTAATTGTATTCTGATTTCTAAAGAACATGTCTTTGCAAATGACAACATTGTATAATGATAGAAACCAATTTATCCATTTCAGGATCGTACAGGACAACATAAGTAGGTATCACAAATGCATATAAATGTCAATAAATTACCACTAACATGTATGTACATAACGAACTACACATATAAGTGTAAACTCTTTTTCTATACGTGGCCAATTAGACATACAATCTAATGTAGAAAAGCTGGTGGATATATATATATATATATATATATATATATATATATATATATATATATATATATATATATATATATATATATATATATATATATATATATTGCTACGTATATGTGATTAAATTGCTTGTGTGTACGTTTATATGTGTATATATATATGCCATATTAACCATCATTAAGCATGTTGCGCTGTACTTTGTGTAACCGTCATGCTAGTAACAATCGTAATAGCTACCAGAACTGAAAGAAATACCATATTATAAAGAAGGCAACTAGTAACAGTAGCGGCCGTAGCAAGGTGCTAACGGTTCTACCTGGATTACTCACATGCTACCTAAGTAATAGCCTCCAAGTAAGTTGGATGCATATATGAACAACTACATCACACCAACATCGAATTCTAAAATTAATGACAGTAATAAATAATTCATAACGCAGTCTTTGCTGTTGTCAGATTCAAATGCAGTGTACTCCATGACTGTGTGAAGGTCTTGCTGCGTCTAAATAAAAATATTTGATTTGCCAATATTCATGCTCTATTGACATTGTTTTAATTGATTCCGACTTAAATACGCTTATGCTAATTAAATGTGCTGGAACTGTTATTGGCAATTTCACTATTGGGATTAAAACTACCTTTGCAAGTGACCTGGTGATCGGAACTCCAAACGTTGCTCATGTCACGTCAGGTCAGTTTCCATACAGGTCAATTCCCACATACCAAAATTATTAATCAATTGACTACCACATAAACGACAGTGTGAATATGAATGCAGAGCGTAAGTATAGTGGTAATGTTTAGTGACGAATGAAATACTCTTCCCCATTTCCGTTACATTCTTCTAAAATCATTTAATGGCTATAATACATAAAATTCCAATCTATTACCACCAACCTAATACACACACACATCAGAGCGCATGCCTAAAAGCACACGAACGCACATTCATTATCATATGCATCACAGTGAAATAAAATCGGTAGTGTTCTCGCTCTGTACCTACATGAACCTGGATTCGGTTCCATAATAATACAGTGTTGCCTATACAATGTTGATGGTTTTCTCATATACATCTCATATAGAGTACCAGAAATGCAGTAAACAGGCTTTTAGCGTCGCCGGTTTTCACTGCTTTTGACTTAAGATATGGGGAAGACAAAAAAATATATACTCAAAAACAATGCGCTGAGTAAAATACACAAAGAAAAAAATTGACGTTGCTTACTTATACAATCCTGGCTCAATTGTGATGACCCTGACATTGAATTTTGCCATTTCTTGTCGAAGAGCATCTGAAAAAGCTATGCAGGCCTTTTTTGACATCGAATAGGCTGCAAATGCTGGCACTGTAAACCTTCCTGCAGTAAAAAAAACCCCGATAAATAGTATTACTTAAAATAAAATCAACCGCATTAAATATTAAACACATATATTAGATTGTATCGGTGACAAAATAATTTTAAAACCATCCAAACAGGAGAAGCATGATGTAAATGGAATCAAACAAAAACTTCCTATTCATATAGAAATTTGATCACGTTCTGCCGGAATGAGTGTATTAACTGTATAACCTGCATCATATAGACATACGATGGGTATTACAAATGTTCTAAATTAGTGCTATGTGCAACAAAATTCTTTATTAATGAACACTTACAGTGCATCCTCGAAATCACCCCCCCCCAAGCATCTGCGCATACTTTCGAATTATCCCTGAACTTTATCTAAGTCGACCTTGATAATAGTCTGATAATACCTATAAAAGCGCTCGGATTTTACAGTATGCTCTTTGCCCAGTAGAAACTTGTTCATTCTCTCCCCGATTTGTAGGTCAGTATCATTTACCTGTTACATCACATGCATATATTTACAGGTGTCCTGCGTGTTGTACGCGCAGCTGCAGATCATTTTATGGAACTTTTTCTTGTCTATCAATCGGCTTAAATAAAACTGACAGATCTTAACAAACTAAAAATTATAACTAGGGTTGGTGTCACCCAGTGCGGTAACTCATGGTGTCATCCCAATGGACCTCCTTCCTTTTATAGACAGTCATGTGCGGTAACTCACTGTGTCACCCCATGGACCTCCTTCCTGCACAAAAATTCAAAAATTTTATAGACAGTCATTTCTGTGTCACCCCCTCTTATTGTGTCACCCGGTGCGGTCCGCACCACCCGCGCCAGTGACGCCACTGGTTATATATTCAGAACTGTTCAAATCTTGTATATTCATGAAATTATCAAAGTACAATTGTTTTAAGTGGTCATAAATCGTACCGATATAAATTATTCTATAGATAGAGCGTGAAAGAAAAGTCAACTTTGGTCAACAACAGAACAAACAGTCATTAAATTTAACAAAGATAATTTGGTTAACGTGTTTTAAGAACCTCAGTGAGGATAGGCGTTAAAAAATCCAAAACGCAATACAGAATTAAACGAACTTAAGCCATAATACTTTTAGAGAAATCTTGTACAATTATTGGGTACAGGCTATGACGTCGACTGATGAAACAACCATGACAAAATAGAAGAAAAGGAGCAGGTAATGAAAAAGGAATTATCGGACAGTTATAACCGTTATAAAGTACAAACTTTGAATTTCTAAGTGATGAATTAGATTCAAATGAAGCAACGAAAATGTTTAAACGAGTGGGCTTGACTATCGTTAATATGTTGATACATGTACTATAGCAATATTTAATGAGATGAAAAGATATCGGTCTTTGCAGTTGAATTGTAGCGAAAGGCGTAGACCCAGATCAACCAACGCATTATTGAAAGGTAGTTTGGGGTCTGCGCTTTTAACAATTAGTGCGCTTTTAACAATTAGGTGTATGTTGTGTACAAGTAAATTCGGAATATATATGCAATATTTTAACTGACTAATTTTAATTTAGTTTATGTATGACAGAAGGCATATAAAATGATAAATATCATATCTTTATAAAATAACATAATGACGTCAGAACAATTGATAAAATCCAAGCTCAACGTTTCGAAAAATACTAATGTTTACCAATATGTTATAATGCTTACCAATATAATACAATATTTATTAATATGTTACAATGATTATCGATATGTTACAATGCTTACCAATAGGGTACAATGCTTACAAATATGAGACAATATTTACCAATATGATAAAATGCTTATAAATATGTTACAATGAGTATCGATATGTTACAATGCTTGCCAATAGGGTACAATATTTACCAATATGATACAATGCTTATAAATATCAAAATTGAGGCTACTGAAAATAATGGTTGGGGTATTTCAATATTTGGGCTTTAGTATGGCGTAAGCGAGATGGAAAAAATGAACTGTGCTGACGGAAACGTAATATCCCAGTTAATTCATAGATAGAATAATTATAGGGTGTAAATTTTAAATTAGTTTCGTCTTTATATAGCCACATACAACATACTTTCATATTGTTCTTTAATCATAAACATTACAAAATATAAGTTCAAATCGAGATATCAAGTTTTATTCTCTAGTACCTGCATGACCAAGAGTGTCTTTCTTGGTTTCATTTCAGTTCTGCAGGTGTGGGTGGATGTAGAGTAATGTGTGATATGATCCCCAAACCTCTACGGTGTTTTGGTTATCGTTATCTAGGAGAAAAGCGGTGTTATTGCCCGGATCGAGCAATTAATAAAATAAGATATGAAATTTTTGAAGAGTATAACAGAGATCTGAGCAAAGATACATAACAACAACACAACCAGCCGTATATAAAATAAAACAATTTAATCGATTACATAAACAAAATGAAAATGAACATGACAGTTGGATCATATACTTTCTCTTAAGAATAGAATTACAAAATTTATGCGAGATGCAATTAGTCTGTCTATTATAATATCTAAAACAACATTTGTCATAACATTGAGTGACTCATCGAACTCGAGTTGCCGACATATCAGTATAACTGGGTTGTTACCGGGCTCTTCTTAATCACCATTGGTGACAGGTCAGTGTTGCCGTATATATTTTCCTTTATTTATTCTCTGCCTAAATTATTCGGGTCCTCAAACGTAAATTGGTTGCAGTCTTTGCTCACTACGGGGTGTACAGTTATGGAGCTATTTTTTTTTTGTATTCAAGTAAATACAACGTAACCTAAATATGTCAAGTTTTTTTTTTCTGGTGTCGAATAATATTCCCATATTGGGAATATTGTTATGGAGCTAATTTTTTATTCAAGTAAATATAACGTAACCTAAATATGTCAAGTTTTTCTTTTCTGGTGTCGAACAATATATCCCCATATTGGCATGGCAGATATCATCTTACCGTAGCTTAACAGAATAATACACATTCCTATTAACATGAATTCAGTGTCTCTCTAGCGGCTACTAGCTCTCCTAGCTGACGTCATGGCATAACTAGAGCACTTTGATAAATATTACGTCCTATAGACACGCTCTTTCTATGCAGCCGAATCTCTTTCCGTGTTCCTTAAATTTTCCAGACCTCGTACCTTGGACGATTTTCTTTATACCAAGAGAAATTACTTGTTAATTTTTTAGGAGTTTCTCAGACGTCTCTTTCGAAAGAAAATCGTGGACTGAAGAATTTCTAAAAGGAAATTACTTTGAACCTTGAATTTCTTCTTGGAAACACAATCCCTCATTTAGCTTAGCCAATTAGGATTAGCTTTCTCAAAATTGTAACACTCCATTCAAGTCAGAATTGTTCTCTCTAGTCAGCCTTTATTAATAACTACTTTGGAAAATATCATTTTATGACACCTATTTCAAATGACCCAAGATTTAAAAAAAATTTTCAATAGCTTATCTCAACTTTGTCATTCACTTCACATGACACTACGATAATATATCTGCCGAACCGTTTCTCTAGTTGGTCCTAATTAAAATTCAATCCTGCTTCCAAACAAGAGAGATTAACCATTGCGAGTCACCAATTTAGGGCAAACCTAGCCCAAGTGTCAATCTTAATGGTTACGTGTTACGCTGATCAAGACCAAATGTACTGCGAAAATATTTACACAATTTTGTACCATTATAATTTGTTAGTTTGCATCAAAGTATAGTGGATAGTTTTTGTTTTCAATTGAATATCATCGTCTCCGATGCGAGTATAATAATTCTGAATCCCTGAAAGTGACTCAAAGATAATCTTAGTGATAGTTCCCAAAATTGGGAAGTTTTTGACGACATATGGCTGGATGTGCAAAGAGATCTTTATAAAGTAGCAGGTGCGGAAATTAACACCCAGCGTTTCGCTCGTCAATGCAATACCACCACCACCACGCCATTTTTAATTTGGTTATGTTATTCCTGCAACTGTTTTAGTGGAAGAAATTGGAGATAACATTCGTTTCAATGGCTACAAATTATTCCCTATGTTATTTTTTTTGATGACACGTCATCGAGTTGCAGTAATGGCAACCGAAACCACTGGCTTATATGTAGTTTAAAATTTACATGCACCCTGATCAGTTATTACGTCCTGTTCAGACGCCATGAATGTAGCACTAGTCTATGTACAGATCACGTCAAACCTGTCAAAGAAAGGCCGGATAACATATGACAAGAACTTGAACTAAAATTCATCTTTAAAAGTGTTTCAGATTAACATATGATTTACTGAGACTTGGACACTTGGGCACAATGGAAAGTTCATAACGGAGAAGCAAATATAGCGACTTTATAGAAAAATAATTGTGATCCGAGTCCACATCCAAGGTCTTTACGACTGCATGCACCGAGAATGTTCGGAGTGGTGTAGTTTAAAAGTTCTGGCATGAAGCCATAAAATAGTGTGAGACTAAGTGTTTTACTATCATCAAATAAAAAGTGATATAGTGTTTTGTAATTTGCTTACAGAAGATCTAATTCCTAACTCCTACGATGACCTCTTTTTCTCAGCCTTCTAGGAGCAATACATTTTAACTCAGACTGACTGATCATACTACATAAGCGCTATAACTTTACTCATATAAAGTGAAAAAAGATTAGAACTTTTTGGTTATTTCAGGTTGTCTCCTTTTGTGCTAAATTTGAAAGACATGTATTCAACTCCACAAGTTAAATTTGCTTTTGAATACGTCGTTGTGTCACGATGTGTGAGAAAATTTGTTACCAATTCCTACTCATGATTATAAATATCTTCTGATAGAATTCGAAATTCAAAGTACTTTGGGTATTGCCTATACGTGTTATATAATATTACGACTTTTGACCGATTCTGAAACAAGAAACTACCTGTCCATGAACTAGCCATTGCGTTACGGTCAAACTCGCGTATACTTCCTTTGGAGAACCTTACATGAGGGCGAAAAGTTCTCCTTGCAATTAGCATTGATGTCACCAGTCGGCTCAGGCTTAGAGGTCGAAAACCCGACATTGTAACACCTCAGCGAAACTACCTAAGACCGTTTCCGATGAGACCAACGATATCCAAAAAGAACTAAGATAGTCGGATTTTTGGGCCGGTTCCTCCCGCATCCAGACATTATTATGTTTAATCCATTGTGAACGGATCAGTGCACGTCTGGAAATTGGTGAAACCAGATCATGGGGAAGTTGGAGTGATTAGACTGTGTTCCGAGTGCCGAAGTTGCGCGATCGTTAAAAGAGCAAAATGATAGTTATAGGAACTTCGGACGCGATTGGAACAAAGGCTTCTGAGGAAGCTTTCCAAGTGGGATCCGACACCACCCAAAAATTAGAGAGGAGTCGACGTGGATAGCAAGAAGAGATAGACTGTTGTGCAAAGAAGGAGAATCCGGAGACGGAAATGAGGCTACCGGAAGTACCGATAAGGAGGCCTAGAAAACAGAAACCACAGGTACCGAGAAGGAGTGCCCGGAAACAGAAACAAGGTTACTGGAAATACTGAAAGGAATAAAAGGCAGAAGTTACAGGTGAATAACATAGAATGGAAACGGGAAGAAAACAGTCTCACCTTTAAAATAATGGGCAATTTGGATAGGTCGTGAATTGATTGGAGGCAATTGCATTGAAAAATTGTTCTGTTGTGTAATACTGCGATATAGTTTATTAAATTGTTGTACCGATTACCTTATTAATTTTCTATATTAATACCTAGACCGTCTGCTTTAATAACTGGGGGGCGTGGAGCTATTTAAACTTTAAATTTTCCTTCCTCAATGGTTAGTAATAATTCCAGAGGGGGGCAAGTTTCAAAGAAAACGCTTTGTCCGGGATTTGAAATTGGCATAAATATCACCTTTACGAGCAAAGAAGTATTATTACAAAGTGGTATTGACATTTTAAGAGAGTATCCATTCCGTGTATTTTGTATTTTCACATTTGCATTCTTCTTAGCTTTCATTCACTTAAAGTAGTAATGTAATAAAACAAATATCGGGCAGATATCTTACCTGAGACAAGTTAGTTCGTTGGAAACGGGTAAGTATTTCGTTAATAACAATTTATTGCCTTCGTTAACTCTGTAATAAGCTGAGAAAAGGTATCATCTGTTGATAGTAGTCACTTTACGATGACGACAGAAAGGCAGATGATAAAGCATTTTCGCGTCATTGGCTGGGAAGACTTAGGTTGCGAGGGGGAAAGCCTTGAAACGTTCATGAAGAAATGAATAAAACAAAATGGAAGGTAAATAAAGAAGCAGAACGACAATAGAAGCGGCTGCGAGAGAGAAAGAAAAAGAAGCAGAGAGGGAGACCCAAAAATAGCTGATCAGGATAGAAGCTGCCGAAAAAGAAAAAAATCCGTTTGATCTGACCAGGATTGATGCTGCAGCGAAGGAAAGAAAGCTCGCTCATGCTCTCGAGATGGAGAGATAAGTAGGAATAGAACAGCAGACTAGAGATGAAACTAGTTCGAATCCTGTAGGAAATCGACGACCAACGTATTGCAATGATATACATGCCGCGATTTAACGAAAAGGAAACATCTACTGACGATTTCATCGCTGAATTCGAGAAACTCGCGTGCGTATATACGATTCCTGAACAAAATTGGCCAATCAACATTTTGGCTTTTTTGCAAGGTGCAGCTACAGACCTTTATCACGATTTAGCAGTAAACCAAGCAGACACTTATAATATCTTGAAGAAGGTCCTTTTCTGCCATTATCGGCTAACAGCCGAAACATACCGGAAACGTTTTTGAGAGTCAGCGAAAAAGTCAACGGAGACCCATTCTCAATTTTACACTAGAGTTCACAGGTTATTTGAGAAGTAGATGAAAACGGCAGAGGTCGACCGGTCGTATGAAGGTTTACTTAAGGCGATACACAAGGAACATGCTCTGAGTACATAGAGGCGAGAATTGATAGTTTTCATAGCGGAGTAGAGAGCACGGGACGCTCTAAAAGACTATCAGTATGGCAGAAAGATATGAACAAGCGCACTCAAAGACTGAAGTTTCTGTGGGTCCGGACAGACCCCTCCCAATGAATCGTGCCGTGCTTTTTGAGGGAGAGCCAGCCGTACATAACCGTCATAGGAACCGGAAAAATCAGAAGTGGCTCTACTGCACTCACCAACCCGGACAGCCTTCGAAAAAGGAAAACTGCATTGCAGGAGTTTTGGACGAGCTACAACTACAAGATCCCGAGGCATTTTGCCAGGGACTGCCCCTAAGGCAGGTCGACCTAGGGGAATGCTGTTTCTAGAGAGAACCTTAGGACCGAGGAGACCTATAAATCAGTAAACCTCGCCTCTGTCACAGTCAATAGGGAAGACGCCGCCATGTTGTACGATACTGGGTGTAGTATCCCTGCACTTTTCGACAAGTACGTGAAGCCAGAGGACTATACGGGGAGGGGGAGATGTCAAGCACACCAACAGCACACGTGACTCGTTACCAGTTGCCATCATTGACCTCGATTCGCAGTACCTGAAAGGGAAAATCTAAGCCTCAATCTTGTCTGGATTGTCACATGACATCATACTGGGATGTCTCTATGTATTATCACATCCTAATCCAACAACCTCTGCACCTGTACCGGTGAGTGCTGTGGACACTAGGTTCATGAGTAGTCAGGGGATGTTGACACCGATGGAAGTTACTTCGTTGGCGATTGATAACGTGCTTCCAGCAGAGCTGAAGAAACTCCACCAAGAATACGCAACCCTGACGTAGTTGCATAAACATGCTGACGAGGAACGGAGAACAGAACTACAAATGGCGAGGTCAGGTTTTATGTATAAGAACACCAGAGAAGGACACGAGCACGTCAAACAAGTCGTCGTGCTGAATGCGAAGCGAGGCAAAATATTGAAGCTAGTGCATGAAAGTCTCATCGGAGGACACATGTGACTGCCAAGACGCATGACGTCTTGTCAAAGGATTTTACCGGACAGGGGTCCAGAGAGACGTTAAGCCATTTTGTCTCTCATGCGACAAGTGGCACGAGATAGCACCGATGACGGCTCATAAGCTTGTTCTTTTGGGAAATTCACCTCTTATCGATGAACCATTCCGCTTTGTCATGATGGATTTAATCGGACCGACAAAACCAGCCGCCGCACAAGGAAATCATTATACTTTAACGGTCGTTGAGTACGTTACATGCTACCGACTTATTGGAGGCCGCAATTAATAAGTCAAGTGATGGAGGAGGTTTACTGACAGTTGTCGATTGAGCATCTCACTACCACTCCGTATTACCCACGAGTGGTTTAACAGGACAATGAAGAACACCCTTAAGAAACTGTATGAAGGCCGTACAAAGAAATGTGATCGGTATATTTCTACCATGCTATTTGCATATCGAAAAGGGCTGTAAGCGAGTTTAGGGCTTTTCCCCATTGAACTCCTATACGGAAAGTTGTACAGGACTGACGACCACGCTGTTGAAGAGGTGGGTGCTACATATCTGGACGTCACTGACTTACGTAATCAACTGGAAGAAGTTTGTACGTTAGCAAAGGAAAACCTCAAGCAAACGAAGTCTCGCCAGGCGGGATACTACAACAAACGCGCTAAATGACGCCAGCACGAGATAGTAAACAAGGTGTTGGTGCTGTTGCCCAGGAACACAACAAGCTACATGTTTCGTAAAGACCGTACATCGTACCCGAACAGATTGGTGGTCATACCACTCGGATAAGTCCACCAACTAAACAGAAACTGTACCACGCCAATCACCTTCAGAAATATAGAGAACCAGAGCCTACTAGCAATTTCGTTGTTGCTACGATCGTCACAGAGGACATCGAAGTCTATCCAGAAAACCCAAACACCGTCTCGAAAGCCGAGACACCCTCAGACGTGGAGTGTGACCCAATGCTGACTAATGCTCAGGGGAAGTAGATTAAGATACTGCTGACAGGGTATTCTGACTTACTTACAGAGTTATCAGGGATACCGCCACTCGTCTAGTTCAGGTTAAAGCTAGTGGACGAAAAGCCATTTCAAAGGAAACCCTACCTTATGACCCATGCGAAGCATCAAGTGGTAAGGGATGAAACTGAAGAAATGATAGCTTTGTGAGTAATCGGATCCACCGGCTCCCCGTACAGTTCCCCTGTTGTCCTAGTATAAAAGAAAGATGGTACCCATCGCTTTTGCGTTGACGACAGGAAACTGAATCAAGTGACGGTATTTTAGGTCGAAATGCTACCTGACCCAGAACATATTTTCGCCTCCTTATCAAGGGCGAAATATTTTTCGAAGACGGATTTGTCCAAGGCTATTGGCAAATCCCAGTACGAGAAGAGGATAAGTCCAAACTTGCGTTTATTACCCCGACGAAACTTACCATGCCTTTTGGAGCCCAGAACGCGCCGAATTTCTCCACGAGAATATTGAGAAAGTTATTGGAATCCTTGCATAAGAGGGGTGTTTACTTTATGTGTGATCTTCTGCTAGCCGAGAGACATGAAGTGAACTCCCAACTCTACAAGCAGACGTTTTAGAAATATTACATCAAACTGGATTGACAGCTCATCCATTAAAGTGCCATATCGGATTTCGGACCTAAGTCTTTTTAGGACAAACGTTGAGCCAGGGTACACTGTTACCAGAGAAGTCTAAGGAAAAGCAGCTGAGAAACATCACACACCCCATAACAAAGACCGAGGTGTGGTCATTTCTTGGATTGACCGGTTGGTAAAGGAGGAGGTATGTAGCAAATTTCAGTTGTCTGATCTTACCAGAAAACGGGCCCCGAACAAGGTTATTTGGACGAATGCACGTGAGCATGCCTTCTAAACATTGAAAGAAAGACTGACATCCGACGCTGTTGTCCGTCTACCAGATTTATCCCAAGAATTCGTATTACACACTTACGCGTGTGATACATGTCTTGGAGCAGTGTTAATGAAGAAACATGATGGGATAGTTTTCCCCCGTCGCACACCAGCCACTCGCGAATCTCACGCAAGATAAGCTATCGAATGGACGACTGATGAGGTGGTCGCTGTTCTTACAGCAGTACCGAATGCAGGCCAGATACGTTAAGGGCAATGAGAACGTCGGTGCAGATTTCATGATTAGAAGTGCCGAAACTGTTTTGTTAGATAAGTAGAATCATCGAATATCATGTCTATTCGTGTACGTAGTTAGCGTGTAGCCTCGTAGGATTTTGTTATATTCATATCGCATGTAAATACGTATATTCGCACGACAGAGTTAATTTTCTGTGAATAAAATTCCGATTTTATTTTTAAGCGTGAGGGTGTCACGTTGTGTGAAAAAAAAATATTGTTAACAATTCCTGCTCATTTATATAAATGTCTCCTAATAGAATTCGTACAGTACTTTGGGTAGTGTCAATATATGATATGACATTACGGCTTTTGACCGATTCGGAAACAAAGAAAAAAATCTGTCCGTGAACTAGCCATTTCGTTACGGTCAAACTCGCGTAAACTTCCTTTGAAGAACCTTGCATGCGGGGTGGGGCACAAACCATGTTTGCCATTAGCAACGATGTCAACGGTCGACTCAGGCTAAGAGGCCCAACATTGGAACACCTCAGTGATACTACCACAGACCGTCTTCAAAAAGACCACCGGTATCCAAACAAAACTAAGATAGTCGGATTTTGGACGAGTTTCTCGCGCAGCCAGACATTATTCTGTTTAACCCATTGTGAACGGATCAGTGCACGTCTGGACATTGGTGAGAGCAGGCCATAGATACGTTAAAGTGACTAGACTGCTGGTAGAGAGCCGAAATTGCGCGATCGTTAAAAGACCAAGAAGGGAGTTATATGACCTTCGGTCGCGATTGAAACAAAGGTTTCTGAGGAAGATTACCACCCAGAGATTATAGAGGAAAGAGGTGGACAACACGTTGAGAAATGCTGTGGTGGAATCAGTACACAATAGTATCCGGTTCAGTACCCACAAATGTAGTCCCAGTCTATTTTTAGATCACTTTTTCCTGTCAAAGTTTGGTGGTGATACTAGAGTCAGATTTTGGCATTCTTGGTAAGGATTTAAAGGCAATTGTTTATTCTTTAAAATGTGAGCTTATGGTGTGGTTGTCTGTGTGTATTTCGGCGACAGTGCACATTGAGTAATAAGGTCATGGTTGATGATCCGGAAGTGAAATCTGTGTTCCGTTGCCTGGTGTTTTGTTTACAATTCAGCCTCTCAAAAAAATGCAGGTTAACCCTTGACAAGAACTAAACCGTAAAGTCATCTTTGAAGGTATTTTAGATTAACATATGATTTGTATTGATTGTCACACAGTGGAAAGTTCAGTACTGAGAAACAAATGTAGAGAAAATATAGTGAAATTAATTGTGTACTATGGCCTGTCAGTAAAAACTTGAAACTGATATAAAATTTTTATTATTAATGACATACGCATGAAATTTTAATAGGTTATGTGTATTGACTTTAGAAATATAAAAATGAAATTAAAAATAAAAAAATAATTTTAATTTAAAAATTTAAATGAAATTTAAAAAACAATTAAAAAAATTTTTTTTCCACCAAGTATACACATATATAATATTTATTTGGAATGATATGAAAATATATCAGCATATATATATACTCCTACACCATATACAGGCTCAATTGATGGATATTTGTCAAATTTGATCAGAGAAAATATCTTTATTAGTCAAAACAAGACCCTCATTTAAAATACATGAAGACAAAATTCTACTTTGCTTTGTACCTTTAGGTCATTGAAACTATTTATTTGGGGTCCAAACAGTTAATTTATGTGTTTATGATGGGGTGACTTCCTGAGTAACACATATCTGCTTGTATAGCTATCAGTAATTGTTTATAAACATAGTTATAGGGTATTTAGTGAGAGGACAGAGATGAAGATTTTATACTAGAACTTGTTTAAGTTCTCCACAAAATCATATTAAGCTGTCAGAGAATGAAATACAGGTCAGAGGGGGTAAAATATACTTTACCCAGGTATATTTACTATTGCATGTAAGAAAACAGCAAAATGATGTAAGTTGAACACAGAATGCATTCCATTTTATTGTTCAGTTTATATAAGATGTGGATTGATGTAGTGCGGCATTGTGGCCCAGACGATATTGTGAGAATTCTCATATTCCATTTTGCTTTATGCATTATTAATGACTAATAATATTTGGTATCTGACACTTTAAAGATTACATAAGTAATATTCAAACAGATTATTTGAATTTAACTTTCTACAACTGATCCTAATATGGTTACATAGCAGACATGAACAAATATGCATATATTTTGTATAGATTGGAATCAAAAGTTGACATTGTTAGGCTGACATAGTACCTATAGTGAATCTGTAAGGCTCAGTTTTGACTGTGTGCACTTAAAATATCCCAAGATGTTATTTTCATCATGAATATGCCTCTGTATGGTAACACATTTCAATTTAGTACTTTGACAGAGGGCGGTATTGCAGCATCAGCTGATATCTGATTCCATTGAATCATTGAATCATTGAACTTAATAACTTGGTAGCCAAGACTCTTAACTATAGACTAAAAATGTTCAAACAGATTATTTGAATCATGTTTGCACATGTGATGTTACCTAGTACATTGCATATGTCCCAAACATGCAAATGTCCATCCTTGTTTACAAGTTTTTGGGATGAAAATTTCACATTTAGTTGATGATATAGGATCTATTGGTACCTATAGTTGATCTGTGTGGCCACATTTTGCTATATTCACTTGCAATATCTAAAATTGTTTTTCCTTCACGAATAGGATTACATATAGTACTAAATTTTAATTTGGTACATTGTCATTTGACTTTCCACTATACTGGTATGTATCAATGTTTGCACCAATGATCAAACCTCACCGTTCCAACATTGCCTTAAACTTTATGATACATACTCTACCTGATTAGTTATTTAACCTGTAAATGGCTAAATATGCTTGTAGAAACTTCATCTATTTTTAGGATGCATTTGTCACTTTAATACATGCCCATTGCCTCACATCTTTGAGTGTCACTCTATCAAGTTTACCTTTTTTAACCATATTTGCAACCTGAATATTATATTGAAATCACCATATCTAACACATTTTAACTTCATTTGCCTACATCTTTCTGTTTTTTTAGAATTAAGTGAAACATGTTATATCTTTTCAGGTCTAGCCTGGTATCTGAAACAAAGTATTAGAGTTGTATCATTTTGGAAGCTCTCCAGTAGTCCAATGGTGATAGAAAGGTCTCATAAGGACATGTGCAGTCTGCTGCTATAAGTGACCAAGATGAGCTCATATCAGTACACTGATATACAGCATCTCAAAGACATGGCTTAGATCTTCATGACAGAGATTCACATCATTTTTCAGTAAGGTGGAACTTCCCTGAAACTGTATTTTCATATTGCATTGTTGACTTTTGTAGTTATCGGCATTAAAATGGAATGCATATTTGCTATAAAACATGGTAGTGGTCCCTTCAAAACTTTAAATTTGAGTGGGCTATTAGTTATACAAACAACTGCCCAAGTACCTAAAACAATAAATGTGGAACATAGCACCTGTCATTGTTTCTTTAGTAGGTACACCTATATGCATCTGGATAGGCATGTTGCATTTTGCTGTCAAAATCATTGTGAGCTATCATGCTTCAGTACCCCTGGGATTAATATTATCAGTTGTACAGACCTAAACTACCATTTGTTTTAAACACTATTCATTAATCAACTTTTCTGCCTTAAATTTGTCAAACTGAATGTCATAACTTGTATGAAAATTTAATTTTTGTAAAATAAATAGTTTTTAAAATTTATATATTTATTTAAATTTTCATTAAAATTTAATATATCAATATTTTTTAATTTCAAGAATATTTTCAGACAGGCCTTATCAAGTATTACAATTGGGTTTTAACTGCATTGAAAAATTCCTATAATTAAGGAAGATATAACAAATTTAGTTTTGGTTTCTTAAGAACAATTGGATCCCTATAGAACACCAGCACTACACACTTTCTGATAGCTGTCACATGTTTTGCTTGCAAGGAAATTTCAAAAGACTTTATGTATGAAGTTGAAATAGTAGTGGCATGCAAAACAAAAAGTTTGACAAAAACATTGACCCTTTCAGGAATCAGTACACAATTAATAATATCCGGTTCAGTACCCACGAATGTAGTCCCAGTCTATTTTTAGATTACTTTTTCCTGTCAAAGTTTGGTGGTGATACTAGAGTCAGATTTTGGCATTCTTGGTAAGGATTTAAAGGCAATTGTTTATTCTTTAAACTGTGAGCTTATGGTGTGGTTGTCTGTGTGTATTTCGGCGACAGTGCACATTGAGTAATAAGGTCATGGTGATGATCCGGAAGTGAAATCTGTGTTCCGTTGCCTGGTGTTTTGTTTACAATTCAGCCTCTCAAAAAAAAAATACAGGTCAACCCTTGACAAGAACTAAACCGTAAAGTCATCTTTGAAGGTATTTTAGATTAACATATGATTTGTATTGATTGTCGCACAGTGGAAAGTTCAGTACTGAGAAACAAATGTAGAGAAAATATAGTGAAATTAATTGTGTACTATGGCCTTGTGCGAAGGAGGACCGGAAACCGAAACTAGAGTACCAGAAGTACCGTAAAGAAAGAAGAGAAAACAGAAACAAGGGTACCACAAGTACCGATTAGTAGAGCCGGGAAACGGAAACAAGGGTACTGGAAACAACGAACGAAATAAAAGCCGGAATACACAGATAAGTAACATAGAAGGGACGCTGATAAAACCTCTCACCTTTAATTTCACGAAATGAAATAATTGGCAATTTGGATAGGTCGTGTATTGATTGGAGACAATTGCATTGAACATTTATCTGTAGTTGTATAATACTGTGATACAGTTTGTTAAACTGTTACACCATTCACTTAATTTTATATTTTAACACCTGGACCGTCTGCTTCACTGACTGGGAGATCGGAGCTATTTAACCTTGTAATTATCAGTTCTTCTTTGGCGGTTAGTAATAATTCCGCACATGACAGTTGTATAAAATTATTTGAGAACAAGATTCCAAGCAAAAGATAATTGACTAAATCTGAGACTATGCCATAAATTCAAAAAGTTTTAAATAGACAGACAGTCAGACAGACAGAAACACACAGAGTTTGTGAAAGCATGATCCCAAAATGCAATGCATACTTTCTTAAATTATCTGCTCTATTTTTATACTTTAAAATATTTCAGACAAGATTACTGTCCTCAGCGCTAGTGAAATAATGACGTCTAAAAACTGAGTGTCCTGTAAAAGTCTGAGATTTTTATTGGAATGTTTTATGACTTGTAATGTAAGATCTGTGCTTCAGCTACTGAATAAATGACACATGTAACATAAGTCACAAGTGTTGGCCTTACTGGCAAAGACTACTTTATACCAGCATTAATCAAAGTGGTAAAGATGACGCTTTGTAATTAACTAAATCTTTTTTTAAAAAAATATCTACGTATATTATGTTTTCAACAACATTAAATAGCTCACCTGCGAGACTAGCCACATTGATGATCCTCCCCTCAGCTTCTCTGATGAAAGGAAGAAAAAGCTTGGTTACTCTGACAACCCCAAGTACGTTGACGTCCATGATTCTTTGGAACTGGGTGACGGAACACCATTCTATCTCAGTAAAAATGGCCACCCCAGCGTTATTCACTACGGCCCATAATACTGGAATAATCAAGATTTCTCTATGAGCTTTGCAGTTTTGCTCGACATCAAATGACTGCATTCAGATCTTTCATTGTTTCTTTATTTCAGTCTGTCTTATCGCGTAATTTGAAGTATTTGATAGTATCTTACCTTTACAGTCAATAGATAAATCGTCGCTGAACATTCATACAAATTATATAAAGATCAAATTTACTATAACTGCTTGTTTTTGGTCTAAAATAGTGTATCATTTTCGCATTTTGTACAATCCCTGGCAGACATTTCCAACTTAATTTACATGAGCAATTTAAAGTACCTAACATAATTATTGACGTATACAAAATTAAATATTATAATGTACCCAACCCACCTTTATCTTTCAAATTTTCTTTAACGGTCTTGACTGCGCCTCGAACTTGCCAGTCGTCAGTGACATCTAGAGGGATGATCATAAGGCGGTCTGAACATGACATTTTAAGCTTCTGGGCCCCCTCCCGGTCCGGCTGTAAACAACCTGCAAACACAGTGTATCCCAGGGCATCAAGTTTATGCGATAGCTGATTCCCAAATCCACTATCACAACCTGCAAAAGAAAACATTTTTGAAACGATCGGCGACTATGAAAAAGTTGAACCTTATTTCTGCAAATGAATACAAGTTGAAAAGTAAAGTGTACAAGACCTTTTCTTGGACTTTTACAAGCTCATAATTTTGTAATCCGATAGTCGAAGTAAAGTCAAGATAGCTCTTTGCACTTAATCCTGAATAATTTTCTCTCCACAAGCAGTCATGCGTATAAGGCCATCATAATTTGTTTCATTAACATTCGCCGTTATTACTATTTGTGCCGTGGGGACTTACTAGTATTCGTTTTAACGAACGTTTGTAAACTGGTGATATAGTATTGAGTGCGAGATATGCGACATTTACAATTCCGAGGTGGGTGCTTAGGGGTGGGTGAGGTATTTTAATATCCTAAAGCTATAGATGTTCTGCGCTGTCGATGCTTGTTATGAAATTGTTTAATGTCATTTATATCATTTCTTCTACAATACTATTATTATAAATAGAGAGGCATCCCCCTCGGCGTCCTCAATTCTGTCTTCAGTGCTTTTATCTCCCCTCCGATCATCACTACTTGGGCCTTCCCATATGCTTTTTCCAAATCTTTGAAACACCTTTTCAAACTAATATTTTCTATTTATTACACGTAAGTTTGTATTATATTTATCGTTGATTAGTTATATGAATGCACCATTATGCTTTAATATGTTTAGATGCTTTTACTTATACAGACATGAGAGTCTTATCATATGAATCTCAAAACAAAACAATAGACCCTTGTTGGGACCGACGCCAACTGGGGAGATAATTTTCAGGAATTCAAGATAAGACCATTTCTTCCGATTAACTGACGAGTATTGAAACAGTGTCTGATATTCTTCACTGATAAGAAAATGTTGTGGTTGACATACTGGATGTCATATTGGCGCCATTTTTCACTAAGTCTTTTGGTTAAAACTCCATATCATAATGATCAGCCAAGGATAGAATGTAGTGACAACTTTTTTACGACTGCTGTAATTCAGCCATTTTGGATGTACGACAGACACCATTTTCATTTAGGAACAACCAGGTAATTAGGTATCCATCCTGATTAAAACCAGATCGACAAAGACAAAATTTATTATTTTGGTGACCTATGGAATTCTCAGTGCACTTATTTTTAGTGGCGTTGAGACAAAGCGTTGCAAATTCGTTATAGGGAGTTGCATTTAATAATGATATGTTGCGAATGACGTGTCACTTTCAGAAATTTTACAGTAGTGATTTGATTGCTGTACCACGAGGTCTATAGAACATGACCTCTGGTTTCCATCAGAGGACTGGAAATATGGTTTTAATCAGACTGATTAAGCATCATAAGAAGTCTACTGGTGGAAACTCCATATTGATATAGCATCCATTTTCCCAATTTCACTACATAATGACGATCGCAAGATTGCTTCGCCATCAACTGATTCTAGAGCGAATAACGTCCTTCCTCTTATAATTAGTGGCATTCAAAATGGTTTTAGTAATGGGAGTTTCATTGGTGAATATATTTTGTAATTTGTATGAACTGAGCGAAAATCTTGAGGAAAAAACATTAACCTAGTCTTCGGCTACTGATAGACTTTGAGAAAGATTTCGATTCGGTTGAATGGGACTTTTCGGAAAATGTCTTGAAATCTTTGAAATCTGGGGAATTTATTTATCAGTGGTTAAGAGTATCAATAAATAAAACTGTCATTAATAATGGTTATTTATCCCGCATGTTTCAATCTGGAGAGAGGATGTCGCCAGGGAAAACCTTTAGTACCCAACTTATTTATAATAGGGCATAAAATTCTTGCAACAGAACTGAAAACCCCCCCACAAATATTACAGGCATTTTCAATAATTAAAGAGAGTTCAAATTAATGCAGTACGTTGACTACGTTCTTTGATTATTAGGTTCTCCATAGTTTTTAAGGTTTTCCTTGACTTTGGAGACAGCAATGAAGATTTAAACAACTTTGCTTCGGTGTTAGGTATGTACTGCAGTGCTTTGAAATCAAAAGTTATTTGGATTGGTGAAAAAAAACAAGTCTAATAAAAAATATCCCGAAATTGATATTAACTGTCAATATCCAGTATCAGATTACTAGTTGTAGAATTCTCTTAGAATTTGGACGTTATGGTTGAACTTAATTATTTTACGATGTTGAAGGAAGAAAAGACATTGCTTGGCTGAAGGAACGGAAGAAATTTGTTCCTTTTAGGAAATATTACTTTGCTAAAATAATTGATTTTACAATTTTTAAAAAATATTTTTGTGTTGGTTTACAAAAGTCAGTCGACTCAATACATTACTTTTCAAGTTCATATGGAGTGGCAAAACAGAGAGGTTAAAACGAGATACTCTTAAAGCTTCCTTTAATGAAGGGGAATCAAATGATTCACTGGCACTCATTTATGTTTTATATAAAACTTTCCTGGATTAGACACATACTACTGAAGGAAGATGGTTTGAGGCAAAAACTGGTTTCTGAACAAATACTTGAAACATTTGGGAATATACAGTTTTAAATTTAAGAAAAACCAAATTGAAAGAAATCAATAAAATCAAACGTATGTTTTGGCATTATGTTATGTATGCCTTATTACAATGGAAAAATGAACCATCGACTGTTCAGGAATACTTGTCTCAAGATATTCTTAATTTAGTAACTATGGACACTGTTAAATCATACTCAAGTCGGAAAACTAACGGTGCTGTACTAATTAACAACATTTTGGATGTACAAGGATTTCTCTTAAATTTTGATGAAATAAAATAAGCAATATATATTAATAATTGTATACAGTACTTTGCCCTCACCTCAAATACAACAGTGAAGTGGAAAAAGAAAATTAAAAGTATAATGAAAGTAGAAATAGCTTCCATGTAATACTCCACAAAACTTCGCTTCTTAGGTTAAGAGCAAAGATTAATTTATTTATAAATATCTGATAAAAATCAAGAAACGAATACCAAAACATCAAACTAGGTTCAGGCAGCTAGGTTGTGCAAGTATTGTAGAAGAATGGTCCAACTCTTTAATTCTGACTAAACTTTGCACAAAAGACATAAAACTGATTGGCATTAGTTTAAGATTTCTACATAGAAATATTTCCACAAACCAGTTTTAAAATATCATTTTGAGCGATAACGATAAACGCACTTTATGTAAGGAGTAAATATAAAAAACTCAGCACATATTATTTGACTATTTAGTTATTAACCAGTTTTGGAAATTATTCGTGGAATGAATCCAAACTTATGATCCAAATTTTAAAATTATACGAAAGGGTGTCTTTGTAGGAACTAACAACATTGATGATCTTATCAACCTCCTAAGTTAGCTTGCAAAGCATGTTGCCAACAGAGGACGTTGTGCATCAAAAGTTATAAATTTTACCCATCATAAAAATTGTTTCATCATAAAATGGCTGGAAAATATGTCGACAAAGTAAATAACAGCAGTGATGAGTTTTAAAAAGTAGACTCCTTTGTCATCCTTTGATTGTTTTTTTTTTGTTAATCTTTACCTTCACATCAAACAAACAGGCATCGTAAACACCTTGGAGTTTTATGAATGTTCTTTGTGTACAAAAGTTGTGTATGTGTTTGTATGAATGTGTGTGTGTGTGTGGTGATGTAAGGGAACATGTAAAATCCGGGAAACATATGTCAATAAATAAATAAAGAACAGTTTCAAGATAACCACCATTTTGGTCGTATTGAGGCTTGTAATTTTCATTTGGAACAGAATAAAGCGGAAGCCAGAAAGATTTGTAACAATTAAAAAATAATTTATTTTCTTCACATACAAAGTGAAAATTTTAAAAGAACTTACAGTATTGTAAAATAAACCTAAAGGTTTTATAACAAGTCCATATGTATAAAGTTCCACCATTTCAAGCTTTGACTAACCAAACATCACAAGAAGTCATTTAGCAAAAATTAAACGCCAATATCACTATCCATCCATTCAGGAGGAAAAGCGATAACAAGTGTATGGTTACCATGGCGGCCATATTTGACATAAAATCGACACCAATCATTAAGGACCAGAAGAGAGATTATAATCAAGTCGTTTCGTCAAATTGCCATGTTGATATAACCGTTTTTTTTCTCTCTTTCAAGAGGACTTAGGATAACAAGGCATTCAAAATGTCTGCCTTGGCGGAAATATTGGCACTATTTTGACTTGAAACCAGCTAAATATCATATGAAGTCATTTAGTTAAAAAGAAATATGCGGATATGAACGGACAGACAGAAGTCGGACGACGGATAATATATCATCCCATACGCTCTTTAGTCAATGGCCAGTACAGGTAAAATATAAACCAAGAATTCCCTTTTGTTCCAAAAAGTGTCCCTTATTTAAAGTGCCCCTATGAACATTGTTCCAGAATCATGGCTTTAAGAAATGTCTTGCATTTTACAGACAGTGCTTAAACTGTCAAACATAGTTACTGTCATTCTATACTGCAGGTGAATACTCCAGGTCTCTTTAAACTTTTGTGCGATATACGGCATACCCATTTCCGTCATACCATGTGGTAGCCAAGAAGACTAAAACTGTTTTCCAAAATTAAAGAATAATATTATGCAAAGTAACGCATTAAAATTTTCCTAGATATATAAAGATATTCAGGTTCCTTCTGTATTCCTATCTTAAAACTTTCGTCGAGCAAACTAATCAATTACACAAACAAATTTAACGAAACCAAATCAAATAAAACTAAATATTCTTCTTCAAGACTGAAATATGTGTTAAATAATTCTCGGGTTTCTTTTTAGATAAACCAAAGTTTAAAATAAAACAAGTCTGAGAGTGCTTACGTTGCAAGAAATATAACAAAAAAGGAGCTATAAGAACTTGACGACACGGGTTCCCAATGTGGTTTTAAAAATAAAATTTTTTATAAATGGATCATACCCGACGTTACCCATTTCAAGCCCAAAGAAGTACTTTAATATTTGATCGAATGGACTGTATTGTAAAAAAGCATAAGAGTTACTAATTTCATATATTGCTGACTCGATAAATCTGCTAACCCCTCTCCCATATTTGTGATGCTAAAGTCTCACGAGTCAAAGGTAACACCGACATAATTGTTAACCAACTAGATGTACAGGGTTCAATTAATCTTATAAAACTAGAACACTGGTGTTAGAACTAATAAGTTTACAGAAATGTATTAATAATCTTTGGAATAAAGACTAATCATATCGCTCTAGCCCACATAAATCAATAAAAATGTTATATGATATAGACATGTTGTGAGGAACAGGAATCAAATAACAATCAAACATGCGAGCAAACAAACGATCCAGTCTGGCGGGTTGGAATAATATTAGTACATAATAATATAATTCATGCAACATAAATCTCTCCATGAACGAAAGCGTCCCTCGTTTGAAATCGTTTCGAACCCCTGGAGTCATTAAAAAATGATGATGCATGAAAAAAGCAAATATCGATAGTTTGAATCCCAACACAGATTTGTGCACGCCATTTTGTCTTCCTGACGGCTTACGGTGGGTTTAGCTTGTGTGTGAGTGTGTGTGTGTGTGTGTGTGTGTGTGTGTGAGAGAGAGAGAGAGAGAGCAAATGTAAAAAAATTTAAGAGTCAGTTCAGATATATTAACTGTTTTGTATTTCCTCTTTTTGAAAAATTGAAGTCGTAATCAAGAAATCAAATAAGAGTTAATATAGAAAAACTTGAGAAGTGGGATTGGTGGCATGGTAGAGTTGCCAAGATAACTGGAAGAGCTTTGCAATCAATAATCAGGTATAGAAGAAATATTAACGGGCATGGAGCAGTGAACTGTAATCCTCTTTCTTCCTACGAAATGTCCATTTCCTAGCAATTTGTTCCCAGCCAATGCATAAGTTTAAAATATTCTATGGATCCTAAACTTCAACCTCTGCAGAACAGTTAAGAAGACTCAAGTTGAGTAGACGTAGCTAAACACATCTATACTGAAGTAAAATAAAATAATTGTGGCGAGGTGTTCCTATTGAATTTGTCATAAAAGTGAGTGATCCCTGTAACGAAAGGTCGTTTGTATAACGCTTGGTGTTTCATTCTACACTAGGTGACTTTAAAGTTAAAGTTAACACAGTTTTAACACGTACACCTCGTTTTAACACCTTGACCATTGAAGCTGGTGATGTTAACATGGTATCACTTGTATTCAGGTATTTCCCAACACTCTTAATAAGTTGTACAAAAACTCCCTTGAATCACTTCTGTTCAAATCTATACATTGCTAACAGCTGAGCATGTTCTGTTCTGAAACGAAGTCCAGGCTATCTCGATAGCTCGACAAAGCATAAAGCGAAAGGCAGCTGAATGCGAAGAACAAAAGAAATATAGTTTTGCCCGAGAGAAAACCAAATGAAGAGATATATGTTGTAAGGTTGTGCTCAGAATGAGTTAAAACTGCATGAATAACATGTTAATCTACATTTTACCATTTACAAACTTTGATAAATCATAAATCTGATTAAAAATATGATCTTCGAAAAAAATTGATAGGTATATCTCAATTTAGTCAGGCTGGAAAAAAAACTCGCTGTTTAGTCTTGCTGTTTTACCTCCTTTGCTCATGCGAGGAAGCATCGTTTTATCCTGTAGAAAGTTAGGAACTCGTTTTCAGGTCAGAAAAGACAAGTGCAAAAATGTATTTCCGTATGCATACAAAATAACCTTAAACACAAGTCTTATCAGGCTACATCTTTGCTGCATAGCTGGGTTTGCATTTGATAGTTCTTGAGGTACCTTGCTTAACGTAGCAGAACGATTTGCAGTAGGAACACGACAAGTAGCTTCAGTTACGATGGATGCCATTTCTACTAATCTGACTGGCTTATTAAAGTTACTTTATTCGGGAATAGTTTATTCTGTGTTGTTGTTGAAAGAGCGGCATTCATCTTATAGAACTATATGAAGCGTATATACCCTATCGCCAAGTCAGCATGTAGCTATTGATTCGCAACGTAGCTTTTTTCTCCCCACCCCTCACACTTTTTATGTGTAAGTACTTCGACATGCTCTATAGTATACCATATCTTATAATCACATTCCCAGTTAAAGAAGCACAGCTTCTTACATTGCTTATACACTGATTGAAGCCCACAGTGGAACGCATCTACAATGAAACCAGACTATCACTCGGAACATTTCCAGCTTTTCTTCAGTGACCGAATGCTTTTCTGTTCTGAGTGAAACTCAAGGTATTCTGAATAACAAAAAAAAAAAAAACAAAAAACATTCTTATGTTAACATTTCCCTTTAAAATAAATGGCTTAGAATTGTAGGTAAACTTGTGAACGTTCATTTAGTGGTGCAGTCCGAGATTACTGTTCCATTTGTTTTCGGCACCATGTGTACTTTCTCTTTGGCGACTGGCTTGTAACACTTATAGCACAAGTTCAAGCTTTAGCTAAACTTGACTGTGCTTACGTCCCCACTTAACCATTTCATGTACCCAAAAGACACGACCAAATTACGACTAACAAAATAAATAAGTCAACGCTAATAAAATAGCTAAGAAAGAGGGTATTTGAATCATAGTTGTATTCTCGAAGCAAGACTGACGCATCGTTTCTCATCAGACCCAAAATTAAGTATCTAAGGCTGTCTGATGAAACTTTTATTTACGCCTTTCGTTTCGCTTCGTGTGTGAAATGGGTTAACTGAACTACCCTGCAAAATGTGCAGTAGATACAGGTAGCATCAGTAATTTGACTCTAAGCCAAACCATCATTCATCCTATATTAATTAAATAATGTGTCATGACAAAGCAAAGCACTATCTGTACAAGGATGACTCAAGCACCATATTTACACTTATTATAATGACGGCCAATCTGAGATGGGCGTATATCCTGCAACGATTCAATGGGTTTTTATACTAAGTATCAGGAAAGAACTGAAACGAACATAGTTTGTATAATTAAAAATCAATAATCTAGTTTTTTAGTACAAAGTGAAAATTTAAAAAAAGTATTATGAAATAAATCCCAAACAGTCCTAAACGTTGTATCACATGTCCGTATGTATACAGTTCCAACTGAATTCCAGTGGTATTCCATATAAGCTCCAATAAGGAATGTGTTGATGCGCCTGTTATTTCGAACTTGATAATGTGCAAATGGCCAGGATTGTGCTCATGTACTAACACTATTTTTTATGTATCACATTAATAAAGTCCAAACATATCCTTGAATTCACTATAATTTCAAATTAATATTTCTGTTCAAGAATGTTGTTGAAAATTTTGAATTTCCAGTGAATATATAATTTCACGCAAATGAAAATCTGAACGCAACAATAAAACTAATTCTACTTAAGATGTAAAGGCAATAATGAGTAATATTTAGATAGAGAAGATTAAAAACCCTCTATCTGACTTATGTCGCGATTACCATTTTCTGGAAATAATCTGTCACTTAATGGAAACTTCCATTGTCGATGTTTCCATTGTCAGGATCAAGACTATCTTTTAACTCCTATTCGGGTAAACTTGCTTAGATTAATAATATTCTTAATTTAATTCATTCGTGTAAACTTGCTTAGATTAATAATATTCTAAATTTAACTCATTCGGGTAATTGCTTAGATTAATAATATTCTGAATTTAACTCATATACGGTAAATACATTTAGTTTAATATATTCTGAATTTAACTTTTTTTCGGGTAAATATGTTTAGATTAAAAATATTCTGAGAAACCTAGAAAAATTTATACATTATTTTTAACTTCCTACGTAACATACTTCGAAACTAAACTAATAATTGCATTCCAAAGCAATCTGACTAACCAAAAAGTTGCAAATGCCTTTTATTTACATGGCAGAAAAAGCTGTTACAATCTACATAGATTGCATTCTCTTTCCATTAGTGATTTATATGCGGGCAGGTCGCAGACCCCTCAGCTATATTAGCGGGTAGGATTCTAAAAAGATCCTCCCCATGTGGCTGAAAATTTTAAAGGATTTTATATCTTTCATAATTCCATTTAGGTCTATGGTGTTGTACTTTTATTAAAGGAATTTAGAGACAAAACATTCTTTAGATAGTTTTTTTAGGATATGGGATTGATCTTTTCTTAGGAATTTTGTTGGTACTTGCCAGTTTTCCCAAACTGGTTCCCCGATGTCCCGATATCTAAAAGGAAGAGATAAAGGGGGTGGGGTGGGGACCGAGGTTGTTGTACTTCCCCTTAAGGTCTTATTTAAAGCTGTTTTCCTTCCCCCTTGTTCCTTTGTAGTCTTTTGCCAGAAGATTTCCATATTGGCTATGTTTTCTATGCGTTTTATAATATACTGCATGTTCGTGCATGTGTTTGTGCTAGTGCTTTCTTTAGTGCAAAAACATTTTCTGCGAACAAAAAATATATTTTTTCTTCTGCAAATTACTATGCTGGCATGCATCAGAGATATGTTTCTGTTCCTCAGCAATAGCTAGGGTAGTTCGAGTGT
The DNA here is from genome assembly GCA_016746295.1 of Potamilus streckersoni. Lineage (NCBI taxonomy): Eukaryota > Metazoa > Mollusca > Bivalvia > Unionida > Unionidae > Potamilus > Potamilus streckersoni. The sequence goes on from JAEAOA010002295.1 coordinate 625,210, forward strand.
ATCAGTAAACAGATATAAACCCTGATTATCTAGGCAGTGTGTGACGATAGACTTAAATCTTTTGCTTTTGGCAACGCGAAGTAATATAATTGCTGAAGATACATGCAACAATATTAATTTAAATAAAGGCGGTAAACAACATTTGCTCAGAAATTTCTAACAACTTTATATTAATTACTATATATAAAAGTATCATAATGGAATCTAATTAAAACTTGTTCCTTAAAGCAGCTTCTTCAATGGCTATCATGATAATGGACGATGATACTTATTTTTTCTAATAGATGTGAGAAGCCAACGAACCAACAACAAAATACCTAGTGAAAAGATTTATGCCTTTTATATATTGCCTCACAAGATTTCGATCTGATCAATTAGACAATGACGCCTACTATGAAAATACAACTTCATGTACGTCTTGGAAATATTTGACAGAACATCGTTATACGCACTGTACAAGGCGATTTTCACGAAAATCAGAAGAACTTATGGGACAATGTACCCGTTTCTAAAGTTTGTTTTAAATAGGGGTAGAATGGAACACTCTTGTATTTGTGCCATACGGTCAGATTATGACGTTATTAGTGACTGATTAAATTTGTGTTGGCACCGTAATGAGGAAGAGTTATTTTATTTATTCTTGGTAACGAAAGGGAATGTAGCTCATACTTCTCACTTCCTTCTTTCTCTTTTTTACACTCAGTCAACATAAAGATTTAAGGACATAATTGTCGTTAGCTGATGAGAAACCGATTTACACTTAATTCCAACTGAAGCTCAAGTTTGTAGATTTAAATTATAACAAGAATAAAGTTCATGGCTCTGCATATCCAAAATAATGTCTTATCAAGTTAAAATCAAACCACCATAAAATAAAAAGTCAGCCGTAATTATGTTTCTTTTTTATAAACTATATTGTCCGATTTACTGGACATTTGTTGCTTAGTATATGGATATGTAATATTTACATTGAATAAAGGTTTATATTTATCTCACAGCTGAATAAGCTGAATAAATTACTCTGATTTGCACCAAAAAGAGCACCTTCAATTTAATCTCGTCTATCCGTTCATATAATAACTCAACACAGCCCATAATTTGTTAACTGATTTATCCTGATACATTATTTTATTTTAGCATATAAGGAAATTGATTTTTGGTATTGCAAGTTTGCATAATTTTAATTTAAATTCATGACCGTCAATAACGAGCATCTTTCCTTAGATATTCCGTATGACCATTGATGAGTGCCAATAGGCTACGTGCATTTTATTCACGTTTCACATGGCGTTTATACAGTTAGTTTGATTTTTGAAATGCCAGTGCGAAACGTAACAAACATTGCTGCAAGAAATTATTTACTTTGCACCCCTGCCACACGAGGCTCGGTCGAAGATTCATGCAGGTGAAGTTGGATGTCATGATCTATCCGTCCATGGTTGTACTGATTAGGGATTTTCTTTTTAAACATCAAGAGCACAATATGCCAACACATGTACCATCTAGTTTAAAATTCTACAGATATCAAGTCCAACACTTTTCTTAACCCCACCTCAATGAAGCCCCCGCTCATTCCCAACTCATTTCCAGTACTAGACACATAGCTCTGCCCTCGGGTGGTATACCCAAATTCTTAATAAATAAATGAACAGAAAGAAATGAAGATAGTTCTTCACAAATATAAATTTCCATGGGCGGATCCATAAATCTAGTTGAGGAGGAGTGGGGCGAGAAATCTGAAGTACGGGATCCACTGGGCCCAAGAAGCTCCTGGATGTTAAACATTTCCAGGTCATAAATGTAACCACTGAAAGGAAAACGTACTGTAGGAAACGTTCCGGTTGTTTTGTGCTCTTTGTTCCCCCAGCCACCCCCTCCAAACACTTACAATTTTAAGGATCACACATTACTTTTGTTCTCAAAGTAAAGCTAACCACAAAAGTAAGTAATAACTGAATCCCTTGTTTCTCGTCAATTGATCATGTGACAATGCATATTGTCTAGTTTAAATAAAAACAGTCTAACTTTCTAATAATTCTGACACAGGGATATGAATGTGTGTGTCTGCGTGCGTGTTTATGTGCGAACACGCGCTCGTGAGAGAAAGAAAGAGATACATTTTTAACATAGCTTTAACGATTTTCAGTTATATCGCTACTGTATAGCAGTTTATAATGATATCTAGCACGGGGGCATCATGTTGCAAACATGTAGTATCATTCCCCCCCCCAAGACACATTATCCTGACACCAGGATGACACTAACCTCTTAATGCTGAACGCCAAGCGCAGCGGCTGACAATACCATTGTTTTAAGTCTTTGGTATGACTATGCCGGGGTTCGAACTCGAGACCTCTGGCATCCGTGGCGGACACTAACCAGTAGAAAGAACTGTTATCTTTGTTTCCTCGAGTGAAAGCAATGCCATGAATTCGCCGTTTTTTTAAAACAGGAATAAAGATTTGTCATCATTTCCGCCATATCGGAAAAAAATGTCATACATTTCGTACACTACAACGGATGATATTGCTTGTATTTCCCAGTCAAACTGCCTATATAGGTCACCGGTCTTCAATAGTCAATAAGTCAATTTAATTATTGCAGTAACTGAACTCTTAAGCAATCACCTATCTTTGGAGACCAAAGTTTCATTTTACTGAGGCAGCTCCAAAATACCTGATGGAATGTACTGAGTAAGAAAGAACAACAGTTTCCCAATATTAATAGCCCAGCTATGTATCCACCTTATTGTACTTATAAATTATTTACCAGTCTTTGGAGAACATGGGTGCAAATATTACTATTTTTATCCAGTTTATATAACTGATGTGCCGGTTTGACGACTTCCTTTGATGCCATTTCAGTAAGGTGTTTTAACCGTGCGTTGCGGTTTACATTTGTTTACCTGCTCTTAGTGGTGTTATCTAAGCAAATAATCAATGCCATTTACGTGTAGCCATTGATACGATTTCTGATATTCAAATACTTGAACTGAGCTGTCAGCCCGAGTAAGATAAAACCAAAGCGATTAAATATCAGCTTTAGACGATTCATTTTATATATATATATATATATATATATATATATATATATATATATATATATATATATATATATATATATATATATATATATATATATATATATATATAGTATATCAATGTTTTTTTTTAACTATCTATTCATGTGCTTGGGGGGGATTAAATTTCTGCTGATGGATTTTCAATGTTATATTTAAACGATGTAAATAACCGAAAACGTCAGTCGCGCGTTGATAGCCACCTGTATAACTTTATAACCTTTTTAAAAAAACCAGTTTTATGGTTATGTACATGCAATCCTATCAAAATATAATCAAATTTAAAAAGCTAAAAAAGAAAAAAAAAGCAATTAAGCTTACTATGATGCGCCATTGCGGACAAAAACTGGTTTAGTTTGAACGTTGCAGTTGAAATTTTAATGTCACATGTCCAGAATTCCAGTTCCATTTCTTAGGTCGAGATTTTAGATTGTATCTGTTGAATTAAACAGTAGTGGTTGAAAGTGATATTTTCTATATCGAGGCTTTAGATTGTCATTTGAATTACACGGCGGTGGTTGAAAGTTCAATGTCATACGTCGAGAATTCCTAATTTACGTATTGGTTCAAAGAGTTTCTGTTGAAAGTTTCATTTTATATGTTGTTTATTTAGATTTCATATGTTGAATTACACCGCGCTGGTTGACTATTCGATGTCCAATGTTGAGTTTTTAGATTGTATCTTCTGAAATACATGGCGGCTGTTGAATTTTGATGTCATTTTGTTGAGTTTTAATTAGCATGTCAGAATTTTGTTTTTTTATATGATGAAATGATGTGTTGGTGTTAAAAGTAGCATTGCATAATGTCCACTTTAACAATTCAAAATAATATCGAGCATAAAGATACATCATTCGTGTATTCAATTATGAGACGCCATTACATTGCATGCATTTACAGTTTTAAAATTACCATTCACAGGTCCAGAATTAGTATGAATTTCTTCACTAGAGGTCGCTCTCGTGAACGGACCGCAATATTCTTAAACAAGTAGGAAACTTCTCGTTGCTGTAAAATTCAACAGATTAAATCTAAATACTAACCATATGAAATGGAACTTTCATCACAGTTACATACAACGTGTGAATTAAGAATTCTCGACATATATTGAAATTTCTACCACCGCTGTATAATTCAAAATCTACACTGTAAAACGTCGACATAAGAAATTATATTGAAATTTCTACAAACCGCTGTGTAATAAAAAATATACACTGTAAAACGTAACATAGGAAATAGAACTTAAAACCACCACGGTATAATTCAAATCTAGCATCTCGATCTAGAAAATGTAACTTTAATGATATGCAATTTGATCCAAAGAACGCTATACTCGCAATATTTGAGAAAATAGATCATATTCCTATCGATTTCATGCAGGTATATCTCGATGAAAGATTGTTAAAGTTTGCTAGGCCGGCTAGATAGGCAATTGACTCGGAATCTACACCATAACGTGAATGTACTAATATCAAAAATGGAATGGCAAGGGTAAGAGGAAACTTGGACTATATACCGTAGTACACCTTATAAGTCCAACTGCTAATTGCACAGATCCAGTTCTGCCGTCTCATACTGCACCGAATGATCTGGGTCTGTGCAGTTTGGTAGGGGTAATTAGTAGAACAAACAACACAGACCATGATCTGCATGCTACGGCAGATCGGGATCTTAATGCTTACAGTTTAACTTGACTTTTAAACAAGTATAGACAATAAGTGAATGAAACGCCTTGAATCAAAATCTTGACGCAAATATTCTCCGAATGTGACCTGGACCACAAGGTCAAATAGACAAGCGTGCATGGCAACAAAGGAATTTGCGATACCTTCATAATGATTGATCTCAACGTATAAAAAAAACCCAGAATATATAAGCAAATGAAAAACACTTTAACCAAAACCTTAACACAAATTTTCTAAAGCTCTGACCTTGACCTAAAGATAAAGGGACAAATATCTAGCAGAATAATTTGTTTAAGCACCATAGAGTCACACAAAAACTGATGAGAATCTTTAGAATGTTTACAAAACGGAATTAAATTAATAAATGTAAAGTAAAGCCGTTTGCAGTTGACGAAGCCGTCAATGGTAACGAAAAAAAAGACTATTTCTCATCCATACGACAGAGAAAAAAAATTCTACCGGCAGGTTCTTCTATTAACGACAGCCAGTTTAACCCTTGAAAATATACATATGTGGTTCTCTCAAAACAACACATATACTTTAAATCGAGAACTTACCTAGGTTTTATTGAAGCATATCAATTTCTGAAGCTAATCGTGACTTACAATTCATGCATAAAGTAATGTCATTAAATCTCCTCTCTCTCTCTGAACAGCAAATATAAGAAAAGACTGAAGTTACTTCTCGTTAGCTTATTCAAGACGGTTGTCCTGATGGTAACGATTTATGAACATTTCATTTTAAGCCATTGAAAATGTTATGTCAATCCCAAAAGGGTACATTTCTACAACCAATCATATTTTTTTCCGCACAGATGGGGTCTCTCTCTCTCTCTCTCTCTCTCTCTCTCTCTCTCTCTCTCTCTCTCTCTCTCTCTCTCTCTCTCTCTCTCTCTCTCTCTCAACTTACCTGTTATCAGAACGGCTTTATTGGAGGGATCAACAGCGACAAATTTCTTCGAAGTCAAGATTTTCCATGAAATCACTGTTAGAATCCCATAAAGTGCCAGTTGGAGAATTCTACTTGGGTACAGTGCTTCTGCAAAACCAGGTAGAAAATACCAGAGTAGAACAACACCTATTATCCCGACAAACTTTATGGCCGCCATGATTTCTTACCGCACCGCTAAAAAATAATCTGCTCAAATACACAAATCTACTCGGCCTTTCAGAGTAGAGCTATGTTTGTGTAATATGCACGAAGTCAGTTAAAATTGGTCAAATAGAGAAACGATTCGCTTATAAAAATAGCTATCGTAGTCCCAGTTCACTTTCTGTTATCGGACTGAGCTATATCTGCGCAGGAGGTATAAACTGTATGATTTTAGAATATTACGGCCTCTTTCCAGTAATGTCCGTAGCTTTCATTTCTTGTTGTTAGAATAAGATAACTGCATTTATATACGTGAGGGACTATTAGATTACATAAATATAATCAATTATTACGAACGATCTTTCCCGAGACAGATTAGCCAAAAAAAATGTGCTTCGAGGGCAATTCCTTCGTGAAGGTGTCAACTCTTGATAAAATAATTACATTAACATTTTTAACATTAAGAGGGTGGGTACATTGTTCCAACACGAATCTCAAGTGCGTTTTTCGATATCTAAGCAACTATACCAGTTATACGGTCAGTTACCTTTTACGGTCAATCACCTATTTAAAGTTTGCAGCGACTCACCGTATTTACGTATTACACGTATTACAGCGTATAATAGTGCAATCGAGAGCGAGGGCACATTATTTTCATCTTTGGTATATTTAGGTCAAGCAAACCGTCAAATTTCCTACTTCGGTCAGTCACATATAGGTAGGCACTGATCGGATCTTTTTGACCAGCAGTGACTTCAAAGCCTGTATAATAGGGCAAGGGAGAGCAGGGGCACATTGTCCTGACATGAACTTGGGATACGTTGTTCTATATTTAGTACATCTAATAACCAGGCTAGGCAAACGGGTTTATCTTACCTATTTAATACCACAACAGCAATGAAGAGCTGATTTGAGGTAGTGAAGTTTTACTCACGCCTTTGCTCTCATTCAATACATAGTGGGGTTTGTTGTGCTTTTTTATACGCCCAAATATTTTATAATGATGTAATATTACTAAACTGGACTTTGTACGATGATGTGTTTGTACTGAACCACAACTGGTCTACAATATTACACTCTCGCGAACCGCAACTATATTCTCAATATTGCAGCAAGCCGAGAGCATCGACTTTAAGCTGTCATGTTTTCAGCATATTACAACAGTCGTAAACAATTGCCCTATTATTTCTTTAAGAAATATATATATATATATATATATATATATATATATATATATATATATATATATATATATATATATATATATATATTTTCATTATATTCATTTGTGGAATTTCTTTTTGAAATTACTTTAAAATGGAGTATTAAATAGTTTTAGCAAAGTGGTACAAATTTATTTAGGCCGCGTCTTTAGACTCTTTTTAGTCCGATCAAATTAATATACTCAGATTTAGACAAATAAACTATTATTATTATTATTATTATTATTATTATTATTATTATTATTATTATTATTATTATTATTAAAATAAACATGTTAGACACTTAATTAACTTGAAATGAACTTTAGTATTAATTTAAGTATCTATGTTCATCAGCACATGTAAGACAATCGTTTTTATGAGATGACCAACTAAAGCTAAAATTTTGACATTATTATTTTTATTTATTTCTTTTCTTTTTCTACAATGATCATAAAAACTTTTGCATATTTATTTTCTACAAAATGTAATAGTGGGAGGATATTGTTATTCAGCAAAATAATTCTGGTAGAATATTTAGAAGGATATATTGTTACGTCCCTGTAGTTAAATTGTGTGTGTTAAGGAATAAATTTTGTATAAATCTTTTTATTTCATTTTTATTTCGTTAAATGTAATTATTAATAGAATTATATTAATATCAGTCTAATATGTTGTTGAAAACATTGTGTTTACTTAAGTCGTAAATGTGACTCACGTGAGCACGTGCTGTGTATGATAATAAATGTATTACAAGTAAACATTCAGGAATCGCTATGAAAACTCGTGGCTGATACTTGGTCAGGCTTTCCTAATGTCCAAAAGTATTACGAAATTGCATGCGTCCTCATGCGCGTGTAATTCAAACAACGTATGAGCTTCGTTTATATGTTGAGTTTTTTTTAAGACAGTCGGTCGTAGTCGAGAGTCATACACAGTCGTAGAGTCGCAAAGTCAGTTTATTGTAACATCTTAGAAACCAAATATGCCTTGGGAAGCCCTTTTTATATATTGGTTTGGTTTTATTTTAAAAAATAGACAAGAGATATATAACAACAATTCAATCAGTAAATTAATTGAAGTAATTAGGAAATTTAAATATATAAAAAATTTAATTTTTAGATATGGGGGAAAGATGAAATATGGAATGCACTACAAAAATACAAATAAAATACTAAGAGACATATGACAAAAAATACCAGATGTAAAATAGAACTAGAAATATGGGGGGGGGTGTAATTGGAATAGAACATGGAAAAATTGGGGAAAAATAATTTCTTTAAAAATTTAAAGTCTAATTTTTAAATACATACATGGTGTATGGTAACTGGTGACATAGCAAAAAGGAGACATAAGATCAGAATAATGCCAGTGTCCACTATGTAAAAGATTTGATTTTACAAAAAGACATGTTATAACCAAATATGGAAAGATTAAAAATGAAAGAGACGAAATTATTAGTTTGATTACGAAAAATGAACCATACAGAGATGAAATATTATATTTAGATGGAAATTTTAATAAAATAGATTATGTGAAAATAACTAGATTTATGATATCTACAATTAAAAAATGTGGTTAAATTATAAGTATCAGAAAATAACTTTCATTTATTGATATTTTTTTGCCTGTCTTTTTAACACATTTTTCTATATTTTATAGATAATTCTACACATGGAAGAAGTAAGAGACAAGGACGTCGTAGGGCTATATCAAATGGCGCTACGCGAAGAGGGCAGGCCTGCTGAAGAGCCTCAGAAAACCCCATGTGTAGTCTTATATGTACAAATAATTTGGACCCTTAAGACCTATTTTTTTAATTACATATCAAGATATCAATTCTAAAAGAAAGAAACGAAAATATTAATTTGTGTACAACATATTGAAATCTCTAGTTATTGGAAGATAAAAACATCCAAATTTAAGATAGTGCTTTGATATTGATTTGGAGTGTAGGAGAAGCGTGCTCCAATCAATAAGTCATATCCTGAATATAATAAGGACATTGAAATGAATTTAGATTAAGCATTTATTATTGTTCAGCTTTCACTTGGTAATGGAAAAAGCCTAATTAATAAGCCAGTTCAATAGTTCACCAATCGGATAGAAGCCAAATAATGTTTTATCTCACCATTCAATCAATAAAACCTTATTAAATTGCGTTGTGATGTTGGGAACAAAGTAATTGATAATCACCCTAGGGAATAATTAAATTAATTAAGTTCACAATGTGAATGACCACTGGAAGGTTATGGACATGATCCAAAAAGTCGTTACTTGGAAACATACCGTCCACACACTCACACTCTACCCCCCCCTAAAACTTGATATAAAGTTAAAGCTGTCCTTGGATAGCACGCAAGAACCACGCGTGATTTTTAGACGGACTTCTTTTGACCTTGGATGAAGCGCTGTTAATTGCCAGTTCCAGGATATAAAAATAGGCACTGGACTGGTTATTCTCAGTGTGATTCCAGGCTCTAGAAGTGTCATGTCTATTTCTTACAGCGATCCCACCTCTTCGCAGCCAAGCTCCCCACGAAAGATGTAATCTACACCATCATATGTGACACCTTATTCTTATGAATGCTGAACTTTCTACCTTCTCGTAACTAGACACGAGAAGAAGGTTATGATAGGAAACCTCTAAAAACAACATCAGACAATTTTTATCATAATACATACAAAACATAGGTGTTACTAAAGAAAATAAAGAAAGAGCACTCTATCTTTTAAGCAAATTAAAAAATTCGAAATTGATATAAAGGGGAAACAACACACTACATACACATATGGTTTTAAAAAGTAGTTTTTTTTAAAAAAAATATTTTAGTTTTAGATCGTCTCACCCTCAAAAAATCGAAATTTAAAAAATCCTAAATAAATTTTAATAAATAGTAAAAAATATAATATAAATTATATGCATATAATAGAAAGAATGATGAGTGAAAGAAGAAGGTGTGTGTAGAAAGAGTCGAAATGCATATAATAAACTTAGACAACCTGGAAATGATTTGACATAAAGGCTGTCCTTTCAAATACACTTATAGCAACATACATGATAGCACAAAACACATAGCATTCATAGGACATAGGAGTTAATTAGCCAATGTCACAATAATTGAAATAAGGAGAATGATTCCGATAGGGTAAATGAAACCCTATCGGTAAAGTGAACCTTTAGATACACTAGGACAAAAATACACCATCAAAAAATTTAGGAAAAACTTTTTATGATCAAATTTTTTTTTAATAAGACATAGCAACATATCATGGGGAAACAGATACACATGAAACATTTTTTTAGTTAGATTTTGTTTTCGGTTAAGTGGGGGCATCTGTCTGGTGCCCCCCCTCCAAAGTAAAGTCAGTTTATTGTAACATCTTAGAGTTATACATCTTCTATTACCTTAAAATAAAGGTATTTTGTGCTAGAAGAAGTTGTCTCTTCGTATATCTACGTAGAACAACATATTTTGGTAGAGGAGCTAATTTTACTTCGTTTCTTCGGAATAATTGTTTTCCTGGAGAACAACATTACTGATTTGGACAAAGACGTTTTCCCGAAAATATTCTAAATTGTAACGGAACAACATAAACTGTGCTTTACTGCGTAAATTCTGGAATTTTCTGTTAGCCTTCGTCTGACGTGGTCATCCGCCATTTTGGACCGGAATTGAACTTCAGACTGTGTTTAGAACTTTTACAAAACTTATGTTTCTATTTGAAACAAACAATTTTCGATCATTTCTGTAAACCGTAAGTCTCGTTTAACATAATTACATTTTTTCATGTTTTCTAGGAAAAAATATTTTGTTAAAATTTACAAAGCTTGTTGTCTTCACTCTTTCTTCTATGTTACTTTGAACGAGCCGGCCGATACGTGACATAAAAGAAATTGGTCGCTTGCCCTTTGGGGTAATTGAAATTGGCTAAAAATTTAAATTTAAATTCCCCTAGTTCACTTTTTTTGAAATTTTAGTGAAACCACAGGCTTTATCTTAAAAAAGTAGAGAGTTTTCTTTATACTCCATCCAAAGAATAGTTTGAGAGTTTTAAAAAGGATGAATTGCTTGAACTTGTCAGAAAGTATGAACTATCCGAAGCATAATCTTCAACTAAACAAGAAATCAAGAAAATTAGCTCAACATTTGGTAGAGAAGAATATCTTGGACAAAAATATTCTGGCATCTATCAGTAAGACTTTAACTGATGCTGACGTTAAAATGGCAGAACTAAAATTGAAATATAAATTTGACTTTAGAAAAGAACAACTTGAATTGCAAAAGAAACAAATGAAAATACAATTGGAAGAAAAGGAAAAGGATAGGCAAATCGAAATACAAAAAGAACAAATGCGATTACAATTTGAAGAAAAGGAAAAACAAAGAAAAATTAAAGAAAGGGAAAATGATAGGCAAGTAGAATTACAAAAGGAACAAATGAAATTGGAAGAAAGGGAGAAAGAAACAAATGCAAATTAAAATGAAAAAATTAGATCAGGCAAGTGACGGGCATGATTCCACATCTCATGCAAATTCAAAGTTTAACATTTAAGGAAATATCAAATTAGTTCCACCCCTTAGTGAAAAAGAAGTAGACAAATATTTTATTTTGTTTGAAAAAGTAGCCGAGAATTCAAAATGGCCAAGAGAGTATTGGACTCAATTATTGCAGAGTGTACTTTATGGCAAGGCCAGAAATATCTATATATCTCTATCAGTACAACAAAGTTCTGATTGCGATTTGGTTAAGAAAGGCATCTTGAAAGGTTACGAGTTAGTCCCTGAGGCTTATCGACAAAAGTTCAGAAGTTACAAAACAGAAATTTGACAAACTTATCTTGAATTTGCTAGGGAAAAAGAAAAGTTGTTCAAGAGATGATGTATGTCTGAGAAAATTGAACATGATTATGAAAGACTTGAACAACTGGTATTACTCGAAGAGTTTAAAATTTGTAATCCTAGTGATATCAAAAATAACCTTGAAGATCATGATGTCAAAACCTTGGACAATGCTGATCTGGCTGCTGATAAGTATTCCTTAACTCATAAAGTTCCTGCTGTAAACAAATCTTTAACTCAGCAGTCTACTGATAGAAAGGTGTTTCAAGCAAATACGACTCTCAGTAAAAATCGATCTGGCACAAATTCTAAAAATCAGGCCTCTGAGAGACTTGATTATAAATCCTTGTCTCTGCCTACGTGTACCTATTGTAAGAAAAAAGAAACGTCATTTCTGAGTGCTTCAAATTGAAATATAGGCTCCAGAATCAAGATAGACCTATCCCAAATGCTCTTGTATCTAAGAGGTAAAGGTCATATATTGAAAACAATACATTTGTTGGGTTTGATAAACCTTAGTCTGATTGTGTTTTGGAGAACTTTGAACTATTCATGTCGAAGGGTTCTATATCACTCTTGGATGATTTGGCCAATCCTATTTTTATTAAAATTTTAAGGGATACAGGAGCTTCTCAGAGTCTTTTAGTTTCAGGTGTTTTGCCTTTTTCTGAGAAGACCTGTTCTAATGAGAGTGTTCTCATTCAGGGAGTAGAGTGCGGCTTTGTTAATGTCCCTCTCCATTATGTTACTTTGTCATCAGACTTAGTTTCAGGATCTGTGACCGTCAGCGTAGTGTTTACTTTACCCGTTGAGGGCGTTCATTTGTTGCTAGGCAATGACTTAGCTGGAGACAATGTTGTGGTTTATCCACTTCTAACTGACAAGCCTTCTTTGGATCAGAAAGTTGATCCTATTGAAAAAGAAAGCCCCGATTTATTCCTAGCTTGTGCAGTTACAAGAGCTATGGCAAAGAAAGCTCTTGAGAATGATTTTGATAAGTACTGTGTTTCTTTAGCTGACACATGTATTGGTCAGGCTTTTGATGAGGTCACTTTCACTTCTAATTTGGATCAGTCAAAAGGTATTGATCATAGTGATCATCTTTCATCTGGTCAGGGTGATAAACGACAATCACTTGTCGTTGAACAGTAGAAGGATCCTGAGATCTCTTGTTTTTTTCAGCAGGCTGTTAGTGAAACTGAAGCAACTGAAGTACATGTCTGCTACTTCATTAAAAATGGAGTTCTTATGAGAAAATGGAGACCTCCCGAGGTACCTGCTAGTGACGAATGATCAGTAAAATATCAAATTGTGGTTCCGAAACCCTACAGACATGAAATACTTTGTTTGGCCTATGAATCTCCCCTGGCTGGTCATTTAGGGATCAATAAAACGTGTCGCAACTTCTGGACTCAATTCTGTTGGCCAAAAATCAAATGTGATGTTTGCAAGTTTTGTAGATCTTGTCATACGTGTCAAATTGTTGGAAACCCAAATCAAAAGAAACCTAAAGCTCATTTACAACCAATTCCTGCATTTGATGAACCATTCGGTAGAATTATGGTAGATTGTGTCGGTCCCTTACCAAAGACCAAGTCAGGTAATCAATATTTGTTGGCCATAATGTGTGCGTCAACAAGATTCTCAGGGGCAATTCTGAGAAATATTAAAACTAAAAATATTGTAAAAGCTTTAGTAAAGTTCTTTACTCATTTTGGCCTACCCAAATTTGTCCTATCGGATCAAGGCTCAAATTTTATGTCTGGAATTTTCCATCAAGCGATGCATGAATTGGGCATTCAACAGTTGAAATCTTCTGCTTATCATCCTGGTAGCCAAGGTGCTTTAGGACGATTTCATCAAACTTTGAAAAATATGATGAGATTGTATTGTTTTGACATAGGTAAAGACTGGGATGAATGCATGCATTTACTTTTGTTTGCAGTTAGAGAGTCCGTTCAGGAGTGTCGTGAGTTCGGTCCTTTTGACTTGGTTTTTGAACACACTGTGCGTTGACCCTCAAAGTTATTGAAAGAGAAACTTCTTTCAAATGAAGAATCAGAACTTAATCTTCTTGATTATGTTTCTGATTTCAAATATAAATTGTCAAAGGCTTGTGAGGTTGCAAGAGTAAATTTGCACTCTACTCAATCAAAAGTGAAGTTATGATATGATAGAAACTAAAGAGATAGGAATTTTATGTCTGGTGATAGAGTCTTGGCTCTCTTGCCCATTCCACAAAATCCTCTTCAGGCAAAATATTTTGGTCCATACACGGATTAAAAGAAAATAAGCGACTTAAATTACATTATAAATACTCCTAATAGGCGTAAACAATTATGTTAAAGGAGTGTGTTGAAAGAAATAGGCAGGCCAATTATATAATTAATTTAGTTATACCTGTCCCACCAAAGGAAGATTCACAGGAAGGAATTCAGCTGGATTCTACTAATCTTGGAACAACAAATCTGCAGAATTCGGATGTTATGGAAAATCTAGATCAGAAACTTTCTCATTTGCAAGATCAAGAAAAAGGTGAACTTAATAAATTGTTGTCTGAATATAAGCACTTGTTTCCAGACATGCCTACAAGGTCAAACACAATTTTTCACGACGTTGAAATAGTAAATTCAAAACCCATGAAAAAACACCCATACAGGATGAATCCTTTTAAACAACATTATATGAAAAAGAGATTCAGTATTTACTCGACAATGATTTTATAGAGCAAAGTAAGAGTGATTGGAGTTCACCGTGCATTCTTGTTCCGAAACCGGATAAAACTTTCCGTATGTGTACAGATTATAGGAAGGTGAATAGTGTGATAAAAACAGACTCGTTTCCACTGCCAAGAATCGATGATTGTGTCGACAAAATTGGAAATGCCAAATACGTCACTAAATTCGACCTTCTGAAGGGCTTTTGGCAAATTCCCTAACGGAAAGAGCAAAAGAAATTTCGGCATTTGTGACTCCAGATGGACTCTACACAGTAAAGCACAGTTTGTGTTGTTCCGTTTCAATATAGAATCCGTTGTTTTCACGTGACGTTACAAAACGTGTGTACTTCCATATCCGCCATTTTGAGTCTCAAACCAGTACTTAACAACATAGTTCTTCACACATAATTATCAAGGTAAGTCTGATTGTGTGTAAGGATATAATAATACGTCAAATTCTGTTGTGCATGTCAACCGCACGAGAACAGATGCTTTGACTTTCCCCATTTTTCTTCAAGTAAAACATTGACATTTCAACCATCTATGTCATTCTTTCATAAACAAATAAATCAATCAGTAAACAGACACATAAACAAATGAATACACTAACATGTAGAAACATGTAATAATTTTCAATTAACATGGTTGAAATCAAGCGTTAAGTTATAGTTCAAGTTTAAAAAAAATCAACAGTTAATATAAAATTTCATATTTCTAAACGCATTTCAAGAACGATCGGCTTTGACGTTCAGTACAAAGTCATGCTCCGCAAATGTTTCGTTTTAATGCACTGAAGATGAAACTTCTTTTGAACGGTTATCGCTTCCGTTCAATATCATCCTATGTCCATCATAACCACCACAAATACAATATTTGACTGTACTGACTAAAAGTATTTTTTTCAGCTGTCTTTGACACAAGCACGTTTTCGCGACAAGTATTTGTTCATCGAAGTTCTGACATAATACGAACTTTTATTTTCGTAACTGTTATTGTATCCCGAAGATAATTGTCCGGTAATACTCTTTCAGAGTGACAAGTTCAGGGACATTATACAAAATGCTATTTTTTAAAACATGTCGATATTGTCTGTTTATAAAAAATAAAAAACACCTGATGTTATATTTGATAGCAGTATGCTCGATTACTGTTCAGCTTTTTTCGATATAAACTTATGGAACTTAAGTTGTATTTTTATTTTCGAGTTCAGAGGCACATAGGAACGCAAAATTTCAGGTATAATCTATGTATCATTTCGATTCAGTAATCATCCTTATCGACAATTACATGAAATGTTTTGTTTATCATGCGTGATAACCCATGTTGATAAAGGATTGTTAGAGACTCAGAATGGCGGAGCAAGTTACGCACACTTTGCATTGTGGGTATTTGCGTACACAATCGTGACGTCTGTGAAAACAACCCATATTTTTGGAAAAATGTCTTTGTCCAAATCAGTAATGTTGTTCTCCAGGAAAACAATTATTCAGAAAAAGAAGTAAAATTAGCTTTTCTAACAAAACACGTTGTTCTACGTAGACATAATAACAGACAATTTCTTTTAGCACAAAAATACCTTTTTTAAGGTAATAGAAGTTGTATAACTCTAAAATGTTACAATAAACTGACTCTCGACTACGACTGACTGCCTTACAAAAAAACTCAACATATAAATGAAGCTAATATGTTGTTTGAATTACACGCGCACGAGGACGCATGCAATTTCGTAATACTTTTGGACATTAGGAAAGCCTAACCAAGTATCAGCCAATCGTTTTTATAGCTATTCCTGAATGTTTACTTGTAATGAATTTGTTATCATACACAGCACGTGCTCACGTGAGTCACATTTACGACTCAGTAAAAAACGATGTTTTTCAACAACATATTAGACTGATATTAATATAATTATATTAATAAATACATTTAACGAAATAAAAATGAAATAAAAAGATTTATACAAAATTTATTCCTTAACACACACAATTAAACTACAGGGTCGTAACAATATATCAAACAAAATGTCGCTGGATATTTTTAGAAAATATTTCAAACGTGAAAAGTGACCTTGCTGACATATAAACTTACATACTGTTCCAACAGTCTCGCAACCGTCAATAACCCTGATATTCAGATCTCGCGGCAAAGAGATCTCGTTTTCAGCTTGATTTCAGAATGCCGAGGGGCCCTGAGTGGCCGAGTGGTCTAAAGTGCTCTCCGTTACGGATCACTGCAATCTCACCTCTGTCTGAGTGTGTTCGAGTCTAAGATTCGGCGAATGTGGATATGTGAGAAAGCTTGCCAGTAGCTTCTCGTGGGTCGGTGGTTCTTTCCGCGGATTTCCCGGTGTCTTCCTCCGCCATTAACACTGGCCGCCATATATAGCCTATCGTGTGCTGAAAATGGCGTTAAGCCCAAGAACAACAACAACAACAATCAGAATGCCGACATTGAGGTGAAGTCAACAGAAGCACAACAAAGTAAAGGTAAAATATACATACCTGAAAAATCCATTATTTATTATCTATGCGATCACTAGCAAAGCTGGGAGGGTACATATCATTGTACCCTTTCACTTGCATATATTCCTTAGTTACCAATATTTCGCTCTCCCCTCAATATTTGGACCTTATTTCACGTATACTTACGATAATTAGTAAATTTGGCTTATCTCCTGAAGAGCAGACAATTATTACCAAAAGTAGGTCAGTGTGATAATTTCGCACGGTGGAATGTTTTATTTTTCAGCATTTCCTTCATTATTAGCATAGGCGATATTTCAACTACAATAATGAAGATCAAGACGTTTATACGTATCAATAAATGTAACTCATTTGAGCAAAACTATTAGTCTGACCCAGTTGTTATGCTTGAGTGACTTTTGTATTTTAGCTTTCCGTTTGTTACACCCTCAATATCCTGTACGATATTTCACAAACACTCCGGATGATTAGAATTGAATTTGAAAGAATCTTGAATATATAAGATTAGAATTGAATTTGAAAGAATCTTGAATATATAAGAACTATGTCAATGCGATCTAATTATCACGCTTGAGCATCTTTATAAATTTTTGCTGCACACTCCTTTTACCAGCAATATCCTACAACCTATTTAACCTAACTTACGAAAATTGCAGAGAGGATGAATATCAAGGTAAGTAATCGTATCATATCAAAGCCCCACCCAATTTTCATGTTTCAGTGACTTTCACATTTTCGTTTCACCCTCACTATCTTGGACTCCATATCACCATTCCTCACAACATTCGGTACATAGAATGCATTTCAAGAAGAGTAACTCAGTCATAGCAAAAGCGGGTCACTGTGGACTAATTGTCAAGTATAAGTAATCCTGGTATTTCCATTTTATACCAGTCTGTATATTTTCGGTGTAAGAATGCAAATTTTTGTAGAATAATTTGTCTTTAGTATAATGTCAAATTGCGTTATTTTGTGGTCAGTGTGACATACAAACATTAAGATTGGTGTATTGGCTAGTCCCACAATAAATTCTTGACTGTGAGGGATAGAATATGCTTTGTTTGGGGCAGGAATTGAGTTTTGATTAGGACCCATTTGTTATCAGAAAGAATTGACAGAACACAAGAGTACGTTGTTAATGTGAGGTAAAGTCCAAAGTGAATGAACCAAAGAAGACTTTTAGGAAGTTGTGGTCCGTTTGGAACAGGTGTTATAGTGATACCTTCCAGAATATTTATTAATAAAGAAGGAATAGAACGAATTTTTTTTACTTCTATGGGACTGTTAAGGATTCTGGCGGGTAACACAGTAATCCTGATTGTCTAAGCTAAACGTGTGTGTGTGTGTGTGTGTGTGTGTGCGCGCGCGCTCCCATGGAATAAATACTCTCGTAGAACTAATCAGTCCACGTGTTTCTGCCAAAGGCGAAGGATTGATTTCGAGGGAACAGAGTTATAAAGTGTTATAAATCTTCAATTGGATAAGGGGTCTGAAAGAGATCCGAAATCAAAGAAGAACAAAGGGAATTTTCTGATGTTAAGTTAGCTAGGGCTTGGATAAAGACCGAGGTTAGTATTAACTGCATGTAATGTATGCTTACTGATGTAAGTTTATAATATTGTTGAATTTATTCGTTTTTAATTCATATTTCATATTTTCCTTGAGTTAGCAATAATAAGCGCAATTGTTATGATTTATGTTGTAAGATTGTCTTATACTATTTCGTAATATAAATGAGTTCATGTTTAGAGGATTGGTATGTAAAAGAAATAATGTAGTAAGATTTAATACATTTCTTCTGACGCAAATTGTGTGAATATGTAAATTATTTATCTTTAAAGATTTGAATAATTTATAATGATGATTGATTTTCCTACGTCTGGAAATCTGTGACAATGAGTTGCTAATTAGCAAATGAACCTGGTTAGAAAAAGGAGTAAAGTTAATGTGAAATTAAGTTGTGAATTATCTTCAACAGAGAATCGAGTTAACTTGTGGCTAGTTCGAATGGTAAATGTATAGCCACAGCGGAGTGAGATGGTTTATCAAAAGAGAGCTATGTCAAGTCCTCGCTAGGAATACAAGGGCGCTAGTAATATATAAATTCACGATCAATAGGATTGTATATCAATATTAGGTTGCAAATGACCGTATTAACTACTTCTGGTGATATTTGATATCTGACGCACGGATAAACTTACCATATAGTTATGCTGGATAAAATATGCCTTTTGAAGAAAAAAAAGAAAAGAAATAGTTCTTACCTAACTGCAGATTGGGAAAGAGGGCGCAGTCCACAACGAAGAGGTCAATAACGCGGAGAGGCTAGTAGTAGAAGAGATGGTAAGAATGAGAAATGTCGACCGATCACAAGCAGCTTTTTTGTGTGAAAGAATTGGAAGTACCAGATGATGCTGTCATGACGGCAATCTGAGTTCAATCTGTCCCTCGAGCATATGTTAAAATTTATTATGTCAGTAACGTAAGGGCTAAATGAAATTCGAATAATTTTGTAACTCTGTTTGAGAGGAAGCAATAGATTCACATGTCAGTTTGTTATATAACTGATTAAATTGTTGTATTTTACATAAGGGGATTTGTCCTATTTTATTCTGTATATTTGCTCATATGTCCTATTCTCGTGTCCCCTACATTCCCGCTGGCTAGATTTAGGATTTAAATTACTAAACAAAGATAACTTATTATCTTTATAAAAATGCACTTGAAAGTCATTAGAATGTTAATATACTTATCCGTAATCTACTACTGTCCTCTTTACAGCATTAGATAAAAGCAAACATTTTGTATCCTCAGAAAGAATACTCAGATTTCAGGATTGAAAGCAGAAGTATATTTTTACGGGGATAGGGAAAACTTGTAGTTGTCAGCCTTTCCTTTATGTGCCGGCTCCAATGTCATATTTCATACATGAATAATAATTTAAACACATTAAAGGTTATGAACAGCGTATGGTGTTGATCAACATTTCTCGATCAATGTTTATATTCTACGGTGACTGGAAGTGCCACAAAATATTTTTATAACTTCTTTAAACAAGATCATATCCTGTTTAAACTAAATTATATATTGTTTGAACGAAATATCTAGTTTAAACAAGATATAATTTTGTTTAAACAAAGTATTTTAAGTTTTACTTTGTTTAAGTAAAGTATTATCTTGTTCAAACAAGATATTACAAACTGTTAAATTATGAATTAATGGTTATATCAACGGGTTCTAGAGACAGATTATTTGAATACAAGGTTTTGGTTTAATAATCACCCTTGCATTGTCAGTGGTTTCCATCTGTAAGAAGTTAAATAAGACAATATTTCCAATGGAGATGAGTATAAACACAGGGGCATGAATAGGTACGGAAATAGAAATGTTGCTGCTATGCAAGTACATATGGTCTGGGGAGGATAGATTCATCTAGAGGACAAGTCCATGCAATTAATGAAAATCCAGAGTGGAACATTTTTAGCTTTATCAGTTATGGAGTTATTTTTCAATCAGATATATAATAATTGATTGTTTAAGAATACACTCACCTACTAAAGTTTCCTAGATAGCTATCTATCTACTCAGCTTTGTTAAGAATTAAGCAAACATACATACATACATACATACATACATACATACATACATACATACATACATACATACATACATGCATGCATGCATGCATGCATGCATGCATGCATGCATGCATGCATGCATGCATGCATACATACATACATACATACATACATACATACATACATACATACATACATACATACATACATACATACATACATACATACATACACAGACACAAATACATACACAGACACAAATACATACACAGACACACATACATACATACATACATACATACATACATACATACATACATACATACATACATACATACATACATACATACATACACACAGACAGACAGACAGACAGACAGACAGACAGACAGACAGACAGACAGACAGACAGAGACATAGGTTTTTAGAGGGTTTGCTTAAAAATGAAATGTTATGCAGCATGTAATTATATAAAAGGAAAGATATACTTTTTGTCTGAATAATTATCAGTGATGTATTTTTATATCCACATATCTTTGCATATATTGATATCATGCCTCCGTTCATTTATTTATATCTTATCCCGTCCAGTAGCGTACTAACAGGGGCGTAGGGTGGGGATGTGGTAGACGGGGCAGTTGTTCCTGGTGCCAGAGGTCTTGAGGCACCAAATTTGCTAAAAATAAATTCTTTCGAAAATCAAACCAAATTGTGAGTTTCTTACTCGAGAACCTAGATATTTCAGCACATTACATAACACACTCTAATAGCAAGAATTTGCAAACTCATTTCTGCTGCCAGCAAGTGCTCCATGAACAAATTGATTGCTCAAACTATCGACGCAGCCCAACACTTCTCTAATCCTCTTTCGTATCACAACAACGAGAGAGAGAGAGTATATATATATATATATATATATATATATATATATATATATATATATATATATATATATATATATATATATATATATATATATATATATATATATCAGTAATATCGCCATTACATAAATCAGTTAAACTAGACGTCTATCTTCAAATCCGTCAGACAACCATTAGTAGTTACATATTTATGAACAGGGGTATTGGGGATTTATATTTTTGTAAACAAACAATCCATAAATAAATAAAAAAATTATTAAAATTTTTGGTGTTTTTACATGCTTAACAGCAGTATGTTTGAGGTGAAATTAGTGAGACTAATGTGGACAGGATTGACATGCATAAGATTATACTTGATTGTTGTGTGTTAATGAGAGAAATTAAATGCCAGGAAAAGCCACCAAATGGCATTAAATTGCAGGATAATCGTTGACTTCTCTGTGTAAGATGACAGCGCTTTTCTAAACCACCTAACTGGTGGGAAGACAGTAGCCCCCTCCCAAGAACTCACCCACCCGGGTTTCGGCCATTCGGGTTTCGTATTCTGGCCCTTTGGGCCGTCATCGTGGAATTGAGCGCCATATACCCTTAAAACAGGCTCCGTTTACCTTTAATATGCCACTGCAGCTATCACTGTTTTCCTTGAAACATCAACCCCATCTACATCCACTGAATGATGAAGATATTTAGTGTATTAGTGTGCAGATTGATAATAATTTTCAAGTAAATTATTTGCTTATTTATTAAGCGACATTTATTTAGAATTCATTCTTTATTTCCGTAACGAGTACCATATTTATAAACAAAAATATCAGATTAATATAGACTCAATTCTTGTAATGGTTTCAATTTTACCGCTTGGGGTCAAGTGGTTTGCTTCCGCTGTGCCACTTTCATAGATTCAGGACAAATTATAGGGAAAGCAACGTTCCACGTGTCTCATTAACAATTTCAGCTATTTTTGAAATTGGGTTAACTGTAAGACTGACCGAAATAAAGAAATAATAACTAAAAAAGATAGTTTGATCTTTCATAACTTCCGGTGAATTCTTTTTTCGTAAATCGCTGAAGTGATCCGAATGATAACTATCGACATAAATTCGATATATGTTCCGTAGGACTGACTTCGAAGTTGCGAATGGGAGACATTTGTGTAAAATGGTTTATTTCGGCTCGTGGTAATGAATACATTATGTGTATCTGCGAATGCGAGGGTGAGGCTCTGGAAGTTTTATTTAGAATGCCGAGGGAAGTTGCACATGCACAGACAGAAAGGTTGGAGGCTTGGGCATTATTAAATAGGATGGTTAAAACAATAAACAAATTTCCTGCGCCACACGTCTGTGCTTCTCGGAGACATGATTATGTATCATACATCACTAGAAGTGAGATCAAATAAGGAGTCCTTGTTTTGAGAAAAAAAATATTTTTTGGACATTTGCACCTCATCTGAATCTCAAGCAAAACCTTTACGAAAGCTCAATGGCCTCCACTCAGTCTCTCGATTTAAACAGTGAGACTAAATGTTAACGTTTACAAAATTTGGTGTGAGAGGTGTCTCGATTTTTATTGATAAACTATTGGCTTCTATACGACAGCTTGTTCTGCAACAAATCTCTCAACATACGTTCTGCACAATAGGAACAGGAATAATTGACCTTGTTCCAACCGAATATATGTGCAGTGGAATCAAAAGTACAGCGTTTGGTAGACGTGTCCAGAAACAACAATAACAAATTTGCTGGCTTAATAAATTCAGTGACGTTAAAGGAAAAATGCAAAAATTCTGCAGTGATTCGAGTGACGCATTATGGAAATAGTTCATGTCATCATGCCATTTAGTTCTTCAAATATCACACAGAACAAGTGATTTGGTATTATTCAGCACTTCAAAGTCGTATACAAGGTGATTAATGCCGCTGCATAGCAAATGTAGGCAAGAAACAGGAAACGTACTCCATCCAGCATGAGGACGTGTGCAGAACAAGGACTAGTTATTTATTCCTAAGTTTGATTTACACTATGAACATGTAATACAAATTATAGACTTGGGCCACCAAAATACATTTCAATCACTAATGTTAGAAGGCAAGTTGTGTTACTGCCCCGAAATGGTCCGTTGATATATTGACACTCGGCTCGAAACGACATTCCAGAACAGCGAATACGTTACAGTTTGGTGCCGTCAGCGAGTGGATCAAAGCCTCCTAGTACAACATCTGTAAGAGAGCATTTTGAAGTCGTTCTTCTGGATACGGAACTACCACCAATCTCTATGTTGAGATCGTCGTGTACCCTTAATATAAATAGCAGCACCATCAGGGAAAATTCATCGTTTGTTATCGAGCGGAGACCATCTTAATTTGGTGCATCGATATACATCCATCCATAAATACATACATATACATACATACACATACATACATAGATATATATACACGTATACATGCATATATATATATATATATATATATATATATATATATATATATATATATATACACATAGATATACATATATAAAAATATACATATAGATATACTTACATACATACACACATATATATATATATATATATATAGATATATATATATATACATATATATATATACACATATACATATATACATACATATATACATATATACATACATATATACATATGTATATATGTATATATATATGTATATATGTATGTATATATGTATATATGTATGTATATATGTATATATGTATATATATATATATATATATATATATATATATCGTGACGGGAATATTTTAGCATCATCGCTCGTTGAACTCCTTCCGCCTTTCTTGTTTTCTTTACCAGTTAAAACCACAATTGATTACATTTTATGCCGCACTTCAGCGTAATGTGCGTGCCTGCGCAATCGCGTTAGAGTTTTTCCACGACATTTTTGTTGGTGTTACTGAAATGTTGATAGTCTTTCGGATACTCGCTAGTATCGGACTCATTTAACAGCGACGTCTTGCCCAGTTCCATGAAGGTGTCATCGCTGGTAAAGTACATAACTTACGAATCGGTGTTTGTGTGCAGCATCTTTGATGTTGTTAATATTAGGATACAACATTTTACATTTTAGTAAAAGTATTAATGTTAAGATTCTCTCTAAATCTTATTAAAAAAGGAATTTTTTAAAATTAAATTATGTTGAAAGCAATTTTGCACTAAGCTGTCGTGAGATTAAAATTTGATTTTTTTTCGAGCTGCATCTGTGCAGGTTTGGTAAAGATCACACTTGTGTGAGCAAGTACATTCGTGATTTAAAGTTTGTTGTCAACAAATTTTAGAATCTATGAAAAGCTGATGATAGGCAATCATGCAATTCACATGCACTTAAAAGTCAGCAAATTGATGATTCACGCGTTTCCTGTGGGAATGGGATGAGTTAGTTCTGATTTGATCGGATGACCGTGTATTAAAAGACAGCAACTTTGTGTAAAAATCAATCTGTTCGTTCAAGAATTAAAGAGACTTCTGTTTCCTTACAGCGATTCCCACCGTACCTCTCGTATCGCGATTTCCTCAAAAATGTAGTTACACTAGTATGCGCGACACCTTCTTAAGAGTCCGAACTCACACACACACACACACACACACACACACACACACACACACACACACATCTCTCCCTCTCTCTCTCTCTCACACACACACACACACACACATATCTCTCTCACACACACACACACACACACACCTCCTCTCTCTCTCTCACACACACACACACATACACACACACACAATGGGCCTAGTCAGTTAAGTCATGAGTAATTCCTTCTCATAGCAAGAAATGAGAAGAAGATTATCATAAAATATCTTATCATAACATTATCATTCCGCAGATTGATCTTATCATAGTAGAACTCCTGCAAGCAGCTTTGACAAGTCTAGTACTGTAGTGTAAACATAAATGAGTTTTGTCATCATTAGCTTAGCTTTTTATTCGCGTACAGCAGTGAGTACACCATTAAACTTTTTATGGAATTAGAATGCTGGGTCAGCAATGATCCTTCAAAGCTTTTCTCTTCATTTTTTCAGGACAAGCTCAACGTGACTCTGCAATTTTTCCACAGCTTTTCCAAACACAGCATTATTCATAAGATTGAAAACTTCTTTCTCAAACTAATTTATCGCCGGTTTCCTTAAATCCCGATTCGTTTGGATGTAGGTACCATCAAAGCGCTCGGGAGAAAAGTAGCATCCGACGAACTTTTGGAGGTTTCGTATATAACTAAAATGTTTCACTTAGTCTGAAGATTTGAAATGAGTTTAATGCATTCGCATCCGAAATCATCGATTTTTCACACATAAGAGGTCAACAAAAAGTGGAGCACCACCAATGCTTCATGTGCCAGCAGATAATTATAATGGCATTTGTGAAGCTCTTCAATTTGATATTTGTCGATTTCCTTAAAATACCCGTTGTCACTTATACTGTTTTACTCTTATATATCCATCGTTGTGGTATTGATCCATGCAAAAATGTCCTTCAGGCATGAGTTGTATTATTTCCTATTAATACAAGCTGGTCCGGTATTCAAGCTGGTTGTGTTAAGATAAATGATGTAACTGAGATAACGGGATCGTATCATCCACTAGCGGATTGTTTGAGCAAGCGTAGCGATGACTTGCCATGCCGGATTGCACGTTCAACACGGGCATATTCGGTATCAGTCAGCAATTCAAGCTTTTCTTTTTGAATTTGACAATAATACATTTCAGGCCATCCCAAGCGAATACAAGTAACGTGCAGGATGAAGCTTATATTGAGGCATGATTGTATTGAGTAACGCCTTAAATACATCCGCGATCAGCTGCGTGTCGTTGTGCAAGCACAGATAATAATAGTTGCCAAGGTTTCGACAACCAGACACAGACAATACATTGTTTACAATGCTCGTAGTCGTTGGCGGAAATACCTTCCCTATACAATGATGAACTGAATGCCTCAATCGGTGGTAACTAAGTTTCAGTAGACATTGTTCCAATCGCTCATGTAGTTGCAAGGATATACTCCTTTATTAGTAACCTGGCTGAGCTTCTCCGGTCGGTAGAGAAAGTTCTAATGTATCGATAAGTGATTGTAAATAGATCATTAACATTTTGCTGCAAGGATTCTCATGAATTTGTGCAGGCAAGAATTAGAAAACATTACTGATCGCTAAACTGTAGCTGCCTAATCCTAAACGTCGTGTACTTCTCCATGTTGTAAGGAATTACAATTACAAGAGCATTAGATGCAGCTGTGATCCCTTGTTTAGCCATGTGGCTGTCATAGTCGTGTTTCTTACGAAGTACAACGGGAGTTCGTATTTTGTTTCGATTTATTCGCAGATGGGATTACAGTAAGCGCTACTTGTGTGGCAGTGATCAGTTCCATACGTTGACTGAGAGGTTTAGCAGGGAGTCGCCGCAAAAAATATTGCGTGTGATATCACGGGTTATATTAATGTATACATGTGAAGAGAACTCTTGATGGATCCATTTCGCTGTAACATCGAGCGATTTAAGAAGCACTTGCTGTAAGGCCCGGTAACGATACACAATTGATGGCTCAGTAAGCCATCACCTCTAAAAACAGTGTAAATAAAACATCCTAAGACTTGTTAATGAGCTTAGTTGTTCTAAAGCTTCCACAGGAACGTTCAAACATTCAAAGTCCGCGGAAATGATATATGGGACCGTTATCTTTCTTTTCGACGCGACAAATTTGAGAATGTTCTTTTTGGGTTCTGGCATGATATTACGCTGTGAATTTTCACTGATTCCACTGCACTCAGTCATGGTCGTAAAGCAGTTATTGAGCGGTGAATACATTCAGTAAGGTCATCGCATAAACTTTTTCGTTACGTACTTGCTGTTCTTGTAAAACAACCGGGAAAAGTTCTCGATGCATATTGGTAACGACATCTAAATCGTGTAACAACAACATATTAACCTGCGTTCTCCCATATATTATTTTTGTACATGCGAATAAAAACCATTGTTCTATGAGTACACGTTAACAGCGATACCAGAGTAAGTATTTCAGATTTGATGAGTAAGTTTTTAGTAACCTGTACAGGAAATTCTATTTTGCCTAAATAATGTTCGCCGCCCATGTAGCGTCGGTATGTTCATGGTTGGTTCTTATTATCGCTTGCGACAAAATCGTCATTTTAAAACACCAATTGGCGACGTCTCTTACATTTATTACTGACCGCCACGGAACATACTTTGGTATTTCAATATAATTCGACCCGTGGAAAGGTTTAAACGAGGAAATATGCAGCTGAACTTCCACACATATGTCCACAGTCCATCCTGATCTTGCGTTTGTATATTTTGCGGACGTCCCGAGAATCTTTGTAAACGTTTTGTCGATTTCCTCATTAATGACTTCGGTGTCTTGTTCAATTTAGGATCATATAAGAACCACTATGAATCCATGGGCTTGTGATTTTAAATACACCATGATTGTCATAGTTAAGGGGCATAATCGAATGCACATAGAGAACAATGCCCATATAAACCTCGAGGTTCCTGCGTGATGTATTGATACGTTTCCTGGACGCATCTTTGATAGACGTTTCACCAGGTTTTTTCATGGCACGTTTTTGATAATTGCCCAATAATCTTAGAAATCACCACTCGTATTTTTGTGGCAGTCTCAGTGGCAATAGCAAATGCAATAAAACGACGTTCCTGTGCACTGACATTTACCTGTGCTATTTCAGCCTGTTTTTTAAGTGATAAAATCCTGGAATAAGTCCTAACATTGCAGGTATATCGGCTTTTCTCATTCCACGTGATATTCGTATCCCACGCTCTCGCACAATTAGTAGTATTGTTTTTACTTTACCTGCATTAGAAACAGCAATCGTTTCAGTTATAGCTATTATTTCATTGACGTCTGTCTCTTTTGTCCTTAATAGTATTGACGTCGTCAGGATTTTGTACAATAGTAGGTTCAGTGAGTCTTCCGATACCAGATATGACAGGTGCTCGAAAAACAATACGTCACGCTAGGAAATATGATTTACAATATTCGTGATTTTCGTTTTCCAAGGCACGTGCCATTACATTGATTGCTGTAAGGGTGCAAAGTTTGGAGAGATAATTTCTCTGTACATCCTTTCCAGGTCACGATGATACGTAAACATTAGCTTTGTTGAATGGGTTAGACTCGACATAAATTTTTGACTAAGAGAAGGAATCTGCTCTGTTTTGGGCATAAATCGAATTTTAATTACAGCTCGCTAGGTTAGCGGTTAGGGCAGATTTGAGGACAATGCTATGCAAGATGAAAAGCGGTAAAATGAAAAGAGTTGAGACACTTCTGGGACAATTTTATGTAGTCGCGCGCGCGCGCGCGCGTGTGTGTGTGTGTGTGTGTGTGTGTCTCCAAACAGAATTCAGTCCAAATATTTTAGCATGGATGGAAATTCTGATGATCTCCGATATCAGTAAAGTACTCTTCTCGTTAAGTCGTCCAAGTGACAAAGGGGGATGGAAATATGTGAAACCCAAAACCAAAAGAAAAGACAGATGGAAATCTCTGATGATATGCGAGCGAGCGTTAACATAAAGCACAAGGTTAATTTCAGTTACATGTGATGTGTTCATTGATGTAAGTTTGTAATTATTGTTGAATTGATTAATCTTAAATTCATTCTTTAGTTTTTCCTTAAGTTCAAAAATAATCGTGGTTATTATATGATTCGTGTATTGCAACATGTCATACAATATTTATTTCAATGAATGAGTTCGGGTTTAGTTGCTTTGTATGTAAAAGAAATCATGTAGTGTAAAATTCAGCGAATATGCAAGTTATCTATCTATGAGATTTTATCATTTATGCTGAGGACTTATTTTCTATGTTTGGAAATGTATGTTAGTGTGTAATAAAGTTGTGAGTTCTTTCCAACTGCTAATCGATGGATTATCATTAGAAACTTGTGTCAACTAATAGAATCAGTTGATAATTTTTAGCCACAGCGGGGTGTGATGGTTTAGCTAAAGTGGTTTAATTATGTCATAGACTTATTTGGAACTCGAGTGAAGATGTAAATTCACGTAAGAAAGGTAATAAATTTTTATTAGATATGAATTGACCATAGCTAGTTCTGGACAATTTTGATATACGATAAGTGATTAAAAGAGTGGGAATCTTGTTGATCGAAGAAGTATAACCCTTTTGCGTATGTATGTTGGGTACTATATTTTATTTTGAAGGATTGAAAATAGCTCCATACTTTTAGCACTCTAGAAAAGAGCCCAGTCTGCAACCAAGAGGTCGATCAGACGATGAAATTTGGTCAAGTCAGTATAACAGAAGGGCTAATTGAATTTCTCATAATTTTGTACTCTATTTCTGAGTGAATCATTTACATTTCATGTTCGATTTTATTTTGTTTTGTAATTGATTAAATTGTATTTTAAAAACAAGGCTCGTGTTATTCTATTTCATACATCTGCTTATATCTGTTATTCCATATTTCATTGTTTACTCGATCCGGGGTCTTTACCACCTCATGACAACTGTTTTCCAATGCTAATGTCATATATACAGCGAGACCCCTCAAAACCGAAAATCCGTTGGACTCTAAATAATTTTCAGTTTACTAACACTTATGCAGATGTGAAAACGTTTCTTTCTGAGCGCTTATGAGAGAGAGAGAGAGAGAGAGAGAGAGAGAGAGAGAGAGAGAGAGAGAGAGAGAGAGAGAGAGAGAGAGAGAGAGAGAGAGAGAGAGAGAGAGAATGCCTTTATTAATATTCTTTTAATATACATTTAATACATTCGCAAACCAGTCAAGCCAAGAGAATTCTGTCCTTGTTGCCATCCTTATTGATGTTATTATTGTCTGCACTGATAAAGAAACCGGCAACTTTAAAGACTTCTTTTATCGATCTCCATCATCAGAGCTTGAAAAGGGAGGTCACGTGCCTGCTTAATAAATCACGGATAATTTAAAAAAGCAAGCAAACAATGCTTATTGATCATATATCCAAATTAAAAGCATTAATCACACTTATATAATCAGCCGATAAACATAGTCTTTCTTAAATGGCTTACATACAAGCATTCAGTTACAAAACAAGCAACTAGTCTTACAAGCTGGCTCTTTTGTAAGATACCTACTCACGATTAAACCGATTGTCAACCCTAATCTGAGAGGCGCTTTGCAAGCAATGTTTAACATCTCGTGCCCTAGAGACATTTTCCGGTTCCTTTTCTCACAGATCAGACCTCTACATTATCTGTTAACTGTAATTAATCTGTTCTAGCATATGACAGGAATTTAGCAGCTAAGTTTCCGCTTTATTGGGGTTTTAAGGGTAAAATTTAAATTAGAGATATAATTTTTTTATCGGTATTCAGAGTTGATGGATTTCGAGCGACTGGGGAAAAACAGGATATTAGAGTTGTAAAAATTCTAGACTTATAAAAATCAGTCTTGGGAAGATTCCTGTATACAGACGTTTCGAAAGCTTTATCCAGTTGATGGACTTTTCCAGTCGTTGCATTTTATCTTCTGTACATAGGTTGGTATCTGAATAAAGAAGTTAGGCGGATATGTTGGTCCATCTTATGTTATGATAATTCGAAATTGTAAACTATGCTTTTGCACAAAAAGAATTTTCGTCTGTCTGGAATCATACAATTCGACTATAAGCCTTGACATAATTTCCGTTAGGTTGGTTTAAGCTCGAACTCCGTCAGGTTGGTTTCAGCTCAAAAACGAGCTCTGATGAGTACTGAGTATTGCACCAATTCAAACTTGGCCTGACTTTTTATGTTTATATCCAGCAACATCAAACGTGATGGAATGTTAGTATTTCAGATGTGGGTTTTGCTTCATTGGAGTTGGAAATTGCTTCGGTGAATTTTCCCATCGAATAAGCTGCTTCTTTTTGTGTGGCGTTGCAGATCGGTTCATTAAATGCCTTATCGAAATAGGGTGTAGATGCCATTTTTATATTGTAGTGATTAAATCATCTCTTTCATTAATGTGTTTACTGATTTCAATACTCATTGTTATATTCACTGTATTTACTACTCATTGCTATATCCAATGTATTTCCTACTCATTGAAATGGAATCGCACACTGGCGACATCAACGATTTTAAGCTTTCTTGCTTCGTGTCATTCATTATGTTTTTTCCATTATATTATGATATATATCGCGGTAATTGTTTTAATATAACAGGAAAAAATATCCGATTTGGATGTGCTTGCCCAGCAGTATTTCTTTGAGATTGTAATCATGCTGTTGATTATAAGCTGTTACATATAAATTTCTTAAAGTCAACAGACGCGTTTGGTTAGTTTAAATTTGCAACCCCAGATGAGCCCCTAGCGTGCAAAAGAACAAGATACCCCACCCCATTGGCTAAAAAAATATCAGAAAAATGAATAAGAGGGAACCTTGCAATATGAGTTTCGTGAATAGACTTTGATCCCATGGGTAAACTTTGCAGACCTCATCCCAGAATATCACATTTCCATAAAAAGAATACACAGATACATTTCCACAAAAAGAGGTAAAATTTCTCTTTTCCATAAGAATGGCATCTCGCAATAAAGAATGTTTTGAGAGTTAGCTGCGAAAACAACAACAATATACCCCCAACTCCAACCGTCAAAGGACAACACACACACACACACACACACACACACATCCGTATTTCCTTAGTAGTTATATAATTTTAATACTGCAGTTTGTTCATTTTCTATTACACGAGTATGTAACCTGTAAACCAGCATTTTATTGAAGATAAACAGTTGTAAAGTTAATATCAACGCTGTTGGAACATGGGCATGCTTAAAAACAATAACGGTCTGTTAAAAGGTATGGTTTAATGAAGTCAGGTGCACCTAACAAACAGAAATAGCATTGCTTTCATTAGAATAACAATGTTATTTGCCTCTAAGAAGGAAATGTAAAACTAATATTTTTTTGTAAATGCATAAGAAAGTTGAAATTTATTAAATTACTAAGTTTCAAGAAAAGTAGAGTTTAGAAATCTTGGATATATATATATATATATATATATATATATATATATATATATATATATATATATATATATATATATATATATATATATATATATATATATATAGTGTAAGTGTATACATGCGTTAGAGTGTACATGGGAATAGGGGTATTTATTTATTTATAGCTGTTATTTATAGATAAGTATAGGGCTATATCTTTAATAATTATTGAATTGTTGTACATGCGAAAGATTTGCTTCATTGCATGTATCAAACGTACCACCGTCAATGTTTATAACAAACCTTCTTGCTGATTGCCAATCGGTTAAATGCAAATAAAGATCATGCAAGATTTTTCATCATCTCCCATTTTTTGATATTCTTTATTAACAAAATCTTTTCGACGTACATTCTTTTAACAGGGGCTCCCGCATAATTATTTTCGGGTCAGGAGGGGGGGACATGAAGTGGTTAGCTATTCTATTTTAAGGATGTAGGCCAAAACATGTTTAGAGTTGATATTTGGGGTACAGGGGTAGGAGGAAGCAAGTGGCTCCATCTAGTTCTAATGTGCAGTGGCGTCACTAGGGATTTCGGGGGGGGGGGGGCGGGAATCGAAACGGACAACACCATTAGAGGTGGTGACACAAAAATGACTGACTATAAAATTTTTGAATGTTTTTGCAGGGAGGAGGTCCATGGGAGTGACACCACGTGTTGCCGCACATGACTGCCTATACAAGTTTTGAACTTTTGTGCGGGAAGGTGGTCCATGGAGGTGACACCATGAATACTGTACAGGGTGACACAAACCTTAGTGACACCACTGCAGGTGTGCGGGTTTCTATATTCTGTAATTGTAAGGAGAAGCTGAAATTGTTCCTGTAGTTTTAACAATAATGTTTATATACTTCGTGTATTAAATGGATGTTATCCTTTTCTACCGATAAAAGCATGTCTTCATATATTATTTAACTGCAATATTAATTTTATACACATTCAACTGTTGTGTAATTTAGCGTTTCAATGTATTTTTTTTTATTCATGATTTAGTATATTGATTAAAAAAGGATACTTTCTCCATCATACAGCCAAAAAACATGCTCACAGATTGACAGAATATATGTTTCATGAATTTATTTCTTCAAGTTAGTGACACCTTCACAACCATCAGCTTGTAACAGTTCCCCATTATCTGGAGTAGTAACACTTGACCATATTTGGAGTGACAACACTTGCTCTACGTCTGGTGAGAGAGAGTGGCGCTTATTGTATTTAGCGGAGAGGGAAGTGTTACGGACGGCTTGTAGTGTTAATCTACATTCTCCATGCGAATGTTTCGATTCTATTCATTGGTCAAGGGTGTTAAAGCTAGAACTCTGTACCCGATAATTAGCTTTTGAGAAAGTGAACTTGTTAAAATGCAAAATATAATATTTTTATGGAGTGCTTTTCTGGAACTAGAATTGTCGAGTAGAATGGTAGCAGCATTGAGAAGCAGAAATAAAGATGCAACCTCAAATACGTCTATGTTAGAGACAACGTTGTGGCGCTTAGAAGACGTAGAAATGGTAGAGACAACGTAACAAACAATACACTCCCATTTTCACTCTTGTAAGCTGAATACAGAAATAAAGCATCTTAAACTCTACAATCTACATTGAACTTTATATATATATATATATATATATATATATATATATATATATATATATATATGTATATATATATATATATATATATATATATATATATATATAAAAGCTTGATTTGTTTTAGTAGTCAAATACTACCGTGACAAACTTTAGTAGTGAAATACTATTTTGCTAACCTCAAGTTGTCAGACACTGTTAAACTTTCCATATACCTAATAATCACGTAAAAGACAGTATTATTGTTATGTCAATATAACGGTCCATTGCCTGGGTCCAGTTGGTGACGCGTGTCTCTTGTACAATGGTACAGCCGCCAAACAGATGGATGGGTAAAATTGGTAACCATTCTCCCGTTTACCTCAGGTCCGTCACCAAGCAACTACATCGCCAAGTTTACTGAAAATCAATTCACTTCTAAGCACTCCTAGTAGCTCCTCATTGCCTTTATCAGTTTAGATACTCTCGTCCCGTCTAGTTACCTAAAAATTAGAAAACTTTACTAATAATCTCTTTCACGACCTCTACCTAAATTAGTAATTACAGATGCGTTTTACGATATAAACTCTAGAACATTAACTGGTACATAATACAAGCCCATCCAAACGTTTGAATCCCAACATGCATGAAAGACACGTATATACATATTATTAATGAAGCCTAAAACACGCTGTTGTCAAAATCTAATACTTATTACATCATACCTTTAATTATTATTTTATTTACCGTTACATAGAGGATCTCAAATGGGTAATGGGCATCTGTATGGTGACGACGAGTCAATTGAAATTGTGTTGTCAAGCTTATATCAAATGGTTTGTACTTTGTCACGGAAGAAATTTGCAAATAGGTCCGGAAGGTAGACTGGAGAGAAGGTGTACATTGGCGTAAGTGGTGTACATTTGTTCCTTGATATTAGAATGTTAGTAATCTCGAATAGCTCTTGCAACTGGAACATAACAAAATAAAACTTAACATCACATTCGATTTATTTATTTATTTTATTTTAGCAACAAAGCTAAAAATATTTATGCGAAATTCAGTTAGCCGTTCTGTTATAAAAATGGAACAAATTTCTTCATATAATCCAGTGACTGTTTGAACTCAAATTGCTGGTATATCAGCATCATCTGATTCGGGTATTTT
Organism: Potamilus streckersoni; assembly: GCA_016746295.1. NCBI lineage: Eukaryota > Metazoa > Mollusca > Bivalvia > Unionida > Unionidae > Potamilus > Potamilus streckersoni. The sequence goes on from JAEAOA010002295.1 coordinate 660,587, forward strand.
CCAAATCTCTGTTGGTGATAAGTCTCTCTCTCTCTCTCTCTCTCTCTCTCTCTCTCTCTCTCTCTCTCTCTCTCTCTCTCTCTCTCTCTCTCTCTCTCTCTCTCTCTCTCTCTCTCTCTCTCTCACACATATTTGGTTCAACAACTGTCATAGTTGTAGGTTGTAGACTGCTCTTTTCTAATATGTAGTGCAAGTATATAGATATTTTTCCTTCAAGTAAATATAATATCCAACCTAAATGCGTGTCGGATTTTTACCCTTTTGCGATAACACTATTCTCACTCCTTTTACATCAGATATCGTCTAAAGTAATTCAACAAAGCAAAGCTATGGTCAGTTCGGATCATAATACACAACAAAAAAAACCCTATTACTATAAGTTAATGTATTTTCTAGCTTCTTTTCGCATTCCTACTTGAACCATGACATAATCAGGTCTCTTACATAAACCATCACACCTTGGTGTGGCTATAAATTACTTTTTTAACTATGATCGTCGACTACCATTCCTAATGATGATACCACCGATTTTTGATTGAAAAGAAATATATAACTTAAATACTCAATGAACTAATGGACTTCACTCTTGTTTTTGATAACTACATTACTTTGCGAATTAGCGATTCATTGACAGAGACTTTGTAAAATCATTTATTAACATACATGCTACACATCATTTATGAGAGGTACATTCTCACAATTCGTACTGGAGTAATGCATGAAATTCGTGCCATATATGATTTGGTATATATTACATACCAACCCATATATCAGAACACCTCTATATAAATGAGTCATAAGACATTTGAAACAAAGGTTTGCAAACCCTTAGCTTCCGAACTCACAGAAAAATTGATGTATGAACTTAAAACGAATAAACTCAGAAACAATTACAAACATGCATCAGTGCATACGTTGTGTGATTCAGACAATACCTTAATACCTTCCCCAACCATTGCTCGCTTATCATCAGAGAATTACCATCTCTTCAATGGTTCTGGGTCTCTCAAAATTACAAACTTTATCTGCCTTCCTCCCTGCAAGAAGTTCTTGCTTCGGTAAAACCATGGGATTTCGTCTGGGGAACACCACCATTTACAAAGCTAGCCAATCAAAATTAATTTCTCTAACTGCCAAAGATTTTAACATTACCATCGAAGTCACAATTATATCCTCTAGAATACCTTAATTGATGAACTCTTTCTGGACCGCCTTTAATATTAATCATTCTGGAAAATATCATGTTACGACACACGTTTCAAATGGTCCAAGAATCCCCCAAATGTTTGCTTTGGCTTGTCTCAACTGTGTCATTTCCGCTTTTTGACCTTACAATAACATTGGTCTCTTACATCTGTCTGACCGTTATCCGAGTAATTAAAATTTTTTATTTATGCCAGCAAACAAAACAGATAAACTATTACAATCTGCCAAGTTATTTCGAACCTAGCCGAAATGTACATTTTAATGGTTACGTTTCACGCTGACCACGAATTAATGTACTGCGAATTTATCTGCTACATTTATGCATCATTACATCTATTCTATATCTTTGCTCAGATTTGTTATTCCATCAATTGCACATTTTGAAGAGAAAGGACCAAAGAAAGGTATACGACATAATCTTTCTGCCAGTGCCATTAAAGAAATCGATAAGACGTGGTATATTTCCACTTCTTGCAGCTATACCAACATTAATAGCCGATGCAGCCCCAGCTGTTACAAACGCAGCTGCACTTGGTGCTGTTGGAACAGCTGCTGGAATGGCATTAAAGAAAGCAAAGGGTCTTAAAGAAAGCAACGGGTCAAGAAATAAAAACATTAAAAAAGGAAGAGGGTCTAAAGAGTCTAAGACTGCTAGGAACGTCAGAGGTGTTTTCATCAATTTCCAAACCAACCAAACAATACTGAAACTGATATTATTAATTTCGATAAAACGTCTTTTGTAATGTAACAAGAATGAGCATATAATAAAAAGGTTACTGCATTTGAATGGAAAATATGAACTCGTTTTTTTCGGATGGATATACTGCACTCCCAAGATCGTGCAGTATAGCCATCTGAAAAACTCGTTCGTATTTTCCCATACAAATGCAGTAACCTATAAATACGACGATGTTTTCATACTCTAAACTATCGTATCTCTCGTCGTATCTCGCTGATAGTAAAATATCCGATAAGGAGTTCATAGAGATAATAAAAACTTAAAATGAAGTATCTGCCGAAAAAAATAAAGGATACAATGGAGATTAAATTCCCGATTTGAAACAATAACAGTAATGATAATGTCAACGTCGAACGAGCTACTTCAACAGATCGTCACGAATACATCACCGTTGAAAATCAAAATGATATCGACGAGTTCATACAATCCTGAGTTTATCGTTAACTTTCCAACCGCAATTACAGCGTTAGAAATAGCGCTAGCACACCTTCGTGTGTATCATAGCTGTCTAAATATTAGATCAAAACTATTCGGTGGGTTACAACCAAATAATTCACTGGTATTTGCAAATAAAAATAAAGATGATGGAACTCCTGATTGGCAAGTTGATGGTATTCCCACGGGAAGTTGTCAAATAGAACAGATTAAAGAAGAATTTCAACGCAGAATTGAATTCATAATAGGTAAAGATTCTAAAATAGCTATCACTGTTTACGAACCAAAAGTAACAACGGCAATTACAAATAAAGTCTCCTGATTAATTTGTAGATATTTGTGAAAGTCCGATTAAATCAATATTAGCGTTGCCTGATACTCCTCTTGTTCATACAATCCTGTCAGGACCAAAATTTGAGAAATTAAAAAGAAGTGAAGAAAAATTTTTAAAACCCCCAGAATATCTATAAAAAAACTTTGTATGGTATTATGTTTTTGAATACAATCGAAGCAATAAAAGATATAACTTTACTGATCTCGATGGTAAAAAAATCCTGTCCTAGATAAATCAATATTTACTGTCGATAAAGATGCTACTACTCGATCTTTTGATGATGTTACTGTTGTTGATGAAGTAAGATTGTATTAAACCTGAGTACGATAAAACATTTAATCATTTAAAGAATGTTTTTTTTCGTTATCACAACATTATAACAATGACGTAAAGTAACAAATAATCGAAACAATATAACATTTAAATAAAGTTTTAGTTGATATATACATCGTATATAGAAGTATTGTATCATTTGCAACAACAAGATCATTTCCTAGAGAACCATACTATAAGCAAATATTTCTTAATCATTACAAAATAACAGAAATAGTTTTACAAACATTTATGATTCCAGAATTAAACTCCGACGAGATAAAGAAAAATTTCAATACTATTATTAACAAATATACTTAAATCATGGAGAAAAATAAATCTTCCAGCAGGTATTCTTAAACATAATAACGAGCCATACGGTGGAGGCGGCCATATCTCGCCTGTTATTGTCAACATAACATCAACAATCTCAGTCAATTTATTATGTGACGTAATTAATGACGGCTATCAAGTAGATATTGAAAGTTCCACTCAATCGCAACAAGGATATATATTATGTTCATTAAGTCGTCAATCCTCCCTTGGGCATTTATTGTATTTGAACCAATTAACCCCCGTTATCTGCTATTATCCAGAATAAATTTCAAACGTACTGACAAGACTGGATACGTTTTGGATTTGAGGAACGAGATTTTAAATATAAATCTGTATGTGAGTAAATAATCTTTGATATAATCAGGGGAATAAAAAAATAAATATTGATTAGATAATAAAAAAATCTGATTCAGAAAAATATTATATTCTTCTGATTCTAAAAATAAAATATTATAACAGAATTTTTTTAAACTGATATTTTTATAATCTGATAGGGTTAAAATGGTACTTAAAAGAATAAAAATTCTACCTAAAACAGAATCTGATGGGGTAAATGGTAGTTAAAATAATAATAATCCTACCAAAAACAGAATCTGATAGGATAAATGGGTAAATGGTACTTAAAATAATAAATTTGTATAAAAAACAGAATCTGATAGGGTAAATGGTACAAACGATAATAAAAATTGGTAAATTGTACTTAAGATAATAAAAACCCTACCAACGATTGAAAAATAAAGATATTATAATAACAAAAATAAATTCGATTCTGAAACAAATATTATTATAATAAAAACATAAATACTAAGATTTATCAATAATGAACATGCTATATGTTTATATGATGATCAGTTTTTAAACTGAGGCAATTGCACATACAAAAAAAAAAACGAGATAACTGTCAAGCAAAAGCTCTGTAGAGTAATTAAGCAGTTGTCATGCTTGTTGTACTGCGTCGAGTTATAGGGCTACGAAGATAAAAAAAAATATTCTTTCATCGTGGCAGTTATTTAGTAATTTAATTGTTGTCTGTAAGCAAATAGCTATTAGTGAAGCAGCAATTTGTAACAGAATGATATTTATACACCTTTTTGGCTCAGAAAAATATTAAATCACGTCGGCTTGTGCAAGTGCGTAAATATTACAAATCCGAGTTTTTTTTAGCTCTTACCTGTAATGTTACAAACGCAGTTCTATACATGTATTTTTACCTAGCAAAAAAAAAATATGCAGAAAATGGAATGTGCGATTATTATACAGTACATTTTATGAAGTGTTTTTGGAAATAAAGTAAATCTACGCTACAGTTTACAATAACTTATTTTATTCACTATGCCATGTGTGACATGTTATACTGGTCTGCATGGACTCTTCAGCTGTCGGACTTCATGTGTAGAATTATGACATGTCATGAAAGTTGTTTAGAAATGAAGTAAATCTACGATACAATTTTACAATAATTGTGATTTTATTTAGTATACTGGTCGTACAAAATGTGCCCGCTTATTCAGCATTAGGTAACTATATGATAATTTCTCGAACGTATATTTATAACTGAATGTCGTGGATTAGTGCTAGAATGCTGAATTCTGATACATAGGATTCTGGTTCGGTTCCCATAACATACATAATTGGTGAGTATGCTCTATATTGCCAAGTTTTCTTAAATAATGGACAGCTCCGCGCACCAAAGACTTCATATAACCTCTCGTCACATTAAACAATGCGGTTCGTCCGTTTTGCAGTTATCAAGTGGTTTGATTTGGTGGGGTGGGGGTAAGTGAATTCGCAATGCTTAGACAGTCCTCTGAATCTCCAAAATTTTGTTTCGTTTAGTGATGCGCTGGGTGATGAGTTTATGCAAGAAGCTCCCTAAAATAAACTGCAGTGTGTATTACCCAACAGGAGCATTTAGAAAGAATGTATGCCAAAAAGAAAATCCTAGTGGGGTGCCCCATCAGAGACACCAATGAAGGGTTCCATGAAAGGCACAAAGGCAATGAAGGTTCCTAATGGTGACCGCTTATTTTATTATCATTATTAAAATAAGTTCGTATAATAATAATAATAATAATAATAATAATAATAATAATAATAATAATAATAATAATAATAATATAAACAACAATATATGAAAGGCAAAGTTGGTCAATTTCCACCTTTAACCTTTCAGATTTCAAGGTCAAAGGTCAAAGTTCAAAGATCATGCTCAAAGGACAAAGTTCAAGATCAGAGATCAAGGTCAGGATGAAAGGGATCAAGGTCAATGTAAAAAGGTTCAAGGTCAAAAGTAAAAAGGTTCAATGTCAAGATTTTAAAAATTCAAGGTCAAGATTATAGATTAAGGTCTAAGACTTATAGGTCAATGTAGAAGAATTTTTAGAAATACTTTTTATACTTTTAATTTAGACATTTTTATATAATGAATTACGAAAATATTAATTATATTATTTCTGCTATTAAAAAAATTACAAGAGGACTCAATAAAGATGTCTGATAACCTTACTCCTCAGAAAATTGTGATTTTAATCATTATAACAATGAAAATTTGACAGCAAATATACGTTACCATCCGAATATAGATTCATAAAATTAATTTATCAATCTATGGTACAGCCACTGACAATTGTAACAGATAATCAGGTGAAGCTATTTACTCCCTTCCCCCTTCCTTGCACGTTGAATCGAAAAGATTAGATCCGAATTATCTCACGAGTATGAAAAATATTGTGAATAATCATGTAATGTAGTTAATAAAGATTATGTCCCTTGATTCTCTCAAGGGTGAAACAAGTCATCATAAAAATGAAAACAGTGACAGTGAAGGTGGACCAGCTACTGGCAATGGCTAAACAAAGCCCTTGGCAAAATTAAGAGTCAAACTATACAGTAAAAAGTATTGATTTATTCTGAATCAGATAATAATATTTACTCAGAATCAGATTTATTTAGTATTATATTTTTAGTTTTTAATTTTTTGTAGAATTTTCACAATTACAAGTAACATTAATATTCATTCAGATTATGTTTTTTTAATATGACTTATTATTTTAATTACCAATGACCACACCAAATCACTAAATTTGGCTGATAATTACGATTTTGAGTATCATTTACCCTATCAGATTATTGAAAGATCAGTATAAAAAAAGAAATTTTTTAATCATACATTTTTTTTCAGAATAAGTTTAAATACAGGCAACATATTACACAGCAACAAATGAAAAAACTCATTTTCTCTATCAGCCGTGATGAACTCGCAGGACAGAGTTACCTCGCTTCATTATCTGACATAATAGTGATGTATTCAAATATCAAACGCTGATCATATGTTACTGAAAATGCAGATTTGTATATTGTATTTGCGACAAGTTGTACCGAATAAGGATAAATGCATACATATCTGTCAGCTACATTTACCGATGGAAAAAAAAATATTTCTTGGCCTATCTCTACATTTAAACACTTAATAACTCTTCTTACAAACTTTTTACATTTTCAAGTATTTGACTTAACTGGTTTCGCCTGCATAGTCATGCGAGTTTACGGAAAATCTCCATCTGATTGTTTATACGTGGTTTGGAAGACATTTTTTTTTCTTCAGAAAAATATTAGGTTCCAATAGTAATATTACAACACATGCTTAATGCTGGAATTTTAATGTCGTTAAAAGTGAGTGAAGCAATTATATCGTATCGTCCGCTGTAACAAGTTTGGTTGCCAGAATCAGATAGACTTAATTTTAATTATGCTAGGAGATAATTTCCTGATCTTATCGAAGATATTGTAATTGCTGATACAGCGGAGAAAAACACATTTATAAGTAGTGCTTATTTATCAGACGGAACTAAATTAGGTACAATTGTGAGGTATACTGATGGCGATTCACTGCAGTTTACTAATTTAAGATCATCCGTGCTAGCGTACGTTTCGATAAATCTATTATCAATGATAAATGAATTTCCTCTTATTGCAGTCAGAGTCGTGACAGATTAATTTCCTATAAATAAAAAACATGTGGATTTGTTAAAACAATTACATATTGACAATTATGTATCATGGGACGAATAGAGAAAAAACGAGAAAGCATACTTTGTTTTTCTGAATCTGCTTACGTCGAAATTAAGGAAATATATTAATAAAAAAAGCAAATATCAGAATTGACACATGCCCTATCTATATATGTTCATGTGGCTAAATATAAGACTGTTTTTATTAATAGATGTGCTGCTTCAAGTAAAACAACTTGTGCGATTAAATTATTCCTGAACAACTATTCAGATATGATTGTTTTGACACAAACACATAAACTCGCCAAAGAAATAAAACAGTGAGGAATCAAATCTCCAACTTCTCATAGTTTCTTCAGATGGTGTGGATACATATGAACTCCTTAGCAATGGGGGAGAAATACATTCCTAAAATTATTATCTGGGTCAAGATATGCACAGTATCGCTAGAGGTATTAAAAATATTTCTTGATTGGTTATTGGCGAAATATACTGCAGTAATAATGTGGTGATCATGGTCAACCACCACCCATTGCTGAACAGTCTCCACACGAAAACATTTATAGATTATTTTGAGGAGATAACTGATGATCATAGAGCTACTGATGAACCGATGAAAGAGCTTACAAGGGTAATCAGACTATAGCCAGATAAACCAGTGTAAGATAATACGTAAAGTAATTCCAGAAACTCCTATGAATGATTTTTGGAATTTATGGAGACTAGCTGATTTGATAGTTGCAAGTATAAAGATAGTTCGTAATAAACTTCAACAACAGTTATGTTTGTTACATAAAGAAAAGTTTTCAAATCTACCTATACCATTGTGTTATCGCCCAGCAGATACACGAAGACAGAATATGGAAGTTGAGATTCCTTGTGGTGGAATACAAAATCTTGTGTAAAATGATAGTTTTAGTTTCTGTCAGTACTGTTGAGAGCGTACTAATGCCTGATTTAGTTAGAGACAAATCTCCGTGTATGTTAGGATATGTTATAACGATTCACTCGCCACAGGGATTAACTATTTCTGATACAAAAATCTGGATTGTAGATGATCGGATGAAATGGTCAAATTTAGTTTATCTTGCAGTGTTTCGAGTCAGAAAAATAACTCAACTGCACAGGGTTATCATGGATTACATAATAAACAAAGAAATCACTAATGACTTTGTCATCATCAAGAAAAAAATAGCGAGCTATAAGCAATGACTAAATATAAGCGCGACATTGATCTTGATGCTGAATTTATTATAACACTGAAACAACAACAGAATCATTGGGCTAATTGTAACGCAGTAATGTTGTAGGAATATTCAAATAATAAGTCTTGGTAGCATGCAAAATTGTTATGTTGACATGTCTTAAATGAAATTGATACAGCGGTGGTAATTTACAAAAGGGAATGCGTTGGTAATTTTATCTCTTTAGGAATTACTTGTAATTGTTTACATACAAATTCACGTTAAGGAGCAGCTGACTCTAGTCTAGATTGCAAGTCTATCTGTGGACTTTACCACGCATGAAATTTTAGGTAAGTTCACACTCAACATAGGATCAGTTGCTCTTTTTTTTTTACACCCTTCAAGTTCACCAGGTTTACATAAATATCTTATGGTTACATTACCTAGTACTGGTTGGAGGAATATTAACGTTGTTGTATTTGGCATATATTTCTTTGTAATTGCAAAGCAAGCTTCATAAAAAATGCATGAGTAATTTCATTATATTACGCAACTATCACACTTAGTCACCTTGCAACCCATTCATGGGATCTCTCCCTGGATTTAAAGTCTGTGGCTATTTTCCTTGCATATTGATATTGCAAATAACTGCTCAGCAAGTTATTAATTAAATCGTTCAATGATTTCCTGATCACGATGAGTTTCAGTTTGTCTTCGTCTGATTTAACATTGTTTTTTTGCATCAACGATGATACCACACCATGAAATTCCTTGCCATGAACCTATAATAGCTGTGTCTATCGCAAGGGTCCTCATTTATAAATTTGTTCAAATATAGAACAACTTCAGATGCTGTTTTTGTTGATACTGGTATTGCTTCTATATATCTACTTGCAACGTCAATGAGAGTTATCACCCATTTGTATGTGCGTGATTGATGTCTACCGGTTTTAATAGTAGTGTGTGGTAAAAAAAATCTGCTTGATGACATCAAAATATGCATAGTGAACTTTTCTAGGTGGTGGTAGATAAATTTGCCATATTGTCTGTCATGCTAACCAATCTGCAACAACGTAATGTAAGACATTTACTGCATCAGCAAGTTTACTAATCGCTGCTCTACCACTCCAATATCCTCTTGGGCTATAATAAACAGATTCCATTATAATAGTTATATAATTAATTACCAGCCCCTAGCACTAGTTTACCTTTCATAGCAGATTTTACTAGGAAGCTAGCAAGTTTCTATCTGAGATTTATTTTTTATGGAATTTAAGGCGTGATTCAACTTCACATCCGCAATATGTCATTGTTGTAAATCTTTACTTTTATATGCCATATCATGGACACACTCAATCAACCACATTTATTGGATACTCTCCTGGTCTTAATCATCAAGTCGGATATTAAGTCAAGTTCCAGGACCACAATAATTATATCCAGGATGTTTCTAACCAGGATACTTTGCCTATAGAGCTCCTGGTAATTTCTCTAACAAAGCAGTGATATCTCCACCTTTGACTGCAAAGACAAGAGGAATGAGTTTATACTTTTTGTGCCACATTTTACACATTTGCCTGTAATTGCACATCTTTTAATTTTTTTTGCTCTGCATCAAACAATATAATCTATATTTTTATTATACCTATATATATGGAAGGTATCATTCATTTCTCAGTGACATGAAAATAAGAACCAGTAAAGCATCATCCAGCGCTACCAAATTCTATCAGGTGTATAATATTAGGGCCATCTGGATCTGGTAAGACACAACTGTTGCCTAATCTGAGAAGTTATACTTGGTAGCAAGCATTATCTGTAGATGATAAACAATGTTATGACATACTTAAAGATTTTAATAAAAATGCTAAATTATTGGATGAGGACGGCAACAATATTATTGATTTTATCACTGATATTGATGAAGCCCCATCTGCAGATGACCTTGATGGATTTATTAATACCCTCAATAGTATATGATGATGTGATGCTGGACAATCAATCAAATCCAGCTCAGATATTTTCCAATGGCAGACTAAAAAATACTGACATAATTTATGTTACTCAGTGATATACACAAATACCTACAGAGACAACTGTAGGAGTCGATACACATACTCTGTGAAATATTCATCAAAGTTGTTGTTCATGGGATATGGATATAATCAAGTTCAAAAACTTGTTCTCAAAAGCAAAAGCTACCCCACATGGCTTTATCATGATAAATTTACATGCCCCCAGATTAGGTATCATGTAGGTCCTGATAAAATTTTTGGTTGAGAGACTTAATTACAGCAGCTAAGGAGGTAAACGACCAAAACTGAGTGACCCGGCAAGTAAACAGAACATGCCATAAAATAAAAACAGAGTAAAAGATAAAGTAACGAGATGAGCTAACACAATTAGAGAAACTATAGGTCAGTTAGAGTCTATTGTTTGATGTTATTGACCTTGAGATTTAAATTTCGTAGAAAGCTTTATCTTTTAAACAAAGACAATTTCAAGCAAGTGGTCTGTTCACCTCCTCTGCTGCTAGTATTGTAAGAACACAATACAGGTAAACTATCTTCCATACCTTTTATGGTGTTGATTTTATCTAGTTTACTCTATGCAGATAAAACATTCGTTCTAAGATAATGGCATAAGGAATGTTCGTATGAGAAGTTATCCAAGACTGAAGATATAAATTCAATTTATTGAGTTTTGAAGAAATTAAATGAGAAATATAGCCACTAAACTTTGGGAACTAGCTCAGTTGATTGCTGAGTAGCTCAGTACTAATCTCACTTATTGAATCTGTCTTATATAAGATGAAGATTCAGAAAACTCCAGCTGGAATCTGGTCTCTAGACTAGTAACTAGGTGTGAAATTATACAACTGTGCTGCTTTATATAATTCCCAATACAGTGCTCTGTGATGTGAGTTGACATATTTATTTCCAGTATGCAGATTTAAAACAGACATACACTTAGTATCTATTTATATGCCATTCTCATCCATGACAAGATAACAGAAATGATTCCAAAGAGACCAATTATTATTTGTCAGTGACTCTTATTCAGCCTTTTAGAACATTTTAGGCTGCTTCATTTTCATGTGCAAACCTCATCTTGGTCACCATGCCCTTTGTCTTGCACTGTATGAATGTTTTCAAAACATTTTGTTACCAATATTATGTTTATGCCTAAATTTGGAACTCAGTACTGTGCCATTTTCAAAATAGAAGAAACAGTGCAATTTCCTTGTGTAATGGAAATCTTATCCAGACCAAGCAAAGACTAACAAAAAATCCTTTATAAACCTATAGGCACTTTGTACATGTAATTGAAAATGAATAATTTCAATAAATAAATTAAATCCTCTCAAATGAACACAACTTGATTTTATGAAGACTTGTGTTAAGATATGGAATAAATAATTCTTAAGTAAGCAACTTTATATAGTTCCCGACCTGACCTTTGACAATATCCATTTTTTGGAAATACACTGTCATTCTAATGGAGTTTTCCATCAAATTCAAAATTAAGTTGCTTCTAAAACATTATTATTTTACAACTACTAGACCTTGAACTCAAATCTGTAAAAATGTTTACCTCAAAGTAATATATATCTTAATAAATAAATTAAAATCACAAACAAAAACTGGCTATGTAATATATTGTTTACAAAAACAAATGACAAAAACATGCAAGTTGTCAAGGAGGCAGGAACCCTCAATTACTGACCAATATCATGCTTACAGTATATATATATATATATATATATATATATATATATATATATATATATATATATATATATATATATATATATATATACACACACATAACATACCATATTCAGAGACAATTCTTTTAAATATGAAGGCATAGTTATTATGGATAGTTTTCTTGTTCATAATAAAAGTCAGCTATGATGCTGATTATATCAGATTAAAATATGGCATCAAGAGTGGAAAGAAACCAAATTCTATCAAAATCACATCACAAATATGGCTTCTAGAGTAGTAACAATCTTTGTCAATCAGATGCATGATTAACTCATTAATATGTATGCTTTTCACTTATTATCAATCTTCTGCCAGATGCTGCTATAAACATATATTCAAGTTTGATCAAAACTAGATCAGAAATCTAGCATGCTGAGTGGTAACAAGGTCTGCCAATGAGATACAACATTATCTCATTAATACTTGTGAATCTATTTCACAATCAAACACAAGTGATATCCACAACAACCAACCAAGTTTTATCAAAACTGAATCAGAAATCTGGCCTCTAGAACAGTCCAAATTTCCAATCAAATTTAATCTCATAATAATGTGTGAATCTTACACAGTATCAAACCCAGGCAAGATATGACAAAATCAGCTTAAATTTGAAGTAAAGATCAGAGGAGAAATATGGCTTCAAGAGGGGGTAACAAGTTCAGTCAGATGCAAATCACCTCATCATTATGCAAAGATTGGGATGATATAAGCTTTTACATTTCAAATTTGATAAAAATCTGAGAAATATAACTTCCTGATGGATAACAAGTTCATCCAACCTGATACAAGATCACTCATTAATAACAGTGGATTAATTTCATTAAGCTTGTGTGCAATCTTGATAAGAGAAGCATATATTCCAAGGTTCCAGAATGGTCACAACCTAAGCCAATCAGATCAAAGATTGTCTCATTAATACACATAAATTTCACTAATTACTGAACTCATATGAGACCTTAATGATTCAAGTACATCATATTCCAGGTCTGATCAAAGCCATATAAAAATATGGCTACAAGAGTGGTAACAAGGTTAGATGATTAGATGCAAGATCACTTTATTAATATATAAAAGGAATTTTTCACGTCAGTATCTTCATAAATACACTGCTGACTCCTCATTGCAGCTGGTGATGGAAATTGCATTGACATACACGAAATGCACAGCTGGTAATGGAAAGTGCATTGACATACACAAAATGCACAGCTGGTAATGGATATTGCATTGAGATACACAAAATGCACAGATGGTAATGAAAATTGCATTGACATACACAAAATGCACAGCTGGTAATGGAATTTGCAATGACATACACAAAATGCACAGCTGGTAATGGAATTTGCAATGACATACACAAAATGCACAGCTGGTAATGGAATTTGCATTGACATACACAAAATGCACAGCTGGTAATGGAAATTGCATTGACATACACAAAATGCAAAGCTGGTAATGAAATTTGCAATGACATACACAAAATGCACAGCTGGTAATGGAAATTGCATTGACATACACAAAATGCAAAGCTGGTAATGGAATTTGCAATGACATACACAAAATGCACAACTGGTAATGGAATTTGCATTGACATACACAAAATGCACAGCTGGTAATGGAAATTGCATTGACATACACAAAATGCACAGCTGGTAATGGAAATTGCATTGACATACACAAAATGCAAAGCTGGTAATGGAATTTGCAATGACATACACAAAATGCACAACTGGTAATGGAATTTGCATTGACATACACAAAATGCACAGCTGGTAATGTAAATTGCATTGACATACACAAAATGCACAGCTGGTAATTGATATTGCATTGACATACACAAAATGCATGGCTGGCAATGGAAATTGCATTGACATACACAAAATGCACAGCTGGTAATGGAAATTGCATTGAGATACACAAAATGCATGGCTGGTAATGGAATTTGCATTGACATACACAAGATGCATGGCTGGTAATGGAAATTGCATTGACATACACAAAATGCATGGCTGGTAATGGAAATTGCATTGACATACACAAAATGCACAGCTGGTAATTGATATCACATTGACATATACAAAATGCATGGCTGGTAATGGAAATTGCATTGACATACACAAAATGCATGGCTGGTAATGGAAATTGCATTGACATACACAAAATGCATGGCTGGTAATGGAAATTGAATTGACATACACAAAATGTACAGCTGGAAATGGATATTGCATTGACATACACAAAATGCACAGCTGGTAATGGATATTGCATTGACATACACAAAATGCATGGCTGGTGATGGATATTGCATTGACATACACAAAATGCACAGCTGGTAATGGAAATTGCATTGACCTACACAAAATGCATGGCTGGTGATGAAAATTGCATTGACATACACAAAATGCACAGCTGCTAATGAAAATAGCATTGACATACACAAAAGGCATGGCTGGTAATGAAAATTGCATTGACATACACAAAATGCATGGCTGGTGATGGAAATTGCATTGACATACACAAAAATGCATGGCTGGTGATGGAAATTGCATTGACATACACAAAATGCACAGCTGGGAATAGAAATTGCATTGACATACACAAAATGCATGGCTGGTGATGGAAATTGCATTGACATACACAAAATGCAACATATATGTCTAAAATGTTTCATTCCTATTATAACCAATTTTTCACTTTTATTAAATTGCATCAACTTCAGCAAAGTTTGAATACAATAAAAGTTGGCCTATTGCATGTACATAATTATTTGATAAATGTTTGGTCTTTCAAGCACAACTGTATCATTCATTGTCATGTACAGTCAAACCTGAAAATAGCAGCCACTCATGGGGAAAAGTCAAAACTGGCTGTTACCACTGTACACAATTTCACTTATTAAAATTGATTTTTGAACAAAAACCTGAATATCATCATCATCATAATTATTATTACATTATCAAGACTGTTTTATGTGCACTGAATGTGATATTAGGTCCATTGAACTGTTTGCTTAGCTCTAGCCCTCACTTTACAGAAACAGAGTGAGCCCTGAGGTGGCAAGGTCCATAGGAATTTCCAACATTGATGAGTCCTGTGGTGGGGACTTATAAAGATGTAAAAATGGAAGCAACTGAAAGTACAATATTCTGTAGATTTTTTTTTCCTTGATGTCAGGACTAGACCCATTATCTAGATATGTGTATTTACAAAGTAGGTGTGACAATATCCACTAAGATACAATTCTAACTGTAGGAAAAGGCCCAATGACATTCTACACCAGTAAAATCAATAAAGTTTCATGTGTACAACTATAAATTAATGCTAACTGATGACCTAATGAGGATAAGGAAGCATCCATATATTATATATCATATTAATTCAAAATTTTACCTGTAGAAAGGCTCAATGATGACATGTACAGGTAAGTTTAATGCACCTGTCTGTGAACACATGGTGCATGCAGAGCTATAGTATATGATGTTTTACCTGGAAATTAGTGAAAGATGAGCTAATAAAGCAATGAAGCATCCAGGTATAATATAATTTACAATAATACCTGTATTGTAAGGATGGTCAGTACATGTAAAATCATTGAAACTTGGTGCCCAGATGCTAAGAATACCTTGGTATAGAAATATAAATTGTGGATAAAGAACCTTGAAAAACCCTGAAAAGAACCACAGACAAGAAGCTACCAGTAAGCTTTCTCATGAACCCACAAAGACAGGTGAGATGGCAGTCATCCGTAACAGTGAGTGTTTTAGACCACTCTGGGCCCCTCCAAGCAAGAGCTATTAAATGTGAGTAGCAAGAAATTATTAAACAAAGAGCAACTTTGTTGGCATAGGGAGTTAGAAAATTTGAAAATATAGATGGTATATACTCTTTAAACTTGTAATGGGATACATGAAACTTTCAAAAGTTGATTCTGACTTTTGCATAGTATCTCAAAGTGAAAGTATGCTTCTTAGCATGAGTGCAAGTAGTAACTGTGATATACATGTACTTGGGATTTGGTGTTATTCATTGTACTAAAGAGAGATAACTCTGCTTCACTAACACTTAGGTGGGCAGATAATAGCTTTTAGCTAAAAGTGTTTTACCTGGGAGGGTTTTATTTGCAAGGTAGTAGTAATTTCCTAAGATATTAAGATTGGGTAACATAGTTAAAGAAAAGATACATTATCTTTACTGACATCTGAATAGACATTTCAATATTTGGATTTGACAGGACTAAAATTCCTCCATATAATATAAGAAAGTTGCAAGGCCTGAAATCACTAGGGGCTGCTGTCATATCCATAAATCTTTTATAATGCAACATGTTGCTATTATAATGAGATGCATTCTGGTTAAAATATAACAGCTATAACAAAATCTGGGGGCACTTAACTCAATCTTACAGAAACTGCAACTTGTAAAATTTGTTCTATTTGAATCTAATATTGTCAATCATTTTCAACATAATAACAAGACTATGCAATCTAAATTTTGTAGTAACCCCTGCTCATTCAATTACTGATTGCAAAATACCAGTAGGATTACACTGCCTTGATTTAAAAAAATTTAATCACCTAATAAACCTCTCATGCATACCTTAATTTTGATCAAAGCTTTAATGTATCATGATTTGAAAAGAAATAAGCTACTAGTTGTGCATGTGATCAAATTTCAAGCCTGTTTTTGTGATTTCTATCAAGATTAAAACCAAGAGTCCAAATTCAGTCACTATTCATTTATTATCATTTTGGAAAATTTGCTATCAAATAAGGTGTAATGGAATTATCTCCCTTGGGCTGAGTAACTGTGAACATCACCTTTTCAGATTACATTAATGATTGAAAACAAAGCACAAAAGTACCATAATTAAAGGATCCATTTAAGGAAACCTGGACAATTAAAGACAAAACAAGAAAGAACACTAACCAACAATAGAATTTAAAAAAGGTTAAGCCACATCTAAGGCACACTGAGGGTCATTGGACTTTGTTTCACAAGTGACAGAAAGCTGCAAACGAGTTTAGATGTTTATTTAGCAGATTCACATTTGAATAATCTGTATAGTAATCTGACTGTGTACTCAAGCCACTAAAACTGCATGACCCTATGTAACACCTTACTATCCACAAAATCTGCACTTATATTAACTAAAAAGGAGGGTATACTCAAAACTAGTTTAAAGAGATGAGCATATTCATTTGGTTCTGATGATAATTAGGCTGATGAGTGAATGATATTATACATACATAAAACAGTCTAATCAATCAAATAAATTTAATAATATATTTGCATGCTATAACTAGAAATGAGTTCAATGAATGTGGATGCCAATCACAACACCAGTGACCATGAAGGCTTGATGGATAAATGGATGTACAAATAGACAAAAGTAACACTATACTACTGTGTTATTCGGTAAAAAATTAAATTTAATGTTTGTATTATATCAAATTAGTACATCTCTTTACTCCATCCTAGTTCTTCCAGAATGGCAATTTACTCTGGTTCTGATGATGCAGTAGTCAAAGTTCAAAATACAAGATCATTTTTATAACCTTCAAAAATCCAATTTATTTTCAGAAATGGAAACAGAAATTACTGTGTAGTGGGTCGATGTAGGTGAAGAAGATGAGTGGAAGTGAAAGGAATGTACATGTAGTAATACCCATATAGCTTACTAACTTCAGGAAAATCTTGATTTACTGCAATGTAGTCGAGCTAGTTAAGTTTTGTTTTCACACAGGAGAGAATCTTATGCAACATCATGGAATCATTCACAGTCTGCATGTGCTGAAAGAATTGTTAGTTAAGTGAACTCAGTAGAGAGACTATCTGGTGGGGTTTTCATAGAAAGAATGATAAAATAAATCAACACATGTTGCTCTTTACATTAGGGCATAAAAATGAAATAAATATATACTATTATCTTTCACCAAAATAATTTGTTTATTGGCAAAAATGATTTAACAGACTTATTGGTCTCTCCAATATATTTGAAGGATCCTACAACAAAAAAAAAACAAATATCACACAGGTTAACACTTTCATAATTAATTCTCCTCTATGCCCATCTCCTCCAGGTACTGTTCATATGTTATAGAAGGCCCATGTTCTGCTTTATTATAGTATTTGGCCTGGATAAATCTCCTACCAGAATATCCACACACACCTGGTTCAGGTTTGTCCTGTAACAGAAAATGACACAAGTTAACCAGTAAAGAAAGTGATGGAATGACATGTTTACCCCACCCCCAAATCCCTCTGGAATTGGTGCAAATATAATATTTATTCAAATGATGATAATAATATTATTGGAACTCCAAATTTTCACTAATTTTAAATGTAAAATCTCAAAGGATATTGTTGGAATTAATATCATGTAAAGACAAGGCAACAAATGTTGAAGCATTAAAAACTTACTGCCACTCAGAGACTCATTAACAGTATTTTTAAATCCATGATCAGATATGTTATAAATATGAAGGTCCATGCCTCACACATCCTAACACACATTTCAGATATCATTTTTTATGCTGCATCAGCACATTATAATCTTCTCTCTTTTGCTACAATTTTCACATGGGCTAATAAGCTTTATGAAATAATCAATTTTGTTCACCAATCAAAGACTACCTTGCTCAACACCATGTTTTTACCATTTGATAACCCTCAACAGAAACCACCACTTTAATACGGCTAGTGTGTCTTTCTTTGTCAAAGATTAAACTTACAACTAAACTGACCTTTGCCACATACCTGTGGAGCATATTGAATTTCAAGGACAGTGTGAGTGTCAAAGCCTAAAACTAATCACAACTGAAAAGATCCTATGTTAAAAATAACTTAGAAGTCTTAATGTTTCTAAATTATACTATAAACCACAACCATATGGAGATATATTGTCTACTTCATTGCGTGATTCTGTCTAAAGTTAGCAAGTTAAAGGACAAAAAATATCTGAACAAGATGTGTCTCAGTGCACTTTATATATTTCAACTAGTCTTGTAAAGAGATTACAGACTACAAATAAACTGTAAAGATAGACAAATGTTATGCACAAAGTGAAATGTCACAAAACACCAACTTACCAGGTTGATAAAGACTCTAGGGTGACCTAGTGCTCCCCCACTGTGGCTAAAGACACTTCTCCCTTCAACAACCACAATAGGATCCTTTGCAACCAAATCAATGGCAAACTTCTTGTTGATCTACAATTATAATCAGAGTTGATATATGACTATTGTAGTTAGACATTTATAAAATTCTATTTCCTCATAATTATCAGCTGCAATAAGCATACACTGACATTACTAATTTAATATTTCAATCAATTTACTGAAAATATACAATTTCGATCCCCCATAAAACAACCTCAATACATTCATTACATCTCTGTTATAACATGACTCATTATAATATAATTCTGGAAATAACACCATACTATAATGGGCCCTGTGATCAAAAATTGTACCAATGTATAGCAATAACAGTGGAAAGAAACATGAAATTCAGTCCTGTATCTATATTTCCTTTTCAAAATACCACTGTCTGAATAAATTATGATACTGCCCGATATACCCCCGTTCTGTAGATTATGCTATTCTCATGGTAAACAGTAATGGATGCTAACTAATACTTAATGAAGCAGACCTGTAGTTAAATTACTGGTCCTTGACCTCATAAACAACTGAACCAGATAAACTCTGAGAATCTGAAATATATTTACAATAAAAAGTTGTGAATATGGTGAAATTAGTTTCTGAAATATGTTGGTGAATTCCCACATACAATTTCAGATTATCAAGCATAAGAATCATATTTTCAGAATTCCAACTGGTGTTTAGCTAGGGTATTCTGACATATAAAAAGGGGTCATGCTACCAGGCGAAGTAGGCAACTAAGTCACTTAAAATATGTAAACTTCTTCTGTTAGGAAAGTCACAATGACTTCGCCCTGTAATTCTTTTGTACATGAAGACTGAAAAAACGACCTTTTTGTGATGCTCCCTCGCTTGGTGGAAGTTAGTTCCAGTGTTAAGTTTTTGCTCAAGGCAAAATGATGATTTCAAACCATCAAATAGTTGGTGTTGATATAAATTGTGCTGACAAAAAAAATCTCACACATTTCACAGGCATGTATTGATAGCTGACTGAACATTACCCCTTTCCTGAGGAAGTTAGCAACTATTACTGCCAGATTGTAGCAAGTCAGCTTATCCTTTAATGATAAAAATATACATACTTGTGTTTCAAAACTTAAACTTATGTAAACAGCAATTTGTGTTTTAAGAATGGACTTGGTCACAGGAATATTTTAACTGCCTTGTGTACAATCCTATCATTGGAAAATAATAGTAGACATTGCCAAGTCTTGGAAGTACCACTTTATTAAATTTATTTTATTTTGTTATTGTTGTTGTTGTTGTTGGGCTCAATGCCAATTTTCAGCACACAATAGGCTATTCATGGTGGCCAGTATTAATGGTGGAGGAAGAAACCGGGAAATCATCGGAAAGAGCCACCAACCCACGAGAAGCTACTGGCAAGCTTTCTCACATATCCACATTCGCCGAATCCTAGACTCGAACCTATGCAGACAGAGGTGAGATGGCAGTGATCCTTAACGGACAGCGCTTTAGACCACTCGGCCACTCGGGGCCCCCTATTTTATTTTGTAGTTCAGCAACCTTGATATGGTGCAAATATTGTGTTTGGCTCCTTTAAAATAAAATCTGTATAGAAGTTGAAATGTTCCATTAGTATTGATTTGTTTGCTTGCAAAAAAATAGGCAAGCATATTCAGGAAAATATACAATTCATACAAAATACGAGTCTAAAATCACTTTATTGAAGAGTTGCTTTAAATGCTATTATGTAGGTCAGAAACATAAGGGACAAGGCTATGTTGTGTAATTTGAGAGACACTGTAAGGTTGAGGTTATAGTCTGAGTTCACTCATTTTGTGAAAATAAGAAGAAAAAAAAAAAAACAGCTCACAAACAGCAAAGCAAATAGTACTTAATCAATGCATAACCTTCCACCAAGCACGTAGACAAATAACAAAACCTTATATTTGCAATGCTATCACTGGAATGCTGTATCATGAGTGGTTACATGAAAAAAAACCTCTCTCTAAAACTACATGCACTTGCATGTTGGCTGTGTCAGTTTGGTTGAAAAAAAAGGGTTTAGTTCATTCATATCATGACTTTAATTCTTCAATGTGTCATCTATGAAGAGTTTAGGTAAAGTTTTATCGGCAACATAAAAAAATAGGATGAACAGTATCATCTAAAAGACGTGTGCATTTGCTCTCATGTACATTTCACAGGGGTTGTTTTTCAAACAGTTTAGAAATCTTTTAAACTGCCATATATATAATTTTTAGAAAGTAAAAGGAAATATTCTTGATTATGGGTAATTAATTAAGCATATATACTAACTTGCAATTACAAAACTGTAATCTAGATTCTCAGTTAAAATTGATTACAATGCATCGCTTATGTTGTTCTCTCTTTAAGTTATATTCCCAAAATACACTGTATATGAATATGAAAGTTTTTAAACATGCACCAAATGTGCATAATATAGATATCACTGAGAAAATTTTCTACTTGAAAATAAAGTATTGCCTAAAACCAATGTTAAATGCAAATATGCATACTGGGAAATAGTTGGCATAATTCAAATTAGAGAATGAAAACAACATGCATATTGTGTGTCTTGCTTTCTCCCACTTCTCAATGTTCTGTCCAAAAGGAGAAGGCACTTCTCACTAAAATTCAAGTCTAGCTAAACTACTGATACATATATTTTGTATTCACTGATTACATGAAACATACTGGGCAATTTTACTTATTTTTCTATCTTCCCTAGTATTTGATGATATATATGTCTGCATTGGCTGATGGATGAAACATTCACTCCCCTATAATATGAAGTTTAGGCAAATATTTATTAATGGTATCTTTCTTTGATAAAATCCCCACTACAAACTTAATTACCAATTTAAGTAGCTGGCCACTTCATCTTATAATGAGATAAAGGATGCAGGTATAATTAAGTTGTTATTAATCTGACATCTGCTATCAAATATGTATGACACAATGTGTATGTGATGATTTAGATTTTTAACACAGCTTTAACAATTTTTCAGTCATATTGCTACAATGTCTGCAGTGTGACAGTTTATAGTGATATCTAGTACTGGGGCATCATGCTGCAGACATGTGGCATGATGTCCCACCCAGTCCCATCTGACACCAGGCCAACCAGTCCTAACACTAACCTCTTAATGCTGAGCGCCATGTGAGGCATGTATGACATCATGACAGAATCAATTAAGAAATCAAGATGCTCCATATAACTAAGTCTTTCTATCAATTGTTTTTTCTTCAAAGTCCAAAAGAAAAATCAATCAATTTCACTCTAGTTTGTGCGAATTTAAGCATAATCACAAAGAGTGCTTGGCTTGTTTGTCTGAACTGTAGCAGAAGCACACAGAGTGCTTGATTTGTTTAACTCACAGCCAATATGGTTCACTAATGACTAACTCACACATGAACACCTGAATAGATTGACTCCATTTTTTTACAACAATGTGACAAAATTTTATAACAATACATTGTGTGAAAGCATATGATGCAGCCTCTCATGACAATTTACACTGAAAAACTTAATTTGTTGCCTTGACCTTTGACCTCATCATCCTCAATGGTGTATCTTTTAAGCTGGTGAATCGGTTATAAATGCAATTCTTATACATAGACATTTGAAATACTGCACAAGTCCTCCACCTCAAATATGCAAGAAAATGACCATTGTGACAGTTATTAGACCTTTTTTCTGAAAGCACCAACATTTATATCCCATTGCAAACATCAAAATTATGTCAGTGTATCCATGACAATAATTGATAGTACCATAAGATTCAAAATTTTAATTACTGGCCACCCACATAAAATAGAAACATCTGTTACTTGTAACCTTGGGGCCCCGAGTGGCCGAGTGGTCTAAAGCTCTGTCCGTTACGGATCACTGCCATCTCACCTCTGTCTGCGTGGGTTCAAGTCTGAGATTCGGCGAATGTGGATATGTGAGAAAGCTTGCCAGTAGCTTCTCGTGGGTCGGTGGTTCTTTCCGGTGATTTCCCGGTTTCTTCCTCCACCATTAATACTGGCCGCCATGAATAGCCTATCATGTGCTGAAAAATGGCGTTAAGCCCAACAACAACAACAACAACAACAACTTGTAACCTTGACCTTGGAGCTCTTTGGTCATCAATTTTTGGGGATATTCATTCCACCAAGTTGTATGCATCGGTAATACCAGATGACAATCCCCCTGATGAAAACAGGTAATTGTGTTTTTGAAAAATCTCAAATTAAAAGGTGACTCCGGATAGATGGGCAGATGAATAAGCAATTGCAACTACCTCTTGTTTATTGCAATATTCATCATAGAAGAAACAAAAATGAGTCTCCGATGAGAATATAGCATGTTCAACAAATGTTTAATGTAGAAAAAATACTGAGTTGGCATTTTTTTGGTGCTATGGTTCTGAACTTGCTGACAGATGTCAATCAAACATAGATTATCAGTGATCTTGGAGTGTGTATATAGTGATGTTTTATGGCATCTCAGCAGATAAAAAGCCTATATGAAGCTAATAAAAGGTCAAGTTCAAAAAAATGCAAAATTGAATTGCACAAATGTTTTAGATAAAACCTTTAAAATAAATGGATAATTAAGCATAAAATCAAAATATCAAACAAAAAACATACTGATGTCAAAATTCTACAAAATGCATACAAAGTATGATAAAGGTAACACAAGTAATATCCTAACATCAATGAAATTTCTTTTATAAAATTTATTCTTTCAAATATTCCAGGATTGTATCTGGTCCTTGTACAGTTTCTCAAAGCAGATCATGCAAAAATACTTTTGTCACAGTAGAAATCCAGATATCCAACAAATATGTGCATCACTGTCAGTGGACACTAGCAGAGCACACACTCAATCAAGTTTCAGAAGCTGTCATGGATCAAATTTGATCCCCTTACTACTCATAAAACCTCATAAAATTCCACACTGGGCCTAAACTCCCTAGATTATCACAAGAAGGAAATCAATTAACAGCTTGTTGTGTACACATCTTAATCTTAAGCTGATTATCATCACTGCACTGGGCACAAAAACTGTTGGAACTGTTCCTGTCCACAGTAGACTAGTTCTGGCTGGTATCTGTAATGCTTGGATATAATGTGTTAAACATACAGGTTGATTTCAAAAAGCAGTAGATTTTAACCACTACATGTGATAGATGGCCTTAAAAATAACATTTGTGTCCTACCATTAAATAACATACAGGTTAAACTGCCAGTGAGCACTAATTATATGTAAAACAGGCAATCTACTGCCCATGTCAGAGGATGCATATTTCATTTTGTACACAAAATTTACAGCTTTCTATCAAAGAATGTTAAATAGATGATCTTTATAAGAGTAAGTGGCACACATGGGGATTCATATTAATCAATTACAAGTCTTTAAAAAAAATTTAAAATAAAATTCTGCATTGTTTCAGTGAGCTTGAAGTTTTCAAAGGCAAATCAGTTTTTCTTTTTAACAAGCCTGATGGGTACCTTACCTCAAATACATGAGGGGCTTAATCTGAAATAAAAGAGGTTCTGGGTTTCTGGTTTTTAGCATCAATTACTGCTTCAAGTTTTCATATTTTCAGCTTTAAAAAGCAGCTAACAACCTAATATGTACAATGATGGATACAATTTTCAAAATATAGAATGCAACTGAAAACCCCAGACAGTTCTGTCAACTTATGTTTATTCAAAACATTATCAAACAATTAGAAAATGTTTTATCCAGTGGAATCTGCTGCTAATTTTGATAATGAAGGAAGAGCAATCTGACCTTGCCCATTTTCATTGTCAAAGTCTCTTTCATAGACAGGGTACAACTTTGTCATTGTAATCACTGTTCCTGTCTGTTGCAATAATAATAAGCCCAATTTTCATGGCTCCTGCAATTTTAAATGATATACCTTCTGCTCAACACTTAACAATATTATATGATTTTGCTCTTGCACATGCATATTTTCTACAATTTTGGCATAAGGTAGCATCTGTTTGAACAAAGGACCAAAGTTGTATTCTACCACTAGAGGTAGTCAGATTCTATTATGAACTCGGTAAAAAATGCCATTGCATTTATAAAATTCATTTACACAATTTAGTTCTTGCAAAACAGAAGTTACCTTAGTACTGAAGTTAGCAAAATGAGCTAATTCAAAGCGTCTTTGTTTTACATTATGATCAATACTAAAATCCTTTCCACACAGCCTGCAATAGGAGTGAAGCTACCCTAGAATGGAACACTGCATTGTGTAATTAATGTATTCATCATTGAGTCTGGGTTTTTTTCTGGGTTTTTTTTTCTAATCCATCTGTGAAACTGCCAAATACATACAGAACGGTTCTGTACCTCATATGATTTTTAACAAAGAATATGGGAACAAAGATTAAAAATTAGAAAACCAGTCTGTTCTGTCCCAAGCTTGACAGATGATATAAATATAAACCGAGGTCAAAAGTTTGAAAGTACAAACCGGCATGTTTCTTGGAAATAGGGCAGTTGCTACAAATAGAACATAACACTGTTAGGAAAGTCACCGCTGGTCTACAGACAAGTGGTTTTTTTTATGTCATAGTTACACATAAGCCATCTTTTCTAGAATACATTCTGTGTGATTAGTGGGATGTTAATAAAAATGAGAAAACAAATTATTAATTTTTTGGGGATGGGGATATACCAAAAAGCGTAATCCAAATACATATACAATATGTGTAAGGCATAATTTAGAGAAAAAAGCTTAATGATTATGCCCAAAGTGTTAAGGTTGGCATGTATGCTACTCACCTATAGTGGGTTTGATGTTCTCATGTTTGTTTGTGGAGTGTTCAGTCTCCACATATTTTTGTCAAATGCAACAAACACACTGATTTATATAACAATTTCAATTCAATATATAAAATCTGTC
The DNA here is from genome assembly GCA_016746295.1 of Potamilus streckersoni. Lineage (NCBI taxonomy): Eukaryota > Metazoa > Mollusca > Bivalvia > Unionida > Unionidae > Potamilus > Potamilus streckersoni. Next base: position 686,969 of record JAEAOA010002295.1, read on the forward strand.
CTTTCATTACCCTTTATGGCAATGTAACTAGGCAGCCAGGAGTACACTCTATATTTCCATGATTGTATGAGAATCTCATGTTTCTCTGAGATTATTAACATTTCTCAAATAAAAATTCTGTAAGAATTTTATTGTAGAAAGGGGGTCTGAAAAGATGTAAACTTCTAAGTATATTGTTGTGATATACTAACGACCCATGAATCATCGTACATTTTGTTATCTACCAACCTTCCAACCTGAGACATTATTTATCAGTGTTCTCTAGTGTGTGACAGGAACACCCAAACTGTTTCAATATATCACATATACAAATTCATATTGTTATACACTTTACACTTATGCCCAATTCTGATGAAATTTTCAAATCATGCTTAATAGTGCTGTTGAAATACCTTTGGAAATTGTTATAATGCAAAGCTTTGATTTTAATGACACTTGTATGCTTAGGACAATACAATAACGGGTGGGTGCTGGGGTGGGGTGGGGTGAGATTGCACAGAATATGCATTATTTTTTCTCAGTGGGGGGCAATGACTCTTGCCTGGGAAACCATTTTGTCCAGTGCAAACTTGTGTCAGCTAAAGCTATGCTAATAACTAGAAGGAGCACTGTATGTATGTTGCAGACTAAGTCATTTATATATATAGTAATTTGTTTAATCAATTGATTTAAATGGGAATGCTTTACAACAGATTACAAGGCTCTTGTAAACTTTGCTGAACCAACATCAATATAAGAAGAATTTTGCTCTGCCTAATGAATTATACCTACCAATTTGTCTTTGCCTATAAACCTCATTCTTCTAATATCATCCTTATTCCAGACCTATAACAGAAAGTAGAAATCTGCAATCAAAGATTGTAAATGTCCTTCAAGTCATTTATTTATATTTACAAAGTACATGAACATGTTATATTCTTGAATTTCATTTATGTGCATTCTAACTTCTTCATTGGCACTAAAGATTTTTCATGTGTTATGTTAATCTAATTTCTACAGTCTTTGATGTTGCCAAAACATGAACCTCCAGAAGGAGAGGAAAATTCTCCCTGCAGCAGTATCTAAAATGTCTTCCATCACTGTATAAAAACTCACAGTTCTTGTTACAAAAAAAAGAAAATAAAATTTAACAAACAAACTTTTGAGATCCAATGATACAAACTATCTGTATCCATACTGGTAATGGTGTTTGATTATTAGTACAATCTACCAACCTTATGCTTGCTGGCTACATCTATGGCATTTCTAAGAAATTTGTTAAGTGCCCTAGAAACTTGGTAATTCTGGCACTAAACAAGGTGTGCACATTGCATTTTATTCTTGCTGACTCACAACAAAACATTTTTTTTTTAAAAACAAGGTTCAGTTATCTCATAAAACAACTTTCATCATTGATTCAAAAACAGATAGTTTCAATTGTTCTATCAGTAAAATACTGATGCCATGATTTCATTGCAAGTAATAGTGAAACTTCTCACCCTTAAGGAAATCCCTGAGTGCCAATTCAGGAATTTAAAGCTCACTTGCAAACTTTGGAACTCATGTCTTCATAGTGAAACATATCTGTGAAACAAAGTTTTATTTCACTAAGTACTTTCACCAAGTACTCATTTTGCTTGGTTGCCTTGCTATCTTTTATCACATCTGTGACTGAGTAGGCAAAATTAAAGGTAGTTTAGTCATATTACATAATAATAGTTAGAAGATTGTTCAATTAATGAATTGAAATAAATTGATCTCACACAGAACCTTGAAACCTTGCTCAGAAACAGCAGATATGATTTACATGCCTTTGAACTTTTCTTTTATTCCAATTCCTTTGATTTTATAAAAGAATGTAATTTACATAATACAAAGTAGGTCTGCTTTTATTTGAGTGTCACAATACAACAAATGGTAGATACTTAAGTAGGTTTTCATGTAAACATTTGCAGACATAGCTGTGACAGCAGAGTGACATTTTCCAGAATTGGATTAAAAAAGGCATATTAAATTTAAGATGCTTACACCTAAACTGAATTGAATGATAGAACTAAAACAAAATTTTCACTTTTAAAAACTAATTTAATTGGTATTTATCCAATATATTTTCCATATATATATTTATCCAAAATATTTTCATTTATCAAAATTTTTAAAATATTGTTATTTACAGCAATCTGAGAAATGTTGTTTGGAAAGAATATTTAACAAAACAAATGACATGCTATTAAAAGCTGAGAATTTATTTTTCCTGGAAATATAAGTGCTCATCTAAACTCTTGGACAAAGACATTTATTGAAAATTATTCAGAATTCTAAAGCTGGAATATAAATTCTTGATTCATAAAATTCAACAAGGAACTGTTGACACAACATCACAAAACATGTTATAGAAGACATCATCGCCTTCCATTTTGGAACTTCATTGCAATTCCAACTTTGATTCATTTAGAAGTTTTTAATGATAGAATTTATACTATTCATTCTGGGATTACTTTCTGGACTAGACTCACAAACCATTAAGTCCTTTTTCAGTTTTACCTTGTTTTCTAGGGAAATAAATTATTTTGTTAAAATTCAGAAAGCTTGTTGGCTTCACTCTTTTCTTTATTACTTTTAAATGAGCCTAGACAGAAAGAAATAAAATAAGGTTGCCTTTAAAAATTTTCATCACAATCTTATTTGTGTTTAACAAATAGGGCCCAGCTTTGGGGTTATTTTTTAATTAATAAAATGGGCTCCACACATGACCCAATGGTAAAAGTTGGTTTATGAGAAAGTCAATGGCACTGTGAAAAATCTGAAGTCTCAATGAGTTTTTAGTATGTTGCCTGGTTTTATTTTATTTTGTATCAATGGTAATAGAAATGGGTATCCACTTTATTGAGGTGATGTTTCTTCTTTAACAAGTTTAATACAACTTATAAATTGATATATTGTGCAGAAATAGTTTTACAAACACTTAAAACAGTTTATTGATAGTCCAAAATTTGTGATATAGATTTCATGTAAATGAATATGGGGTTGGGCATACAGTACATGTATACATCAGATGATTCCTGACATATTTGACAAACTATAGCTTTCATTCTATGTCCTACTCAAAATTTACTTTATAACAAGTTTTTCACCACAATCATGAGTTTTATGCTCTATTAATTTTCATGAAATTATGTGTGACCATGTTTATCTGAAAACTGATTTTCAGAAAGTAGCAATGTGCAAGCAAGAAGGGGATAACTATAATATTCTCTTGAAAATAAACATTAGGCCCAGAGATTAAAATAGTAATTTGTTTACAACATTCCCTGTGTGAAAGTGATTGCATGGGATTATTTGTTTTTGTGTCAAGTAAAAACTTCAAAGCTTACATAATTTTAGTTTTAGCGAGCATTTTAAGGTAAGTAAAGGCACAAACAAATATTGCATTTTATCCTCTTATTCAGCCAAATATTCACTTTACACATACAGTTTTAGAAAGACCAATGCTTTTACCATTTTCTAAGATATTTGTGAAAATTGTAGCTGATGCGCTTTGCCTGAAATTGCACTTTGAATTATGTGGGTCAGACATGTAATCCAAATTGGAAGATGCATTGCCAACATGACTTAAGTAGTAACAAGTGACATCATACTAAAGACTTGAAAATATGTTACACAACAAATTTATATCAATGTTGTGACTAAAACAGGTACACCAAACAGCAAATTCATAACTTTTCAAACAAGAGATATGTAACTTTAATTGGAAAGATCATCAGCTTGTGAGGCATAAACTTTTGGTCGCTACTTTGTCAATTTTCAGCACCATCCTACATTGTGATAAATACATCTTAACCCCTTGCCATCTTGATGAAGTCTTGTTAATTTCACAATTTGTAATATGCTACTCAGTTTTCTAAGGATCAAATATCCATGATAATGAAACAATGTATAGCAAGTTGCATTTTACATTTTTTATTCAGCCTGATTGCGCTTATATTTTGGAGTAAATCAAAGTTACATGAATCCTAATGCACAATCAAAGACAATTTACTCCAAAATACCATAAGTAGAAAAATAATCTGATTACACATTTTAAATATCTTTTTATTTAATAACTTGTACAGTCGAACCCACTTATCTCAACCTCGGTTACCTCTCCAACCCTATTATGTAGATGTTTTTGAAGTGAACCGCCAAATTCTCTCTTTGTCTTCACTTTTTCTCATCAGTTATGTTGATTCTTTTATGTCGCTGAACCCTAATATCTTGAGCACAAAAAAGGGACAAATTTGCCAATCAACGTCGGTTATCTCAATCCCCATGACCAATCGCCGGTGATTTTTTTTCCCCTTATTGGTGACAAATTCCTTATCAGTTATGATGTTGTTTTTTCGAGTCTTTTCAACATAAAAATGTTTTATTCACATCTTTTCTACCTAAAATTGTTTGACAAGGTCCCCCTTTCCTGTCGTAGACTAAAATAACTGACTATTTCTGAAATAATCGTCTCCGTTTACGTGACATGATGTTGTTTGGTAATTATTTATTCAGATGTTGTTAACTGTATGCTATTTAATTATGCAGACGAAACATTTGTTGAGGGGATGAAATGCCTTTGTAAGGAAGCAACAAATGTGTTATCCCATGATTTTTCGGTCTTTGTCTGGTACCCTGCCTTGTTCTATTTTTAGCAACAAATGTGTTATCCCATGATTTTTCGGTCTTTGTCTGGTACCCTGCCTTGTTCTATTTTTAGCCAATGCTGACCTTGTGATCTTGACAATTTCGTCCTGTTATAAACATCAATGTTGCAACTACAAGACAGATAAAACATTTTTTTCTGTATTTAAACAAGATGCCATGTGTTTTTAAAGGCAGCAATTGTCACGTGATTCATGAATAGTAGTCAGGTACCCTAACGTTTTTACATTTATTGACACTAAGTGAGAGAAGATACATATGCAGATTTGACCTGAACAATTGCACCTCACGGCCATTAGAATTTGTAAACTTGACAATTATTGTTAATAGTAATAGTCACTAATTGTGGAAGTGAACAAGCTCAACGTCTTACAAAGGGAAACCATAAAGGCTATCAAACCATTTTCCCAGCTGACTTCTGTATTGTACATCAATACTGCCACTTCTCAGATGTTACTACTATTAATAAGTGTAATCTTAACGATTTTCAATGGCTAAACCAGACATGATAAAACGCAGTAAGGATAATCAGATTATGCATACTTACCTTTTTGTATGGATTAAAATTTGAGTCTTTTTCCACTTTATGGAATAAATGTGGCTTCTCCTGAGGTGTAAATGATATAATATTAACCTTAATGGCACATACTTTAGTTAACACTTCTTTCAAGAACGAAAACCTGACATCAGGAAACAGAAATCGGATTACTTAACACACTCTATGAATGGTAAATGACTCACAAATTTAATTTTGACACTGGTTAGCTTTTTGTAAAAACGAACTACATCCTGCATGTTTTTTTGTGATTTGTGAGAGATCTTTGTGTTTGCAATGTTGGAGAATATAATAAAGGTTTGTATCGAGAATCAATGGTGGTTTGTATTGTATACTGGTAAATCTCTGCTGTTAGTTGGTGCACATATACCTTTTGTTGTTAACAAAGATGTATATTTTATAGCATGCCGATCGCTTCAAAAAAAAATCGCGAGCAACGCTGTTGTGTAAAAAAAAAATCCAAAAATATGTGCAAGTACATTTTCATTTATTAACGCACATCATGTACATAATGAAATTATAGGCACATGTTATTATATTGACGCCAAATTTGTTTTCGTTTATCTCGATCATGGGTTATCTCTATGCTTTTTGGCAAACTCCTAGGCCAGCGACATAACCGGGTTAAACTGTATAAATTTATTAAATACGTTTACATTAATTTAAAGTATTTAAAAAATTGTTTCCATATTTTTAATTTTTGCAACGTCCTCTTTTCTGAGGAGAAATTTGTTAATTTCCAATGGTTGGAAAGTCTGACAACTGGTTAGTTTTGGATTTCAATTTGTGGACAGCTCCTGGCATAATATTTTAGGGTTTATTGAGGAAAAAAATATAATTATATAATAATGAGACCATGATAAATCCAATGAAGTTAATATTACACCTTGAAAATGCCTTTTTCAAAATACCTTGCGCATAGCTACAAAGCTCATTTTTAGAATTGCAAAAACCCACTCATTTGGAGAAATCATGTAAAGTAGCATAAAAGAAACAGTTTAAACATTTGTATCATTCTTTCATGCATCTCCATGCAAAGATGGTACTTCGTTATTCATGTTCTATGGTATTCGCTTACCTCCTTACCCACGTTCCTTCCACCGATTTAAAAAAAAACTAACATCAATGATATAATGCATAAATAACATTGTCATTTCATTCATCAATTTATAAATTCTAACCTGGTTTTCTTTTGGGGATCCCAAACACTATCAACTTGTTGATGCTTTTCATTAATGAAATCCGTACGATGGTAAAAAGAAATGGGGAGGTATGCGAATACCGTACTGTAATGTATAGCATTCGTTATCGAAAACTAGGTGTATTTATGATAAACCCGCGTGACTTTCATTAAGAACACATATTTCAACATAATATACCTGTCCTGTATGAGTTAGCTTATCTACATTTTCCTCTGGATTGAATTTCGGGCTAAAAAGGCTCAATGCACGACACTGACATGTTTTCGAAGAAAATCTAAGGGAAGACCTCAAAATAGTCGCCATTTTGTCTTTAGTTAGTTTGGTATTTCCTAACTTGCATTAAAAGAAACATTTATTATTATAAAATACAGCTCAAAACCAGTCTCCTTAACCTTGAACGACTGGTACAGTCATCAGTCTGATACCTTTAGTCTGGTTTGCTTGTCAATTCGATTCCCGATAATGTCCAGCCTTAATTTTTAAGATAGAAGGCATGAGCCCAATTATCACAACCCTAGCATTTATAAATTCACACATAAGCTAAATCTGTAATGTGGTTTACATTTACTTTGAGTTAGGCTTGTAAATGGATTGCCTTGTTGGTGACTGCCTGTCTCAGTTAGACTAGCACTGGGGATCAAATGCGTAACTTGGGCTGCAAATGTGCATCCAACTTGGCTTGCGTATTTACATGTGTCTGCTACCGAGGTAAGTATCTAAAAATCTACATGGTTGAGGGGTAATGAAAAGTATGTTCATTTGTTATGGTACTAGTGAACTTTCAAGATGAATAAGGTACATACTGACTGTTAGCTAGCTACTCACAGGAACATTTTGAAAATAGCTCTTTTCTGTCAAAACTGAATATAAAAAAGATCACGGTAGCAATTATTTTTCCATAGACCCTAATGTTGATGTTTGTAGAAATAAATATATTTTCTATCCTAATTGTGCATGCACATCACACACTTTTCAAGAGAACAGTGTTAGACTGTCAATTTGACAATGACCAAACCAGGTACTTCATTGCATTTAAGAAAAATAACTCTGCTGGAACTAGACAGGGGTATGAGTTATCTAGTCACAACAGACATTTTCAGTCATGTGTACTACATTTTCAAAAAATCATAAAAAGTACAAAATATGATCTAGATAGGAATTAACATAATCTCACGTGTTGTTGTTGTTGTTGTTGTTGTTGTTGTTGTGCTTAACGCCATTTTTCAGCACACGATAGGCTATTCATGGCGGCCAGTATTAATGGTGGAGGAAGAAACCGGGAAATCACCGGAAAGAACCACCGACCCACGAGAAGCTACTGGCAAGCTTTCTCACATATCCACATTCGCCGAATCCTAGACTCGAACCCACGCAGACAGAGATGAGATGGCAGTGATCCGTAACGGACAGCGCTTTAGACCACTCGGCCACTCGGGGCCCCCTCTCGTGTTGTCAAGAGGCTCAACTTTTTTTTTATTAAAGCTTAATAGAATGTGAAACTCTTAATGCACCAATCACGGCTAGTGTTATTGTTTATTTCTGAATGCAAACCCTACTCCTTAAGCTCCATCCACCTGAACTTGCGCAATTGGTACCGTTATACCATGTGTCTGCTACAGAGGTAAGTATCTAAAACTCTACATGGTTGAGTGGTGATGAAAAGTATGTTAATTTGTTATAGTACTAGCGAACTTTCAAGATGAATAAGGTACATACTGACTGTTAGCTGGCTTCTCACAGGAACATTTTGAAAAAAAAGTTTTTTTTTTCTGTCAAAAATGAATGTAAAAAAGAGGGGTTAGTTGTAGAATAGGTTCAGTATCAAAACCACCAGTTGCATACGAAATTAACCTTAATACCTTAGTCAGAATCTTACAAGCATTCTTTTAACAAAAACATTAGTTTTTATTTGTATCTTTATTGTAAAATTATGATCATTTTTCTGCAATAGGTCATCGTCGGATGAACATTTGCCAAAAAAAAAAAAAAAAACCTGTCCTGTGAGACCATTACCGAGTGCAACGCAGGGAGCATACTAAGCAGGGGACCAGACTAATAATGTTTGTGTACATAGATTGTATATAAACGGTAACATATATGATCGGGCTACTGGTTACTAATGGATACCATGATATGGAAGCATACCTGCTTCAGGGAAAGTGTGTGTATGTGCGTGCGTGCGTGCGTGTGTGCGTGAGATGAATAGTCTTGCATGTACTGAGAATATCAAACGGGTCATGGTTTAATATTGAATTTATGAAACAAGCTTAATAATGTGCATCTTCTGCGAGCCTTGAACAGAGCTGAGTTTACTTCTATAAGTTATCTATAAAAGCACGCTTTTATAAAGGGCAAATTCCACTTTACATGTCTACCCCCCCCCATCCCACACCCGTTATCAACTGACCAAATACCCTTAGTTGTATTACGTATTCTTGTTCTTGCCTTAGAAATTTATGCCATTTTCAGAACACGATATGTTATACCCCTATGGGGAAAAATAAACTGTTCATATTTAGACAGACGTAGCCATAATGATTCAATTTCATTTTGTGAATCGCTTGGAAAATGGCTGTGAAAATATTCATAATAATAGTAAAACAAACAATTCCAGAAGGCGGAGTTAGGAAAATTTTCCGACTATCACAGCAAATCAGTAAAGAGAATATTGCACAAAGAATGTAATGGTCCTATACGGATCAATAAGAGTTACAAAAAGCAATATGGTGGCATGTTGTTGTTGTTATATGGTTTAACGCTTTTTTTTCAGCACAGGGTAAACTATACCTGGTGGCCAGTATTAATAGTGTAGGAAGAAACCTGGAAAACCCCGGGAAGAACCACCGACCCACGAGAAACTACTGGCAGACTTTCTCACTTGTGACATGTTATAATATCAATAATATTGAACTGAACACGCTATAGTTAAAGTTCACCGACTCTGTGATAAATGCGTGTAGCATTTAGCTGCCCTAAATGTTGACTTGTGTCGCTTACACGTGGTTAGCGATGGATTTTCTCGGTGGACCTAGTGCCCAAGGCACATGGACTAGTATCTTATAGGACTAATAAGTAAATTGTTAATAACGATACGAGCCAACGTGGTCTATCACGCACGTCATTATGGGTTGGTGGTTCTACACTGAGATTTTCCAGGGTTGATCTTTAATCAAAGATACTGGCCGCTATGTATCGTGTGCTGAAAATGGAGTTTAATCCATGACAATCTCTAGTTTGCATGATGCATTTAACAGTCATGCTTCCGATGCATTAACACGTCATTTATGTGTACTTTTGTATGTTTTGCATTGTCTTTTCGTTATTCATGTATTTTTAAAATAGGTATGGATGTGTGGTTAGTTGTTATCGAGAAATATCTAAAGCATGGAACTGTTATGTATATTCAATTTACTTTGCGTTTCTGACCTATGTCCGTGAGTTTATGTAGAGTTTTGGCCTACCTAAAAAAGATGTTTACTTCATTTCGAATTCAAGACCAGGGTGTTTCCCTGGGAAATTGTATGTGTCGTAGGTCAAGTGAAGTAGTTTTATAGGTTTTGTAAAGAAAAGTCAACATTCCTATGTAGAAGTAGTTATACAGAAATGTAATATGTATAATATTTTTTTTTACAAACTACGTTACTGTTCGTGATGAGTGAAAAATAAATAAAGATTTACAAAACATTTATGAAACCCATAAATATGAGCAATGGTAAATAATTTCCTTGTTTCCTGAGGAATGTGTATTTGTGTCTTAAATATTGTGCAAATCAGAAAAAGAGTACCAGCACGAATAAAGTAATAGGTCCATGATGCCAAGGTTAGTAACAATAGGATATTCATATTCTGAATATTTAGTGTGCTGTATAACATAGCACGTTATTATGGTGCTGTACAACAAAGCACGTTGTTAATGATATCAGTGTGCTGTACAACATAGAACGTTATTAGTGTGCTGTACAACAAAGCACGTTATTAGTGTGATGCACAACAAAGCACGTCATTAGTGTGATGTACAACAAAGCACGTTGAAACTGATGTGTGTTGTACACCAAAGCGTGATATTAGTGATCTGTACAACAAAGCACGTTAAATATTAGTGAGCGAACTTCCACAATGCACTTTATCAGTCGGATTATCTAGCTATTAATTTCATTTTGTATTCACTTTTGGTATGTATTTTTGTATTCACTTTTGGTATACACTGGAAAAAGCACTTGAAATTACAATGAAATATGGAGGGGGATAGGAAAATTACGTATAAAACAATAAGGGATTTAACTATAAAAAGATGAAAAATTGAAATGGAAGTATGGGGAGTTAACTGGAAAAAAAATTAGAAAGTATGGGAAAATATAAATTCTTTAAAAATACCAAGTTAAATTTTTAAATACATCCATAATGCCTGGTTAACAGAAGAAATACCTAAAAGAAGGCATATGATTATTAATATACCTAAATGTTCATTATGTAAAAAGTTTAAATTTTCACACAAAAAGCCATGTTATTCTAAACTGCCAAACTATTAAAAAAATGAACGAGATTAAATTATTAGCATACTTAAAAAGTATGGGGATTTTAAAGTAGGGGGATTATTATACTTAGATGGTGAATTTTAAAAATTAGACTATATGAAAATAATTGATTTTATAATATCTTCTATGAAAAAATGTGGGCAAATTATAAGTATTAGAAAATAACTTTGTCTCCTGAATCTTCTCCTTGTTTTCTTTAATATATATATTAATATGATTTTTCATATATTTATAGATAACTCTACACATGGAAGAAGTACGATACAAGGACGTCGTAGGGCTATATCACATAGCGTTACGCGAAGTGGGCAGGCCTGCGGAAGAGCCTCCGGAAATCCCATGTGTAGTTTTATATAAATTTTCGGACCTTTTAATGTATATTTGGAAATAAATGCGGGAAGATGGGTTGCTATAGAAATAAAAGGAGGCACCTATTTTCCTAGCAACAAATTTTGGAATAAAGGGGAGACGGAACACCACACATACACACCGCAAAACAATAGGAAAGTTTTTTTTTTTAAAAAAAAAAACAAACAAAACAAACAAATACATTTAGTATACACCTTCAAACCCCCCCATAGAAAATTTCAAAACCTAGATCAAATAAAATTTTAAATAAATGTAAAGAAAATAAATTATATGCATATAGTAAAAAGAGTGCTGGAGTGAAAGAAGAAGTGGAGAATGAAGTGAAAAGAATCTGGTGCATATAATAAGAATAGACAACTGGGGGAATATGATATAGAAGTATGTCCTTACAAAATAAAACGTATTACAGCAACATACAAGAACACCCAACACATATCATTCACAGGACGTATGAACCTCTAGCCAAGGTCACCAAATAAAACAAAGGGAATGATTCCGATAAGGAAAATAAAGCCCTATCGGATGAATGAACCTTTAGATACACTAGGGAAAATAAATACCCCATCAAAAAATGCTAAAATAATTTTTTTAATCTAAATTCTTTTTGTAAATAAAAACATAGCAACGCATCAGAGAGATAAACAAATACACTTAAAATCTTTTTAGATTTTTTTTCGGTTAAGTAAAGGGGGGGGGGCATCTGTCGGGTGCCCCCCCCCCAATAAAATTACATATTTTTTTTTCAGATGGTCTGTTCTTTAGCGAATCTTTGATAACGGGATTCTACCAAATATAACTTGAAGCTGAATCAGGATGTACTAGGGATTTTGGATGCTGTGCTTTTTAACAAGGCTTGCACAGACTACATTTTATTTTTGCGCCATCCCGTTGTCATGAAGCAGATAGATACATCGGGTACCGGTGCGTGAACGGGAGGTTTGGTAGCGTTCCACATTTTTCGGCAATTCTTTGGAGACATTAAAATATCTAGTGACACTAGCAGAGTCAGACACAAGTTACCTGGACGATCAAGCTGTTTGCATCGAAAAATAATAAGCGATTTCGTCGTCCCTGCTAATGTTCTCAGATCCAGACTTTATTATTTTTTATTTTGACTCGGATTAAAAAGATAAATCCATGTTTCGTCACATTCGAAAACTTCATTAAAATTTATTTGATCACTCTTTTCTTATTTGGCAGGTATTTGTTTGGCGATTTAAACAAAATTCTGTGTTGTTAAACCAGCCTTCATCAAAATGGGGCATCCATGTTGCCTAAACCTTTGGGATCTAAAGACGATTATTCAGTATATCAAAACCAGCTGATGAAATAGTTACATGATTATCACAAATATTTTGCAATGTTTCCGGCTTCACATCAGCCACGTCCCTTTCACTAGTATCCAGTACCGGATTTAGGCATAAGCTAAGCAAGCTACAGCTTAGGGCCCCAAAGTCTGACCTCAGTCTGAAGTGGCCCCTCAAATTTATTTTATACCAAGTATGGCCCCTATAGCTTCCCATAGCTTAGGGACTCTCTTGGTCTAAATCCGGCACTGCTGTTATCAGACAACTTGGATCCTCGTACAAGGATTGACGACCATCTTTAGAACGATGGCACTACTGCATAATGGTATGACATCCGTTAGCTTCATTCAGGTAGCATTCAGGTAAGAACTTAAAGTGTGTTTTCTCAGTAGCAGAATTGTTCTCGTTCTTTGACATATTTATATTACTGCTATTACTCTGTTAGTCACACGCATGTATAAATAGGTTATCAACGTCCTCTACATCAGCTGCAGATCATATTATAAAATCGTTTTTTTTGTCTTTGGCTCAGCCTTATATTTATTGTCAGGTTCAGAGAAACATATTACAAGAAATATTCATAACTTTTCAGATACCCCTCGAACAATTTTAAATTTGCAAATATTTGATGTGCTATAATGATGTTGTTGTTGTTGGGTTTTAACGCCATTTTCAGCACAGGATAGGCTATATTGGCGGCCATTATTAATGGTGGAGGAAGAAACCTGGAAAACCCCGGGAAGAACCACCTACCCACGAGAAGCTACTGACAGGCTTTATTACTTACCCGCGTTAGCCGAGTCTGGACTCGAACTCACGCAGACAGAGATGAGATGGCAGCGATCCGTAACTTTCAGCGCTTTAGACCATTCGGCCATTCGGGGCCCTAATGTGCGATAATGTTATGATAGATATAAAACCTTACTAAAGATACATTGCTTACTATTTGTTGGGTTGAAGCAGTTTGAGAGATAAAAATTCATACCGTTAATATTAATTAATTCTGTATATCTTAATAAATTTATATATTCATAAATACAAATGACTTGCTATGAATTGAAAAGACATTTCCAGCGGTCTACTGGTTAGAGCGTCCGCCTCGGATTTGGGAGGTCGTGGGTTCCATCCCCTGGTGAGTCATACCAAAGCCTTATAAAATTGGTACTAACAGCTGCCTCGCTTGGCGCTCAGCATTAAGAAAATGTATGATTTCGTATTATTATTAATAAAAGCGGAAAGAAAACCAAAAGGAGAAGCCAGAAACCGAGATGGAAAAAAAAAAACAGGTGACAGACATCTAACGTGTATATGTTCACTGAGATAAAGAACAAATAGATATGTCCACTGCAACAAGCCACACTCCTGGAGGAGATGAAATATTGGTTTAGTGTATAACATTCATATAGAACAGAAATCATTTCTGACAGTTTGACTGTTTTTAAATAAAATATTTGTAACCAAGGTTCTATGTAAAATCTTCAATTGCATCTAATTAAGGTTTGAGTCCTGTAGTGTTTTATATAGGAGCTTAAAATGTATATCAATATTTTTCTTCCATATTACTAAACATACTATTTTATTTCATCATAGAAGATAACTTTTTGCGTTTTCATTTAATTTAGCATAAAAGAATATATATCATTTCTCATTTTTGACGATATTGTTTGCATAAACATTTTTTAAGGTTTTTGTAAACTAAAATTATAATTGAAGCTAAACTTTCTTCTAATAATATTTTACAACCGAATGTACTTATTGAAAATCTAAGAAGTCAGTCTTAAGGGAAAATCTAATTTTGACCTTGTCAAGCATATCCTGGAGCCATCTTCATCAATGAAATAATTAACATATACGATAATGTTTAGAAATCGGATATCTTATTTAGAAAAGAAAAAAGAAAACCTTCTTCTTATGCAAGAATGAATCCAAGAAATGTTTGTCAAATATATTTTCAGGTGAATCGACCTGAAATGATTCGCGTAATTCTGAGAAAGCACCGAAAGCATATATCCAAAATGGATTAAGATCCTTTTTTTATACACTAAATAATACCTTTCCAGTATAAAAAAACAAAGACAAAAAAAAAAACAACAAAACATTCGGCACAGAAAGTTGTGATATACTTTTCCGTTGAGAATTTAAACGCGACATTTTCCTATAGGGGCTCGTGTCGTTGCTTACAGTTTACCTGTCGTACTTGTACTATACAATAACTAAAAGGGAGGACACTTGTGTCCCACGCTACTGCTCGACATGGCCCAGATTGCGCCCGATTAATATGCAAGTGAAATCTCGCTGAACGGAATACTGTTTTATTATTTGTTAAAGATAATGACGTCCTACATTTATTTAAATTTTATTTTCAGTTGGCGAATTATATGGAGTATTACATTCAGCGCGTTGTTCTTGCATATTAAGCTGGCGCGATTGGGGTCATGTCGAGCAGCAGTGTGGGAAAATGGTCTGGTATTCCTTAAAGGTATGATAGTAAGCCAAATTCGGATATGCCTACAAAGTCAAATGCCTGAGCTAAATATCGATATCAAATTTATTACACTACGTGAAATGTAGCTTGAAATATCAACATTTATTCTTAAATAAGTCGCGAGAAAGGACAGAAATGTCCTCCCCTGTAGCTATTGTATAGTACGTATATGACAGGTAAACTGTAAGCAACGACAGGAACCCATGTGCATTTTTCCTGTATAGATTTATGTATAAAGGTATAAATTTAAAACCGTTCGTGATATCTAGATCTCCTTCATAGTAGTGTTTTATTATTTTTTCCCTTTTATTTCATCTTATTGTTCTTTCCATAGAAACGTATAACAGAGAGTATTTAGTTCATTAAGTACCTGTTCTGATGTATGTGGTAAAATGGATTTAAGTTAGACATGTTTGAAATTGCAAGACCTTTTATCACTGAAATTATTTCAATGTGATTTCATTGTATAAGTACAATTTTGATTCCGCTCATTTTCATGGTGTAGTCAAGAATAAAAACATTCTATAATATATATATATATATATATATATATATATATATATATATATATATATATATATATATATATATATATATATATATATATATATATATATATTACTTTTTCAGTATTAATACTATACCCGAGAATTTGATAACAATGAACTTAACCATTAAGTGATGCATCGTTTACATTTGAGGAATTAACATCAACTGTACCACAAATAATTATTTTCACTATAACAGACCAAATCAGCTTTCCTACAGAAGTTTTTAAGACGCTCATCAAGTCAAATGTATTAAACAGCCAATTAAAGGCAATGAATTATCATTTATCTAGAACATTGTCCCTAAAGGGTTGGACTTATACACATTCATTTCGTAATAACCCCCAATAAAAACAAACAACCCACTCCCACACACCTCCTCCATAAGAAAAAAAAAAACGGAGACAAAAACCGAACAGTAACAATCTTTACAAACTTTTATTCTAATTTCATAATGAGATATTAATAAACTAAAATATATATGGGAGAAAATGTACATCGCTACAGTGGAAATGTAACTTTTATCGCCACAGTGGTGATAACATCTTTGGAACTAATTTCTTTTTCGATTTAAGAAATATATCTGACATTATGTCTGATAAGAAAACTTATGTTTCCGAATGAGGCCTATTCCAGTTTTTTGTTCTGCACCTTCACCTTTTCACCTTCCTTCCTTCCTTCCTTCCTTCCTTCCTTCCTTCCTTCCTTCCTTCCTTCCTTCCTTCCTTCCTTCCTTCCTTCCTTCCTTCCTTCCTTCCTTCCTTCCTTCCTTCCTTCCTTCCTTCCTTCCTTCATCTGGATGAACGTATCTTAGAATGTTAAGACTGTATTATACATTATGCAATTAATTAGGTGCCATATACATAAGTCTATAAACAAACTCCAAACCAAATATGCCTCAAGTATTAACATTTAAAAAAAAATAGTTTTACAAATGAATCATGCCAATGGTCAGTGGCTGAACTTAATGTCTTGTTTCCATTCGTTAGTCCGTAGTACTCATATAGCTTCTCTTAAATTCGACGACAAAGGTTAAAGTTTTTGAGTAAAAATTCTCTGGATTAAAGATGGGAATATAATCATTTTAAGTAGCGATTTTAACTATCATTACAATCATAGTCATGTTGAAAACTAAGAAGAAATCGGGGAAAGACGAATATTGCTTGGAAACCGAAATGAAGTGGTGAAGGAAATTGGGTGTAGTGTCTGTTAGCGAACCAGACTGCAAGCTTGCAAAGGCCATCTAATGTATGTTTGAATGTAGAAAAAAAATTAAAGCATCCAAGTCCTTACAGCAGAACTCACAATAATCAGTAAGAACCTTAAAGATTTTCCGTAATGCAAGCCTGTCAGATGACATTTATGTTATGTTTATTAAGTACCCCTCCCCAACAATGTTCAATGTAATAATCGGTGACAAAAAATGTGCTATCCAAACTAAAACTCTTTTCTTTTGCGAAACAAAACAGTCATTGATTTGAGAAAAACACAATTCGAAGCGTTTTATGTATAAACTAAATTTGTAGAAAGTCGCTGTTCTAAAATTATTTTAAAATTTCGGAACTTCGCTTTATCATTGTGGTAATACAGTCGTTGATTGCAGCAGCACCAAAGCTTAGAAAACTATCCATGCAAACCAACGCTTTTGCGTTAAAGATATATAATAAAAATACGATCTACGCTTCGCCACTCATCACTCGTGATAACAGACCGTTTTGACTTGACTAGTAAACTATTTCCTATTATCTGTTCAAAAACTACATATCCACCCTCTATCCATGACTATATTGTGTATTCTTCCATTAAGAGAAAGTCTTTAGAAGCTCCACGAGAAATGAGATCCACAAGTAATGTAGGACAAAACACTGACAACAGAACTTAATGAGGCATTATTCCAGGTGGCGCCTGTGTACCTTGAACATTGTGGCTTCCTGTTTGTGTAAGCAGATAGCCACTCTAAAAATCCTACAGTACACTCACACCATCTGAAGTCAGTTTGGAAGTATTGGTGAATTCCAGTTAACTCTCTGACGTCGAGCTATCTTCATTGTATACATTGTAGATAGGATTTTCCAGGTAGACGGTTGGATCAGTTGATAATGATAAAGACTTCCTCTGGTTATCATAAACAACCATCGACCATTCCTTTTCTCGGTCGTTCCTGTGGAGAATTAATATACACGTTAGAAACAAATGCATAAAATCAATCAATTAATCAATCAAATGAGAGATTAATATATCGACTATTTGAGGACGTAACTTACTGTTAACGGTAAGTCTTACCGACTTAGCAACCAACCAATATGTATGTATGTATGTATGTATGTATGTATGTATGTATGTATGTATGTATGTATGTATGTATGTATGTATGTATGTATGTATGTATGTATGTGTGTGTGTGTGTGTGTGTGTGTGTGTGTGTGTGTGTGCGTGCGTGAGTGTGTGTGTGTGTGTGTGTTTGATCCTGTCTTGAGCACATACGGTTGAATAATTGATTGATTGTGGTTTAAAGGAGCACCCACTCTGTAAGGCTATTTAGCACCATAAAAAGGTTATATGTAAGATTATTTACAGTTGATAAAGGGTTTATAATCTATCAGCGATAATAAAATCAAACAGTTAAATACAAAACGATGAGATCATGCGGGTAATATATATATATATATATATATATATATATATATATATATATATATATATATATATATATATATATATATATATATATATATATATATACATATATACATATATATATATATATATATATATATATATATATATATATATATATATATATATATATATATATATATATATATATATATATATATATATATATATATATAGCTTCTCCATCAATGGGGAATGTAAGTGACGTGTGTCAATGAATATTTAGATGAAAAAGTATGAACGACAAACACACACACACACACACACACACTCCATAAAATACTCAGTTATAGCATAAACATTATATCTTTCAATAAAAATGCTTACTTCTTTCAGGAATTTTAAAGTACAAGATGTGATGAACGTTGTACTAACGATAGCGTGCAAGTTGGAGATCGAAAACAATCTATCATGTTTCATTGAAAGACATGCACTCAGTTGGGTCATCGGCTTTTAGCGTATATGAGTGGGTTATATAAGTATGACCAATTTTAATTCTTGTAATGACTACCTCGTCCCTACAATTGCTTGTGTAGGAAGAAGCCCATTCTCCTATGGTTGGCTTAATCACATGGAGTTTGTTATTCACTGCATTATTTTATAATGCCTGCCACCTAAGACGTGCCGACATTTTGACACTAGGTTTAAAATTAGCGCATGATATTTTAAAATCAGATGATTGAAGGATAGGGCTGTTTTAGTAGCGCATTTTCATTACCTCTAATACCAATATGGCTGGGTAGCCGACAATGGGAGGTACACAACTCAGAATGCTTGATGAGGTTATTGGTCAGTAATGGGATTTACAGTTTTTGTCGTGTAGTGATTGAAATACTGATAGTGAATCAGAGTTTTCTATATATTTCAGAGCGAGGTTTATAGATCTGCTTTCGTCTGAAAACAAAACAATCGATGTACCATTTATCAAGCAAACTTTTCTTGTGTGATTTCCATTAACGAAGGCTGCAGCAGTCTTTTCCTCATAATTGATCCATCAATGTAAATTCTTGTGTAATTATTTAATTCCGCGAGGATTTCCTGATAAGAGTTGTGGAAGATAAAAGGGTTTGTCAAAGATTATTTCCGTCATGTAGCTTTAAAAGTACTTTTTATTGCTTAAGTAACCAAGCAGGTGTTTCGGAGATGGACGTCTAGAATAACGTGTTAGGCAACACATTCACAATAATGAGTTTTATTTCAAGGAAATGACAGTTCATATCCATGAAGATTTTAAACAGCATCTCAGTACAGATTTATTTTATATGTTTTTGAGCTCACCTTTTTCTCTTCACAAAATATATCCCAGTCCCAATACAGATTGTAAGTAAGATCCCGCCAGTTACTGCTAATATCACCACGTTCTTTTCTATCCAGCTCTGTAAAAGATCATATTTTTAACATTGAAATAAATGAAAGATTTATAAATAATATTTTGCCAAAACTATGCTTAAAACGTCGAGTAATAATTTATCGCTGTAATGCATAGACTGTAGAATGATACCGATAAAGTGTAATAATTATCTATTACAATTTATAATCTTAAGTCATGGCAGTAATTTCTGGTGCAATTGCGGTATAAGTGGAGACAACGGTACCTTATGAATCAGGAACAAATCCAACAGCTCTCAGTTTATTTTCTTTGTCAACAACAGAAACACGTTCTAAGTGAACTCGTAAGTTTTGTCTATCACTAGATGGTGAGAGTGTGTCATAAATATTTATACAATCGAAGCACCACTGATCGTTCCTGTTGAGCCAAACAACATTAAGTGGACTGATTTTCAATTGGTGATAACATAAGCATAACAAAATTATTGCAATCAAATAGTACAATAGAACGCTGACTACGAGATATGGATGAAATAGCAAATAATTTAAATATATCCGAGTTAATGAATAATCATAAACTGAATGTAGCTTTTAAAACAGTTTTGTTAAATTAGTGCTTTCATTATCGTGGAGAAAAGAAAGAAAAACATAAACCTTAAAAAATAAAAACATCTGCCTCTTGCACAAAAAAACAAACAAAAACACTAGAAACACCCCCAACCCCCAGCATAAACAACAAACAAAAAACTCCGATGCATTGTGATCAAACATACTCTATTATTTTCTGTTTCTTGCTGTTGTCCCTGTTCATGGGGATTAGGTTCAATCTGCTCCAGATTTATACTTTTGAGAACATTCGGAAGAGAAGTATTTCTGTCAGTGTACAAAGCAGTGTGGACTTCAGATGACGTGAGAAGATTTCCCATGAATCTCACCTGGAACGTTAGTTCTGTGGCAATACTCCTATCGAAAAGAAAAATATTGACAAGGAAGTCAAGAAATATTTCAAGATCAAAGCAATCTAGCAAGCAAGCATATAAACAAACAAACACTGTTTTTGAAGTAGAATGTCAATCACAGAAGAAAAAAAAACCATGCAATCTGAGAATAATAATGTTTATGCAAAGAATCACAAAGTTGTTTTGGGAAATATTTTCTCTATCTTATGTCTTCAATACTAATTATACATAACTCAAAAGTAACTAAACAAATTATATGTTTTTATACTACATTTTGGTAAATATTTACAACAGTCATTTCAAAACTAAGTATATTTTCTTTGTAATAGATCGCTGCATGAAAAAATAATCGCTACAAAAGTGTTGAAATTGGTGTATTATAGAGTCTATAATGCTACTAATTGATGACAAGTTTCATTTTTGTGTTTACTGTAACCATACTACTAACCCACTTTCTGTGTGCACGTATTGGGTAACAATGTCTATCTGAATCAAAGATGGATCTTTGTATTTATTGTTGGAACACAGGGAGGTCAGTATTGCATTCTGAACAATCTTGGTTGACCCGCGTTGATCCCCAAGAAGAACAATGCTTGTATAATCTGTGAATAATAACGGGATTGTTGTTTTGATCGATTACTGAAAGCACAAAAATGTATCGGCACAATTATACTAATAGATATAAAAACATAATAGTTTACATACAGATAAAAATTAATAAAAGACAGCTATAATAGTATATTCTCTGAAATAGACACAAATCTTTGATGGACGAAAACGTTAAACATTAATTTGTGAACCAAAAGGCTTACATCAAATAAAATGTTGCATAAAATGTTGTAAATTCCTAAATATGACGATGCAAGTTTGACGAAATATTATGCAGAAATGAGAATTTTTCTTCACAATTAATACCAAAATCTTTAAAAAGCACTCAAAAAAGTGCAAGACTCATTAAATTAAGGATTATAATTTTGTCAAACTACACAGAAAATGTACAAAGAATATGTGGGTGAAAATAACTGAATTTCGTGTTGCTCGTCATCAGTATGTGAAGTTAGTAAACAATCTGTTTAAAGGTAATAACAGCAACCATGGATATTAATTACAATGAAGATAAATTTACGAGCGAAAACTTATAAAAAATATATATTTGTTTCAACCGTCACAAGTCATCTGTACCCTCGGCAAATAGATTATGATAACAATTTTAGTTGCGTATCTGAATTCGTTCTTCTGCGTGGATATATGGCTTTATTTATTGGTTTCGATAGTCAGTATATAATGACACAGGGACTAAACTTAATGGTAGTGAAAATTTAACTATTTATCCATATTTTGTTATATCCCAATGCCAAAACGACACGACCACGGGGAAATGAAAATGGGCTCCGATTCACCCTTCCGTTCCCTGACATTACCCGACACTAGAGTCAGTAATCATTCGTACTAATACTCAGAGATCTAAGTCTTGTAATATATGAGTTCTTTCAAATGTTTGCAAAATCACCCCAACCTCTTTGCTCCCCTGAGCTTGTGTATAGACTAGCCCTATTCTTGCACCAAGATTTAAGGTCTCTGTATTGAAAGATGAAGGAGAAGATGTGTGCATCATCCTTTAAGGTATGCACACTCAGACATTATCCCTTTCTTTTCTTGCAAAAGACGAAGAATTATTAAACAAACTAATTAAAATTCTAAAAATAGTGAGTGCCACCAATCTAAAATAGATAAATACAAATATTGTCACCATAATAATCAAACCATACAAAAACATATCGAAAACCCGTACCAGTACAGAGAACTCTGAATGATGGAATTCTATTTACCTATTACCGAAGCCATGCTCCTTTCGATCCCATTGGGTTTTGATTCTCCTGGCACAAATACATCAGCTGTAGTATTTGATTCGTGGCCTTTATCACTCGCACTTAAATGTGTAAAAGTACTTGCTTTGGGCGTTGTTTTCTCCGCTGCTTTTGAAACTTGTGGCCTTAATTTGGAAATGCTGGTATTTATGCATGCTGTTGGCTGCATGTCTGAATTCGACCATGATATAGCTCTTGTCTTCATTTTTGTTGATTTGCTAGATGTTTCTGACATGGTAGTGTTAACTCGCCCTGACATTGCCTCCATTGTTGTTGTTGCCTTTGTTGCAGCCGTAGTCACATGTGATGATAAAAGAGCAGGTCTCGATGTTATCGTTGTTTTCGTCATGGTAGGTGTTGTTCCCGTTGTCACCTTTACTGTATACATTTTATTTGGTGTTGAAAATATAATTTCCTGAGGTTTGGTTACCAATTTCGAACCTAGATTTGGAAGATGCTCATCATTTTTTGTTGCAGATGTTGTTGTTGCAATGCTTATATTCGGGTAAGATATTGACAAGTTCGAAACCGATGCAGCCATAACACTGCAATCCAGACCAATGTATCCTGTAAAATATTGCAGAATCTCCAAACAAATTCCCGATCATAAAGTAATATAGAAGATATTTCTGTACACATTGATAATTCCAAATATTCATATTTCTGTATCCATTGATAGGTTCGAACATTCGATTAAATTGCATATGATGGGCATAAATGGCAATCGCATTCTATAATGTTAATCTTTGTATATGGAACCACATTGAATTAGTTGGAAATTCTAGAAAAAGTTGATCTAAAATTCATGTATATAATTTACTAAAGCTGTCGTTTCGTCTGTTAAAATATATTGATCTTTTTAATTCTGATGGAGATGTGGACGTCAATATTCTAGAGATTTGTGGTTCTTTTAAGAAACAAAATATTTTGTGTTCGTATTTATTAGTAAACAACATATATGATGCTTGCATTTATATTTAGTCAGTAAGCACAGCTACTTTTTATAATCCGGGTCAATATAGAGATAATTAAGCAATTTGTAAGATAGGTTTTCGGTTTTAAATACAATTCCTTATCTTTATGTGTTCCAAACAC
Source organism: Potamilus streckersoni (assembly GCA_016746295.1). Classification (NCBI taxonomy): domain Eukaryota; kingdom Metazoa; phylum Mollusca; class Bivalvia; order Unionida; family Unionidae; genus Potamilus; species Potamilus streckersoni. The sequence continues at coordinate 710,566 of JAEAOA010002295.1, forward strand.
CTTTGACGGAATGGTTCGTATTTCACATTTGCTTATTACGAGGCATATAATTTATCAGCCAATACCAGAGTTTTTGAGTTTGTTCTCGGGTATCCACTTGCTGTTTAACAATCACTATTCCGAACCATTGCTATACTTACCTAAAATCCTCTAAAAGACAAATTAAATACGGGAAATATGGAAAGCGCAGAGAAAGATCTTTGTATATGTTCTGGTAATTTTGATTAAATTGCAAAAATATGGATATAAGGCTTTCATCCACATTTACAACTAAATACCACTGTCATAAAACAGCATGAGGAAATACAGTCAGAATTTTCCATCTTTACGGCCGTTTGTTTAACTTTTTTGCTGGCTAAGGTTGTAAGGTTTATAACAGTCGGCTAGAGGTCGTGAGAATAATCGCAGATGGCCAGCTATGTGTTCATTCAGTAATTAGACGGTTGATTCGGCTGGTTGCGTCAAAAGGATTTAAGCTTTTTGTGTCGCTAAGAAGGCCAGATGTCTGTATTCACAGTTACCTATGAGTAGACTTGTGCTCAACACCGCTAATATCAAGCAAGGCGCATCAGCTAATCGGAATTAGAGAAATTTAAAACTCAAACAGGAGGAGAAGCAAATATCTCAATAGACAAGAAAACAATGAAATATCTAGCCATTTCCTGATACTTGAGAAGAGCGGAGGATGCAAGGAAATATAGAAAGGATTATTGGGGAAAAGACCACTCCAAGCGAATAAGACTCGTGAAAATGGGGAGAGGAATTGAATTGGGGAAGCAATAGAAAGATTCTACAGGTAGAATCTATGTGATGTGTCGAATTTTGAAACTCTTAGAAGCATTGATTATTGAATTGTACCAAAGTCAACTTAATTAAAGTAGAAAGGGCTAGAGAGAGTTATATATGATTATTTTCATTTCATCTCTGAACGTCAAAGGAAATTCGTTCCACGCGACAAAACTTGACCGAGTCACCTGTTATGGTACAAGGGTTTTGGCATAACACTCTTCCAAAATCGACCGGTTAAAAGGGGAAGCACGTCAATAATGGATTGTTCAAAGTAATGTTAATTACGGCATGATTAGCTGTTGCGTCAATCAAAGAATTTAGGAAACGGTCGACTCTGATTGGTTAATGGAAAATTAAGGGCGTAACTCTTATAAGGAATTAGTGGTCCTATTTGGGAAAAAATTTTCAGTCTTCAATCTTACTTGCAAGAAGTCAGAAAGGACTCCGGGCTAACGTAGAATACGTTTCCCGTGATTGAGTAAAGGGCCAGATAGTCGTCTGAGAGAGGAGACAGACGATACGTTGGAGGTTCATGGAAAACGAATAAGAAACGTTAGAGGTATGCAATCTTAATTTCCAGATTTTAATATGCTATTTCATTTGTTGATTTATTTGCAAATGTATGTATGTATGTATGTATGTATGTATGTATGTATGTATGTATGTATGTATGTATGTATGTATGTATGTATGTATGTATGTATGTATGTATGTATGTATGTATGTATGTATGTATGTATGTATGTATGTATGTATGTATGTATGTATGTATGTATGTATAATTTCATTTCGCAGGGTGAAATGATAGTCACATTTTATTTTTTGATTTTCTAATTATCAATTCATTGGGAGAATTGACAAGATTGCATGTAATTGAATGTTCATTGAGAGAATTGTCAAGATTGTATGTAATTGGATATTCGATACGTAGGAGTACGTAATAATTCCGTAAAATTCAGCTTATTAAATGATGGGTAATGTTCGTAGATTTATGAATTAAATTAAATATCTGTCCAGTATGACATGTTTTGAGCATATATTCATATACTAGTTCGTAACATTTAATTGATCTATTGAGTGTATAGTCATATACTAGTTCGTAACATTTAGTTGATCACGTAAACTATTTTAGAATAGTTAGATTTGAGGGGCTAAGCCATATGTAATTTAACACTATTAAATAGTTTAGTGTAATAAGTCAAGGGGTGTTAAATACGGGCACATACATGCTAGCGTGAAGCGAAATCTAAAGGATTCCCGCTAGCATGACCCGAATCAAGGTCAGGATACATGAAATGGCCGTCTCTGTTTGTAAACATAGGAGTTAGTGAAAGTGAGTACCACATAATTATGCATTTTATTTTCCGAGCTGGTTTATGTACAAATATAGAAATATACTTGGGAAAAGGGACCTATCGTCTATTGCGGAACATTTTATTTATTTAAGGAAACAGCTTCCTGGCTAAATTCCTGTACAAATTCCAAGTACCAGAGCAAATTCTGAGCAAGAAATCTAGGTCTAGAGATGATCGTCAAATCGCTCAAGTGTCGACTGGCAAGGGTCCAGGTCAAGGACGATTGGACAAAGGTTGCAGTGCAGGAAAGAACGGAAGATTCTATGTCTGGATAAGATAGGTGATGATGTTGAACTCAAAGGTCACGACTCGTAGGCTATGATGAAACTGAATTAAATCTGTCACTGACAAGTAATCGTAACGTGAAAATTTGTATTGCTTTTATTGAGTACATGTTAATATATTTTCTTCTATGGAAACAAGAAATTGATTTTTTTCATTTGAAATTCTGTTGTTGAATTGATTAAATTTTATATTTGTTCATTTAAAAAAATGTTCGTTGTTTTATTTCTTCAATATACTTGTTCAGAGATCTGCATTCTTCTTTCTATCCATCCACACTGGGTAAATTACACCGCGGGAGGTCATTCTCTAGCAACGAACCGTAGTGGAAGAGGTTGGTGTGTTTTGAACGCCACCAATTTACCACAGTCTCTTACAGCCAAATATTTGTGTTGATTTGCGAAGACATAAATTTAATATATTGTCTATTAAAAAAGTAGAAATAATTTATTAGGATACAGAACATAACATATCGTCGAATTATTAGAGTATATTGCATCATAGTGTATAGTTGAATCTATTAGAAAATTGAATTAGGATCGGCAATTGCATTAATCCTTATGTCAAATAAAAAATATGTGAGGTAGACAGACTGGCTTTGTATGCATATGTATTTACTTTTTTATGTGTAATGTAGAGTGTAGAATACGAAGATTAGTATCGGGAGAGAATGTTTTACAACCCTTGTATTTTCTTCAGGAAGCTCACAGGGTGCACGTAAGAGTCAGTACTGAACTACCAAGAGAGGGAAGGAAGAAGAACAAGAATTAGTATAGGAATTAGTGCATAAGGAAGAGTACCAGATGTAGAGTCAGTACTGAACTACCAAGAGAGGGTAGGAAGAAGAACAAGAATTAGTATAGGAATTAGTGCATAAGGAAGAGTACCAGATGTAGCACAAGAATGTGCACCAAGAAGGAGAAATAGCACAAGTAGCTGCACAGGAAGAGTGCAAGAGGGAAGGCGAAGGGAGTATAGAAGAAAAGAGAAACGAATGCTGATGAATACATTGATATACTCAACGAAAGATTAGGACATTAACTCTCATACAATGAAATAAAGAAAGGCATTAGTTAACAGACCAGTTAATGGACTTGTTTATGAGTTAAGTTTAAATGGAAGATTTATATCCAAGAACTATTTGAATAATAGGTGCTTTTATTACAAACGCACACACACACACACACACACACACACACACACACACACACACACACATATATATATATACTCGATAGTTGTTATTCTTGGGCTTGCTGTATTTAGTAATGGGTTGGCTTTTTCATTCACGTGAATTCAGGTTCTCACTTTAAATTTTGATCACAGAAAACAAAATAATATTAGATACACAAAAGTACAAAATTTAGACGAACATAACTGCACCGGTATTACACCACATTATATTAACTTGAATGACCCCCCCCCCGCTAAGATACAATGAGTAAGACTAATTTCTCTCCTCTGTTAATTTGACGAGGCATTATATTGAAAAAAGTTTAGGAACATGCATTTACAATCATCAACTCAATTGGAAACCATGCATGCGCTCTGAACCACTTAGTAAACATTAATTCACAACCAATGTCTCAAGTTTAGTTTGATAAATCAAATTTATGCATGAAACCTCTATTTTATATTAGAATAGTTAATATGCAAATTGCCGCTTTAAAACAAAAATTTTTTTTGGATTAAAAAAGTTGGAAGCACCATATATAGAACTGTTTCCAATTTAAAACAAATGGTCTCGAAAATGCACAAAACCGGCTTCAAAGTAAAAGACAGTAGGGCCCTCTAAACCACGCAAGAATATATGTTTCGATGAAAATGCTGTTGCATGGAAAAACGCGAAAAAGTATATGTTACAAAAATTATATCACATCAGGTTGTTCCCGCTCCGCAAAGATTTATCTACCGTTGAAATCGTTTCAATCGGAGCATACTCGGCCTATTCTGTGAAAAATGTCGAATGATTCGCACAACATCTATTTAGAATTTCATTCACACAAACTAACGTTTTATGTGATATCACCATTCAACGAAATACAGTGTCACTATGCATACACGAAAAGGAAAACATTGATCCGTTGAAAATAAAAATATACTCTAAAGCTATTTTCAGTTAACAATACATTTCTTACATTGATTATCTATAGCTAATCTGCTATAAACGTGCAGGAAACATACTGTATACTGTGTGCTATTTTGTTGTACAAAAATTGTGTGCTGCACGAAAAACTGGCTTCACATAAAAGATTGATAATCTATTATGTACATATAGAAGTCGACCACACTTCTATTGCATGGATAGACGATTTAAGAATTGGCATCTTCAATAAACCAGAACTGAATGCTCTCATTATTGCATAGTTACGACATGAACATAATTAGGCTTCTAAGGCATCAAAGAAAAATTATCATGTTAGAAGTGAAACTATATACATTTAGCGGAAGCTATTGAACAAAAACTGAGAGGAAACAAAAAATAAAACAAAAACAACAACAAAAACAAACACCTCAACCGCAACAAACCAATCATAATATAACCGACCTTGCTGGCAAATAAGTTCTCCGAATTCACTACAACGACCATGCCGGGTATTTCTGCAGTATTTCTCACAACTAGGGCCATAGAAACCATCAGAACAAGTAACCTTTATATCAGCTGTCACTCTGTAAAAAAAGATGAAATTTCCAAATGATGAAATATGTACATGCTAGAAAATTAAATGATAAAGGGTACGAAAAATAAACATGTCCAATTTTCTAATTTTTATTTAGTTTTTTAATTATTAATCTTGTAGGAGGTTTTGTTAGACAGTGGTCAGATATGTTAAACTAGGTGGTAATAATCTTTTGTTTCTGAGCTTTCGGCCCTTCTCAGTGCATCTTACATAGATTCTAACCCTTGTCTGTCTGTCATTGAGTTGTCCCGTCCTTCCGTCCTTTATGGTCAGTTTGCTTCTCTGTTAGTTTCTTGCAGGCTGTTGGTTTTATAATCAAACTTCGTTATGCGTGTCGTCTTGATAAGGGAAAAACCCTATTTCTGCCAATAGAAGGTCACTGTAGTCTAAATATTGTGTTTCAGTTACATTAGGATGGTGAGAAATCAGTGGCCTACACGCATACGGTTTTTTTGTATCTTATATACGGATATAGTTTTAAATGTTATGACAGTTTTTTTTTTGTAAATGCTGTTTCACTTGGTTAGGATTTAGTATTAGTATTGTTGAGATGGTATTTAGCTAGGTTTCTAATATGTTTTTAGTATTAACGTATCCATGTGACCTGTCATATTTAATGAAAGAATCCTTATTGAGATAAGTTCAATAATTATGTTCTATTTATATGTGCCATTTATCAAAATGATACTTACGTTGCCATGCTTCCCTGTAACGCAATACGTGTGTAATTTGAATTCATGGGACCATTATATTTATAATATATGTGGTCGATATCGTCATTTTTCCCTACGGCATCGTAATCGATGATTTCAAGATCTATATAAATTAGTCCCTGAAATATATAAATATTTAAATTCTGCATTAAACATTTTATATGTAACAATGAAGTTATTATACTTTTGTGTATACGACAAACATATCTAACACACCCACACCCACACCCACACCCACAAACGCACCTCTCTCTCTCTCTCTCTCTCTCTCTCTCTCTCTCTCTCTCTCTCTCTCTCTCTCTCTCTCTCTCTCTCTCTCTCTCTCTCTCTCTCTCACACACACACACACGTCTACTGGTGAAAATATTTCAGTCAGTTAAGTTTCAAATATTAAACATTACTGGTGAAATAGGTTTTATGTTTGTTTTCCATTCCTATATTTTTGCGGGTGAAAACCCTATCCCTTTAATATGTCGTGTGAAAATATAAGATTTCCCATCATATCATATAATGATTATATGTGGCTAAAATAAGTTATTCTTACAGCGAGAAAAACGAGCATTGTTGTGTACAAGAGCAATCAATGGAAACTGCTTTACCTTTTATACATAGAAGGTATTCTTTGCCGAAGGTAACTAACTCACCTTCTCTTATTTACAAAGTTACTATCCTACACTAGATTGTCGACAATGTTAGAACTCGGCGTGCTGTTTAGCAAAATTTGAGTTTGTTTAGTGGTCGTTTAGTGTAATATAGCGTACAGTATTTCAGAAAAATAACTTATTGCAACAGAATTGATAATTCCAATTCTTGATGTTTGTCATAATCAGTCCTTAAATACGACTGAAATAATGGTGTCTACGTTACGCGCTACATTTGTTTTCTGGATCGTACACAGTACACAATAAAGATAAGGCTGCGAGAAAGCCACATACTATTTGTGCTTCAATTCAGCAGAGTTTTGTCGACAGACAATTCTCTCTTACAGAATTTTTTTGTGCAGTTCCTGCTGTCACAAGACATAATCTTTGAAATTTTGAGGGAATGCAGTTTGCATAACATGTTTTGGACCGCTGTGTTATTTTGTAATTAATTGTAAATAATTCTAACATATTATCCTTTATAATATAGCTTTTTGTTCTTTATATTTGCATTTATTTAAAAACGTTTATCTTGCTCAGGTTTGTGCAATTTTTCATTTTCATATTTTTCGATTCTCATTTTTAGTTGGCAATCTACAGCCGCTATCCTGCTAAGGTGCCATTAAACACTACTACTACTACTACTACTACTACTGCTGCTTCTACAACCATATAGACAGATAGACACACACAAAGAGTTCCGGTCATACTTTCGACAGATTTGTTGTATTATCTCTTGTCAGAGAATTTTTGAAGAGGAAGTTTTAATCTCGCTGTGATTCCCCTCTTCTGATTGGTATATTTTCAATACGTCATTTGGTAATAGAAGTTTATGGATGAGTCTACATCATGGTAGAGGCTCTCAGATTAGATTATGCTCATTGAATTGAAGCCATTAAATTTGAAAACAGCACACCGCAAAAGAATATTATATGCCGATATAACTCGTGGTGTAAGGAGCTAGACTGATAGAACGATAAATCAACCGCCCAGAACTGTGTTGCTACTGATGGACGATATGTTGATCAGATGAAACTTATTCATTAAAAGGTCAAATTTTGATGCATGCGGATCTTTCCGGAATTCACGTGCATATACTTTACACATTTACCCATATTTTGGTAAAATCCATATCAAGAGCAAAATTCAAAATGGCCAGGGGACAGGGGCATGTGCTATTCCATGTCATTTACAAGTCACGTAACATAGGATTTGCTCCAGAAATAAAATGCACATGTCGTCAAAAAAGAACTCTTCAGCCGAATGTAGTTCCACAGCTGCAAGAAATACCGGTAAGTGTATAAAATGAAAAACTGAGAGCATATTTTTGGTAGGTTTAAATGAATAAGCGATATCAGCCCACAAACTGCTAGTCAATATCATCCCAGTTTCAGGGCTGATACTAGACTGGTTTTAAGAAAATGAACATTTCGATTTTCTGCGCAAAATCAAGATATATTTCGTTTTGTGGTATAACAAGCGATATATTATATATCGTGGCTTCGCCACTCGTTGAATAATTACTTTGTAGTACACGATTTTATATAAATGACATTAACGTAAAAAAGAGAATACCACACACACACATACATGCATGCATGCATGCATACATACATACATACATACATACATACATACATACATACATACATACATACATACATACATACATACATACATACATACATACATACATACATACATACATACATACATACATACATACATACATACATACATACATACATACATACATACATACATGTATATCAAATCATATATTTCAAATTATATATATATATATATATATATATATATATATATATATATATATATATATATATATATATATATATATATATATATATATATATATATATATATATATATATATATATTAAATCAATATGGTTGCAAGAATTTTCCCCAATGATTTTGGGGCTGATATAGTTTAAAGAGAGCATATGTATATATATATATATATATATATATATATATATATATATATATATATATATATATATATATATATATATATATATATATATATATATATATATATATATATATATATATATATATATATATTAAATCAAGATGGTTGCAAGAATTTTCCCCAATGATTTTGGGGCTGATATAGTTTAAAGAGAGCATATGTATGTATGTATGTATGTATGTATGTATGTATGTATGTATGTATGTATGTATGTATGTATGTATGTATGTATGTATGTATGTATGTATGTATGTATGTATGTATGTATGTATGTATGTATGTATGTATGTATGTATGTATGTATGTATGTATGTATGTATGTATGTATGTATGTATGCATGCATGCATGCATGCATGCATGCATGCATGCATGCATGCATGCATGCATGCATGCATGCATGCATGTATGTATGTATGTATGTATGTATGTATGTATGTATGTATGTATGTATGTATGTATGTATGTATGTATGCTCTACTTACTTCCCAGTCAGTGAACGTCCATTGGAAAGCCGTAGGACGTATGTGACTGTGTTCTATATCTATAGAGTGACTATCATCCTGACGTGTTGTTGTGGTACAGGCAATTTGAGCCCTACAAAATTATCAGGATATCATTATTTGTCGACTTAACCTCCATCTTTCAGTTTTCGTTTCCTGTCTATTTATCCTTATGTAAGCAGAGAGAGAGAGAGAGAGAGAGAGAGAGAGAGAGAGAGAGAGAGAGAGAGAGAGAGAGAGAGAGAGAGAGAGAGAGAGAGAGAGAGAGAGAGAGAGAGAGAATTATCAAGGATTTTTTGTAAGAGGTACAAATAAAAAATATTTCACTAGAAAAGTTTGATAAGATGTATTATCATGAGTGGCAAAGTAGCGAGTGACAAAACGACATAATTATTACGTCGAAAAGTAGCCACAGTCGAACTACATGGACGTTTTTACTCTTTTCGGTGCCAATGCGATAAACTATGCCATTACTATATCGATAAAAACAATTTCGAAAACAATTTTTCGAAAACAATTTTTCAAAAATATTTTCACAACATCTTATGCAAATAATGCTTCGAACTTGCATTTTGTCAAATTAATGACACTTTTCAAACAAAATGAATAGGTTTTGTGTTTCGTAAATAAAAACACTTCTTGTCCGGAATGATAAGGAAACATTATTGGGGTGGGGTGAAGTAGAAATATCATGATTTCAGAGCGTAACATCGTTAACCAAACGATCTCTGAGTGATTGAGTTTACCAGTATATATTTTATATTTTTATTTTGTTCATTTTGGCATTTAAACTTGAATTTGGCTTGGGAACCTTGTAGTCTAGTTCGGTTACAGATGCTGCACATAAATTTTGATTGTTAGTTAAATTCGGTTTTCAATCAACGCCCATCGTTTTCAAATATTATTATAATTGTGTGGAGTTAGAATCACTACCTAGACAATTTTAGTAGTCTATGTAACCAAGCGGTTATTTTTCCATAAATGCATGTCCGTTTGACGTGGATTGTGAAGTGCATACGATACTATTGACACAATACCGAATATGTGAAGGGCATACGATATGAATGGGTGGCAATAACGAATGGCAATAATTCATACAAATTCGATCACTAATAGTATTTAGAATTTATGTAGAAAACTATTTTTAAACAGTTAATACTTGAAGCGTACTTTTTGTTTTGGGAGTTAGTTTTTTAGGCATTTGTTGTGACACATCCTTATTCAGTAAATAAATATATCGTAGTGAGTCATCAGTGAAGACACATTTTATGATCAATTTATCCTCTGTGTGTGTGTGTGTGTGTGTGTGTGTGTGTGTGTGTGTGTGTGAGAGAGAGAGAGAGAGAGAGAGAGAGAGAGAGAGAGAGAGAGATTAGACCTACTTATGGATATAAAGATTTGAATAACGTAACATAAGATCAGATATATTTATAAACCAAACAACAAAAATTAAAATAGTTCCAAAAGTGGAATCAATTTGCTCCCTATGCTATATTTTAATATTACATTATGTTACATAAATATTACATTAGAGACGACGTTCCAAGTCATAAACATAGGAGATTGAAAAGATTCAAGAGTAGAAGAAAGTGGAAGATCGAAAAAAGCGAGGAAAACAAATTAAGAGACGTAAAGAAACCATATTATACCTCTCACGTAGAAAATTAACTGATAATGACTATATATTGTTTGGAAAAGGGCTAAAATTATGTCCAAAACCGAAATATCACGATCGAATTAAATTAGCTGGAGTAATTTTTAACTTTTCTAGACTCTTAAGATTACAGTTTTTATGATAAAGCATATAACACTGAAGAGGTTAAATTGGATTTTTTTTCATTTAAAAGATATGCTATTTTAACACAAGTAAATCATCTTTTACATCACCTAGTGGACGTAATTCCTAGTTAGATTTTTATATTGACGCAATCACGAAAGAGATTCCATCAGAATCATCAAAAGCGATATTATAGTAATATTTCTATGGACGAAATTAAGTCTTTATATAGTCTAATGAATGACGACAGTATAGTGATTAAAAAGGCTGATAAATCAAACACTATTATTATTATGAATTAAGAAGATTATGTTAAAGAAGTAGAACGTCAATTAAATGAAGGAAAATATTACCAACATATTAATGGAAATTAAATAAAAAATTTCAACATGCAATAACGGGATCGCTAAAACTAATAATTCCATATATGAAGAATTCAATACTTTCCATCTTAACATACGCACACCTCAATTCTACATATTACCCAAAACTTATAAAAATCCTGATTATAATTTACCTTTTAATTATGTTATTATGTGTGATTATGATTTTTAACGTAGCTTTAACAATTTTTCTATCATATCACTACGATGTCTGCAGTGTGGCAGTTTATAGTGATGTCTAGCACTGGGGCATCATGCCGCAGACATGTAGCATGATGTCCCACCCAGTCACATTATCCTGACACCAGGCCGACCAGTCCTAACACTAACCTTCCAATGCTGAGCGTCAAGCGAGGCAGCTGTTAGTACCAATTTTGTAAGTCTTTGGTATGACTCGACCGGGGATCGAACCCACGACCTCCCTTATCCGACCTTTTAATTATCCAAGGTGACCCATTATATTAGGTTGTAATTCATATACTGAAAACCTATCCAAATTTATTGATAGTGTTTTACAACCTTTGATAAAATCGCTTCCTTCCTACATTAAAGATACTACTGATTTCATTAAAAAGTTGAAGTCTATTCCACAGCTATCCGATAACTCAATCTTGGTATCATTAGATGTAGCATCAATGTATACCAACATTCGGAATACAGATGGTATTGAAGCGTGTAAATATTTTCTTGATGACAATCCTAATAATAAATATTACACTGTCTAGTAAAGATATTTGTAAAATAATAAAACTTATTTTGAAAAATAATTATTTTCAATTTAATAATAAAAATACATTCAAGTAATGGGTACGGCAATGGGTAGTCCTATGGCTCCTTCATGGGTAAATTAGAAAACGATTTCCTTCACAAAGAAAAGTTTAATCCATCTGTCTGGTTTAGATTTTTAGATGACATGTTTATAATCTGGAACCATTCAACTGAAGAACTGGAGAAATTCATTATTCGCCTAAATCATTTCCATCCGACAATTAAATTTGCTTTTTCTGCATCAAGTGTGCATGTTTCATTTTTAGATGTAAATGTAATTGAAAATATTGATAACACTATTTCTACAAATATTCATGTCAAGGAAACTAATATCTTTCAGTATGTGGAATATTCTTCAGGCCATCCAATGTCATGTAAAGACGGTATACTAAATAGCCAGGTTAAAAGATACCGACGCATTATTTCAGATGATTGTCAATTAAAAAATTCGTTGCATGATTTAAAAACATATTTCCAAAACAGAAATTATCCAACAACTATCATCGAGTCTGCGCTGAACAAAACCCATAATCTTACTCAAAATGAGGCTTTAAATACAGCAAATTATACAATGGTGAAAAATATAGCTTCTTTTACAATGCAATAAAATCCTTCATTACCTAATATAGGTCTTATAATTAATAAATATTGGAGTCTCCTAAACTTATCAAATAAAAACAGCGTAAAATCACTTTACAACAATAAACCTATTCTTGCTTTATGAGTCCCAAGAATTTGCAAGATATTTTAATAAGAACTAAACATACCGAAAATAAAAAAGACAATTCTCGTCATCTAGATGCAATAGACACAGGTGCTCTCAATGTCCAAACATAAGAAAGTAGTTCTTTTAGTAGCGCTAATACAAAAGAGACATTTTCTCTACTGTATAACACTAACTGCGTATCAACTGACGTGATTTATTTGATAACCTGTAAAAAAATGTAATATGCGATATGTTGGACAAACACTTCAACAAGTTTCTAAAAGAATGAATAATCATCGCTTTCATATTGTAAACTATAAAGATCCTCAGTTTTCCTCACAGTTTGACACCAGTAATACAAAACAAAGAGCATCGAGTTACCTTTCCTTCGCTTTAGCACACACTTTGAAGAAGACGTCACATTCGTTGCATTTGAGTGGTCCAACCATAATCAAATGTGAACCGTCACAGCAATCCCGAGGCGTAGCTTCGTAATGGATTAATTTTAGATTCACATTGAAGGACCCAAATACGATCTCATAAAAATTCTGGAGGAGAAAAAACATTTTCGATAAAAAAATCAATGTTACTGTGTTTTAGCTTTGATGTACTTGATTCTTTGAGAGTGTGGGGTGTGATTTTTGTTCGGTTGGGAATGGATAGAACTATGCATATGATGGTCAGAGTATAAGATGTGTAATGAAAATGCAGTTCACTGGTAACTTTATAATAGAGTACACTGGTCAAGGTGCTAAATAATATTCAATGAAAATGAAGAAAATTCTTCATCTAAATATTTTATTATTCCATCTAACATAATCAGGTTCTAAAGAAATGAAAATTAACTAAATTTAAATTACGCCACCACAAATCTCCGATTCATATACTTGTACCCCAAAATCTTTGAGATTAGATTTATGACCAGACAAATACATTTATTTTCACATGTTAACCACGCTGATATAAGTAGATGAAGTGGGCTCAGAAAGTGATTAATATGTAAAAATATAAACAGACTATGAAATAAAAAACTGGAATACAATCTGCATATCGTAATTAAAATATTAAATTCATGAAAATGTACAAGTGTAATATTAATTTTTCATACCTGGATCAGCAAGAACAGAGCGGGATTCCATAAAGCCATATTTCTATGCAGGTTGTATATAGTTTGCATGCAGATGACTTTGTGAAGCTGACACAGACAATCTGGTCTTGTACTGTATGAGCCGTTCCCATCGCCTGATGAAGGTGCATCACGATAACTAAAATGACCGCAAAAGTAAACAGGTTACCGTGATAAGAAGGTAATGACCACCCTGTTACACGGTCAGTTATTGACCTTATCGCACTTGTACAATGGTGCCTCTATCACGGTAATATATACCACGGATCAACCGTTGCTGCAGAAAGTAAGGAAACAAAAACAAGTTACAATTTCAACTAATATGCTTCAGTAATATTGAACACAACATTCTAGTTACATCTTGAAAGCTAAAATCTTTCCAGTTTTTTAATATCCATTGAATCCTGAAAAAGACATGGGATCTTAATTCCCATAATGCTTTTATGTGATTAAAACATGAGCCCATGACTAGTCCCGTAATTACTTTAGCTCTGTTGGCAGAGTGATGACAGAGGTCTCGAATTCGAGTCCTGTGTAGACTCTGTCATCATTGTATTAACCTGTAAAAATGAAGCTGAGACATTTTACTTTTTGTCTAGATATTTAAACAAACCACTACTATTTTTTTTCTTCAGAATATTGTTTATTTATAGTTTTAAAAAAGATACTTGAAATATGATAAAACGCAGTAGCACATTTTGCTTTGCCGTCTGATAATAAAACATGTCTACTGTCTCGTGCTCAAACAAAGATCTTTGCCGTTACCTTTTTTTTGTGCCAACGTACCGTGTCCTTGTGCATTCTAGGATTGGCACACAAATTAGTACGGACTCAATACTCAATACGACCAATTGCCAACATTTAGAGAGCCATTCAAGCTCTTCGTCAGGAGAAGTAACAATTTATATAAACCCCAAAACAAAAACAAGCACTCAACAGTACGATAAAATTACACAACTCAGTTTAACAAAGTGTGTAATGGCTGTGAGGAGATTTTCTAGTTTATGATATTGTTGTCATTGTTGTCGTTATTCTTGTGAACCTAAGACAGGAGGTTTAGATACTGTTTTCGGGAATAATTTTAGCAAGCCAAAATCTTATCAGCACTGTAAATATGATCTCTTGATTAGTCTACTGTCTACCTGATATAGCAAGTTCAACGAGTTTACAAGGGTCTCAGTATTGATTGATCGTTCTTGCCACTCCATCACACCACTACCAATGCTACCACAAGTCAGATCATATTTAAGAGGGTAAATCAGTGACCTGGTCCAGGGTAAGCGTACTCGTGGGTATCTTTGCCACATTATCAAAAGACTAATCTTGTTTGCATAGACATATGAACAGTAGCAATACGTGTGATATCATATATAACAACCTATGTGTGCCTAACGCCTGCGTATGTATGTATGTATGTATGTATGTATGTATGTATGTATGTATGTATGTATGTATGTATGTATGTATGTATGTATGTATGTATGTATGTATGTATGTATGTATGTATGTATGTATGTATGTATGTATGTATGACATTGATTTACATAATAGTTATGATATTATGAGTTTGTTGAACACATTCCTGATTTAATTAATCAGGGAACAATATTTAAAATTTAAGTTTATGAGTTTTGTTTACAAAATTTGATTCCGACAGGTATGTAAACGTCTTATGCATTATAAAACTGATGAACATATATATATATATATATATATATATATATATATATATATATATATATATATATATATATATATATATATATATATATATATATATATATATATATAAAATTAAATTGAAAATAACCTCTTAGAAAAACTTAAGGTGAGATGTAAAGTTCAACGAGGCCTGAAAGTGTAACATGTTATCTTTGTGGACCATTCTATCTTTTTGCTGATCATGTCAGGTAATTATCTCCTATACAAGGCGTATGATATGGAAACAACTTAAATACAAAATGTTAACATAACAAGCTGTGTCGGAGAAAGAACTAAAAACAAAAAGTCAACATAACAAGCTATTCCTCGATTGTTTCACCTGATTCCCCAATTTAGAATCTTTACAGGCGTTTTACGCTTAAAAAAGGCAAGAAAGCCGATTCGTGCGAACGTGAGTTGGTGAAAGCCTGCCATCGCATTATTTTTCCTATATGCTTTAATGAAAAGAAGCAGACATTCTACTGGACTACAGAGTTTTAGTCCATTAAATCATACTATTGAAAACATTGGGTATCTATTAGCAGCGGTGAAGATTAACCCATAACTTAAAAATGTATGATAAAGTACTTTTTCTTTGAGTGTTAACACGGGTTATCTAATAAACTTTCTTGCAGCAATAATCCTTTTTATCGACTGACACTCAAAATTCTGGATTGTATGCCTTAATTTGGATCAAACTGATTCATTTTCCGGTTGCAAGAGTTTGAATTAGATTACCTTAAAACTTGGTAAGATTTAGTTCATTTGACAACCTATATACAACATCGCGCTATGCATGAACCAGATCACGTCACTTAGGATAATTATTCTTACTCTAGAACGTACTGAGCAATATTTTGAAAAGCAAGACATGTCATAAAGATTGAACGGTCAAAACTTTAAATTATATATATATATATATATATATATATATATATATATATATATATATATATATATATATGAAGAAAAGTTTACAAACCTGGTTTGTCTTGTTTATAATCAAAACAGCATAGTTCCATATTAGGGTAAACAGAGGAACTCAAGAAACACAATAAATTGATAGAAATTTCTTGCAACATACTATACAGTTGACTCCACTTGCAGAATAATGTACGTAATAATGTATTTATTACTCAAATAGTGTCTCCTAAGCATAAAGTAATTGTATCAAAGATATTACACCTAGTCACAAATCGTAAGTGTTGCAGTACACACAACTCCGGGAAAAAGAAAATAATATAAAACAACCAACCAGCCAACCAACCACCAGCCAAACAAGTATCAAAACAATTATAATGAGACATAAGAAATCAAGGGATTTCGTTAAGCTAAAAACGAAGAAATTGTCTGTATTATGTTATTGATATTCTCCTTCAAAGCTAAGCAAGGTACTGCTTTAAATTTTTGAAACACACACACAAACAGACACACACACAGACAAACACACACACTGATTTAAAGTCGTCTCCGAAATTTCGAAGATATGCTTGTAGACCACAAAATATCCAAGTGTTCTTTTCTTCTTCAGGATAAGTAAAATAGGCACATCAACACAATGTACTTTCTCACATCAATCAGGACAGGTTATCAAACAAAACACCTAATCACATTGCACATTTTTTTAAAATGTTCATTTGTCAATCAACACATCGAAGAAGCCATGGCAGCGAAGTTATTGAGAGGCACACATCTAATCCACCAGCTTTGCTCTTAAAATGTGGTTTAATATTTAATCATTTTATTTTTATTCTGTATTTGGTTTTTTGGGAAAAGCAAATATTTTATACATACACACATAAATAATGTAATTGATATTATATTTAGTAATCGATTTTCTGGGAAAGACAAGTACAGGATCATAATTTTCGCTTTGTCAGTGTTATCGTATCGTATTTTCTGTTAGTGGTAGCGGCAGAAATATTGGGTACGTTGTCAAAACTGTTAAATATTTATGTTGAAGTTTTTGAAAGGAGATTGTGGAGTTTCAATATTTCTGAGAACATATCGTTCGCAACACCATTCTGCATGGATTCTCGTTTGAAATACTGTATAGCGAAATATTTTGGTTTAGAAAAGAGTATATAAAATTTAATCAGTTTCTAATTAATGTAATCAAGGTCAAAAATACACACAAAGAACAATTAAAGGTTTGGCCATTTCTGGCCACAATGCTAAATACACACTTCGTTTTAGTAGTTTACCTTGCTATTAATGAACTTTGGTGACGTTGATGACCATAACTGGACTAAATTGTTTAAAAAATTTAAATAAATAAATAAAGAATTGTATAGCTGCTTCTTTTCTTTTGCTAATGGAAGGTTATAACGATTTAGCGGTGTCTGATTGCGAAAAGAAATCTCGTCAAAACTATAAGTAGAATAAACTATGTCCAATATTTTCATGAATTCATGACTCGAATACGGAAAAAATCCATTTAAGCCAACAGTATTCCACAATTTGCAATGAGTTCACAAAACAGTCCTCAACCGTTTGCTGTGAGTTCAATAGCGTTTCCTCTAGGAATGGACATAAGTTTCTCCTAGAATACTATGACTCTATAAGTTACTCCTAGAATACAAGGACTTTATAAGCAAAGAACGTTACGTTGTTCAGATCACTATCGGTTGGCATTTAGCCGGAATGTATTTTATCATTTTGAGGAAATAAATATTTATTTTCTTTTTCAAAATGCTACATACGGTCGTGTAATAAAGTGCAATAGACTTGTTATTTTCTATTTTCCCATTTTTAATGCTAAACAACTAAAGATATCTCCTTTGTAGTGTCGGTGTAGCCCAGCCAGAGAGAGAGAGAGAGAGAGAGAGAGAGAGAGAGAGAGAGAGAGAGAGAGAGAGAGAGAGAGAGAGAGAGAGAGAGAGAGAGAGAGAGAGAGAGAGAGAGAGAGAGAGAGAGAGAGAGAGAGAGATCAGTTATCTGCCTATCTGCCATCTGCAATCGCTAAAATGCAGGTTGCAAACATTTAAAGTACAATTTTCAAAATGAATTTCTTAATATAGGTCAGCAAAAGTATCCAGCATTACGGTAATTTATTGGTCAATAATTCTGTAATCACAAATCATAAAATAGAAATCGCAATCCTCTACCCCATCCTCCGCCACCAGAGAGAGAGAGAGAGAGAGAGAGAGAGAGAGAGAGAGAGAGAGAGAGAGAGAGAGAGAGAGAGAGAGAGAGAGAGAGAGAGAGAGAGAGAGAGAGAGAATACTAACTTTACAACCGATCCCTCGGAATCATATGTTGAGAAACCTGTGAGAGGTCATAGATATACCAAACAAGCTAAATGATAGAAAAGAACAAAAAACCCCAGAAATGATGAACTACAATGAATTTAATATTTTGCTGAAAACAGTGAAGTTTTAGCTTTATAGTATATTCTTAATGCTAATGCTGATGCTTATAATAATAATAATAATAATAATAATAATAATAATAATAATAATAATAATAATAATAATAATAATAATAATAATAATAATAATAATAATAATAATGATAATAATAATTTTATTTAATGAGTTGGACACGTTTGGTCATGAATGACCCATCTGCCATATCGTCTTCAACTTTTATAACTGGTTATGTTTTAAAAAAGTCATACACCTCCTCAGGTATCCTAGCACACGCATTCAGATATATTTAAAATAAATGACTATATATATATATATATATATATATATATATATATATATATATATATATATATATATATATATATATATATATATATATATATATATATATATATATATATATCAGTCCTATTCCATCAAGAAAGTTCAAGTGACTAGGGAGTAGAAATTTCGACGGTAATTTTTAAGAGTTATTCTGTTGACTACCATTGCATATAGGTAATCGATCTGTGTATTCCAGCTGATCATCGTAGATGCCAAGAATTTTTTTATTTTTGACCACAGACATGTCAAATCCATTTTGAGTTATATTTTATGCGATATTTATTGCCTTCTTTGTTTAGAGACATTAATATGCATTCTGTCCTGTTCGCACCAAACTGATGTATTGTTCAAGTCTATTTGAAGCTCATTTTCAATGTAGTCATGAAATTTACTGGATGAATGCAAGGTAGAGTCGTCAGCGAAACGAATCGGTGTTAGAGTGCACTGGATACGAGGCCAAGTTATTGACCAACAATATGAACATGAATGATGTGAATATTATTATTTTGTTTTGATTTTCCCACATTGCAAGACCTTGATTTTACCAAGGATATATTTTATTTTTGATTTCGTATATTTTTATTTTACACGAAAGAAAAATGCGTACGTACAACTTCAAAAATTGAGCCAAAATACTTTATGAAATTGCAATTGGCTTTAAGTTCTAAGAGTCACATTTGCTAGTTTTTTAATTAATTGCTTTTGTCACATTCACTAGTACTTGACTAAATTGCTCTAAGAAGCAGCTGAGAAAATGATTTCGAGGATAGTGAACAGAATGTTGTGGTGAGAAATGATAGAAGTACTGTAACTGATTCATCTGAATTCCCTAATGAAACATCATTCACCAAGAAAGATGAACACCAAAATGGCGGGTCAGGTAGTGAAAATGATAACATAGCACGCTGGAAAACACAATAAACGACTTGAAGTAACTATGAACAGCCATCCAGTAAATTGGAAACCATGGTTGGAAATTGGTGGCCAGAATAAACCAGACGAAACATTCCAAAAAATGAAAGGAAAAGATATAGAGGTGATGAAAATGGAAGTAAGGCTAATGATGTTGGAAGTCTTCCCGTTGAGGCTCAAATAAGCATTGTTTTTTATCCTAGTAAATTCTAACTCAAAGAATAGCATGTGCATATTACACCAGAATGAACATTATAAACATGTATTACATTTTTAAGACTACGAATTCCAAGACCTATTTCAGCAGACCACTGTATGTTCCTATACGCAATTATGTTCCGGAGAAATACTAGAAATGTTTCATTTCTTAAACCCTGGAAGCTGCTCCTGTTAACAGATTGAACAGATTGCTTCAAGAAATGAGAGAGTGCCCAGACACTATGTACAAGAATATAAGTTTGTGTATTATTACAAAATTCTAGTAATGGAAGATGGAATTGACCCTAACGTTTTAACCTGCTATGTGACCAAGAGAATTTTCTTGACCTTCTGTTTATGTCAGCTTATTAACAATTGTGAAACCCAGGGCACCAAGTACTTAACTTCTGTCATAAACTTAAGCAAAAGAATTAAAAAAATAAAAAAATAAATAAAAATATAATTAAGAAAATTACATACAGAAAATAACATTTATAAATCCTGGGCCAATTGACACCGTACTATGTTATGTATTGAGAAACAATACTATTTACTGAAGAACATTTCCATTCAAAGTTTTAATTTAAATACTTTTTATTGAAGAAATATAAATTTAAAGTTATCATTTAGGTCGATTCTTTCAAAGCGCTTGCTTTTTAATTATTTACAGTTATTTACAGTTCACTAGTTAGTTTTCAAAGTCTAACATAAACCATCCATCCGCCAGTTTCAATGCTGATATAGTATTTTATGGAACTAAATCGTTTATTGAACAGCATAAAGATGTTAGTTCAAATTGTTAGTTTCTTATTTATTTGTTTGCTCGTCTGCTTGGATCAACTTTTTTCATTTGTCACGCAGTCCAACTAACTAACGTGCCTGTTGTGTCCAAGCAATATTTCTTAACATTGGACAAGAAATGAAGATTCTATAGCCGTATTCAAGCATTTATATTATTTTTGTCAAAATATATCTCTCCAAATAATGTGGTCCATATCGAGACAATTTGCAGGGAGCAGCTTTCAACCACGTAGGTTCAAGGTCAACGTAATTTTATTTGAGGTCAAATAAATTACATTTCAGTTCATATCTTCCTTACGTCTTGAAAGATTCTGAAATTACTTGGCTCAAATTTGCACAATATCGAGCCAATGCTCAGATCACCAATTCCAGCTTTGTCGGTTCAAGGATAATGTAATGTTTTGTAATGAAATTTCAAATAGACCATATATTTGGTTTCCGCTCTATATCACCTTTATCATTTGAGGGAATTTGAACAAATGACAAATACGAGTTTAAAAGTAGCAAACACGTAAGTAAGAGAGATGCTTGCTTTTTGGAAATTTGATTATTCCTAACAATCCGTTTGTACTTGTCAGAATTTTAAATATTATTGGAATTGTAACCAAAACACACTATAATTTACGTCAAAGTTAAGGAAGACACGTTTGAACACCGATTAAAATGTAATACATGTAGAGTTAAATTGTGTTTAATTGGTGATATTTGATATGTTAAACATATACATATAGTTTAGTGAATAATATGCTTAACAGTCTAGGTAATCGATTCTTCACAATCTTTCAAATGAATTTTAATGCTTATATTTAATGAATATCTGTAGAACCTGCCATTTCATTTAGCAAAACCCTAATTTTACCCGATTTACCTACAGCAACAAATAGACCTAATCGTTCATTAATATGCATCTTTAAACCAACGGAGGATGTTTTAATTAAGGATTCTTATTTACTTT
This sequence comes from Potamilus streckersoni, assembly GCA_016746295.1. Classification (NCBI taxonomy): domain Eukaryota; kingdom Metazoa; phylum Mollusca; class Bivalvia; order Unionida; family Unionidae; genus Potamilus; species Potamilus streckersoni. The sequence goes on from JAEAOA010002295.1 coordinate 732,546, forward strand.
TATAATTATCATCAAAGGCGTAGCTAGCATATGATCTATAAATAGGCATGGTGAAAGTGAAGATATGAAGGGCTAGATGAATTTATGTGTGATTGTGTGTGTGTGTGTGGGGGGTTTACGGAGTAACAGTGTTAAAATGTAGAGGCTCTGATATACCATTTCATGAAACCTAAGCTTATGATTTTAACATGGAAGATTCAGGCTATCCCACTCGTTTTCAGCACTCTTGATAGCACGTGTTGCTCTATTCATAACCAATAAATTAAATTTTTTCAATGATTATTTTTCTTTCATAGTGTAATTATCCCAGATACAATCTGCATAGCCAAACACAGGAAGTAAATAAGGTTTAAGCATTCTTTCCAAGGACACGCGATCCAATCTATATTATAAATTCTTCATAATATTAACTTTCTCTCTTGCCTTGTCATACAGATGCTTGCCATGCGGCATATCCAGACAATATAATAATAATTATATATTTAATAATTCTATATTGTTTAGTATCATCAATGAATATTCTAAGAGATGATTGCATATATATTAAAAGTAATCATGACCTAAGGTTAGATCCTTGATGGATTCCTGTATGTATAAATTGAATTTCAGAGAGTCGGGAATTCACAACCACTCTGTTGTATATTTTAAATGACAAGAAGTAATGTTCTATGCATAACAGTATATTACCATGAAGGCCGATTTTTCTGAACTCTGTTTAGTAATATGAATGTCAAACATGATCAAATGCTTTACTTATATCAATAAAACATATCAAGGGGTGATGTTTGGCGATATTTTGAAACATGTGTTCTGATTACCTTTTTATATACTGGGGCCATATTTGGTAATTTCGAAGAATCTGAAAATTCTGTGGTATTAAGATAAATGTTACGATCCGACAGCAAGGATATTTAATTGAACTTAAGGAATTCTTGTAAGTAACAATGGAAGCAAAACATCTTCACCACACGCCTTCGATTGCTTTAAAAGCCAATAATAACGCTGTATACTGTCGTCTATAGAGACTGTAGGGTACGGCAATTGAGTTACGTCTAGTTCAGCATTTTGACATTGTGTCATATTATCAATTTGTTCTCAAAAGAAATCGTTACATACTTTACTTTTCTCTCCATCATTTGTCATAATAGCTGTTTATGATCAAAGAATCACAAAATTTCTTCATATAACTTCCCTGGATAATTTTAACAAGTTTCGACCAATGTTTAGATTTACCTTAACAATTTTTAATTTTGTCTTCCAATTGCAGATTGTAGAAATATTGAGATTCACGTATTTCACTAATAATTCTATTTTTTGACAATGTAACAACCAGTGCTGTGGGTAGTGAGGGCGTTGTGATCGATCTTAAACCGATTTCTTTGTCTAATGAGTTTACTAATTTCGTTTTGAATCCATGTTGAATTTCATTTTCATTTCCATTGCCTTAACGTCAGCGTCTGTCATAGACTTACTGACTGATGCCAAAACACTTGTATAAAAAACACTTTCCCCCAACAAATATTGGATCAAAGTATTTTTTTTATTTCTCGTTTCTTTATGGAAGATTTTGCTTCAGAATGATCGTACTATCTGGCAAGTTCTAGCAACTCACCTTTCTTAACACTCTCCAACTGCTTTTCAGTTGGATTAGAAAGTAAAATTTTCCATTTTTGATGACATTCTAAATGAAAGCCTGTTGTTTTTACTTAAGATTTCAAATGAAAATATAAAATAGTACTTGGCATTTAGAAACTAGGGGAAATTTAAATTTCGAAAAGAAGTCTCTGAAATATTTAGCCAAAATTCATATATCCAAGGACGAGATTCCAATTTTCTTTGTTACGTGACAATAGCTTATTCTCAGTAATAAAGAAAAGAGTGAAAGCCAACAGGCTTTAGATATTTTAACAAAACAATTTATTTCCCTACACAACAATGAACAATTGGTAAACAGGAATATAATGTTGAGTCTCTGAATAAAATCCAAAAGTTGATTCTAAAAATAAAACCACAAGTCCTGTCACTAAATAATCCTATAAGAATCCAGGTTCGAATCCCGACGATGTAAAATATGGAGGGCGATGATGTCAGATGTAGTTCAATGAATGAATATTAACAATTCCTTACTTGAATCACAGTATTTGTTTCCAAATTATTCCAGAATAAAATTCCATGACTATCTTTCAGAATTTTTATATAGAAAAGTTAACTTGTTGAGTTTCCAATGGAATAAAGTATTAAATCCCAAAGTCAGATGAAGAATAAACATTCTGGCACCAAATTACAAAATACACCTTGTTCCTTCTAGGTTTTGAATGACTCTACTAAAAAATATTAGGAATGCGTATTTAATACCCCGAAACCACATTTGAAGTCTCGCGAGATTGGTCTTGTGGTCTCTTACGACACTATTTTTGTCACGTCAGCCAGTATAGACCCTCTTAAAAATCAATCATTAAAAGGTTGTTTACAAACAGTAATTACACGAAGAAAGTATGCCCGTGATACTGACTAATCATTTTAACTTCCTGTTGACACTGTTACTATGGTAAGACGGACTAAATGATATTTCTTACGTCATCGTCTTAAGTAAACAAACTTTGTTATAAAAATATCTCATTATTGAAAAAGAATCCAGACTCAGAGAAAAATATTTATTGCAATTAAATACAATGAAACAAAAATGAAATAAAATTTTTTAAACCTTACACAAAAGCAATTTAATCACATATAAGTAACAATATACAAGGAAGTAGTATTCAAGTGTCTAATCTGTACAGATTATTTATTGTACTGTAGGTCATTACACATAAAGCACATGATCCACGTAAAGAGAAAGACAATACTCAGAAACGCTTATAATGTTGAGAATAATATCATATCAGAGCAATTACTAAATTACGTGCAGATTAAATATCTGCATCTAATGGAATATAATCATAATGTAGATTAAATAACTGAAAGGTCATCGCATCCATTCACTTGAACCACCACGTCGAATATATTTGTCTTTTGTGCAAGAACACCGTGAATTTCACGGATGACGGCTTATCTTTGGCTCAAGATGATAACCTGGAATTTAGGTTAATTTCCTCCAGTTGCATATGTAGGCTTGTCATTTACATTGGAAATGTCACTCGAATTAAACCTTTTACATTTTCTGTAAATATTTTGTAGAAATTCGATTACTAATTAAACTTTTAATCACAATTATGACACTAATTTTATTGAATATCATTCTCATGCTAATCGCTTCTCTTTCAAAAAATATAGAAACAATATATAGCAAGTTACATGTTGACTTTGCAGAATTAATAACATTTTAAAAACATATTTTTAGGATATGCATTTTAAATCTAAATTTCTAATATTAATTGCTATATGATTTGAGCAACCCCAAGGATACACTCATAACGACAGAATAATTGATATGCAGTGATTTTGACTCCTATCATATGGATATAAAGTATGACATGCTATTATTTTAAAGCTATGTAAATCAATTATATGATTGAGCTTAGTACTCAGCCATAACTTTGTTATACTATGTTAATTATCATTTAAATACGAAAAAAAACTGCAAACATTTCTTGAACATTAAAAAATTTCTTACAATGATTACTCACCTTTGTATGATCATTATTGCAACTAGGATAATTACTGTAGCAAGAACAGCCCCTTCGCAAGCAGCAATAATCTGAAAGAAGCGTAAATGTGCGATTTGAAACAATTATTGACAAAAAGCATAAATAGGTAATAATGAAAAAGGATGTAAACTTTAATGATGTCTCAGTAGTAGAGGGAAATGAGGGTTTCATCCCACTTTATTTTTTTACCCTCCAAACAAGTATAAATTATAGTCCTAAATTATCCCCCACCCCTTTTTCCAAAATAGTGAAATGAGGGTTTTGGCCCACCACCCCCCACACCTCCTCCCCCACCCCCGCCAAACCCTTCATTTCCCTCTACTACTACTATGTAGACAGATATTTTGTAACCAGACAAAACAACAGGTGTTGGAATGCCATAAGCTCTGTCAACAGAAGTGACGAATTTGTTAGAATAGCGTATGTGTGGAATATGATTATTCTAAAGACGGCAAATAGATTTTACCACAAATTTTTTTATCAGACAACAGGATGAAAATTAAACTGTGCATTAGAACGTTTCAGTTAACAAGGCGGAAATTAAACTAGCATTAGAATGAAAATGATATTATTTTAGTTATATTATATCTTAAGTTTAGATAAAATTTTATGTTACTCATATTTTTTGTGATATTTTTTTTCATACTTGCTAACCCTCATTGGTAGAATGTCTGTTAACATATTGTCAATAATACGAAATTCACGTAATAAATCATCCATATTATATTTAACTCCTCGTAGGTAAGACCGGATCTGATCAAGTAGTTTCTTGTAAGTTTTAATTGATGTTAAACAACCGTGCTTCTTTATCAAAAGTCTTGGTTCTACTTTTTTACACGCCGCTGTAAGTGAAACACCAATAGCGGATATGATTAACAAAAAAGGATTTAATGATACCCCACTTGAAATTATACCAGAACTGGTCATTAACAAGGGTAGATAAGATATTACTCGAAGGATCTTGTTGTAGTATTTGTAACATTTTTTCACACACCAAAGTTTTTTATGATAATATTTATAATATTGTATTAATGCGTCTACATCTTGTTTTGGAATATCTTTTGAAATATGATTGAAATCAACTATACTTCTTTTCATTATAATATTAGTTTACATAGTCCTATGTTTGGGTAATCAAAATAAAAGATTTTTGTTCAACTATAAATTCCAAACACCAGAGAAAATTCGCTAATTGTAAAGTTTTATCAACTGGTTCAAGTATAAATTCTTGTTCAGAATTTTGGTTTATTATTACAGATAATACTCCAGATGAGTCATTATTTAGAAGATGAGATGGATATTTGGGAGATATTCTAAACTTTGCACTGCTAAGCACTGACAATCTATACACACCGGTAACTTCTGCAATATATTTAATAGAATTATATTTTGGTGTCCACCTAGTCATGAAATTTACTGTAACGTGGATAATCGGAAAGATCAAACAGATGTCGATTATTGTACATGTCCTGATAGATGTCCTCGCATTCGATTTCATATACGAGCGAATCAGTATCAGTAAACAGTAATCTACTAGCCGGCCACTGATTTTTAACAAAATTATAATGAAAATCGTACATCAGCCACTTTGATAAATCTAACACTGCAGCTCCAACATAGATCGGCTTGGTTAGTTTTAGATTTGTTTTTCTTCTTTGTATCGCAACAAGATTTTCATTAAATATTTTCATGCTCACAAAATCATCGTCTGACACAAGTTTGTTTCTGCGATTGACATCATTAACTATTCAATATTTACACGTTTCCTAATATTCTCCATCGTCTTACCAAAAACGGAATTGTTCATCAGTTTAAAAAGTTTTTCTCAAACTCTGTTTTCGCTGCAGCTCTTCTTGAAGTGTTTGAGTTAATATAACCTCTCATCCACGGCGACTGATTAAATTTTAGTACACGATGAACTTTTCTCAACACAAGACCAGCATCGACTGCTTGTTTTAAAACTTTGTAATGCAAAACGTAATTTTTCTTATCAAGTAAATTTGGTACTAGTTTCTTGACCATGGAATGTTGCCTTGGTGATGCTAACGCTTGTTGTTCTTTCGATAACAAACTATAATCTATGACCATCGATTCAGCACAGAAAGGGTAATCGTTATGTAATTTGTGTAGCGAATTTGGATAATGAATATCAATTTCAACGAAATAGGAAACATCGTATATATTATCGTCCTATTCCATCAAGAAGTTCAAGGTGACTAGGGAGTAGAAATTTCGACGGTAATTTTTTAAGAGTTATTCTGTTGGACTACCATTGCATATAGGTAATCGGAGCTGTGTATTCCAGCTGATCATCGTAGATGCCAAGAATTTTTTATTTTTGACCACAGACATGTCAAATCCATTTTGAGTTATAATTTTATGCGATATTTATTGCCTTCTTTGTTTAGAGACATTAATATGCATTCTGTCCTGTTCGCACCAAACTGATGTAATTGTTCAAGTCTATTTGAAGCTCTTTCTATGTAAGTCACTGAAATTTACTGGATGAATGCAAGGTAGAGTCGTCAGCGAAACGAATCGGTGTTAGAGATGCACTGGATACGAGCCAAGTTATTGACCAACAATATGAACATGACTGATGTGAATATTATTATTTTGTTTTGATTTTCCCACATTGCAAGACCTTGATTTTACCAAGGATATATTTTATTTTTGATTTCGTATATTTTTATTTTACACGAAAGAAAAAAATGCGTACGTACAACTTCAAAAATTGAGCCAAAAATGCAATTGGCTTTAAGTTCTAAGAGTCACATTTGCTAGTTTTTTAATTAATTGCTTTTGTCACATTCACTAGTACTTGACTAAATTGCTCTAAGAAGCAGCTGAGAAAATGATTTCGAGGATAGTGAACAGAATGTTGTGGTGAGAAATGATAGAAGTACTGTAACTGATTCATCTGAATTCCCTAATGAAACATCATTCACCAAGAAAGATGAACACCAAAATGGCGGGTCAGGTAGTGAAAATGATAACATAGCACGCTGGAAAACACAATAAACGACTTGAAGTAACTATGAACAGCCATCCAGTAAATTGGAAACCATGGTTGGAAATTGGTGGCCAGAATAAACCAGACGAAACATTCCAAAAAATGAAAGGAAAAGATATAGAGGTGATGAAAATGGAAGTAAGGCTAATGATGTTGGAAGTCTTCCCGTTGAGGCTCAAATAAGCATTGTTTTTTTATCCTAGTAAATTCTAACTCAAAGAATAGCATGTGCATATTACACCAGAATGAACATTATAAACATGTATTACATTTTTAAGACTACGAATTCCAAGACCTATTTCAGCAGACCACTGTATGTTCCTATACGCAATTATGTTCCGGAGAAATACTAGAAATGTTTCATTTCTTAAACCCTGGAAGCTGCTCCTGTTAACAGATTGAACAGATTGCTTTAAGAAATGAGAGAGTGCCCAGACACTATGTACAAGAATATAAGTTTGTGTATTATTACAAAATTCTAGTAATGGAAGATGGAATTGACCCTAACGTTTTAACCTGCTATGTGACCAAGAGAATTTTCTTGACCTTCTGTTTATGTCAGCTTATTAACAATTGTGAAACCCAGGGCACCAAGTACTTAACTTCTGTCATAAACTTAAGCAAAAGAATTAAAAAAATAAAAAAATAAATAAAAATATAATTAAGAAATTACATACAGAAAATAACATTTATAAATCCTGGGCCAATAGACACCGTACTATGTTATGTATTGAGAAACAATACTATTTACTGAAGAACATTTCCATTCAAAGTTTTAATTTAAATACTTTTTATTGAAGAAATATAAATTTAAAGTTATCATTTAGGTCGATTCTTTAAAAGCGCTTGCTTTTTAATTATTTACAGTTATTTACAGTTCACTAGTTAGTTTTCAAAGTCTAACATAAACCATCCATCCGCCAGTTTCAATGCTGATATAGTATTTTATGGAACTAAATCGTTTATTGAACAGCATAAAAATGTTAGTTCAAATTGTTAGTTTCTTATTTATTTGTTTGCTCGTCTGCTTGGATCAACTTTTTTCATTTGTCACGCAGTCCAACTAACTAACGTGCCTGTTGTGTCCAAGCAATATTTCTTAACATTGGACAAGAAATGAAGATTCTATAGCCGTATTCAAGCATTTATATTATTTTTGTCAAAATATATCTCTCCAAATAATGTGGTCCATGTCGAGACAATTTGCAGGGAGCAGCTTTCAACCACGTAGGTTCAAGGTCAACGTAATTTTATTTGAGGTCAAATAAATTACATTTCAGTTCATATCTTCCTTACGTCTTGAAAGATTCTGAAATTACTTGGCTCAAATTTGCACAATATCGAGCCAATGCTCAGATCACCAATTCCAGCTTTGTCGGTTCAAGGATAATGTAATGTTTTGTAATGAAATTTCAAATAGACCATATATTTGGTTTCCGCTCTATATCACCTTTATCATTTGAGGGAATTTGAACAAATGACAAATACGAGTTTAAAAGTAGCAAACACGTAAGTAAGAGAGATGCTTGCTTTTTGGAAATTTGATTATTCCTAACAATCCGTTTGTACTTGTCAGAATTTTAAATATTATTGGAATTGTAACCAAAACACACTATAATTTACGTCAAAGTTAAGGAAGACACGTTTGAACACCGATTAAAATGTAATACATGTAGAGTTAAATCGTGTTTAATTGGTGATATTTGATATGTTAAACATATACATATAGTTTAGTGAATAATATGCTTAACAGTCTAGGTAATCGATTCTTCACAATCTTTCAAATGAATTTTAATGCTTATATTTAATGAATATCTGTAGAACCTGCCATTTCATTTAGCAAAACCCTAATTTTACCCGATTTACCTACAGCAACAAATAGACCTAATCGTTCATTAATATGCATCTTTAAACCAACGGAGGATGGTTTTAATTAAGGATTCTTATTTACTTTTATAATTATCATCAAAGGCGTAGCTAGCATATGATCTATAAATAGGCACGGTGAAAGTGAAGATATGAAGGGCTAGATGAATTTATGTGTGATTGTGTGTGTGTGTGGGGGGTTTACGGAGTAACAGTGTTAAAATGTAGAGGCTCTGATATACCATTTCATGAAACCTAAGCTTATGATTTTAACATGGAAGATTCAGGCTATCCCACTCGTTTTCAGCACTCTTGATAGCACGTGTTGCTCTATTCATAACCAATAAATTAAATTTTTTCAATGATTATTTTTCTTTCATAGTGTAATTATCCCAGATACAATCTGCATAGCCAAACACAGGAAGTAAATAAGGTTTAAGCATTCTTTCCAAGGACACGCGATCCAATCTATATTATAAATTCTTCATAATATTAACTTTCTCTCTTGCCTTGTCATACAGATGCTTGCCATGCGGCATATCCAGACAATATAATAATAATTATATATTTAATAATTCTATATTGTTTAGTATCATCAATGAATATTCTAAGAGATGATTGCATATATATTAAAAGTAATCATGACCTAAGGTTAGATCCTTGATGGATTCCTGTATGTATAAATTGAATTTCAGAGAGTCGGGAATTCACAACCACTCTGTTGTATATTTTAAATGACAAGAAGTAATGTTCTATGCATAACAGTATATTACCATGAAGGCCGATTTTTATGAACTCTGTTTAGTAATATGAATGTCAAACATGATCAAATGCTTTACTTATATCAATAAAACATATCAAGGGGTGATGTTTGGCGATATTTTGAAACATGTGTTCTGATTACCTTTTTATATACTGGGGCCATATTTGGTAATTTCGAAGAATCTGAAAATTCTGTGGTATTAAGATAAATGTTACGATCCGACAGCAAGGATATTTAATTGAACTTAAGGAATTCTTGTAAGTAACAATGGAAGCAAAACATCTTCACCACACGCCTTCGATTGCTTTAAAAGCCAATAATAACGCTGTATACTGTCGTCTATAGAGACTGTAGGGTACGGCAATTGAGTTACGTCTAGTTCAGCATTTTGACATTGTGTCATATTATCAATTTGTTCTCAAAAGAAATCGTTACATACTTTACTTTTCTCTCCATCATTTGTCATAATAGCTGTTTATGATCAAAATATCACAAAATTTCTTCATATAACTTCCCTGGATAATTTTAACAAGTTTCGACCAATGTTTAGATATACCTTAACAATTTTTAATTTTGTCTTCCAATTGCAGATTGTAGAAATATTGAGATTCACGTATTTCACTAATAATTCTATTTTTTGACAATGTAACAACCAGTGCTGTGGGTAGTGAGGGCGTTGTGATCGATCTTAAACCGATTTCTTTGTCTAATGAGTTTACTAATTTCGTTTTGAATCCATGTTGAATTTCATTTTCATTTCCATTGCCTTAACGTCAGCGTCTGTCATAGACTTACTGACTGATGCCAAAACACTTGTATAAAAAACACTTTCCCCCAACAAATATTGGATCAAAGTATTTTTTTTATTTCTCGTTTCTTTATGGAAGATTTTGCTTCAGAATGATCGTACTATCTGGCAAGTTCTAGCAACTCACCTTTCTTAACACTCTCCAACTGCTTTTCAGTTGGATTAGAAAGTAAAATTTTCCATTTTTGATGACATTCTAAATGAAAGCCTGTTGTTTTTACTTAAGATTTCAAATGAAAATATAAAATAGTACTTGGCATTTAGAAACTAGGGGAAATTTAAATTTCGAAAAGAAGTCTCTGAATAGCCAAAATTCATATATCCAAGGACGAGATTCCAATTTTCTTTGTTACGTGACAATAGCTTATTCTCAGTAATAAAGAAAAGAGTGAAAGCCAACATGCTTTAGATATTTTAACAAAACAATTTATTTCCCTACACAACAATGAACAATTGGTAAACAGGAATATAATGTTGAGTCTCTGAATAAAATCCAAAAGTTGATTCTAAAAATAAAACCACAAGTCCTGTCACTAAATAATCCTATAAGAATCCAGGTTCGAATCCCGACGATGTAAAATATGGAGGGCGATGATGTCAGATGTAGTTCAATGAATGAATATTAACAATTCCTTACTTGAATCACAGTATTTGTTTCCAAATTATTCCAGAATAAAATTCCATGACTATCTTTCAGAATTTTTATATAGAAAAGTTAACTTGTTGAGTTTCCAATGGAATAAAGTATTAAATCCCAAAGTCAGATGAAGAATAAACATTCTGGCACCAAATTACAAAATACACCCTTGTTCCTTCTAGGTTTTGAATGACTCTACTAAAAAATATTAGGAATGCGTATTTAATACCCCGAAACCACATTTGAAGTCTCGCGAGATTGGTCTTGTGGTCTCTTACGACACTATTTTTGTCACGTCAGCCAGTATAGACCCTCTTAAAAATCAATCATTAAAAGGTTGTTTACAAACAGTAATTACACGAAGAAAGTATGCCCGTGATACTGACTAATCATTTTAACTTCCTGTTGACACTGTTACTATGGTAAGACGGACTAAATGATATTTCTTACGTCATCGTCTTAAGTAAACAAACTTTGTTATAAAAATATCTCATTATTGAAAAAGAATCGAGACTCAGAGAAAAATATTTATTGCAATTAAATACAATGAAACAAAAATGAAATAAATTTTTTTAAACCTTACACAAAAGCAATTTAATCACATATAAGTAACAATATACAAGGAAGTAGTATTCAAGTGTCTAATCTGTACAGATTATTTATTGTACTGTAGGTCATTACACATAAAGCACATGATCCACGTAAAGAGAAAGACAATACTCAGAAACGCTTATAATGTTGAGTATAATATCATATCAGAGCAATTACTAAATTACGTGCAGATTAAATATCTGCATCTAATGGAATATAATCATAATGTAGATTAAATAACTGAAAGGTCATCGCATCCATTCACTTGAACCACCACGTCGAATATATTTGTCTTTTGTGCAAGAACACCGTGAATTTCACGGATGACGGCTTATCTTTGGCTCAAGAAGATAACCTGGAATTTAGGTTAATTTCCTCCAGTTGCATATGTAGGCTTGTCATTTACATTGGAAATGTCACTCGAATTAAACCTTTTACATTTTCTGTAAATATTTTGTAGAAATTCGATTACTAATTAAACTTTTAATCACAATTATGACACTAATTTTATTGAATATCATTCTCATGCTAATCGCTTCTCTTTCAAAAAATATAGAAACAATATATAGCAAGTTACATGTTGACTTTGCAGAATTAATAACATTTTAAAAACATATTTTTAGGATATGCATTTTAAATCTAAATTTCTAATATTAATTGCTATATGATTTGCGCAACCCCAAGGATACACTCATAACGACAGAATAATTGATATGCAGTGATTTTGACTCCTATCATATGGATATAAAGTATGACATGCTATTATTTTAAAGCTATGTAAATCAATTATATGATTGAGCTTAGTACTCAGCCATAACTTTGTTATACTATGTTAATTATCATTTAAATACGAAAAAAAACTGCAAACATTTCTTGAACATTAAAAAATTTCTTACAATGATTACTCACCTTTGTATGATCATTATTGCAACTAGGATAATTACTGTAGCAAGAACAGCCGCTTCGCAAGCAGCAATAATCTGAAAGAAGCGTAAATGTGCGATTTGAAACAATTATTGACAAAAAGCATAAATAGGTAATAATGAAAAGGATGTAAACTTTAATGATGTCTCAGTAGTAGAGGATGAGGGTTTCCTCCCACTTTATTTTTTTACCCGCCAAACAAGTAATAATTATAGTCCTAAATTATCCCCCCACCCCTTTTTCCAAAATTTGAAATTTTGGGGTTTTGGAAAAAAACCCCTAATTCCCCCCCCCCCGAAATTCCCCCCTTACACAATTTAAAACAGTTTTTAACCTACCCGTTTTAATGCTCTTGCCAAAAAAGGACAAATTTTAAAATCTAGTGGTAAATTTTTTAAAAAAAGTTTTTCCCTTTTTTTATCGCAAGGTTAAAATTGGATAATTTCATTTGGGGAATTAAACCTTAATAAGAAAATATTTTTTTTTAAATTATTTCTTTTTTAGATAAATTTATGTTAAATTTTTTGGAATTTTTTTTTATCCCAAAACCCCTTGTGAAGCGTAAAACAAAAAAACAAATTACTTCTATTTAAATTTTTAAAATTGGGAAGGGGATCGAAAAAATTTTTTTAAAAGTTTTTTGATTTAAAAAACCCCTTTTTATAAAAGTTTTTTTTTTTTTCCCCCCAAAAAAACCCCAAGCAAGAAAAAAAAAGATTTAATTAATTGTTTTATAAGAAACCCTTCGGGTAATGATTTTAAAACTGGAGTTTTTTTAAATTTTTTACAAAAAAGGAAAATTTTATTTTTTTAAAATCAATTTTTTTTTAAAATTTTTTTGAAATAAGAAAAAAAAATTTTTTTAAAAATTTTTTAATACCGGGGTAACAAAAAAAAAGATTTTTTTAAACAAAAAAATAACCCCAAAAAATCGTAATTTAAAATTTTATCCCTCAAATAAATTGCTTTTTTTGGGAAATTTTTACGTTTTGATTTTATTTAGGAGGGGAATAATTTGAGTTTTAAAACTTAGAAAGCAAGCATGCTCTTAACAAAAAAAAAATTTTTAAATAAATTTATTTTTGCCACAAAAAAGTAAATTTAATTTTTAATTGTTTGGATAAAACTTTTTTTTCCAAAATTTAAACTAATTTCTTTTTTTGTGAAATACATTTTTTTAATAAGGGTTGAAATTTTTTTTAAAAAATTTTTAATTTTTTTAAATGGGCAAAACAAAAGGTTCAGGAACAAAATAGGACCTTAAAAAAATTGGGCCCCCCAATCTTGACTTTTTGAAAAAACCCCCCCAGGGAAGCAAAACTTTTTTTGGGCAAAAATTTTACTTGTTTCGAAACAACAGCATTTTACGTTACTGAAGCCTTTTGGTTAAAAACATCCTGACTAAAAAAAAAAAAAAAAAAAATTTTAAAAAAAAAAAAAAAAAAAAAAAAAAAAAAAAAAAAAAAAAAAAAAAAAAAAAAAAAAAAAAAAAAAAAAAAAAAAAAAAAAAAAAAAAAAAAAAAAAAAAAAAAAAAAAAAAAAAAAAAAAAAAAAAAAAAAAAAAAATAAAAAAAAAAAAAAATAAAAAAATAAAAAAAAAAAAAAAAAAAAAAAAAAAAATAAAATTTAAAAAAAAAAAAAAAAAAAAAAAAAAAAAAAAAAAAAAAAAAAAAAAAAAAAAAAAAAAAAAAAAAAAAAAAAAAAAAAAAAAAAAAAAAAAAAAAAAAAAAAAAAAAAAAAAAAAAAAAAAAAAAAAAAAAAAAAAAAAAAAAAAAAAAAATTTAAAATTAACAAAAAAAAAAAAAAATAAAAAAAAAAAAAAAAAAAAATAAAAAAAAAAAAAAAAAAAACCACTGTCAGAAGAAGAACTTAAACAACTACAGGAAAAAGGTTTGGTTGGAATTGTTAGAGAACAACAGGAAGCAGCTGCTGCAAAACTTGTTACTAGATCTGATGAAGAAAAAAGAAACCTGATTGAGGCACTTACAGCAAATATAGCTGATCCTGCGGTTAGACAAGCTGAAACAGATCGATTGATAAACAATCCACTGGAACTTGAGCGAAGATTAGCAGAGTTAACAACGCAAGGAATAACAAATATAATAACAAGTTTATCAGGAGATATAAAAGATATCAAAAAGGAGCAACAAAGAGTTGGTGAGCTTACTGTAAAGTTTATGGAAGTTGGAGATCAAAGACTTTATTTTATAAAAAAAGCAAATGATGAGATAAAAGGTAGTGAATATGATGATTTTTTAAACAAAGAAAATATAAGGGGTATTGATGATATAAGCAAGTGGACTGATGCAGAATATCAAGCATTAATCGATAAATTAGATGTAATATTTAATGACGGAGTTACTGCTAAAGATGAAATAAACACGGTTACAGAGATTGATAATATGATTCCACTTTATGAAAGAATGAGAAACGGTGTCATTGCTCTCACGTTTAAAAAAACAGCAGAAAATAGTAGAGCAAAACCTTTTGGTAAAGGGTGGAGTTTTAAAAGAAAATTTGATAAACTCGATAAATCTCGTGTAGAAAAATATAGAAAAGAAAAAACAGGAACTGGTGTAAAAGTATTTACTTCAACTACTGAAATGATAGGTAGATTAATGTTATTAATATCATCAAAGGAAGCTGGGAATGTTAGTGTTGAACTTGATAATGAAATCATTGACATACTTGATCATCTAAGATCGAGTGAATTATTAACATCTGACGAATACGAAACTTTACACCGCGACTTAATCGCGGCGACTTAATTTTGTAAAATGATATAATATTAAAGGAATGCAAACAACATTATTACTAAACTCTAGCGAGTCTACAGAAGATAGCGCAAATTTTTCAGTAAATTATATTCCACCTATCCAACTAGATCCTACAAAACAATATGAAATTGGATTAATTTCTTGTACTTGCTGGAATGCTATACCTAACGTGAAAAATGATGTTAACGATGAAATGTATTTTACTATGATTACAACATCTCCAATATCTACAACAAAAAAAATAAAAATTCCGCAAGGAGCTTATAATATTGAAGATCTAAACAAGACAATCAAAGAGCTCATAACAAAAGCTGACGGTGTGGCTGATAATTTTGAATTAGCAGCAAATTATAACACATTGCGAACTAGGATAACTTTGAAAAATATAGCAATCAATCTTGAACCAAGAGAAAGAAGTATTGCACAACTGTTAGGATTTACTGAAAAAACTTACACTGCACTTGATCAGCCTATTACATATGACAGTGAACTGCCAGCAAATATAACAGAAGTAAATACAATATTAGTAAATTGCTCTATTGCTTCTGGCTCTTATACATCAAAAGGTAGCAAAGGTCAAACGATTTACAGTTTCTCACCAGAAGTCCCGCCAGGTTCTCTCATGCAAATAACTCCACGACATATTATATATTATCCTTTAAACGTTGAAGATCAAATATCAAGTATAAGGATGCAGTTGACAGATCAATCAGGAAAACAGTACATGTTAGTAATGAAGTTGTAACTTATTATTTACATCTACGCGAGCAAAAGTAAAAATTATGCAACATCAAATATAATGAAACAAAGAAAAAAAGTTTATCGAAGAAAAATAGTAGGAGGATTTTTTGGAAATATATTCACTAAAGTTATTGAAGGTATTCCAGGACTAGCACGTAAAGTTGCACCAATTGCTATTGACGCTGGTAAAGCTTTTGCAACTGGGGCTGCATCTGCCGCTGGGACTGCGGTGGGACAAAAAATAGCTGATAAAATAAAAGGTGATCCACCGACTGCATCTGAAATAAAACAAGTTATCTCAGAAATCGCTCCAACAAAAGAAACTCAAAAAGCTATGATAACAACAACAAAAAAATTATTATCACCAAAGAGCGAGCAGATCATACAAAAATTAATATCTAAAGTAACAGTGCCGCAATAAAATTTTGTATAATCTAATAAAATAAAATGTCTGTTAAAAATTATCTCGACTTAACAGAAACTTATGACATCGGCAACGATGTGACAGAATTCGAGTTTGTTGAGTACCTTGATGAAAATTCTAACGAACCAAATAAAACTGGTATTAGAACCTTTAACACCAGAGACGAAGATGTATTTCTACTGCCACATAAGGCTATGTTAGAAGTTCGTGGTCAGATTATGGCAGTAGCCAATCCACCTGCTGCATTTGCAGTTGGAACAGAAGTAGCTCTTATAAATAACGGCTGGTGTTTATTCAAAAGTGTTAGATATCAACTGGCCAATCAAACTATAGAAGATATTTCAAGTCATCTACAAGTTGCAAGTACAATTTTAAATATTATTTCGTTTTCCGACGATTACTCGAGATCAACTGCAACTAATATGATGTGGTTTAAAGATACTGGACGGGGTATAGCTGAATCAACAGAATTTTTAAAGAGAGGCGCTATAGTACATGGAGCTAATGCTGATGAAAATGCTGTAATTGTGAGAAATTTTCTCATTGCTAATGCTGCTGCACTAGATATTGTCGCACCTGCTGCAGATGCTAATGCAAACGCTACAAGAGTTTCTCTTACAGCAGCTTTTAATAATCTAAATATAACACCACCAGGAGCAGCTGCAGACGGTTCTGCAATGTTAAATTTACTTCTTAACACACTTGACGTGAGAAATCCTTAAAAAAGTTTGTGGAAAAAAACTTGGAAAATCCGCAAATTACAGATGGCAAGAAATTTTCTTTGTCGCATTATAAAATATTTTTTAGAAACATACCTTATTTTTAGACTTAAAATCAAGTGGAGCAAAACTCGCAGGGGAAACGTATGTAATGGAAATTTAAAATGGGATAAAAATTTGGAAAATTTAAGAAAAAAATTACAAATTTTTAAAAGAAGGAATGAAAAACAAAAAAAAAGGGAAACCACAAAAAAAATACAACCGGGCAAAATGCCAACCAAAAAAAAAAAAAGTTCCCCATTTTGCGGTAGGGGGAAAATCGGGGCAATTTTTGGGGGAGTTCTAATCAGTCAGTTTAATTTTGGCGTAGGCGCTCCAAAAGGTATTTTTTAATGTTATAATTTTTTAGAAATATGTTTCAAAAATGGGGAAAAGTTTATAAAAAAATTAATGACTGATGCGTAAAACAAATAAAAACTTTTAAAAAAAAAAACAAATAAAATCTGGACTGATCATGGATCCGAGTTTTTTTAACAAAAAGTTTGAACAGTTTCTAGAACAAAATAATATAAAAAAATACGTTACAGGAAACGAGGGCAAAAGCGTTGTTGTTGAGAGATTTAATCGCACGCTAAACGAAAAATTACACAAACATATGACAGCTAAAAACACTAACAGGTACATCGATGACCTTTCTCAAATCGTAGGTGAATATAATAACACGAAACATCGAACCATCAAAATGACACCTAAAAAAGCTGTTAAAAATCCGATATTAGCAAATGAAAACATGTACCGCAGTCATAAATTTAAGGTTGGTGATAAAGTTAGAATTTCTTTGATGAAAAAGGTATTTGCAAAAGGATTTACTCCAAACTGGAGCGAAGAAGTATTTGTAGGTTGATAAGGTACTTCTAAACAGTACCTGTAACGTACGTTTTAAAAGATCTGGCAGGGGAACCGATCGTAGGTAGTTTTTATGAACAAGAACTACAGAAAACTGAGCAAAAAAAAGTGATTAGAAAAAAAGGGGATAAAAGTTTAGTCAAATGGCGTGGGTATAGCGATAAATTTAACAGTTGGATCCCATCCAAGCAGATTATGATATAATGCTATTATAAATTAACTCATACTTTTGTTTGACAGATTTACATTTTACTGGTTTACATAACGATATTAGATACTGCTTACGATCGTTAGAGATCGTCATTAGATTAAAAATTTTAACGAATATGAAAACGAATTTGATATTTTTCTGTCGGCCTGGAATCTTGATATTTAAGAAAGGTTTGACTAGCTGCCAAAACAGTTGTTGTTCGGCAACGGTAAAATTAAATTTTATTATTTGTTTAGCAATGTGATACTTGACATTATACCGTTTATTTGTTGATCTGCTGTAATTTGATCTGTCAGCAACAGTGACTATTTCACCATCATCATCAGATTCATTGTTATACAAAATATCATCTTCACTATAACCAATAGATTTGTCTATAAAATCTTTGGAAAATGTGACCTTATCGCTGGTGACTTTGTCGCTAGTATCTTCTTCGTAGAGTTCAGCAAGTCGTTTCATCAAGTCCATTATTATAATATATTTTTATCTAATTTATTATTATAAGATGACTGATGAGATAAAATATCACCAAAAAGTTAATATAGTAAATTACAACGAATTAGCCGAAGCGGTAAGAAAATGTTTGTTGGGTTATAGTGTTGATGTTATTGTAATGCAAGGTGATTCTCATAAAATATTACTAACAGAAGCAGAAAAAAATAAAATTAATGAAAGTGCAGTAACGACGCTAAAATTTAATCACGATGATATCATAGCATTTGCTCATCATTGCTTGACTAAAACCGAATTACAAAATATTATTGATCATCATATCTAAAACCAATCCTAGCATCGTATTCGCTTGAAAAAGCTGATTTTGTTACTCCATCGGCTATAAATTTTATTGTTCTGGAATTTATCTTATAATATTTCGCCGCAGCTGTAATCGATTTAAATTCAATCTCCTCATCCGTTTCGAGGTTTTTTGAAATAACAGGTTTTATTGGGCATCTAAAATTAATACCACCACCTCGTCCTTTTCTCACATTTTCCTGTTGCGTCACTAGCTCCAGATTTCTCAATCGATTATCAGTTTTTACGTTATTGATGTGATTAATAACAAGACCATTGGGTATAGATCCGTTGAACACCTCGTAAACAAACCTATGGCCAAGATAATGAACAAAATCTGTTAGTGTTCCTCTAACAATTACCCTGATATATCCCATATTGTTCATAGTACTAAGAACTTTTTTAGTTTTTCTATTTCTAATAATACCGCGATCGTTAGCCTCGTATAAATCAAAGACAGGATGTGGCTGAAACTCATCTTGTAAGGATAAGTTTTCAATGTTGTCATCAGTGACTTTACCATTATAATGATATACACGCTGTCCCTCTGGAATATCATCGCAGAACAACGTGTAAATAAAATCTTTTCTAAACATTGCAAGCCTCTCAGCATTATCTCCCTTTACACTAATCGTAAAACCCGCTGACGTTAATTTGCCAACAGATATTCTAGTTTTGATGTTAATAACCGAACCTAATACATTTCCAGCGTATAAGTTATACTTTGGGTGAATTTGATATGCTTCTTGCTCACGTGCACTTGTCAGATTTACTGTCATTATATTATAGGCGATTTTTTTTATCTTCAATTGATTTTTAGCGCATGCGCAGTGTGAGGTAAAGTTATACTTTGGGTGAACTTGATATGTTTCTTGCTCACATGTGTTTGTTAGATTTACTGTCATTATATTATAGGAGATTTTTTTATCTTCAATTAATTTTTAGCGCATGCGCAGTGTGAGAAAATTATCAATTAGATATTACATTATAGTATAATAATGTTAAAATTGCGTGATATAGCTAAGAGAAGTCTTATGGGAGAACCTAATAAAATAGCGACTGCTTTTGCAGGTTTTGATAATAGTTATCAGTTTGATAATCAAATTGTTTTAGTAAATTTTACTACAACAAATCTTTACCACCTACTACAGACAACTGTAAAACGTGAGCTTGAAAAACACAAAAGTATTAGATTATTTGTGCAATATCATGTTATATTTTCAAAGTTAGTTATAACGGAAGAATCAACTAACAAGGAAATTGCAGAACCTTATATGAACGCAAAATCAAGACGTGTTTTGCTTGGGACTGATCTGTTATCACTATTTGATGAAATACACCAAGACATCTGGACAAAAATAGAGGAATTCACTCAATTAGGTTCGGGTTGGAAGTTTGAAATGATCAAAGAAATATTGTTTCACACGATGAAATATAACGCATTACGAGGTAGTTCATACATCGAC
Organism: Potamilus streckersoni; assembly: GCA_016746295.1. Lineage (NCBI taxonomy): Eukaryota > Metazoa > Mollusca > Bivalvia > Unionida > Unionidae > Potamilus > Potamilus streckersoni. Next base: position 752,831 of record JAEAOA010002295.1, read on the forward strand.
CTGCCACCAAAAATAAAAAGTAAAAGATGTTGTATAAACATCAAAAACGTAGATAACAAATGTTTCCAATGGGCTGTTCTTTCCGCACTATTTCCAGCAGAAAAACACGCTGATCGCGTTGAAAAATATATCAGTCACATGTCTAGATTAAATTTTAAAGATATTAACTTTCCTGTGGCAGAAAATCAAATACCAAAATTTGAAAAGCAAAATAATGTTTCAATTAACGTTTTCGGACTAGATCGACTATAAATTTACTGTACTACAAAAATCATTACGTTTGGATTAAAAACTTTAACGGACTAGTTGGTAAACAGTACAATAAAAATAGGAACAAAAAGTTCTTTTGTTACCGCTGCTTGCATGGTTGTACTAACAATGAAACATTACAAAAGCATTTGCAGTACTGTAGTGATGTGCAAAGAATAACAATGCTATCTAAGGGAGATAGTGTGTTACAGTTTGTCCATCATAATCACAAACTAAAAATTCCTTTCGTTATATACGCTGATTTTGAGTGTTTACTTCAACCTGTACTTGGCGTAGAAAATAATCCTAATCAATCGAGTACAAGAAAAGTTCAAAATCATGTTCCGTGTGGAGTAGCGTACAAGGTAGTTTGTTGTACTGATTCGAGATTATCTAAACCGATCAAATTATATCGAGGTAAAAATCCAGCTGTTTGGCTTCTCAAGCAGTTGATTAACGAAGTTGATAATATTACTTATCGTTTGAAAAAAGTAACGCCAATGTTAAAATTAACACCTCAACAAGAATCCGATCACGAGCAAGCAGAAATTTGTCATATTTGTGAAAAAGCTTTTGATGATGACAAAAAAGTACATGACCATTGTCATTTGACTGGACAGTATCGTGGAGCGGCTCATAATCAGTGTAATTTAAAATTTCATGCTCCAGATTTTATTCCAGTTATTCTTCACAATTTTCGAGGATATGATAGCCATATTATAGTAGAAGCTTTTGGTGATCTTGATATAAAATCTCATAAATTTGATAACCTAAGAGACTGTTTTGGAGATAAATTTAATCTACTAGCTAAAAAAGCAGTTTTTCCATACGAATACCTCGACGATTGGAGTAAATTTGATGAAATATCTTTACCTGACAAAGACAAATTTTACTCACAACTTAAAAATGAAAAAATAACTGATGATGAGTACAGGTATGCACAAGATATCTGGAAAGAGTTTGATTGTGAGACTTTTGGTGATTATCATGATTTATACCTGAAAACTGACGTGTTATTATTAGCAGATGTTTTTGAAAGTTTTCGTGAAGTGAGTTATAATAATTATGGACTAGATCCTTGCTGGTATTATTCTGCCCCTGGGTTGTCATGGGATGCTTTGCTAAAGTTTAGTAAGGTAAGGTTAGAATTACTGACTGATGTTGATATGTTCAATTTTATCGAAAAAGGTATCCGAGGTGGTATTAGCGTGATAACAAAAAAGTATGCTGAAGCAAACAACAAATACCTGAAACAGTATAACCCTGACCTTCCTTCGAAGTATATAATTTATCTAGATTGTAATAATCTTTACGGTGGTTCGATGGCAGAACCAATGCCTTTTAGCGGATTTCATTGGATCACGGTTGATCGATTTCTATCAGAGACAGAAAAAAAGATACCTGACGATGTTTCCTATTTCGTTGAAGTTGATCTTGATTATCCAAATTCGCTACACAAATTACATAACGATTACCCTTTCTGCGCGGAATCGATGGTCATAGATTATAGTTTGTTATCAAAAGAACAACAAGCGTTAGCATCACCAAGGCAACATTCCATGGTCAAGAAACTAGTACCAAATTTACTTGATAAGAAAAATTACGTTTTGCATTACAAAGTTTTAAAACAAGCAGTCGATGCTGGTCTTGTGTTGAGAAAAGTTCATCGTGTACTAAAATTTAATCAGTCGCCGTGGATGAGAGGTTATATTAACTCAAACACTTCAAGAAGAGCTGCAGCGAAAACAGAGTTTGAGAAAAACTTTTTTAAACTGATGAACAATTCCGTTTTTGGTAAGACGATGGAGAATATTAGGAAACGTGTAAATATTGAAATAGTTAATGATGTCAATCGCAGAAACAAACTTGTGTCAGACGATGATTTTGTGAGCATGAAAATATTTAATGAAAATCTTGTTGCGATACAAAGAAGAAAAACAAATCTAAAACTAAACAAGCCGATCTATGTTGGAGCTGCTGTGTTAGATTTATCAAAGTGGCTGATGTACGATTTTCATTATAATTTTGTTAAAAATCAGTGGCCGGCTAGTAGATTATTGTTTACTGATACGGATTCGCTCGTATATGAAATCGAATGCGAGGACATCTATCAGGATATGTACAGTAATCGACATCTGTTTGATCTTTCTGATTATCCACGTGACAGTAAATTTCATGACGACACAAATAAAAAGGTTATTGGTAAGTTTAAAGATGAAATGAACTCGAGCGCTATCAAATATTTTATCGGATTACGCAGCAAAATGTATGCCGTATTGTTAGACAATAATAAAATAACGAAAAAAGCTAAAGGTCTGCCTCGTAATTTTGTTAAAAAGTTTATGAAATTTGATGACTACAAGTACGCGCTTGATGGTGGTGTTAGTTTTATGAGAGCTATGGCAATTCGAACTAATCATCATAAACTCGAAACAGATGTCATTATCAAACGTGGATTGTACAATTTTGATGACAAACGCTATTGTAAAAATGGGGTAGATACATTTGCCTTTGGGTATTTTCATTGTGACTAAAATTTTATCTAAACTTATAAAATAATGTTTGAAAATTTGACAATGACAAATAGCTACAATAGTAACAGCAAATATCTAATGATGGACGGTAAACAATTGACAGTTTAATTTAATAATGAAACATCAGGTATATGTTTTAATGGAACACGTGACAAGTTAAAACTTTCGCTCATCAGATCTGATAACAGCGAGTATTTCAATCATCTCGAACAATTGTATCAAAAGTTGCTAGCGGAATGTAAAAACTTTCACAGCCCCATTAGCCAACAAAACTATACTAAACTCCCAATTGATCTCGATCGGTCAAGGGTATATTTTATCAACAAAAAATATCCTCTGAACAAACCAGAAATGAAAGATTTGTTTGAGTCCCATCGCTGTGTGAGCGGTAAAGTAAAATTTAGTATCTATAGTCGTGATAGTGAAGTATGTTTAATATCAACAGTTGAAACATTAATCATTGGTAATGAGATATAAAATAATATCATTTTCATTCTAATGCTAGTTTAATTTCCGCCTTGTTAACTGAAACGTTCTAATGCACAGTTTAATTTTCATCCTGTTATCTGATAAAAAAATTTGTGGTAAACTCTATTTGCCGTCTTTAGAATAATCATATTCCACACATACGCTGTTCTAACAAATTCGTCACTTCTGTTGACAGAACTTATGGCATTCCAACACCTGTTGTTTTGTCTGGTTACAAAATATGTCTACATAGTAGTAGTAGAGGGAAATGAGGGGTTTGGCGGGGTGGGGGAGGAGGTGTGGGAGGGGGTGGTGGGCCAAAACCCTCATTTCACTATTTTGGAAAAAGGGGTGGGGGATAATTTAGGACTATAATTTATACTTGTTTGGAGGGTAAAAAAATAAAGTGGGATGAAACCCTCATTTCCCTCTATTACTGTCTCTTCTACAATCTAACTGTATCTAGTCAATAGCGATCCCATTAACATATTTTTGACCTATTTAGGTTCTCAAAAGTCACAATCAATTACTACAATAGTTAAAATAATTGAAACTTTCCCATGTGTTTTCTATGGAGTGGGATTACCACCATAATTCTATGCATGTATTATCTAATCTTCCTTGATGTATTATTGTAAATGGCAATTACAACAATAATTAATAATAAATGATATTTTAAAACGTGCCTTCAGTATTTCCTCCACTTACTGGAATTCTTAATTGCATTAAATCCCTTTTACCTAATTCATCTGCAGTGATTTTTCCATGAAATAATTATATTTCCACGTCAGTATAGCTCATACGAAGAATCATTGTAACATTTGATGTCAAATATAGCTGAAGCTTTTTGAGCTTTCTGCATGATATGTTTAAATCTGTATTATTTGTTATTACATTCCTACAAACTTTAAACACTTTGGTTTGGCCGGATCTATACTCTAAGGGTTGCTTTTCAGGTCAACGTCTGAGTCTTTTACTTAAAGAAGTTTCATAAATTTCGGGACTTCACCAAGAACTAATATAATGTGGATCTTAGAAGCATAAAATAGGATTGAAATGCACTTGGAGTTATCGTATAAGAGAGTCGCAAAATATTCAGAAACATACTTTATTTGAAAACACATATAAGTACAGTGATGCTTTTTAATAAGTTTCGACTTTGTCATCATGTCATCATGTCACTTTTTGTTTCCGAATGTAAAACTTTATTAGCATTTCTTATCATTTAATGATATCATTGTTGAACTTGAAAAAGAATTTGGCGATATTTAATATTTACTAGGATAATACGCTAGAAGATAAAGTAGACGAAAATGTTCCAAACCAAGAAAATATTTATCTTATCGCTGGTTTTAGCTGAAGCTGATGCTGTCTCAGTGATGTTAAGTAGAAAAAGTGTTGTACTGCTCTGGACAGGCTTGCCTTTGTCGCTGGCTCTAATTGTTATCTAAAATTCACAAACAAAATATATCATTTAATATATAAGATTTTCACCTTTCCATTATATATATATATATATATATATATATATATATATATATATATATATATATATATATATATATATATATATATATATATATATCACAGCAGAATGAAATGAATCTCAGTTTAATTTCCTCCTTACCGCAGTAAAGTGCTTCAGTTGTTTATTCAGTTTTAGCTTGAGAGATACCTTAAGATGATGCTCGATTTATAGGGAGGTATGTATGAGTGTTTTAAGAAGTTGCCTCAGATATACATAATCTACTAAAAAATGCTTTCTCCCTTAAACACCTTCCACAAACTCATTAACGTTACAAGGATAAGAAATAGTAGGAGAAAATGTTTCGCATCGCAGATTTCAATGGAAGAATGATTGGATTCATTAAATGAAGATAATGTGCACTCCTAACACGACAGCAGCACAACTGATGATCACGTATTCGGTATACCGCAACGACAAATCACGGAGAAGAATAAGCTCTACAATAACGTCTACAATCCCTAAAATCGTGCTCGGACACACTGGAGATTTCATCCACTGACCTGCCTGGATGCACGTGTGTGTGTGTGTATGAAAAAGAGAGAGAGAGAGAGAGAGAGAGAGAGAGAGAGAGAGAGAGAGAGAGAGAGAGAGAGAGAGAGAGAGAGAGAGAGAGAGAGAGGAGGAGGAGGGTACACTTCCCATTTAAATCTTAATACTCCCTGAGGTTTGTGAAGGACGTACTGACAAAACTGTTCAAGGACAACAACTACATTGTCGCTTTCATTATCAGTTGATGCATCTGCAATTCAATCAGGGCCTGGGAAGAATGCGAGAAGAGCAACTCTTCAACCTAGCTTCAATTCACCAGATGTAAATGTCGTTTGCGGCCAAGCATGCCAGAAGGAGTTGGTACCGAAAGGAAGATTTGTGGCGGACAGCCGGGGTGGTAAGTCATACCATGTTCATATGGGATAGAAATTGAAGACACTATCTTCATAATTCATCTTACCAATTAATTGGTGCTATTTTTAATTACCGTAAATCATAATTTAATATATTGAGCATGCTTTTGGCAATATTTATATCACTTTCATGATAATCTCTCGTGTATAAATATATAGAATCGACATCACAAACTTTTCAAGATACAAAGTTAAACAAATTAAACTTTAATTTCGCTAAAACTAATGCAGAGGGGAAAACGCAAAGCGCGATGTGCTTTAAATTTCTGCAGCTTTGGCTAAAATTGGCAAATCTCCATAACTTTCTCCCTTGTCATTGTAGTAGACGGAACATCGCTATTTATGTAGGTTATCATGGATTTTGTATGTTCACCAAAAATGCGCAACACCGTATTCCAAAACAATACTTGTTCACTCAACAAAACAACCCCCCCACGAAATTCTAAATGGCTACAGTAAGTTGGATTATGTTATTTCAAGTCTATTTGCAACTTATCAAGCATAGGATTTGAATGATAAAAAGTCTGCCTATATCGTAAAATGGACCCTACAGTTCACAGTAATTCACGAACCATGAGAAATACCTGCAAGTCTAAAAAAAATGTACACCGATTTGTGCGGATGTGTCGGCACCGAATAGTACATATAAAGGAACAGGAGAGATAAACTCATAAGTTTTCTGTCAGTATCAGTACAGGCTTGTGGCTCATTTATCGAACTAATGTGAAAACTACTCTTGAGCACTGTTCAAACACTTTTGCCGAATATTTTCTCTCTTTTGCTGCTGAAACTAATTCGATCAGAACACTAGATGTAACGGCAACGTACATCAATTAGTAACGGTGTAGCAAAGAGAAATACGGAAATCAAGGAATGATGCATTGATGGATGATATTGAAGATGACTGGAGACTTTTGTCTCGTCTCGCAGTTTAAAAATCTTCAGGTCCCGCCAAGGCTTAAACCATCGAATGTTACATATCTCTGTTAATTGCCTTGAAAATTCTAGCCATAAACTCCCATGCATGATCACTATTCAAATTGTTGAAAACTTAAAAAATTTCAGCAGCGCTAGATCGAGCATGAACGATTTTTGCACCATATTCAGCACTGAGGAGGAAGAATGGGAAACCATTCTAAAGCAGTTCATAAAAAGCGGTGATGCACACTAGCAGCGGTTATGCTCTTGTCCAAGATCGGATACTCAGTACTATAAGTGTTATAGTGTGCAAGGTACACGTGTAGCTAGAATGAGGCTTGGTTTATCGAAAAGAAAGCCTTGGTGCTCTCTAAATACTAATATTTGCATGACTGATAATCGAAGATATCTTTATGTTCGCTGGCGACTGTAGTAGATGCATATTCGTGCTCATACGTATATAAGTTTTCAGCTCATATTCCTGGTAAATTTCTTCTGCAGCAGCATTGTAGATGAATCTCCGTATGCTCCATGGTGAGGTAGGAGTACGCTAAGTGACTGATGTTGTTCCCATTCTATCTATGGGGGTGAAAGTCAAAAGACACTATACTAAATGTGCCCGGATGTATTGTTAACATTTATGGCGTGAATAATTGGCCTGTGTAATATTTGTTATCTCCACTGCGGATAAGCAATAAAGAGTGAAACTGGTATGAATTGCTGGTAAATGTGCTGGAATGTCGACTAGCCTATTAGCTGGACAGACGGTGCGGCTACCGACTGGATGATAGGCTCCGCTCTCGGCTGGATGGACGTTATGATTTTCAACTGGGTGACTGTGTTGGAAATCTTATCTATTCTCTTAATCTCATATACACAAAGGCACTGAACGATATACCAACGAAGATGCAAGAGCGGTATGGTGGGTGGGAGTTTCATTAAGTGGTGTGATTTGGTCAGTATTCTCAGAGAAAAACAATTTACTCAAAATGTGCTTTCGCCTTCAGTTACGTTCCCCGATCATATTAATGTCAGGGGAATAGTTAATAGGATCGATGCTGAACATCAAACTCTATGTCTCGGGTATTCGTCTAGGGATTAACAGCTGGATTCCTTATGGAAACAATAAACCATTTTCATAAATTAGATAAAACCAACAAATCCTTGGATGAGATGACCTATGATTCCATTAACCGTTTATGACGTTGATTATCGAAATCATCTTACCGACAGACTTTCCCTAACGAATCCAGCGAATCTAATAGGCCATGTTGATTTTTAAATTTTGTCTACTGATAATATGGGCCACCATTACATCACCAGATGTATGGTTTGTCTCAGCAGTCCAGCGAACTGCTTCTATTATATTCGACTGGAAATGTTTTGTTCTAATATCATGAGCTGAAATAATGATGATGTGATTGCACTTTTGAGATCTCAGAGTACGCCGAATGAATTGCATACTTTAGCCACAAAGAAAGGGCTTGAGGGATGATATCCTGCTTCCCCACTTTTAGCGAGCGCCACAACTTGCTTTTCAACGCATTAAGCATTGCTTTAGGGCACAAACAGGGTCTGCAGTCGACGTATCAGAAAGAAAGAAGCACATGACAACTTTCTTATTGTAGATTGGCAGTAAACTATTTTGGCTACAAAATCTATCTTGTTCATGAGTACCACAAAACCACCCGATCTGAACTGAAGATAGTCGTGTCAATGGAAAGGGCACGTAACTCGCTCAACCTGCAGGCTGAAGCAACTCCTATCAGGAAATATGTTTTGTAGGAAAGTACCTTCAGCGAAGTGAAGGCTAAAGTCTTGAATTTATCCTAATTGAGACATATTAAATGCCAGAACAGATTCCATTTTGAAAGCAGTGTTATGGATTTTCATCAATTCATATTAAAGTTTCCTAACAGATCCGATAGATTTTTATCCTTACTCATACAGCTTTTGCCATGATGCCATAATGAACCACATATCATGGATCTCTGGCTTTTGATGGTAACTGGAGCCAACTGTTTCTTTTTTGTAAAACCCGATACAAATGCCAGTTGATATAACTCATATGGACCATGTTAGTGACATAAAACCAGTCTCTGAATAAATCCAACTTTCTTTTCATTAATCTTCAGAATGGATTACTTTCTTGATCACGAGAACTTTCCACAATCGAAGGTTAAAATAAATTTCTTTTCTCTCTCAAGCAAGGCTATCCAGACAAGAGAGGCGAAGAAAAAATGGTCCGCGCAGAGGTGGTTTATTATAGAAAATTCAGTCTAACCGGATCCTTTCTGTGCAGGTCTATCGCTCGATCGAGTAGATAGGTGAACCAGGACTTGTCCAATCTATTAGGAGCTACCAGACTAATCTTGCAGTTCTGACACTTCAACTTCTGGGTTATTTTCGGTACCAACATAGTGGAAGTGTTGGCGAAGACCAACAACAGCTTCAAACGAACTGACACTTCATCCACGGGTCAAACGTGTTGTTCCAGAACTGGAGAGACGAAGGTGGGCAAATAGTTATTCCACCAAGTCGCAAAACGGATAGAGCATCGGACGACACCAATGTGCGCAAATCAGTTGAACGACTGATTGATGGGAAAATGATTCTGTATGAAAGACTTTACCCTTTAGGATAGTGTGTCGGCCAGGTCATATGTACATTGATACTGAGGTAGGTCGCATCAACTTAGCAACTGCCAAATAAGAACATTTTGGTAGCATAATTTTCTGTCCCTCCTCCACTATATAATCGTCCGACATAATCAGGACCGTTTGTCATGATAGTCGATCATTCCAGAGCTAAAAGGCGTTCATGTCAGCCTTATTTCCAACAAAGGTTGTTGTGGAGAGGTAAATCTCTTGGCTTCCGCGTTCCGATGGTAGTAGTGAAGTTTGGCAACAGGTGGGCACCCCAACTGTACATATTGACATCGGTGCCTACTGTCATTATCCATATGAATCCCTGTCGTGATTCAACCTGATTCAGGAATGACTGTGACAAATGCTTTAATGAGGACTTGAAAAGGAGTGTGACTGGGACAGTAACACCATCTGTTAAATTCGCATAAAACGATTGCATATTGTGATAAAGTCGTACCAGATTGAGATTGGTGAGAAACTCCATACTCAGATGTAAAAGTCGCGCGGATCGATAAAGATCGGACTTTTCCAGGTTCACGAGAAAATCTAGACAATCCAAAAGTTATAGAAGATCTTTTCTGCCCTTGTGAAGAAATAAGGACTCAAAATATGATTTAGGAAAACGTCGTTAAAATACGTTACCATTGCTGTAGATGCAGGCAACCGGAAAAAGTGACAACACATTATTTAGGGATTAAAGGGTAATACGTAACAAAGGGGATGGGTCCATTTTTATCCGTTGAAATGAAGGTGGGACACTCTCTTGGACTTACGGAGGGAAGTTAGTTCTGTGCACTTAGTGTTCTTAATCAAAACAATTTTTCTTTTGATTTTAGAACAAAGAAAGTAGAACAATTAATTGTTTAATTTCTTTTTACAAGAAAGTGGAAAAGGAACACATGTTTGTTCTTTTTATTTGTACACAAATATTGTAATGATGAAAACCGGTTACGAATATTTCGACTATTTGTGACATTATAATATGGAGCATCAAACGTATTATATGATAATAACAATAAAATACAAAGATGGTCTGAAAATATACAACTCCCCAAACCCGAAACAAAACCAAAGCAAAGTAGGCTAATTTCCGCATGGTATATCATAAGGCATCAACTTAAAACTTGTATATGATTTTAACAATAAAAACCAATACAGACATTTTCAATAATGTGTTTACATTAAGTCTAATGATACAAACCGAAGTATGCATATAGTAAATATTATACATTATACTATCGTAGGTATAAACTTATATGATATTGACAATAAAAGTCAGGTAATCTTTAATATTATATAATATTAAATATAAAACTGAGGTAGGTATATTCCGTATATTTTCACATTTATGCATACAAATATAGATTCGTCCTCTTTCCCTTTGAAGAGAGTATGTCCTTCGTATGCATTTATATACTTAGAATTTAACTTTTTAAGAGCATGTTCACCAGTGCAATACTTAAAAAAAAACACAGATCTAGTAGAGGTGATAAAAATATTATACCTGGTATTGGTAACTTTTTGGCTCTTTTGTGAAGGACTGCACATTGACCAGATGTCCCATCACTCTATTGATTGAGAAAAGTGGCAGACCAGAGTTCGGTATAACAGTGGCTATTGCGTATTCAATTTCGCTGTTCGCAGTTCCCTGCACAAACAAAACATTAGGTTATAGATGTATAAATAACAAATACAAATCCCATGGGGTGAAAATCTGGATTCAATAAGGGATTGCTAGCAGTATGACATGCTATATTCTGACCCATAACATACAATATCACTCTATTCTTCCCTCTCTAAATATACTTTCTAACAACTTTTATATGATAACCATGACAAATATGGTAGAAAATGACACGCTTAAACAGCTTCTCTCAAGACTGGTTTATAGCGCTTTGAATGGGTCTTTATGTGTTACATAGTTTAAGAGTCATAACAGTTTGTAATGTGTTTAATGAGAAGCATACATTAGCTCTAGATGATATATTCTAGCACTGAAAATGGGTTTTAATGGTAAACTCAAATTATTGAAATGCTGTGATTATGGTGTTTAATGCAGTTTCAAATAATAAAAATCAAAAAGAGTATCAAATATGTTTATAAGTTTTAGAAAAGTTTATAGTAATATGCTGAAACAGAATATCCAATGATATGCTTATAAAGGTAATATTATAAAGCTCCAAATGTAAATATTAATATAATAAGGAACTCTGATTGAATAGCAATTTATAAAGGTCTGGTCACATGATATAAAGAATGAAAATGATGTCACAAGTTGTGATGCAGATTATAATTGTTATAATAATACTTACATATAAAGGTTACTTGGGATAAAATAGGAACAATGTAGAAATGGAAAATAATTGTTAAAAAGGCTTAATAAAATTGTATTGCAGTGATAATACAACTGGAAAATAACTGAAACCAAAATATATAGAAATCATATAGGATTGGAAAATAGTTTTGGAAAAATATATAGAAATAGAAAATAATTTTAGAAAGGTCTTAAAGAAAAAATATATAGTGATAATGTAGAAATGGGAAAAGTGATCAATCGAATAGACACTAATATCTTAAAAGACTTTAAGATAACTGCAAAAGAGTTATCAATAATTGTTCTGGTATTTTAGTTACATCACAGACTAAAATGGAACACAAATAATCAGCCAATGACCAAAAAAGTGGCTAAAAATTCTTTGGAAAGAGCTTTTAAAATAACCTAAAAATATGTATTTATAAAGTGTCTTAAAAGAAAAAGGCATATAGATGTTAGCCAAACAGTGAACCAAAACTAAATAAAAAGCAAGCCAAAACAAAAATGGTGTTAGTCAAACAATTAGCTAGAGCTAAACACCAAGGCTTAAAAATTCACAGCAAGGGCTAGCAAAAGGACCCCAAAACTCTCATGTAAACAAAGTCAGTAAATGTAGACCATAGTAATGAATAAGAAGGTGTGAAGATTGACTTAAATTACCAAGGTAGGTTACACGATGCCCACAGCGATTATCCACAAGTTCCAGAATCCATTACAGTAAATATGATTGGTTAAATGAAAATCAATGCTAGAAAAAAAAATAAGAAAACTATTAGCAAAATGAGAATTGTTAATAATATTGCCCACCATAGGTAAATATATCGTCCACCATAGAACGCTCAAACTGCGTAGTAAGTTAAGGCTAAGACTTAAAACAGTTTATAGGATCTTAAAATTCAACCGACAACCATGGAGTAAAGCATTTGCTAACAATAACATAGACTTGAGAAGGCAAGTGAAGCATTACTATTTTGATTATGAATTAGATTTGTTTAGACTGGTTTGCAGAAAGTGATGCAAAATGTTCGAAAGTATGCAGATATACAATTACATCATTCTGAAGAACAGAATAAGAAAAATGTATGCCAAATCATCAGTCAGCTCAGAAAAGATGTTATATGACAAAGCAAAAATATTAAATTAGTTTACATATCGAGTACAGTGTTGTATTGATAAAAGTAGTTGATGCTTGATTTTTATTATAATCATTTAAAGAACAAATATAATAATAAGACGAACTTGCTATATACATATTCTTTAAGTATGAATTATTAACGGAAGATGTATATAAAGTTTTGATCTGAAAGACATTAAAGATATGTATGATACAGTAGATAAAGACCATTTTTTGAGGAATATAGAAAGATGCAATGTTTAGGATCAATTAAAATATAAAGAACGTGTATAATTACCAGTAAATGTTAAAGGTTTCAAAACAAAGATGTGTTATATTAAAACTTTAAAGGTCTCACTGATCTTGCTGCAAAGTAACAGATGGCACATAATCTATACAAACACATTTATTTTGAAAAGACTAAAAAAAAAAATCACAATGCACACAAGAGCTGACAAAAACATATTTTGGTGTGTATGAAATAATAAGAACAAGTTTGAATTTATAAGATAATAAATATATACTATGTAAAATCAGTATTAAATTAAAAGTCATATCAATAGAAGAAAAACAAGTTCCTTTCTGTAATTCTCCAAAATTTACCCATAAACAGAACGTGGACAATACCCATTTAACTTAAAAATCACTTGTTTCTTTTTATAATCAAATTTTGATCTTATTTTCAATCCTAAATATATAATGTTTTGCGTCATTTAATTCAGACTCATTAATATTCCGTCAATTTGTTCACCCATTTAAAAATATTATTTCATTATCAACCGAATTTGTCCACCTAAATGTATTTATTTTAAAAATTCTTCTTTTAATTTTGCATAACCTATTTCAAGTTTATTTTCCTTGCTGAATCATCTATTTTATTCTTTTGAATTTGTTCTTTAAATCACTAAGTAGGTTCATAAAACACATTTGATCATTTTGATCTTTTTTGTAATCTGTGCAATAATACATTTACGTTTGATCATAGTTTAAATTGCTGCAGTTTATTGTTTTAGAAAGATCTCTGATATCTCATTACATGGATCTCCAAAATGAATGAGAATTTTTTTATGTTTTAATATGCTATCTTTAACGTATTCTTGTATTAACTATTTTGGGATCAATTCAATAAAATCATTTTCTATGCAAAACCTATCAAAACACATAACAACTTTTGAGGTGCATAAACTATGGTCAACATCAGTTAGAGTTAAGAAAGCTTGAACTTTAGAAAGATAAAGAGTAGAAGCAAATGTAGTTAGATAAGGAGGAGAGAGAGAGAGAGAGAGAGAGAGAGAGAGAGAGAGAGAGAGAGAGAGAGAGAGAGAGAGAGAGAGAGAGAGAGAGAGAGAGAGAGAGAGAGAGAGAAGATGATGATAATGATGATGATGATGCAATTGGAAAAAGAGGAGGGAGAGAAACAAATCCAGTTACAGAAAGAAGAGAAACAAATGGAAATGCAACTATAATTGCAGAGAGGAAGAGAGATGGAAGAAAGAAAATATTAATTTAAATTAAGGGAATTAGAGCTGGTAAGGGAAAAACACATCCACACTTACATGCAAATTCAAGTGTTGATGTTACTAAGAATATTAGGTTAGTGCCTCGTTTCAGAAAAAAAACGAAGTATATAAATACTTCTTACATTTTGAAAACAATTGCTGAAATTTTGAAATGGTTAAGGGTGCATTTTTCTCTATTATTACTGAGTGCACATTTTTTTGGACAAAGCCCGAGATATCTATGCTTCCCTTTCAGTACAGCAAAGTGCTGATTTTGATCTGGTTAAGGAATGCATCTTAAAAGGTTATGAGTTAGTGCCTAAGGCTTCTCGGCAAAAATTCAGGAAATATAAAAATAAGCTGGACAAACTTATGTTGAATTTGCAAGAGAAAACAACAATTTAATATATGATATTAATCAAATACATTCGATTATACAGTAGATTCACACATTATATTTTATAGTTTTTGTTGTAAGAAATTATTGGTGCATGTAAAATCAAAAGTGATCTTTTTACTTTTATCTTTTACAACACAGTGAAGATTTTCTGACATGGGGTTAGTCTAGATTTGTAGTAATCATAATGATATTTTTATGAGGAATATGCTAGACGAAATTGTTCTATTTTTAAAATGTGATATAAATATAATTCCCTAAGTCCCAATGATCACAAAATCTTGACATACTGAAACAAGAAGTAATTCTTAAAAATTTCAAAGTCAAACTGAGCTGCTCCTGACATAGATACATCCACATTTATGAATTAATAAAAATTGTTCCATACCAGCAATATTACTATACAAAATGAATGGATCTCCACTTACACTTGCTCCAAAAATAAATTCAACCCTCTTACCATATTTTGAAAGTCCGAATTTGAAATGGATTTCTGGCTTGTGGTGGTATTTTATATGATTTATATTGTAGAATGTCTTCTCAGAGTTAACAGTATTGTAACTGGGATCAATATGTGCTCCATTCAGAAGTTTATGTTTTGTTATTTCTTAAATAGGTTTATTTAACACCTTAAGAGTATCGAATTCATATTACAAAGTATCTGCTTTCATATATGCACTTATGTAAGTGTCTACTTAAACATGAGAATGTAGATCGATTCCATTTACTCTGAACAAAGCGACAATTCTAACCCTACCTTGAATATGCACATCACTCCATTTTACTATGTCAGAAATTTAAAAACAAAATACTTTCAGTACAAGATTTCAGCAGCAAAGTACATGGTCTCGCCATCTCTGTCATGCTTGGTATCACTTTTACACACCATTTTCATCCGAGAATTGATCACTAAGCATTCTGTCCAAAGTATTGTTGTATTTTTTTAGTATTTTTTTAGGTACTGTGAAATGTGCATAAACTCCTTGTCGCTACATTTAGTTATATATGTTTTAATAAATCAATTTTTTAAAGATCACAAAGATATGGACATAGCACTGAGAACCTTTTATACCATGATTCAAGGAATATTTTCCAAAAGATATATAACACTTTCAAGCATATTAGCAAAGTATTTAAAACTATATGTCTGTTATTAAAAATGATTCTAAACTATAATTATAAAATTTCTTATACTTTGCAAGCATATCACTAGAACACTATGAACTTGTCATTGGAGAGGCTATTTAAATGTATCAGTAAAACACATTAGAAACACTAAGCATATCAATAAAGAGACAATTTAAGCAAACCATTAGTGTTCCTTTTTAAGCACTATAAACATGTCATTAAAGAGGCTATTTGAAAATATTGTAACAAAATCCATTTAAATGTAAAGCTGACAGTCAGTTTTAGCCAATTTTTAAATCCATTGAAAACAAAATATAACATATCTTTTGAAGGTCAGTTTAAGCATATAATTCCAGCACAGTAGAAACACTATATACATATCAATAAAATGGTTATTTTAGCATATCATGATAAGCCATGTGTAGAAGCATTGAAAACATATCACTAAAGAGGCTATGTAAGCATATAGTTTTTCTGATGAATTCTCCAGATGTACTGTTTGAAAATTTTAGGTACAATGCAGAATTAAACTTGAGGATTAAAAAACTAACAATAGTAAAAGCCATGAAACAATTTCTTATAAAATGCAACTTTACAATGATGCACTGTATTTCTTTGTCAAAATGGCAATATTCATAGAGAAGATAATTTTTGTATTAAAATTGTGCTTTCTATTGTATTACACTCCCACCAATCCTTTAAGAAAATCTAAGAACAACAAAAAATATGTGTGTGTACAATATACTGAGATCATATTTTTTTTACATTCTACAGAAAGTCAAGTCTCAAATTATGACTTGCTCTTTTTAAGGCCTGCACACATAAGAGATTTATGAAAGGTGCAAAAGATTTGTACATGTATGAAGGGCTTCTTAAGAAACTTACCGGAGCATCTTTGTCTGTTGCAGTTGCTGCTGTTAGAAGAATATTGATGCCAGCATCTCTTGCCACATTTAAAGTATTAGTACTTAATGTAAGAATGGGACTGTTGTCATTCACATCCTGAATAGAAATGGTGCATGTACCAAAATGTTTAATATTACGAAGTAGATTATGGTGAATATTTAATTTAGGGTATGTGGGACAAAATAGAAAAGGGTAAGATGTGGCATGATAGAAAATATCACTGCAGCATACACCGACCCATATTACTTCAAATAAAATATAATTAAAAATATTTTGTATTGGCAATGACATGTCCAAGTCATTAATAGATTGGTGCATTTGAATAAATTACAAAGAAAATCAACATAAGCATTACGTATGGTTATAAGCAGAATAAATAAATTACTCATAGTTGATAGTGTATAGGTAGATAGATAGATAGATAGATAGACATAGAAAAAATACATCAACAAATATCGATTTTGAAAATTCCCATGTAAGTACTAGCTTAATATTTGTACATACCTGGACAGTTACAAGTACAGCTGCAGTTGCAGATTGAACACGTGAGTTATTAACATATGTTGCTAAAATCATGAACTCATAAAACTTTCTTGTTTCATAATCCAAAGCAATGGCAGTAGTAATTACACCGGATGTGTTGTTTATGCTGAACAATGATGATGTTTCATTTAACAGGAATCGATAGGTAACGTCTGATGTAACAATGTTAGGATTTTTCTGAAAAAGAAAGAACTTTTTAAGTTTGTATTATTGATATGCGCATTTTAGAAAAATATATATTTCTGCAATTGTAATTAACAACAGCTTTTTAATTAATGTTATGAATTCTTTGTTAAATTTATCAACATCAAATCTGTATTGAAGGTAATCCAAGCATAGGCCATGATAGCATCAAAGCTTAGAATATATTTGAGTCTGGTTTATTGGCACCTGTCAAATTATACTTCGAATGAAATGGCTAACTCACTTTCACATTAACAATAAATGCAGTGGCAATTCCTTCATGTACTGTAGAAATATAGACGGTCTGAGTAAAGAAAACCTGATCATCCTTCACATCCACTTTAATGACAGCTACATCTGTACGCGGTGGAATGCCTCCATCTTGTGCTTGAACAATGATCTAAAAATGAATAATTCCAAACACTAATGCATATACCACAAATAGCCCTATTAATAGCAATAGATACAACAAACAAAAGAATTTGTCTTTAGAAAACGAGTATAAACAATCAATGATGAACATAAAGATGGATGACTATAGAATACTAAAGTATGTGATGATTGACTTTGATCTAATGAAAAATTAAATATTTCAGAACAGGGTTCTATGCTCCAGAAAAGCTAGACTCTAATGGTGATTCAAGCTTCATTTGGTACCAAATATCATGCAGCTCAGAACAATAATAACCATGTTGTTTGGTTCAGGAGGTGGATATAGTCAACATAAGTAAAATACAAACACCCTTTATTTGTGGAGGTAAGACATGCTTTGCATAAAACAGTTAATCATTTATTCATGTGTAAATTCCTGTTCAAAACTGGCTATTAATTCCAAATAAGATATTAAGGCACACACAATAAAGTAGTTCCTAATTATATAGGACACTGTTCAAAATTGGCTTTTTATTTCCAAATAATATTTTAAGGCACACACAATAAAGTAGTTCCTAATTATATAAGACTGAATTATATAGTGATTTTATGAAAATTTCAAGTACATGTAATGATAGAATATTGCCACATATAAATGAAGATACTTACATTGTAAATGGTTCCATTTTGATTAACTACACTTCTATTGAGGGTTATAATACCAGTCAATGTATTGATAGCAAAGTACTCCTTGCTACATTTATCACCAATTATAGAATACAATATATTTCCAAATGGAATCTGAAAAGAGAATCATTAATATAGCAAAAGACAAATTAACATATTGGATCAGCTATATTTTCTGAGATCAAATGAAATGCAGAATGTATAATTATTAATGTAAGTTTTACAAGAATAAAATTACTGCAGCCAAGATTTTGTTGATTTTTTTTCTGCAAGAATTATTATTAATAATAATAATAATAATAATAATAATAATAATAATAATAATAATAATAATAATAATAATAATAATAATAATGCAAATACATTTTCTTGAAATATATTTGAAATTTCAAAGCAGATTGTAACAGAAACAACAGCAGATAAATCGCACTCAGAAGTAAAATGTCAACAATTTGCTTTCAAATATTCAGCATAGTATTTGAAAGTTTTCTTAAAGGTTTTTTTTTGTAGTTGTTTTTATGACAAAAGTTTTAAAACATAATATTTTCTGAATACTCTTTGGCTCCTTACCATTTTAAATATTTCTAGTATTTATTTACTGTTCTTCAGTAAATTATATACAGACCCCAACATCAAGTCTACAATGCTCTCAAACAAATTGCCTAACCCTCAACAACCTCAAGACATTTGTTTCGTTCATTAATTTTCACAAATTAAACCGTAGTAAAGTTTTGTAAAGCTCAGCCAGATGAAATTATAACTGTCTACAGAGATTACTTAAACATGACAGTACATTAAGGAATATTTGTATTAATGAAATTATATTATATTTAGTTTGCAACGAAAGGCGGAAAACAAAGCACCATGAACTAGTTCTGAGTGCAACACTATTAAACAGAGTGAACATGTGTCCAAGATATAAAACCGCTATTGAATTTCAATACCTTTTTTTTGAGAACAAATTAAGTGTTCTCTAACTAAAGATATACTTCATGATTTTAATGTAATGTAGATAATAAACTAAGAATAATAACATTTTATGTTAAAGGATAAAAGATACCAAAAATTAGTGGATTTTTTAATGAGATACAGTCATTTCTATTTTCTATTAACTTTTTCTTTGCATCTTTATTTATCTTTCATAATTCAATCGCTCTCCCACATAAACACTGGTATACTAACTATGCATAAAGCATAAACTTCATATTTGTGCACTGTAAATGGTAAACATTTTATTATACCATAGATTTCGTTTAAAGTCAAAACTATTGAATATGCATATGACAGCTTTGGTGGCTGAAGGGGTTAGAGCATCACCTTGGATATGGGTTGTTGCGGGTTCAAACCATTGCTGAGTCATACTAAAGACTTACAAAAATGGCACTAACAACTACCTCGTTAGGTGCTTAGAATTAAGAGGTTAGTGTAAGGAATGGTCGGCCTGAAGTCATGATAATGTGACTGTATGGGCAATAATGCTATATGTCTGCAGCAATAGTAATAGATAAAACTAAAAAATGCAATAGTGCAGACACACACAAACACACATGTATACCATTTATAATATAAATGATGTATTCCTTTTTTAAAATTGGACTCGGTAATGAATTCCAATTTTCTGATTACCACGTAAAATGATGGCCTCTTTTTGATGCATAGTGGTATGTTATGTACTTTAATTATTTTTCATGCATATGATAAGGTGATTGGTTTATATTTGATGTATTGTCTGACACATTGCAAATAAATATTTATCTTTTAACTTGTTAACAGTTGCATTATACTTTGCAATATTTTATGTACACGGATACTATATTTCAAATATTTGAGGTAAAATGATTGTGCATGGTCTCGTTTTCAATCCGACTTTTATATATAAAATCTTTAAGAAATAATTTAAGAACTAGAATCATTTCATTTGTATGTTTATGTGTGAAATAATTTTCAAAAGCATTGGAAGGATAAAAATTTATTATCCCTCAGTTTTTATTCAAAGTATATTTGATAAAACGGCATATTTTACTGTAAGTATTTAGAATAAAGATTATAATAGTTGCATTTTAGTACCTGATTTCAACAAATAATCGATAAAGTAGGTTTAAACATGATGGAATATATGTAGAAATTACACGACAAAAACAATATGGATATGGACATGAACTTTTCTTTTTGTTTGGGGTTTAATGCTTTGATTCCGTAAATTGCATAGTAGTTGCATAACATGACGGACAGTATAGCTGGTAGAGTAAGAACCTCAGAAGATTAAGAACCTCAGAAGATGTCAGTAAGAATGACTAACTCACATGAAACACTGGCTAGCTTAATCACATGCCCATATTAATCAAGCCTGAAATTCAAACCCGTACGGACAGGGGTAAGATGTTCTTGATGGTTAAAAGTGAGCAATTTAGACTACATGGCCACCAGGGATCCCTGGAGCTTTCTTAAGTGCTGTCATTACTATTTGAAAGAAATCAGATTATTTCAGTAAATGGTAAACATTCCAACCCAGATAATCTTTGTTATTGTGTCCTAAAGTGTTTGTTCGAGTAATACATCTTTTTATTTTATACACACAGACTCTATCAAATATAATAAATTACCATCATGTTCCCCACCAGTTGTATGCTTGTGAAATTCTACTGTGCAAATCTAGCTGTCCAAACAAGCTACTTCCACCATATAAAGCATAGAGATCTTGTCTCTGATGTCAAGCCATAGATGAGGTGTAAGAAGCTACAAATAAAACTGAATCCATGCTTGATGCCTCACAAAGATTCTCTCATCCCCAACATTTACGAGAACCAATTAATATCAGTCACATTCCCATTAAATTTAGACAATCATTTAGAAATCTAGATGATAAAGTTTCTATCTTTCTCACTGCAACATCATGTTTTGAACACTTGTCAACCAGTATCCCTAGAACCAAGACGCATCAACACTATTCACAGTCTTCTTACAATTGTTGCCACAAAACCCTTATGTATTCATTAGTAATATCTAGACCAGACTATACAAACAGTCTTCTTTCTGGTCTGTGACTTCTGCAGAAACTTCAAAAAGTTCAAAACATTGCAGCTAGAATCACTCTTAGAGCAGAAAGAACTCGTCATATTACGTCAATTCTTCATAAACTCCACTGGCTACCTATTCACGGTAGAAATCAAACACAACATCTCTTCTGTCGGTTACATTCCATTGACTGCCTTGGTCTAAAATACCTATCTGATATCACCAATGTGTAGACTCCTGCTAGAAGCTTTTGCTCAACATCTAACACTTGTATTCTTAATATTCCCAAGGTAAAAAGTAAACCCTATGGACAATATTCATTCACATATCAGGGCCAAGGTTTTTGGAAAGAACTGCCTTTACATACTGGACTCAAAGAGACCATGACCACTTTCAATAGTGCTCTCAAAACACATCTTTTTCGCCAGCATGAATAAATTTGATATTCATCTTTTTATCATTTTTTATGTTTAAACTGTATTGTAAACTCATTATATATTTTAGGATATTTTTATAAAGACATTTTTATGTTTCATTTTGTTTTGTTTTGTAATAATTGTTTTTTTTATAGTGTTGGTGAGACATGTTCACGTGTTTCATGATGTCTGTATGTAAACTGTTCTATGTCTCATGTGGTAACTTTAAATTGGAAAAGGCTTAGAACTTTTAAATGATGAGACATTCTATTAAATCATCATTATTATTATCATATAAAATTATATTTGACTGAGAAATATGAAAACAAGATGGACTAAAAGAATTATGTCCCTTGACATGCAAAGGAAATGTAAATAATTACTCAATTTTTATTCAATTTTCATAAATTAGAAATGACCAGGCTTTGATTCTGTACCTTCCATTTTATGTCTTTATAACAATTGGGTAATGCTGTATCAGCCCAGCATATTCGCCACTAATATCGTAATCGTGAGACTTACAACAGAGTCTTCATCCTGGGCTGTAACAGTGTAAACCTGCGTTCCAACACTGAAGTGCAGCTGCAATGTGGCGTTGAGGACTCTGTTGGTGATAACAGGTGCAAAGTTGTTTCTTATGATAGTGACATTTCTTTGAGTAACGCTTGATCTTGGTGGACTACCACCATCTAGTACGGAAATAATTGCCTAAAATCAAGAAGCACAAATTACTGTATAATTAAATAAATGTACTAAACATGTTAACTTTTTCAAAGTTAGTTTATAAAAATCAACATAGCACTGTTTGTATCAATGGATTTAATCAAGAATTATACAATTTCACACAAAATCAAGGAATTCAGATTATTGCCTGATAAACATCTTTACTGCACTGAAATATTCCATTTATCTCATTTTTTCAACAGTTTATACCTGTTTTCCATGTTTTGAACATGTCATAAAAATCATGGCAATGATATCTCAAGTGCGATACATCACTTAACCCAAAGTGACCAAAGTAATGAACATTTCTCTCTCTCTCTCTCTCTCTCTCTCTCTCTCTCTCTCTCTCTCTCTCTCTCTCTCTCTCTCTCTCTCTCTCTCTCTCTCTCTCTCTCTCTCTCTCTCTCGTACAAAATGTTTAGACAGATTCTGCCTGGAATTTTGTGGACTCAGGGTGGGTTCCACCTAGTTCAGGCGGACTTTAGGCGGACTGGGAATACGGATAAGGTGAAAGGCTAAATCAGTCCACTAGATAAGCGTACTATATCTCACATTCCTCCTGAAGTATAACTGTTAGACGGAAAGTTCTAATTGTCCAGTTCATTTTCCCACATCAAGATGGATGTTGGACAGATTTTAGCAAAAATGTTATTTGTAATTGTAAACTTTATCAAAAGAACTACAAGCATATATGCATCACTAGACTTAGAAAATTTGGTGCAAGGTGGATTTGATGTGATTATTACTCTGAAAAATAAGTTTTGTTTTCTTCCTATTAAACATGCTTTATAAAAATCATACCTTAGTGAAAATGTGACTGAAATTTCCGTGAATCACAGTGAACAGTTTGAGATATTCACTCAAATGTCCCTTTTTCACTAAACTTATGGTATTTCACAAAAATTCTGTAAACTTTCCCTGAGTATTACCAAAATTTCTGAAAATATCAGTGAAATTTTGTGATTGAAATTTCACTGATTCTGTCAATAGTTCTGAAAATATCAGTGGGAATTTGTGATTGAAATTTCACTGAGAGTTTGCCAAACATTCTGAAAATATAATGATATTTTGTGATTGTGGTATCACTGATATTTCAATAAAAAAAAATATAAATTAAGATATTATAAATTTTCTTTCTGTTTCTTATTTTCAGCAACATTTATATTTCCTGTTTCTGATAGCTGTAATTTTGTTGTTCATTTTGGGAACAATAACTTCTTTCCACATCTTTCCTTGTTATGTTTACTTTTGCAAATTGTTCTTGTTGTTTTTGTATGTTTGTTTAACATTGAACGTAACTACCCTCAAACTATATTGTTTTCTTGGTTTCTGTTTGAAAGCAGAATTCAGCTTTTCTCATGACCTGAATATGATTTTCCTGGATACAGAGCCTTTTCTAATATCATCTCCGAGACTTATTTTTAAAAAAAAAAAACATTAATGCATCATCCAGTTCCATTCCACAACAAGCTTTCTAATAAGTATTTATTCGGAGTATTATTTAAAAGATGATCGCTGTAAAGTGCTTTCTGATTGGTGAAAAGTTCGTGCTAACCCAATGATTAGTCATGTAACGGCAACTGATCGGAATGAGAATGCTTGCCATGCATGGGGATTCAAATTCTCGAGCTGAATATGAGTTTCATTAACTATTTGAAAAATGTGTGGCAAGAAGAATAGCTTGATTGCAATGTTGATGGGAACATAATTAATCAATCTATATGAAAACTAAACCTCAGCATTAGCATTTTGTTATTTGCGCCATAAAGAGATTTACAGTAGCATCTAAGGTGCTAAATATGATAAGGAATTGAACCTGGATGATTTCAAACTTATATAATTCCAAGTTAATTAAGGTTCAGAATTTAAGGAGGGACAGTGTATAGATGACTGGGGGAATTGTTGGTACTGTTTGCCAGATACCCATGTCTATCAATAGTCATATCTTTGCTGAGTTATCTTGGCCCACAAGTAGAATCATTCTTTAATATCATGAGTGGTATTGTTGTTTAATTTATCAAAATATTCTAATTGTGTTAGAATTCATTATAAAAAAAAGTAATTATATCATGATAAACGTTTGTCACGGCTGCTTATGGAACAAGGACTAATTCGAATCTACAACAGCATCATAGTTTGTACATTAATCAAAAATCAAGTACAACTCGCAAATATCTATAATTACAAAATCGATATAATTCTTAGTTTTATGTTCACTATAATATTACCTTGGTTAATAGGTCATGTTTACTTCATATAAATTATTTATTTGAAAGCTTTTTAAATGTCTGTGTAAAATTATTGAACAATCAGTAAAATACTATATTATGGTCAAAATTTTAATGAAATCTCACCAAAATGTTAGTAAACCATCAAAACATTTTCAATAAAATGTTAGAGATTTTGCCAAAACTTTTGTGAAAGTTTTGTTCAGAAATTTTGTGAAATCTTACATTTAATTCAGTGAAATATTAGTGAGATCTCGCCAAAGTTTCAAAGAAAGTTTTTGGCAAAATTTTTGCGAAATCTCACTGACCGTTCAGTGAAATGAATCAATACTATCATAGATTAGATTTTGTATGCAAGAAAGAAAATGAGGACATCAAAAACCTGAATCTTATTTGATTGTATCTGTCGAATTAAAATTTGTGATCCATTTTTAAAATTGTTGTGAATATTTATCATTGATTCCACCTAATGTCTAAGCATCATTATGCAGTTGGATTGAAAACTGAATCAGATTTGGTAATGGGTTACATTTATGTAAACATTTTAAACAGTCTTTTATCTAGACAGGAACATTAGGCAGATTTTCATTTCAGGTAGAAATTTCAGGCAGGAATTTATTCAGGTAGAATTTCATTTCAGGCGGAAATCTTAGATGGATTCTTTTTATTTAAGTGGAATTTTAGGACAACTAAGCTACATATTCATCCTAGAATCCCCCCTCCCTCAAAATCCACCTAAACTCCGCTTGAAATTAGCCTAAGCATCTTAAAGTTATGGCTAGGCAGAAAACGTTTACGAAGCTCGTCTTAAATCCGTCTTAAGTCCGCCTGGAAAATATTGCACATGATTTCAATTGGATTTTTATTTCTGGCGGAAATTTTAGACGGATTCTTTGTATTTAAGCAAAATATTGGAACAGCTCAGTCGCATATTTCGCCTAAAATTCTGCCTTAATTCCACTTGAAATTCGCCTGAGCTTCCTTAATATAAGCAATTATGGTTTAGACAGAAAGCGCTTAAAACACCTGTCTGAAATCCGCCTTCAGTCTGACAAAAAATTTTGTTGTTGCTGTTTGTCTTTCGTCAGTTAAATTGTTTCTTGTATTGATAAGTATAATGAAATTGATGAAAAGATGAAATAATTATCAGGATATGTCTAAAGAGCATTCATTGAATACAATGATAAAGATCCTTATTCAGTGCTTGTGTGAAGACATATTTCTTGACACATACATTTTGTGAACACAAATTTGCAAACAGCATGTTTCAGTCGAACTCACTGAAACACAAACTAGAGGCTGCAACTGCCTTATGGGCAATTAGAAATTGACTCAGATGACTTCCAAACATCAAACAAAAACAGATAAGCAAAGATAGTAACAGATTAACACTCGGCAGGATGAGTTCATTCCAATCACAATAAATCGTTTTAAATGAAACCATTTCATGAGATACACATGTTTCAAAAAGTGCCATAATATTTCAGAATACTGTGATAAGTAAGACCCCAAACATAGCACAATCACTATTTTTCTTAAAATTAATTAATGGCGATACATAATTACTGTAAACAATCAAACCTAACAAAAGCAATGGTTACTATATCTTACAATATATCTGTTCTTTCCACTGTTCAGAAGGGACTTCTTCACAGATATTCTTCCAGCACTGTCAACATCGAAGAAATCAATTGCATCTGTTTCCCCAGTCATTTTGTAAGTAAGTGTGTTGTATGGAGCCTGAAATTGAAATATTTGACTTACTGGTACATTATCTTCTATCAAAATTATGTTTATCAGTCACTGTAAGTTTTAATGAATATATTTATATATAAATTTATTATTGTGGTCTAAAGAAACACAAGATGGCTATAAGGTGTTGATTAAAAGACAAATTCTAAAAATATTAAGATAAATTGCATAAAAAGAACAAAAGCCTTTGCAGGACAAACCATTCCAAAAGACAAACATGAATTACAAAATAAACAATAAAGATATTAAAATTCTGTAAAAGGAACATAAAAAGAAGGATAAATGTTCAAAACACAAATCTTCAAATATTTGGTCGTCAGAGTATGTTATATGAACTGCATCCCCTCAAAAAGAAAAAGATTTTCTCTGATGGCATGTCTTCATAAAGTTTTCTTAAATGAGTACACTTAACACTTTTTTGTCTTTCGGTCGAAGTTACACACTCTTGGAGAAATTACTAGTACATATACACACTAGATGGTATGGATTCTATTTAAGGGTTCACCATCAAGAAGTGTGGGTGAGTCAGGTAAGTGTGTACTATGTGAGGAGCACAATTACTATTACTATTGGTGTGCTGATAATAGTTGCAATGGTTGCAATTCCTGCCATACCCAGGCTAACAGTGGTTGCTGCAGCCATTCCACAAATTGCTTTGGTGACAAGACATATATGATTGCATTTCATGAGCAACCCTGTTTCTTGACTTCATTATCTCACCTGTTGTTCCACTTCAATTATTATTTTATGCTCTGGATCCATTATAACTCTTCTATTAATAATGTGTAATTGCTTGACTAGCCGACCATGGTGAGGTGCAGCATGTACAGGCACTTCCAACCAATTAATCTGTTTTATACAGGTGAAAGTGCCAAACAATCACAGTATATCTTCTTTGGGAATATTTAAATTTTCAGCGACTGTGCATTCAAAAGACCTGGCAATATATTCATGTAAAACCATACCAATTACTTTGAAAAATGCCTGAATTGTTAGTTCTTATCTTCTCCCAAGGCTACCATATGAACAAGGGCATCCTTGCTGAATAACAGCTGAGATCTTACTTTTCTCAGTAGAATTAATGTTGGTTTTACATATTTATTGAGTAACTGGGATGGATTCTGTGTTTAATTCTATTTCCTTTTTTTAGATACAGTCACTGAGTGTTTTGAATGCCTGGTGGTGTACAATAGAATGGTTCCAGCATTCTATTTCTATCTTGTGCTCATGTAACTTATATTGAGCATGATTACTAGCAATATTAACTTTATCTCTGAAATCACTGGACTGCCATTGAAACAGATGTTGACTCCTACCAGCTGTAGCATATGTAATTGGTGCATCCAATTAAGTTCTCTGGAATTTCCTTATAGTCTCATCTACATATTGTTTGCCACAACGATAGTGCAACTAATAGGGACGCATACAATAAACCTAGTTTGATAATTCTGATATTATGACTGGGACTGAGACTGAATCCAGGGAAATAGCCTGAAATTTGGGTCACAATGACATCTGTTGTGACAAAGGTATAGTACCCATAGAAATAAAACAATGGTTGATTTGCAATGACGCTATACATAGTAAATGTTTTTATATGTGCAAATGCTGACTGCAAAGGTAACACAATAGCTTTCTTTATCATCACAGACTGGAAATAAGTACTCTTTGTTTTCATTAAATAATTTTGTATTAAGTACCATTAGAACAAAATGAAAATATGAACAAACCATGGCACAGACTTTGCACTTACTGTTGCATCAGCATCTGTTGCTGAGATAGTTACTAGAACATTGTTTACTTTTGCATCCTCAAACACCTGAATTGAGGCAGCAGACAGTGGTGAAAAGACTGGACTGTTATCATTCTGATCCTAGAAAAACATGATAAAAATAAGTTTTTATTCAAATAATCTCTTTTGCTTAGCATTTAATAATTATTGACATTTACAATATATTCTGCTTAAAGGACTATCATATAACTTACAATCATTATAATAACAGGACTAGATAGTGACAGTTTGCTTGTCCCAAGTCTATTATAAATCATGGACTGGAAATGTGTAAATAAATTAATTGCTAAAATAAAGGTTCAAAAAGAGCCATGTATGTTATGATTATATGAATATTTACTGGGGTAATGAGATGCCATAGTAAACATTTATTAAATTAGAATTACCAATTCCAAGCATATATTGTGCACCATAATACTTCACACTACCATGGGATGTCTTAATTGAGGAAATCCTATGACTCCTTCAAAAGCTTACCAGAACAGTAACTCGGACAGTGGCTGTAGATGATGGATTAGTTGACCTTTGACCATCAACTGTGGTCACAAAGAATTCATAGTATGTTTGATTCTCATAGTCCAAAGCAACAGCTGTATTAATTTGGCCTGATGTACTATTAATGGTAAATGTTGTTGCTGTGGCTGATGATTGGAACTTGTACTGAATATTATCAACTGTATCCGCATCAACAGCCTGTGAAGAAAAATGTATGATTTTTTTTCCATCCACAAGTAGCTTTAGAGCAGAAACACATTGGAAAATGGAGATACTGATAAATATTTGAGGTATCAAAATAAATAACTAAACCTCTGAATTTTACTTTTTTGTCTAAGAAATGCAATCTGCATAAACACTGATGAAAATAAATAAAATCTGAACAGGGATAAAACAAATTTATGGATAAAGAAAATCATCTACATATGTGATCAAGCATTATATCAAAGAAATGTGTAATAAGGTCAAAACCAATTATAGTGACAGCCAGGAACTTTCTCTTACTTACATGTCAACCATCCTTTCACTTACTCTGAGCATGCCTACCTTGAAACCTGGCAAAAGAATGACTTGATCTGCATTTTTTTAAACAGCTGTCATCTAAGTGTCATTACACAGGTTTCGAATCCCCCTCCCCCAATGGTATACCATGCACAATATTAACCATCAATTTGATTTATTTTGTGCTTATTGGTTCTATCAAACAACTTCACTCTTTCACAAGAATACCATCAATTTGAAACTTTACTGATCTTGACTGAGAGAATCAGTCAGTCTGCCAAGGATACCTACAGAAACAAAGATAACAAATGCATTGGCATTCCCTTCAGTAACATTTGCAGTGAAGATCTGCGGTATAAACAATGGCACAGAATCCTGTACATCTGTCACATTTACAGTAACAGACACTGTTCCTGTTCGAGAATCATTGGCATGATCAACAGCCAATACTTTAAGTATATACTGATTTTGAGACTCGTAGTCCAGCGGTTGCAAAGTAGTGATCTGCCCAGTAGTTTGGTTAATGGCGAACCTGAAAATAATAATATTGCAAAGACTTAGAAAAAATGCTATCTAGGTTTAATTATAAATTCATAATGATAATTTGATAGCATAACTATGGAGTTTTGAAACTTGAAAAATACATAGTATCACCAAAAGAAAAGTTAATGCTATTAAAAAAAGGTCCTTTATCTGAGGGTTTGATAGATAGAAGTGATACATTAACTGAGGAGGCATTATTTCTTTGAGTACAAGCAATCATATAATGGCTGTCTTGTACAATGCACTTCTCAAACTGTGTTCTGAAAAAGATCTCTTTGACATCAATTTCGCAAGAATTAAATCTTTTCAACATTTTGCAACATCTAATTGGCTTAAATTTCTTACAAATTTATTTGATTTCTGAATAAAATTTTGAAATTTGTATTGCAAATTTGTGAATTCTAAACTTCATTCAATAATTGTAATTGATTATGAATATGGAATTTCTCCATTTTATCAAGTAAAAATAATTTATAAAAAACAATGTCAGCTTTTGCATATTGGTCTCAGTTTTTCTTAACAACAAATTATTGCCACTTATTGAAAAGTCTGATATAGTTTTAAACTATGACATAGTCCTTCACTGAATAACAGCCTTTATATGAGTCTATTGTTGTTCTTTTTTTAAAACTGAGAAGTGCTGAAAGAAAATTAATAATTCATTTTTGAAACATTATAAAAATACATTAAATGCATTTCTGACTCATGGTATGTGTAATGACCAGTTTTAAAAGAGAAGGAGAAGAGAAGATGGAGAAAGCTGTTGTCAAGATTTAGAAGTCCATCCTATTAGTACAAGCTTACACATTATTAGCCAGATTCAGTCTGTAAGTAAGTTTAGAATTTGCAGTGTTGGGCTGATCGACATCTGTTGCCTGAAATAAAAAGTTTAATAATTGTAAAGTGTGATCATATACACATCCCCAAAGCACATTACCAAGTAAACTTCTATTCATCATGGGTTCTTGCACTAGTGCCTACATGCCTCACTTGAATACTTTCACTGTCATCTATGTTATCATTTTTTAATATGATGCATATGAATGCACAAAATATGCAGGAAAAACAATTGGGCTCAAATATCTCGAGCATAGGCAAGATAAACAGAGCTAGATATACTGCAGGCATGCCAAAAAGTGATTTGAAATAATATCTTAATGAACATACAACTTTTGTGAATTTGGCAAGCAAACTTAATTTGAAAAAACTATTGTTATTCACTATGATGTAAAATGGTACACAAGCCAAACATTAATTTATATGAACTATGGTATTACATAAATGCTGTAAAGACCAGATCAGTTTCAATATATTTTAGAAATACTTGGGTTACCAAGTACCAAGCTTGAATAGTTTTGCGGGTTTATCAAACATGTTTCCATTAAATATTGCATCTGTTGAACTGAAGGATCACAACTCTTTCATTAAGTGTTTCCATTATGGATGGGTGAGAGATAATATTAATTACTGTTACAGTTCCAATACTGGTGCCAGAAGGTTGCTTTTCCTGTACAGCAAACTGGTACTGGCTGGGAAACACAGGGTTGTTGTCATTGACATCAGTTAGGATGACAGATACTGTGGTTGTTGCAGACTGTTAAAAGATGAAGCAAAATTGTGTAATAACTGTACATTTGAGTAAAGAGATAATCAAAATAAAACTGTACATTTATTAAAAGATATAATCAAAATATAACAGCACATTTGTGAAAAGAGATTTATCAAAATATAACTTTTTCTGTGTAAAGAAATATTCAAAATTATATATTTTTTAATAAGATGCTTTTCTAGATTTTAAAAGAAAAGACCATAATGCAAACAAAATTTATGAAAAACATTGAAAACTATAGGTAACTATAACTGTTGTAGTGAATAAAACAATTATATTGCAAAACAAAATACATACAGAAGATTAGTTAAAATCACATCTACAAGAATTTTCAGTACATTGTATGGAACATCAATCTGATGCCTCACAGATATTTTCATGTTGTATTGCATATTTAACAAAAATGTTTCATTTTAAAATACAGAAAGACCTCAAAAATGTAAAATGCTGCTTTATTACATTATGATTTAAAATGTTGCAGGTAATATATAACTTCATTTAGAGACTGGACAAGTAATTTGAAAGATGTTGAGTTGCTTCAATAATCAGTGTTGGAGTTACAAGGAATGACTGTTTTGAACCAAATGATGTTGCACTGAATAATTAATTTTGGAGTTATGTAGATTTGACTGTATGGAAATAAGAGATGGAGTTACTTGAGTAATTAGTATTGGAGTTGTGTAGGCTTGACTGCATATAATTATTTTCTGGCATATATGGCAACATTACCAATGGCAGAGGTTTAGTGGTGTCCCTCACTGTCACTGTCAAACTATAGGTGGGGATGGTTTCTCTGTCCAAATTTCCTGCAGTTCCCAACTGACCACTGTAACAATGGAACAATCAGAATATAGGAAATTCTAATTTAATTCTTTAGATAAACCATGAATATGTAATCTGCACTTAATACAAATCACATATATATTAAAACAAAGGGGCTTATAGAACTGTTACAACCATATCACAACAAACATAGCCAAGTTTCTTCAAATGTGTTTTGTGCCAAATCAACCAGATGCTCATGTATAAAGCAAGCATCTGTTTTGATCGAATAAAATGTCATTGTTTGGATATTGTGTGCAAGGTCATACCTAATACTTGATACAGTTTGTAATGTTATTTCTAACAGTGGATATTGTAATGTCATTTCTAACATTTGGATAACTAGTTTAAAGTTATTTTTGACAATGGATACTGTGTAAGGTCATTTTTAACACTGGATACTGAATGTATGGTCATTTATAACATTGGATAATGTGTGTAAGGTCATTTCTAACATTTGGATACTGTGTTTAAGGTTATTTTTCAACATTGGATAATGTGTGTAAGGTCATGTCTAAAATTGGATACTGTTTGCAATGTCATATCTAACACTGGATAATGTGTGAAGCGTCATTCCTAACATATTGATGCTATGTTTGTAAAGTCAATTTTTAACATCTGATACTGAGTATAAGGTTTTTTCTAGGATTGGATAAAGTGTGTAAAGTCTTTTCTAAACTTGGAAACTGTATGTAAGGTAATTTCTAACATTGGATACTGTTAGTAAGGTCATTTCTAACATTGGATACTGTGTAAGGTTGTTCCTAACATTTGGATATTGTGTGCAAGGTCATTGATAACACTAGATAATGTGTATAATATCATTTCTAAAATCAAATTCCATGAGTAATTTCATTTCTAACAGTGGATAATTTATGTAATGTCATTTCTAACATTGGGTAGTGGCTAACATCATTCTAACATTGGACATTGTGTGCAAGGCCATTTCTCAACATTGGATACTATGTGTAATGACATTTCTAACATTGGATACAATGTGTATGGCCAGTCCTAGCATCTGGATATGGTGTATAAGGTCATTCCAAACATTGGAATCTGTGTGTAATGCCATTCCTAACATCAGATATTATGTGTAAGGTCATTTCTAACATCAGACATTATGTGTAAGGTCATTTCTAACATTGGATACTGTCAGTAATGTCATTTCTAACATTGGATACTGTGTGTATTGTCATTACTAACATTGAAGAGTGTATTAAATGTCATTTCCAACATTGGATACTGTGTAATGACATTTCTAATATTGGATATTATGTCTATAGTCATTTCTAAGAATGGATATTGTGTGTAACATCATTCCTAACACTGAATATTGTGTGTTCAGACATTCCTAATATTAGATACCATTGTAATTAATTCCTATGTATGTGCAGCAAGTAGTCTCTTTTTAGGTGGACATGGTGTGCAGTTAAAACATTTATATAATTGATGGGATTCTAAGTAATATTTATGAGATTTTAACTCTATTGATGGGATTTAATTGCTATTGATGGCATTTAGCTGCAATTGATGGGATTTTAACTGCTAGTGATGGTTATTCTAACTGATATTGATGGGATTCTAAGTGCTACTATACATAGACCAGAGGTAAATGTGACAAATAATACTCTTTGAAAACCCAGTTGGCACAGTCTGTAATGTTGAAACTTATGCCAATGTTCATGTCAGTATGCATCTGTCATAAAAAGAATTACTCAGCATTGCAAGTAAGCAAACTAACTGAAAGTGTGAAAATATAGCCTTTACCTTTTTATTTATGAAAATATTTTCAAGTAAATGTTTTTGAACTGAATGTATTTTTAGGATACTTGGACTAGTTAAAGATATTTTGTATGCTCTTTCTTTGAAAATGAATAAATATTACCAGGAATATCTCTTTTGCATTCTAATAGGCAATAAACAAATAGATCCTTATTTATTTTTCAATGGCCAAACTGGTTTGAGACATAAAGAATATTATAAATTCTCTCTTAAGAGACATTCAGACAAAATTCATGCACTGAATTATGACACTCTATACATTATAATGGTTCCATAGCTCTTTTATTATAACTATTAATACAAGACACTGAATATCTAAACTAAATAGAGACAGTCATTTAGACTAATATTCTGACTTACCTACTGTTAATACTGAATTTACCAGCTGCATTCTCTCCAATGATGGCAAATGACAGCACCTGACCATCAGGATCTATTGCCTAAAATAACAAAATAGGAACTATTAGAATCTAACTAAAGATACAGAATAATAAGTTTGATTTAAGTAAATTGAATGTATTAAGAGCCAAGATCAAAACAGTTCATTCTGGTGGTGATTTATGTGTCTTGCATATAACAATACTTACAAGATATTTGTATTGAGTCTAGAATTTTATTGCCTTAATGAAAATTTGACTTGTTCTCTGCTATAAGAATTCAAATTTTTCCAATAACAAGAATACTGTAAAGGACATATCATACACCCACACCATGTTGAATAGTTCTCTATGTAGGTAACTGAAAGTTTTGCACTGAAACCATTTTCTTTCCAGTCATGGACAATAAATTTGGATCTTTTAAACCACAAATCAATAACCTTTTTCCTTGTCCCAATTGCATGGTGCATGTCATTCACAAACATTGGTCCAAATATGTGTTGAGGAACAAATGCTATTGCACTAGAACCATCCACAAAGCCAAGTAACTAAAGATGTTGGAAATCTGAGTATTTGTACAGAAACCATTTGGCTTCTTTGAGTCACAGAGACCTTCACCTCTGATCTTTTGACCCTAAGTTCAGCAGGATTTTTCTATATCCCAAGAGCAAGTCACCCACAAAGTTTGGTAAATGTAAAGAGTGGAGAACGTGAGCTACTGTGTGAAAGCTGATTCCATGTTTCAG
This sequence comes from Potamilus streckersoni, assembly GCA_016746295.1. NCBI lineage: Eukaryota > Metazoa > Mollusca > Bivalvia > Unionida > Unionidae > Potamilus > Potamilus streckersoni. The sequence continues at coordinate 788,022 of JAEAOA010002295.1, forward strand.
ACACAATCACCTGGAACTTTTGTGGGTTTTTTCAGCTGAAAATTGTTTGAGTCTTCTTTATACATGTGCAAGTAACCCACAAAAGTTGGTAATTGTAGATAATAGCAAGCTAAAGTTATTGTGAAGAAACGAAACTGGTAATGCATGGACAAATGTGTGGACATCATAGCATAATATGTTCCACTGAATGGCAGACATAAACTCTCAAACATAAATTATATAAATTTTATCATTCTTTCATAATTTAAGAACTCAAACAAAAAAGCCACTAATTAACACAATAATGTTCAAGGTTGAAGGAAGTTCATGAACTGAAAATCATTTTCAATTTAGAAAATGGAGAAAAATGCATAATTACCTTTAAGTCAATGTAAAACAGTGATAAAACAGTGAAACAACATATTACATTAAATATGAATATCTTTCAAATTAAAGTCATAAACTTTACAACTTACCTAAACATTGATTACAGAGTTAGTTGATATCAGACAAGAATATTGATTTGATATATAAATCTGCAATTATATGATCATAAAAAGTCTTTTTGTCGATTTGTTCCAAAGAAAACAACTTAATGTGTAATAGGGACTTTTCAAAAGTATTCCATTTGTATCTAGGTAGCGTCATTGCTTCCAGCATGCAATCTGACACTCACAATGTATATTTTAAAAATTGCAGGCTTGTTTTATTTTTGGTGAGCTATATATTTTCTTACAATTTGCAAAGGCTAATACCATTTCTAATATCAATGAAGTATTTTAAAAATCTGGATATAAGATAAAGCCTCATTAAGAGCACAACTCCATTGAACCCTAATAAATTCAATTAAGAGATTAAGATGGTAAAATCCCCCAATAATTGCATAGTAACAAAACACATACTTGGTTTCCTCTCCCACTTATATATCTAGATTTAAAGAGCAAGTTATTTTTTAACATGAAAACTTTTATGTCTCAAGTTATTTAGGCATTCTTCATCATAACAGAAAGATTGCTTTGTATTTGGGTTTTTTTCTGAGCCTCAGGATGATATTTTTATGATTTTTTTTGCTCTAGGTTTAAGAACTGAGAGCCAAGTTGTCCTTATTTCTATAGTGACATTTAATTTTAACATCATACATATAACAGAGACACAACAAACATCAATGAAGTCAAAAATATGATGATGTAGTTGATATAAAAAAGTAGACTTGTTACATAGTCAAACTTTATCACATTTACAGATTTGAATGTTAAAACAAATTACCTTGGACTGTAATTACTACTTACAGGAACTGTAAAGATAGAGGTTCCAGACAATGTACCTTCACTGACTGTAATTGTGTACAGTGTGGATGGGATTTGTGGAGCATTGTTTCCAGCACTTGTGATATTCACATACAAGTTCTTTGTTGCTGATCTAAATATAAGTAAAATAATGTAAGTTGGTTACCATGAAAGTAAAATACTGAGGTCTGTTCCAGTAAAATATATACTCTGTAGGGAGGCACTTTAAAATTAAATGTACCCGCAAGAGAAGCAATTTAAAAAAAATACTATCCACCATCAGATGTGTTTTAATCACAAAACATTTCCTCTACTGAAGCATATTACCTTACATAATCAATGGCTATGTGATCATTGGGCAGTAGAAGCAATTTTAATATTGGGCTGGGGATAAAATCAGTTTAAATGACAATCAATGGTTTGTTATTGATCATACAATTAACTGCATAATTTTATTTCTATCCATTTGTTATAATCAATCATCATTTGTTCTTTTGTTTTGTCTGAAAAGTATTGTAAAATCAAACCTTTTCTTGGTGGTTTGTTATTTGGTTAAATACCTTAGTTAGTATATATTAATTTAATGAATACAGATTTTATAATAGGGACTTCTATTATCATACAGATTTTATGATAGGGACTTCTATTATCATACAGATTTTATGATAGGGACTTCTATTATCATACAGATTTTATATTAGGAACTTCTTTTATCATACAGATTTTATAATAGGAACTTCTGTTATCATACAGATTTTATAATATGAACTTCTAATATCATACAGATTTTATAATTGGAACTTCTGTTATCATACTGATTTTATAAAAGGAACTTATATTATCATACAGATTTTATAATATGAACTTCTATTATCATACAGATTTTATAATTGGAACTTCTGTTATCATACTGATTTTATAATAGGAACTTATATTATCATACAGATTTTATAATATGAACTTCTATTATCATACAGATTTTATAATTGGAACTTCTGTTATCATACTGATTTTATAATTGGAACTTCTAATATCATACAGATTTTATAATTGGAACTTCTGTTATCATACTGATTTTATAATATGAACTTTTATTATCATACAGATTTTATAATTGGAACTTCTGTTATCATACTGATTTTATAATAGGAACTTATATTATCATACAGATTTTATAATATGAACTTTTATTATCATACAGATTTTATAATTGGAACTTCTGTTATCATACTGATTTTATAATAGGAACTTCTAATATCATACAGATTTTATAATATGAACTTCTAATATCATACAGATTTTATAATTGGAACTTCTAATATCATACAGATTTTATAATTGGAACTTCTGTTATCATACTGATTTTATAATTGGAACTTCTAATATCATGCAGATTTTATAATATGAACTTCTAATATCATACAGATTTTATAATAGGAACTTCTGTTATCATACAGATTTTATAATATGAACTTATATTATCATACAGATTTTATAATATGAACTTATATTATCATACAGATTTTATAATTGGAACTTCTGTTATCATACTGATTTTATAATAGGAACTTCTAATATCATGCAGATTTTATAATATGAACTTCTAATATCATACAGATTTTATAATTGGAACTTCTGTTATCCTACTGATTTTATAATAGGAACTTCTAATATCATACAGATTTTAAAATTGGAACTTCTGTTATCATACTGATTTATATTAGGATCTTCTGTTATCATACTGATTTCATATTATTATCTTCTATTATCATACTTACTTTATAATAAGAACTTATATTATCATATAGATTTTATAATTGGGACTTCTGTTATCATACAGATATCTGTCATTACTAAACTGTCAATCCTTATTTTCTATGTATGGGTTCTTATTTTAGTGATCACATCATTCAATAATTTTCTTGTTGATATGATGGCATGCTGCTTATGATTTGTATGATCCAATGTTATACCTCTTTCTCACATAGTGATATTTTTATGGAGGCCATTTTGGCATTTAGGGTTTTTGCTGTATTAAGGTTTAAAGTCCATCAATGCCATAGACTACTTATTTAGACATGGGTATTTTCATTTTTGTTTGTGCCACAACAAGGACTTCAAGAGTCAAAAGTTAAATAAAAATTGTTTACTGCACAGTGTACATTGGTACATGTATGACTTAAATCTAATTTGTTTGAGTTCTTGTGCATCACTGCTTTCAATGTTCACAAGTTCATACAAATTTAATTTGGCTCACTCCTGCAAGCATTTCTGACCCCTCATTGTTAAATTGCCACATGTTAGACCACTAAGTTGGGTTTGATATGTGTATATATATATATATATATATATATATATATATATATATATATATATATATATATTCAAGCAACTCCACCCATAGTCTTTGATTTTAATGACACAACCCACACCAAAAGTGATTTTGCTAGGTAACCCTATGCTGTCAAAATCAAAATAGCTTGAAACACAACCTTCTACAGCAATTTTTATAAAATGTCATCCCGGTGGTGGTCTTTGGGAGGTATGATTTAATAGAACAGTTAGTTAGGAACTAAGACTATTCTGGTATAAAATCAAATAATTGTTTCTAGGATTACTGCCAAAAAATGATTTGCATCCTAAGACACATGTAACTTTGAATGAACTATACATACTGACCAAAGTAATATCATACAATAACAGTATCAAAATTAATTTCTGAATCAAATGTTCAGTTACCATTATTTGTGTGGAGGAGGAGGATTCCAAAATTAATAATACCATAATGTAGACAACAGGATCTACAGAAAATGCTAATTGTGGAAACTGAGTAAGGATTTAATTATCTCATGGTCATTAGAAAAGAAATACAGTAAAACCTGTCTTAGGAGACCACTGCTATGAAAAACCATCTTCATCTTTCTTGAGATATCTGGTTCTCCTTGCACGAATTTATTGGTTATATAACATTATTACCTATCATGAAAGACCACCTGTCTTTAAAGGCCATTTTTTGGTAAAAGGGATGGTTTTTCAAGACAGGTTCTTCTATAACTCATTATCTTAATACATGTACTTACCTGATGGCATCTGGAGATACAGCACTATCTGAGGCTTTAACAACAACAACATAGTCGCTTGGATAAGTAACTCGCCCACTGAGACTGACATTGCCTGTATTGGCATTAATGGTGAAAAAGCCAGATGGCACTGCAGGTTGAGTGCTCATAATGGAATATTTCAACAGACCATTAGCACCAGAGTCTGCATCAGTTGCATCAACCTTGAGAGTAGAAATAATAATACCAATTAAAAATTGTGTGGAAAAAGATTATTTCCTATTCATTTATTACTAAAAATATGTCCTGAGAGGGCAACTATCCATTCTAATAGTATAATTGAAGAAATTTTGGTTGATAGTCACATATTTTGCAGAGCATTTTCAACCCACTATATCATGCCTATGGAATAGAAACTATGTGCCTTTCAAAAAATACACACTTATAAAGCCAACCCTGGCTGGCCTGGATGGGCAATGAACCTGTGAACCTTTGTGATTACAAATCTGACTCTCTGTGAACTAATATAGGTATCGAATCCAAGAACCTTTGATTACAAATTTGACACTGTACCATCAAACACACTGCATGGACAGGTAAACCTTTGATTACAAATCTGACACTCTACCAACTAACATACTGTAAGCATGGGTAATAAAATCAAGAACCTTTCATTGCACATGTGACTCTCTAACAACTTAGATATAGCCTGATTAGATACTAAACCTGAGGACCTTTGATTACAAATCTGACACTACCAACTAATACATAGCCTGGATAGGTAATGAAACCAAAAACGTTTGATTACAGATCTGACACTCTACCAACTAAATTACAAACTGAATAGGTATTGAACATGAAAACTTTGACTAAAAATCTGACACTCTACAAACTAATTCTCAATCTGGATTATAGGTACTGAACCGAACAACCTTTCAATTACAAATCTGAAACTGTACCAACTAAATTACAGCCTGAATACTGGTACTAAACACAAGATCCTATGATTACAGATGTGACACTTTACCAACTACAAACCGGATAAGTACTGAACATGAAAAATTTTGATTACAAGTCTGACATTCAACCAGCAGCTGCTTGAAAGCTTGCATGAAGATGCAAATTTCAAGATCAATGAGAGACTAATGCCAAAAATCAAACTTGGTTTATTTGTTCTAAACATATAGCAATCATAACAAGTGAGTTATAGCAGAATCTTGGTCTTAACTTATTTAGAGATATGAAGTTTCTAGGTTAATCATGAATTTGGACAATTCTAAAAAGAGCTACAGAGAATCAAAGCTGCTGATGACAAAAATGACAGTGAATGCTAATTAAGCCCACAAACAGAGCATTGCTGAAATATTTAAACAAATTGATCATGATGAAGGTGGAAATGTGGCTGTTATGTCTCACTTCCCACTAATATGTGCTTGAAAATAATCAATGTTTTGATGCTTGAAGTATTTTTGTACCTTAATAAGGAACCTGGAGGACAAATTATAATTTCCCTCAAGCACAGAAACATGGACTGCTCCAGTTGATGTAAATACAGGATCATTGTCATTCAGATCCAACACCATTATAGTGACAGTAATGTTTGTGGATCTTTTTTCAGCTGTATTAATTTCTGTCACCTTCACCTGAAATCCACACAAAAATACAAGTGCTTGATCTAGATTGAACTTATATATATATATATATATATATATATATATATATATATATATATATATATATATATATATATATATATATATATATATGCATTACAATTATTCTTTTCTCTGTGTTTCTGCTGGATTCTTTTAAAATATCTAATTATTTCAGATAAATAGATTTGTATTCAGACTCTAATTTTGTGCACTGCTTGGTGAAAGCAAAACCAAATCAATAATCCCTTCTTCACTAAAATGACTGACTAGATCAAATGTTAAAATTCAATTTTTTTTTGCTTAATAAAATCAGTGAGAAAAATCATTTTGACATGTTTTCTCACTGCAATACTGATCTTAAGATATTCCTCTGGCACTTCATCACAACACTAATGCTTTCTCCTATAAGAATTGTGGTAACCTAACTAGTCTTGTAAATTACATGTTTCTTTATTCCAGGTATTTCAATCAACATGTGAAAGTCACACTGCAATGAGCTCACTTATCATCCATCTACCTATTCTAAATGTTAATAACAAGAAAGCCCTCAAATGCAAATTTAAAAGCATTGCAGATTTTGATTCTCTTTCTTTACATATTATATTTTAATAAATCAATTGTTTTTCTCCTACAACTGCAGATAAATCTGGTCATTATTGATCTGTTTTGTCAACCTGAAAAACATTTTTATATTCTGAGTTTGTATTCTTGAATTATTCCAATATAAAACTTAACTTGGCAAATTATGTTAACTTAGAATGTAAAATTTTCACAGGCATAAAAACAATGAAAATAATACAGATGAGTGAAAATAAAAGAAAATATGTAAGTAGTTGTCAAAAATGAATACAATCAGCAGCAACTTACATTAATTGTGGCATTTTTTGTGGTCTCATAGTCCAGGTTCCCTGAGGCCAGGTAGATGTATCCATTGGAGTCAACATTAAAAAGTCTAATGCTAGTGGAGAAGCTAAAGGTTGTTTTCTGCCCAGATATACTCTGGTAAAAGAAAAATGAAAACATCTGAAGATTTAAGTGCTATGTAAAATATCAATGGTCTTAACCATTTACAATTTTTATCAATGCCTTTCTAGACAGAAAACAAGAAGAATTTGAAATGTATCTTTTATCACTTTCCCTCCATAACACACGCATTTCCAAATAAAACAAAAAATGGACAAATATGTCAACTAAGAGGGATTTGAAAGAAGACAATACTATGCAATTTTGTTTCTAATTAATAAGAAAGGAGAATTTGCAATAAAGGGTTTTGTTTCTTTTCTTTGTTTGGGATCTTTTGAAAATAATGAGGTATAACTATGACTAATGTAGAAATATAGATAGATATAAACACCAATATTTTCAAATCATCCTTTCTGTGACATTACACTATAAAGAAAGCAAACCAAATGTAAACATGCATCATCAGGGTCTGTGACAATCAGCCACAGAGGCTTTGCCAATGAAGTAGTTCCATCAAGCACATTCTGTCCAAGGTGGGAGTTCTCATAAATATACCCAGTGTTGACTCCTGTTGCCGTGGTGACAGTTGGTGGACTACTGTTCGGGATATCTATCTCTACAGAAACTTTGGCTCTCTCCTCATATTTTCCATTGGCTTGGGTGGCCTGTCAATAAAGATGTAGACATATTCCAAATCCATGTATGACTCATGTATCATTTCTGATAATTGAATGAAGTTTGGAACTCGACTTTCATACTTGTTAACACATTGGAATAAAACTGATAATCTTCAAAATAAACAAAGGTCACTTAGAGGGACTTATGCTCTACTGTCTGAAAAACAATGCATTTAGTACCCAATATTTTTTCCCAATGATTCAAGCCTATATTTTCCTTAACTGATAAGTGCTGATATCATCTCTGATATTTTGGTGTAAGAAGATTTTTAAATAAGCCACTGTGGCAGCCTTTCTGGATGTAAAATCCACACCAAATATCAAGCCATCTCTTTCATCTCATACATGCAAGATAACATATTATAATTTTACCACTTACAAGAATGTACATCTCCACTCTGGTCAGACTAATGTTTCTGGTTATCGGATGTAACTGTGTCAATGTTGCTGTATAGATGTCCTTATCTCCACTGGAAACAGGTCCTGAACCAGCAACTAAGAAATAAGTCTCATAACCTACCGGTGACGCTGAAAGTAAACAGTTTCAATTGCTTTATAAGCACAAATACTAAGAGCTCTTCTATTAAATTCAAAATGAATTAGGGCACACATGCATTAGCTTATTTTAAGTTATCACAAACACTAACACCACCAACAAAATATAAAGAACGTACTATTGCACATAACAGAAATATTAATTTTTCATTTAGCATATAATTTGAACTGTGACAAAATAATGAACCAAAAGTTTAACTTATTAAAAATAGCTAAAGATGTGACATTCATGATTCTTAACATGGATGTCATGTGAAACTTGGACCAGGATAAGTGTCAGATTGAATAATAATAATAATAATAATAATAATAATAATAATAATAATAATAATAATAATAATAATAATAATAATAATAATAATAATAATAATAAAAATAATTTAATCAAATTCACTAACTTCCTGCAATTCTGAATGTCAAAGGTGATCTGAGTGTATCACGGTCTACAGCTCTAATTGTGATTGCAGTCTGCCTGGTAAATCCCACCAGCGGGTAAATGGTCAATGGGTTTGTCTGGAAATAACATATGAAAATATTAAACAAATGGACATCACTAATGTAAACAAAGTTTAAGCAATCACATACAGTGATTAATGAGAGGAGAGTTCATAAGCCAGTTGCAATTTATTTTTAATTAAATTGTCCAACACAATAATTACAGAAGATTTTCAGAAGTGACAAATTTTCTCCAGGAAATCAGCTCTGTATGTGGGGTGGATCCCATTTACCAAAATCCTCTGAAAACTAGTAAAAAATAGTATTAGTAAAAGTAGAACTGTCATACCAAATACTGTGATTTAAAACATGATGCCACAAACAGATTAAACAAACTAAATAAATAAAAAGGTTTTAAGAAAGTCTACATTTCAGCTACATGAATGTTTAAACAATAAGTTGCCTCTGACACAAATTAAAAACAATGTTGATTTTTTTAAGAGGAAAAACACTACCCTAGAAATAAATAAATTAAACACTACCCTAGAAATAAATAAATTTCTGATAAATGTTTGGAGTAACTGTCCAACAGAAGTGTGACAAAAACTAAAAATCATATTGTACAACCATGGTAATAACAACATTAATGAATGTCATATTCTCAGAAATTTCATAATTGCTAAGTCTCACAAAAAAAATGAAAAACAGAAAAAGTACAATAAATTTCATTAAATATAAAATAATTTCACTTAAACTGATACACACATTGATCAGATGTTTTTTTTGTAATTTCTGGCATTAACGTCTAATATTCAAAATACTGAAAATATAAGCCTAAATTTAAATACACAACTCACTGAATGATACAACCTCAAAACTAACTACATTAGAGTTCTTGCAAAAATTATAAAAGTGGCCACCAAGAATTCTAAAGAGATGTATTTTCAGAGAGGTATTTACAGGGAATCAATTCTTAATCACTTACAACTTGTCCTGAAACAACACTGGTGGAATATCTTGGATTAACACAATATATTCCTGAGAGAAGGCAGTTGTCATAGACAAATGCTGGTGCCATATCATCACTATCTGTAACAGTCACAATAACTTGAGCAACAGATGAAAGTGGTGGTGTGCCAAGATCCTGAAATAATAATAATGTAGACATGTAAAAATAATAATACTTATAAAAGATGATACAAAATTTTATCAAGGGATGTTATGATAATGCAGTTTTCTGCTTATGTATATAAGTAGCGAACAGGGTAAATACTTTAATCCTATACATTAATATCCATTTCTTTCACTTAAATACATCAACTGCTGTAAAAGATATATTACTTTCTAAAAACAAAACTTTTACATTTTTAGCAACAATGGTAAAAGTTTTCTACTTATGCAGACAAGACACATTTCTATTGTATTTTAGTAGACATTTCAGAACTACAATTTTTTTACTCACACAGGTAAGACAGAATTTTTTTTACATCATGTCTCACACTTTAGAACTACAAGTATCCTACTAAACAGAACAGAAATTTCTATCACTGAGGTACACACTTAAGAACAACAAATTTTCTACTCTCACAAGCTTGAAAGAAATTTCTAACACATTTCGGTACACACTTAAGAAATACAAGAATATTATCACCAAGTTTCAGATGAATTCCACAACTATTGTTGTAGATGTGTAACTTTAAAATACTTTTACACACTACTTTTGCACCATTGAAAATATTGCAACCAGTTTTCTGCTTATAAAAGGGTAAAAAGAACTCTTAGCATAAAAGAAATTAAAATTAAAAAATAATTACTGTTGCAACAACATTCATCACATAGGTTGTCTGCCCCAAAGCATAAATAGATTCAAAATCCAAAGCCTGACTTATAATAAGGTTAGGAAATCTGGTGGAGTTAAAGGTAAATGTTCTGGTACCATCCATCTGAAAAGAGTAAAAATAATACAGTTGTTACAAAAAAGTGGTATGAAATGATATATACATAAGTAAAAGAATATATATCAATAAAAAGTCTCTTCCAGCTTTTTTTTTTCACTTGTTCATATTTCTTACAGGCTCTTGTTTACTTCCAGTTTCATCAACAATTCATATCAATGTTTCCTACAATCTCTTTATCACTCCCAATTTTATCAGCAACTAATATTAAGGTTTCTCACAAGTACTTTTTCATTTCCATGTTTAAAAGCAATTCATATTAAGGTCTTTATCACACAAAAACTACAAAACAAATAATTCTTTTGAAAAAACATTGTGTAATAAATAAAATTTTAATTCATCACTATTGGTTAGCCACTCTTTATCTTATCACATTCCCTAACAGAAGGGCTATTAGTTGATACCTAAAATCTTTATCAGACACAAAAACTAGTAAACAAATAATTCTTTTAAAAACTATTTGTAATGAATGACAATAAATCCAAAAATTAATTCATTGCCATTGCATAGCTGCTTTTTTTCATTACTTTCACTAATTAAAGGGTTATCGGTTGATACCAATAATACTTCATCTATTATAACAGTAAGCAATCATTGCCTAGTGAAAGTAATACTCACTGGATCATTAGAAGAGCTATCAGTTAATGTATAGTGTCATTATTACTCACTGGATCATTAGAAGAGCTATCAGTTAATGTATAGTGTCATTATTACTCACTGGATCATTAGAAGAGCTATCAGTTAATGTATAGTGTCATTATTACTCACTGGATCATTAGAAGAGCTATCAGTTAATGTATAGTGTCATTATTACTCACTGGATCATTAGAAGAGCTATCAGTTAATGTATAGTGTCATTATTACTCACTGGATCATTAGAAGAGCTATCAGTTAATTTATAGTGTCATTATTACTCACTGGATCATTAGAAGCGCTATCAGTTAATGTATAGTGTCATTATTACTCACTGGATCATTAGAAGAGCTATTAGTTAATGTATAGTGTCATTATTACTCACTTTGACCAGCAGAAGGGCTAGCAGCTGCTGTCTAGTGTCAGTAATACTCACTTTGACCAATACAAGGAATTTTAGTTGATGCCTACTGTCAATAATACTCACTTTCACCAACAGAATGGCTATCAGTTGATTTTTAATGACAATGCTTTAAGTGACAATAGTACTCTATTTGACCATTTAGAATGGTATCAGTCGATGCCTAATGACAATAATACTCACTTTAACTCTATATAATAATGACATTAATACTCACTTTGACTACAGATAAGGGCTATCACTTAATGTCTAGTATCAGTAATACTTTGACCAACAGGGGAGCTATCAATTGATGTCTAGTATCAGTAATACTTTGACCAACAGGGGAGCTATCAATTGATGTCTAGTGTCAGTAATACTTTGACCAACAGAGGAGCTATCAATTGATGTCTAGTATCAGTAATACTTTGACCAACAGAGAAGCTATCAATTGATGTCTAGTGTCAGTAATACTTTGACCAACAGGGGAACTATCAATTGATGTTTAGTGTCAGTAATACTTTGACCAACAGGGGAGCTATCAATTGATGTCTAGTAACAGTAATACTTTGACCAACAGAGGAACTATCAATTGATGTCTAGTATCAGTAATACTTTGACCAACAGGGGAGCTATCAATTGATGTCTAGTGTCAGTAATACTTTAACCAACAGAGGAACTATCAATTGATGTCTAGTATCAGTAATACTTTGACCAACAGGGGAGCTATCAATTGATGTCTAGTGTCAGTAATACTTTAACCAACAGAGGAGCTATCAATTGATGTCTAGTGTCAGTAATACTCACTTTGTCTAACAGACAGGCTACCAGATGATGCCTAGTATCAGTAATTACAGATTAGAATAAAAGGTAGAATTTAACAAAACAAAACAGAACACACAATATTGGGATTAATTAATTTTACTGGTATACTGAGAATTCATTTTTATTTTGTTGTTACCATATTCCACAAGTTTGCTCACAAAAAAATGTTAGTAGTAACTTTTATGACTTTTCACTGGCAGCAATGAAAATTAAAAAAAAAAACTTCTTCCCTCACAGAATTAAATACATTGTACAATGTTGGTGGCAAGGATGAAGGCTATAAAAATAGGTACCCAATCATGAAAAGAGAATTTATAGTACACCAGGGCTAGTTGGGGTGAGCTGAGAGTAACAAAATTCCCAAACATACACTACATTAATGGTGGTGGAAATATAAATACTGTCCTTTTCCTTCTTGGCTGATTTTGGAACTCACAAAACAAATAGATACATTAAAGGCACTAAAATATCTGAACTTTTACGGCTATTGCCATAAGGAGGACGAAATCAAGTTAAGACAGACATACCACTGAGCCATCCCTTGCAAGAATTGTATAGTCAATGGTGGCTTGAAGACTGCTATCTTTATCCAAGGCTGAAATTTGTCTGTAAATAGTTGTTCCCACTGGAGTTAGCTGTTAAAAGAGAAAAAAGATTAAAAGTAATAAAAGAATACAAGGAAAATCTGAAATAATATAAAAATATGACTATATTTTTTAATATCATTCATAAAATGGATACATATGAAAATCATGTATGCTTTCATCCATTATTTGCATGTATGCTTTCATCCATTATTTGCATGTCGTTTATGTTTGGGAACATCATTTGCAGCAATGGAAATAATTTATGTGCCAGTAGAAATTAAAAGAAGTACTCCATTTACTCAATTGGATATTAAGAACTAAGTTCTGAATAAAATGACAATGTAGTGTACAGTCTGAATCAAATGATGATTAAGTGTACAGTTTGGAAAAATGATGATGAAGTGTTCAGTCTGAATAAAATGACAATGAAGTGTATGGTTTGAAACAAATAATGAAGTGTATGGTATTAATCAAATGATGATGAAGTGGGTGGTCTGAATCAAATGACAATGAATTATTGTGATGATGTGCACAGTCTAAATCAAATGACAATGAAATGTAGTCTGAAACAATGACAGCTTGAATCATAAATCAAATGTGCAGTCTGATTCAAATGATGAAGAAGTGCACAGTCTGAATCAAATGACAATGAAGTGTATGGACTGAATCAAATGACAATAAATGGGGATGATGAAATGTACAATCTTAATCAAATGACAATGAAGTGTACCAACTGGAACAAATGATGAAGTGTACAGTCTAAATCAAATGATAGTGATGTGTAGTTTGAATCAAAATGACAATGGAGTGTACAATCTAAATCAAATAAAAATGAAGTGTACAGTCTGAAAGATACAAAGAATTTGGATATTGAATGGTTAGATTAAGCTTTGAAAATGTCCAATGCATAGTTAAATTGTTTTAGTTAAATTGATTGCTCCTGATTAATACCACAAGAAGACAGATATGCCAATTGTTTTTCAAATGTAATAAGTGATGTGAGTATGATTTTTAAGGTAGCTATAACAATTTCTCAGTCATATTGCTACAATGTCTGCAGTTTATAGTGATGTCTAGCACTGGGGCAACATTCCGCAGACATGTAGCATGATGTCTCACCCAGTCACATTATCCTGACATCAGTCTGACCAGTCCTAACACTAACCTCTTAATGCTGAGCATCAAGCAAGGCAGCTGTAAGTACCATTTTTGTATGACTCGACAGGGAATCGAACCCACGACCTCCCGCATCAGAGGCGACAAATATAATAACATCAGATTATAAATATTTACATTTGTCAGGGGCAGGTGTGAGACTATTCCACCACAGTTTGATCCTGAGAAAAAGATTGTTCATTCTGTCAAATTAGCTAACTTTCTGTTTCTCCCAGCAAGTGTACTATTTTAACTGAAAAAGAGGCTTCCACAAAGTCATCTCTTTGGTCCTAACTTTTTTTATGTATTTATTATTATTATAATTATTATTATTATTGTAATTTTATTATTATTATTATTATTATTATTATTATTATTATTATTATTATTATTATTATTATTATTATTATTATTAGTGAAAATGTCCATAATGAAAGAAAATGTCATGCATTGATATTTTTAAAATTATTATAAAAAAAAATAAATTTATGACTGTGGAAACATAATCAGACCTCTCTTTCATAGCAGAATGAAAACAATTGTCAAAAACAATACTTACCTCTTCCACAGATACTGAATATGGCATATTAATGAACTGTGGACTATTATCATTTACATCTTGGATGTTAACATTAACTGTTGCATAGGCAGTCTGAAATTAAGGAGAAATAATTTAATCTTTCTACATTATCATAGACACTTAAACAGTACATAAAAGAAAACTGTGTTGTGAGGCATCAAGTTTTAAGATAAGTGCTTGTTCTTGTTAAATGTTGGCATCTGTAACTTTTGAAGATGGATAATTTTACTCATCTATGGATACAAGCTACTGAAGTTCACTTGACAATTTACAGGAAGATGCTATTTATCATGCACCAGTCTTGGCTGAATATCAGTCCTAGAGTAAGAATAGTTACTACACAGAAAAGTACTGGAAAAAGCATCCTGTCATTTAGAATTACAGTGGAACCCACTTATCTCGACCTCGGTTACCTCGCCAACCCTATTAAGTCGACGGTTTTGAAGTGGAACCGCCAAATTCCCTCTTTGTCTTAGCATTTTCTCATCGGTTATGTCGATTCTTTTATGTCGCCAAACCCTATTTTCTGGAGCACAAAAGAGTGCCAAATTTGCCAATTAACGTCGGTTATCTTGATCCCCATGACCAATCGCCGGCGATTTTTTCCCCTTATTGGTGACAAAAACATCCCATCTGGCGACAGACCTTTTGGTTATTTAATTTGTTCAAACAATCGTGGCTTTCGACAGGATAAATAAAAAGGAGAACGGAAGGAAGTTACAAACTTAACTAAGTAAAGCATTGGAATCAATCAGTACACAAATTATCCTTTGTTTGTATCGACAACCCCATCTTAGCAGTGTATTGTTACATCATAATCTGCTTATGCTGATGTAGGGCAGAGTACTGTATGTTTTGACAGTCAATTATGCTACTGTACTATGCCTACAACTGACCGACTTCTGAAGACGCGAATAGAACAAATAAAATTAATGGAATGGCTAATTCTTCTGTTTGTTGGTTATTACAGACACTTAAACTCAGCAAGAAGAAATAGCACACAAAAAATAAATACCTTTTGCATAATTAAAAATAATTATTTATTTCCCGAAATGCAGGAGTGAAAGAATCCTTATATTGGGTGTTAACTACAGTAATATATACGGTCCAATACTGCCAGGTAACTCGTGTAAGTTTCATTCGTGGGAAAGGAGATACTATTTTGCAAGAATACGGTCTCTCGATTTTTTTAATTTTCATGTACTTCTTGCGACTGGTTACGTTAATGATAGCGTAGGACTCGCCAATAAAATGATCGTACTTGGTTAACTGTGCATGTGCTGAGTTCACGTAGCACGTGATCATGGTCCGTATGGTCGTTCACTCTAATAACAGTTCACTGTGATGATGGACATCAAATCAAATGACATGAAATTAGTCAGAAACAATGACAGCTTGAATCATAAATCAAATGTGCAGTCTGATTCAAATGATGAAGAAGTGCACAGTCTGAATCAAATGACAATGAAGTGTATGGACTGAATCAAATGACTATAAATGGGGATGATGAAATGTACAATCTTAATCAAATGACAATGAAGTGTACCAACTGGAACAAATGATGAAGTGTACAGTCTAAATCAAATGATAGTGATGTGTAGTTTGAATCAAAATGACAATGGAGTGTACAATCTAAATCAAATAAAAATGAAGTGTACAGTCTGAAAGATACAAAGAATTTGGATATTGAATGGTTAGATTAAGCTTTGAAAATGTCCAATGCATAGTTAAATTGTTTTAGTTAAATTGATTGCTCCTGATTAATACCACAAGAAGACAGATATGCCAATTGTTTTTCAAATGTAATAAGTGATGTGAGTATGATTTTTAAGGTAGCTATAACAATTTCTCAGTCATATTGCTACAATGTCTGCAGTTTATAGTGATGTCTAGCACTGGGGCAACATTCCGCAGACATGTAGCATGATGTCTCACCCAGTCACATTATCCTGACATCAGTCTGACCAGTCCTAACACTAACCTCTTAATGCTGAGCATCAAGCAAGGCAGCTGTAAGTACCATTTTTGTATGACTCGACAGGGAATCGAACCCACGACCTCCCGCATCAGAGGCAACAAATATAATAACATCAGATTATAAATATTTACATTTGTCAGGGGCAGGTGTGAGACTATTCCACCACAGTTTGATCCTGAGAAAAAGATTGTTCATTCTGTCAAATTAGCAAACTTTCTGTTTCTCCCAGCAAGTGTACTATTTTAACTGAAAAAGAGGCTTCCACAAAGCCATCTCTTTGGTCCTAACTTTTTTTATGTATTTATTATTATTATAATTATTATTATTATTGTAATTTTATTATTATTATTATTATTATTATTATTATTATTATTATTATTATTATTATTATTATTATTATTATTATTATTATTATTAGTGAAAATGTCCATAATGAAAGAAAATGTCATGCATTGATATTTTTAAAATTATTATAAAAAAAAATAAATTTATGACTGTGGAAACATAATCAGACCTCTCTTTCATAGCAGAATGAAAACAATTGTCAAAAACAATACTTACCTCTTCCACAGATACTGAATATGGCATATTAATGAACTGTGGACTATTATCATTTACATCTTGGATGTTAACATTAACTGTTGCATAGGCAGTCTGAAATTAAGGAGAAATAATTTAATCTTTCTACATTATCATAGACACTTAAACAGTACATAAAAGAAAACTGTGTTGTGAGGCATCAAGTTTTAAGATAAGTGCTTGTTCTTGTTAAATGTTGGCATCTGTAACTTTTGAAGATGGATAATTTTACTCATCTATGGATACAAGCTACTGAAGTTCACTTGACAATTTACAGGAAGATGCTATTTATCATGCACCAGTCTTGGCTGAATATCAGTCCTAGAGTAAGAATAGTTACTACACAGAAAAGTACTGGAAAAAGCATCCTGTCATTTAGAATTACAGTGGAACCCACTTATCTCGACCTCGGTTACCTCGCCAACCCTATTAAGTCGACGGTTTTGAAGTGGAACCGCCAAATTCCCTCTTTGTCTTAGCATTTTCTCATCGGTTATGTCGATTCTTTTATGTCGCCAAACCCTATTTTCTCGAGCACAAAAGAGTGCCAAATTTGCCAATTAACGTCGGTTATCTTGATCCCCATGACCAATCGCCGGCGATTTTTTCCCCTTATTGGTGACAAAAACATCCCATCTGGCGACAGACCTTTTGGTTATTTAATTTGTTCAAACAATCGTGGCTTTCGACAGGATAAATAAAAAGGAGAACGGAAGGAAGTTACAAACTTAACTAAGTAAAGCATTGGAATCAATCAGTACACAAATTATCCTTTGTTTGTATCGACAACCCCATCTTAGCAGTGTATTGTTACATCATAATCTGCTTATGCTGATGTAGGGCAGAGTACTGTATGTTTTGACAGTCAATTATGCTACTGTACTATGCCTACAACTGACCGACTTCTGAAGACGCGAATAGAACAAATAAAATTAATGGAATGGCTAATTCTTCTGTTTGTTGGTTGTTACAGACACTTAAACTCAGCAAGAAGAAATAGCACACAAAAAATAAATACCTTTTGCATAATTAAAAATAATTATTTATTTCCCGAAATGCAGGAGTGAAAGAATCCTTATATTGGGTGTTAACTACAGTAATATATACGGTCCAATACTGCCAGGTAACTCGTGTAAGTTTCATTCGTGGGAAAGGAGATACTATTTTGCAAGAATACGGTCTCTCGATTTTTTTAATTTTCATGTACTTCTTGCGACTGGTTACGTTAATGATAGCGTAGGACTCGCCAATAAAATGATCGTACTTGGTTAACTGTGCATGTGCTGAGTTCACGTAGCACGTGATCATGGTCCGTATGGTCGTTCACTCTAATGACAGTTCACTCACACTTATTGATCTTGTCTGAAGGATAACATGTTGTAGCTATTCTGTTTACGATACTTTTCAGAGCTCTCAGAGCGAAATGACTCGCAAATTTCATTTTGACAATGGTTAGCTTTTTGTAAAAACGAACTACACCCTGCACGTTTTTTTTTTGTTGTGATTTTGTAAGCGATCTTTGCGTTTGCAATGTTGGAGAATATAATAAAGGTTTGTATGGACAATCAATGGTGGTTTGTATTGTATACTGGTAAATCTCTGCTGTTAGTTTGTGCACATATGCCTTTTGTTGTTAACAAACATGTATGCATAATTTTATGGCATTCAGATCGCTTCATCAAACAAATCGCGGCAACGCTGTTGTGTAAAAAAAAAAAACATCCAAAAATACGTGCATGTACATTCTCATTTATTAACGCACATCATGTACATAATGAAATTTCAAGCACATGCTATTATATTGACACCATATTAGTTTTCGTTTATCTCGATCATCGGTTATCTCAATGCTTTTTGGCAAACCCCTAGGCCGGCGACAAAGCAACCAATGACTTTATAACCCACCAAGCACTATCAATAACTAAGGAATGAACCTCACATGCAAAACTTAACTCGTGACTATGAAACATAACCTACATAATGTATATGTCATGACTGAAAACATTAAATGTGAATTACAATTACCTGTTTTCATTCTGAGGTATTAATCAAGATGTGCATAATTATGAAGTTCAACCATTCGAGTATGAACAGTTAGACATAAAACTGAACTCATATGGCCCTAATTTTATGATGCAAGTGTAGTAGTCACCGAGATGCATTTCATCACATGTTTCATTATTCTGTGTATATCTGTATATACTTTTATGCATGGTGACAAGACCTATTTGATCATAAACTAAATGCAAAAAGTTAATTCAAACCATTAATTTCTTAAATGCAGGTCAGTCACATCTTCTGATGTCAGGTTTTGGTACTAATAGAGATTATATTAAAAACATATAGTTTTATGATTCTATCATCAACAGAGCTTATGAAACAAATTTACAAATAGAAATTAACCAAAACATTTGAAGCATAAAATAAAACTCACAGGAACCTACTTTGTGATCTAGGTGAAGTACTTATCA
Source organism: Potamilus streckersoni (assembly GCA_016746295.1). NCBI lineage: Eukaryota > Metazoa > Mollusca > Bivalvia > Unionida > Unionidae > Potamilus > Potamilus streckersoni. The sequence goes on from JAEAOA010002295.1 coordinate 807,794, forward strand.
AGATGCAACCCATCATCAATTTGCTCAATTCTAGAGTAAGAATATGCATGCACTATTGCATGCACTATGCAAGCAACCAATTTGGTCATTGGCTAAACACAAAATCTTGATGCAAATTGTACAAATACGGTGCATGTATGTAAAAAGATAGCCTCCTTTTGCACACTGCACTATGAGAAAGGTGATAAAACCCCACTCCGAACTAGAAAAAAAGAATGACTTAGATGCTTCTAATAAAATAATAGCTCACCAGTCTGTTTCTCAGAGTTGAGTTAATAAACAAAAGAGGTCGTAATCATGGCATTTCATGTTCAGTCTTTACCTGAGTTGATAGTGATATAATACAACTGGATAAAAAGAAGTGAAATCATGTTGATGACATCATTATGTAATGATCATGTCATTTCGATATGAGCAATTATAAATGATTTTACAAATTCAGAATTTTTAAAATGAGTCTGGTCCCATGACGATGTTATTTCAAACTGAGCAATTAGAGTGGCTTTTTACAAAAGCAGAAATAATCTACCTAAACTGAATTTAGTCATATGACTGTGAATTCAATCTGATCAATTAGAGTTGATTTTACAAAAGCAGACTACTTTAAATGAGTCTGGTCCCATGACCATGTAAATTCAAGCTAAACAGTCAGAGTTGATTTTCCAAAAGCAGACTACTGTAAATAAGTGTGGTCCTATGACCAAATCAATTCAAACTGAGCAGTTAGAGTTTGTTTTACAAAGGCAGTTTACCATATATGAGTGTGGTCCTCTGAGGACATCAATTCAAGCTATACAGATGAAGTTGATTTTACAATTACAGATTGCCTTAAAAGAGTGTGGTCATATGACCATGTTAGTTCAGCTGAGCAGTTAGAGTTTAATTTGCAAAAGCATACTACCTTTATTATACTGCTAATTTTACAAGAGCATTCTAACATCTATTATACAGCTGATTTTACAAAAGCAGATTTAGTCTACATAAAATGAATCTAGTCCTTTAATAATGAAAATACACACTTAGATGATTTGGTAAAAGCAGACTACTTTAAAAAGTTTGGACCAATGACCATGCAAATTCAAACTGAGCAATTAGAGTTGACTTTACAAATTCAGACTGCCTTAAATGAGTGTGGTCCGGTCAACATATCTATTCAAACTTAGCAATTCAAATTGAATTTACAAAAGCAGAATACTTTAAATGAGTCTGGTCCAATGATCATGTAATTTGAATCTGAACAGTCAGAGTTGATTTTATAAAAGTAGACTGCTGTAAATAAGTGTGGTCATGTGACCATGTCAATTCAATCTGGACAGTCAGAGTAGATTTTACAAAGGAAGAGTTCTTTAAATAAGTGTGGTTGTATAATAATATTAATTCACATTGAGTAACTAGGGTGGAGTTTATAAATGTAGACTACTTTAGATGAGTGTGGTCCTAAAGCATTGATAATTCCTTTGAGAAATATATCTTTTGCAGTGCACATCAATGTAAGGTCACACAAAGTTCTGATTGGCTGAAATTCAGAGTCCAGAAAAGCTACATAATACAGAATAATTTTTTTAATTTAATTTCACATGGACTCCTAACACAGTGAAACCTCTCAATGCTGAAACCTCAGTATGCTGAAATCTCCCTGAAATTAAATCATGCTTCTGGTCCTTCTTCAATCAGCGTAAAATGTAAGTCACTAAAACAAAACCTACCTATTCTGAAAAGAAAAATAAATGATTGGTCTAAAATGTCAATTTCAGAATAAAATGAAAACTATAATGTCAGTAGTAAAAGGGGATCCTATAGCGTCAATGGAAGTTATCATTAAAATAGGGTGTTTTGTACTTTGGCGTCAAGATTTTTGGCGTCAAATGACACACACCGTGCCTTTTTAGCGTCAAGGGAAATTTTGTATTAACACACCCTGGGACTGTATAGCGTCAAGAGGAATGGTCCAAGGTGACATGACATCACGGTACTGGACACTTGTCAACGGTGTAGCAATGTGTAAGTACTGTGACATCAAGCGTTCGTCGTGTTAGTGAATGTAGTGAAATGTATGTTTTATAACTTATACAGGCAATTTGTTATGGAAAAGTATAATCTTTTCGAGGCATGGAAAGTGGCCCTGAAAAGGGCCTTTGTTTTCATCTTCTTCTTTTTATTGTCTGCATTTCTTCCACCATTGTCTAAATTTCTCTAAAATTCCTCTCTTTTTCTTTTTTACTTCTTCTTCGTATGGCATCCAGTCTGGATGTCCCATATCTCTAAACTTTTTTTTGTATCTTCATTCAATTTTCATTCAGTTTTTCAAAGTCTTTTTTCTTCTTTTGGTTCTCTTTCTCTTTTCTTTCTTTTGCCCAGGTTTCCTTAATTTTCTTGACCTCTTCTTCCAGTATTTGTTTGATATTGTCTTCGCCTTTCTTCATGTGATCTGCACCTTTTTTCACAAAATCCCATTCTGTTAAATGGAAGATGTCTTCCATATAGCATCTCACTTGGATAACATCATCCAGAATCTGTTTCAAGGTTCCCACTTTAAAGTATTTTGAATTGACGATTCCTCGTATTTTGTCTGCTTCTTCTATGGTTATCAATTGTAACTGATAACTGGTTACTCTTAGTTTGTTTATCAAGTCCTCAGTAATTGTTAACTTCCATTCTTGGTTAAGTTTGTCCAGTTCGTGCACTCCATCCACGAACCAATACCAAGTATCTCTTAACTGAGTAAATAGCTCTAGACTTCCAGTCATTTTGTATTCTGTGTAGAATGGCACGAATGTTGAACACTAGGGTTTTATATACGTAAAGCACGGACGTGAATGAAAACATCCTTTAAACTCACTTCACATATGATATTCCATCTCATCAACGAAAGAGAAGCACAAAAACACACCCTATACCATCTCATCAACGAAAGAGAAGCATAAAACCCAAAATATATCATCTCAACAAAGAAAGAGAAGCACAAAAACACACCCTATACTATCTCATCAACGAAAGAGAAGCATAAAACCCAAAATATACCATCTCATCAACGAAAGAGAAGCATAAAACCCAAAATAGACCATCTCATCAACGAAAAAAGAAGCACAAAAAACACACCCTGTACCATCTCATCAACGAAAGAGAAGCATAAAACCAAAAAATATACTATCTCATCAACGAAAGAGAAGCACAAAAAGCACACCCTATACCATCTCATCAACGAAAGAGAAGCATAAAACCCAAAATATACCATCTCATCAACGAAACGAGCAGCACAAATCATACCCTACACCATCTCATCAACGAACGCGAATGTAAACACACACACACATCTTTATTGAAGTGAGTGTTTATAGTTACACTTCACTATATTTACACAAGTTGGCAAAATGGCAAATTGAAAAGTATTTCTTTTCTAGAGATTTGGTTAGCCCTGAAAAGGGCTGTTTTATTGAACTCCAATGACATCTGGCTAATGCTGACATCTTCCAGGACGAGCACCGCACACACATCGTCGGCTCCAGTCATTCTCCCAATTTATTGCTCTGACCTGCAGAGCAAACGGAGCTTGAGTGGCTTCACTATCCCACTCCTCCGTTTGTGGAATAGTGAAGACCTGCTGAACCTCTTGTCTTCGTGACCAGAGTCGGGGATGAATAACTGGTCTCTGCGGTGTAACTGCTGCTGCTGCTGCTGCTGGAGGTGTCCTCACCTCAGGTAGCACCTCACACACGAGTTTTACCATGGGGTGCAGCAAGATTCCTCGCTGGTTCTCTATCTCCTCCACTTCTTTCTGTCTGGCTTCTTCTTTGTAAGCCTCCATAGTCAGTTCGTCCAGGAGACGTCTGGCACACTCCAGGTGTCTTTGGAGTTCAATAAGTTTGGAAATTCTTTCGCTCATCTTTAATGTGAACAGGTTCACAATGGGAGCTAGACTGACGCGTGTTCGCGTTTATATCCTTGGAGAACGGACGTGATGGAAAACATCCCCTATCTTTTTATTATGATATGAAACATGCGGACTTGAAAGAAGTTCTCACGTTAACTTTTTTGACTTACCAACACAGTCAGATTTTTTTTGTATGTTGTTGGACAAGACAGAGAGAAAAGGGTGGGTTTTGTTTTGTGTTTTTTACTGATACCCCTAAAAATTGAAGTGTTTATAGTCACACTTCTAAAATTTTAAATTTTAAATTTTTTTGGCAAATGAAAGAAGTATATCTTTTCGAGAGTCTTGGGTAGCCCTGAAAAGGGCTGATTGTTTTGTTGGTTTTTTTGTTTTTTTTGACGAAGAGTAATGGCAATCTTTGTTGAATTTTACTGTCTAAGATTGCAACCCCGTCTGGCAGCAGGTTTTCCTACACGATAAGGTCTGCTTCTGCGAAAAGAGAAAGAGAAGTCTTTGGTGTCTATTCGACAGTCCACAAATCCTTTGTCTGGTTCTTGTTGTTGATATTGTTGTTGTTGCTGCTGTTGCTGCTCTTCTCTTTGCCTCTTCTGAATTCTGTATTTCTCAGTCCATTCTTCTTTTTCTTTCTCAATTTCCTTTCTAAAGACATTCTCTATGAGATCTTGGGCTATAGAGAGCATTCTGACATTCTCTATCTCTTCAGGCTTCGGTATCAGGTTTAGCCTGACACGATGTAATTGAACGTAAGCTTCGTTGAGTTTAGCTAGTCTGGAAGGCATCTTCGTAGGATGACGAGTAAACAGTGAATGGTCAGACTGGAGACCCGTTCGCTTTATATGGTACAAGCGCGGACGGGATAGAAAACATCCCTACTGAGTTTTAGTTATTGAAACGTGAGGATAGTTCATGTCATGAGGAGGGATAGAGAGAAAGTCAAAGAGCATATATTCAAACTGTGGGTTTTTTTTATAACTAAACAAACGACAGACACGTTTTTCTTCAAAATACAACATTTTTTATTTAACTAACAATGAATAGAATTAACAAGCAACAAGGAACAAACAACATTTCAATTTAAAATACAAATTATTTTTGACAAGGTTGATAACGTTGTGAAATCATGTGATATTTCCATTGATTCATATCATGAGGCCATTGATGTACACTACGTTTTCTAGCTAAAGACAAAAGATAACCATAACGGTCACAAAACCATCGATCTACTTTTTCATCATTTCTAGAAGAGTCACGATCAAAAAAGTGACTAAATGTTCTAAAGAATGTCCCAGACTGAGATGATGAAGAAAATACACATAATATTGTCCACACACCATGGGATCGTTGCTTTTGTAACTTCACATTATTGAATCGTGTCGTCTGGGCATTTCTTCTCACAAAGTCAATGATATCGTCTTCCAAAGGTGGTAATCCATACGAATCAAATTACTCCACACAATTGACTTGAGGAAAGTACACGGCTACCCAGTGAGTTCCTGGAAGATGACTGTCGTCTGTGTTGATGACATAAGCTTGGTGGTCCTGAGTTTTGCGATGTGGGAGTTCATCTTTAGCACACACTACAGGATTCCAAAAAGCAGTATACGAACTATTATTCAAAAGGTAATACAGTTCCCAGGTATCCATATTTTCTGCTTGTTTTGTTTCTCTTGTTTGTTTTCTTCACAGGTGATGATAAGTCATCAATTCAATTCTGACTTTTTGCTTGAAAAGTTCTGACAAGTAACCGTTTCTTCGCCTGGTTTCCCAACTCTGGGCTAAGAGAGCTTCGATGTGATAGATCTCTCGAGTAATCAGTGGAGGACAGGAATGATCACACAAGCCTTTATACCACTCATGCAACACGGTTTCTTCTGCGATGAGACTCCAAGCTTCGTCCAGATACTCGTCCAATTTTTCTTCTTGACTCATCATGAGACATTTATCGTGTTGAATTTGACTGGGATGATCGTTTTGACATCCATAGCAATCTTTCTTGACCAATTCTGCAATTTTATCTGCCAAGTGTTTAGCAAAACAGGAGACTAAATTTTGTTCTTGTTCTGGCCATCTTGACTTCACGACCTCGTTTTCTTTGTCTTCGTCTTTGAAATTGGTTTTCACGGTATCCTCCCATTCAATGGATTCTTTCACTTTCAAAGAAGGATAAGTGTCCTCCATAGTGACTAATAGTCTAGAATAACTTCTCTCAAACTGTTGATTTCTATGGTATTATCGAATTCAGCATAGAGGATGACGTTCACCGTGTGGGGTAGAGGATCTGCAAACTGAAGTTCCACTCGCAGTTGACCGGATTTTATAGGGTGGAAATGTCCCTCGTCACTGCCTTGGTCTGGAGTGAAATCAAAGGCCCACAAAGTGTATCCTCCAGCATAATCGTCGTACGAAATGCCGTGACTGGTGTTGGTTCCTAGTTGACCGGTAGCTTCGTACAGTGACAAGTACGATCTCAAGTAATTCTTCTGCTCAAAGTTAGGTTCAAAGGGTCTGGTACACAGAGTCTTGCCATCGCGACTGACTTCAATTTTGGACACTTTGTAGTGGTTAAACTCAAAAGGATTTTCATTGTTGGCTCCGTTGAAGGCTGCATTGCTAACGATGCCAACGATTAAACGTTTGGGTAACTGGCCTTGGAATAGATGATCTTCGATCTTGGATCGGAGTCCAGTAGCAATAGTGAATGTTTTCACTTCTACACGCCGTATCGGATACTTGGCAGTGGTTCTGCTCAAGGTGTGACTGATGTCGTTTCCCGCTTTAGGTAACACTTCTACGCGACGCACGTAAAGTCTGGCTTCTTGAATTTTGGTTTTGTAGTGGACATTTTTCTTCAGCCATCAAGTGGAAAGCCGTACTGCTACGATTCAATCTCAGACGAATATCTACTCCGTTCAGCAAATACTTCTTCTGCAACCACATGTCCAAATGCAAACGATCCATCAGTTCTAAATTATGGGCTCCCACGATTTTCTTTTGACGAGCAACAAATCCTTTATTGTCTTCATCTAGTTCGTCGAACTTTTCTGGTGTGTCAGGTTTCCAAATCACGCAAGCATCCAGATGAGTGTTCTTGGCCTCCTTTCCGTACGTCAAGAGATTTTCTAGGTACGCTCGGTAAGGGTAAGTATCCATGCTACTGCTGATCAGTTTGTTATTCAAGTACAAATCCACTTCGCTAAACAAGGAATGCATGAAATTGTTGACGGGAGCTACTTTGGCATCATCTGCTAGATTGGTACCGTCGGATTTTTGCACTTTGACGTTCAGATACAAGTAACTGCTATTCAGATCGATGTAATCTTCCGGTTGGTCTTTGATTTCAAACTCGATGGGAGCGGAATCCGTCAAAGAGGAAACAGGATGAAATTCGACCCATTGGGATTCTTGCATGGTCATCATAGTGGGTGGCATGGCAAACAGATCCAGTTCTGACTTGGAACAGGCACAAGACTCTCGGTGCATCATTTTCTGTTGTTTTTTGTTTACAATTTAATAATCAAAAACGTCTAAGTCTCAAACAGTTTTTCTTTTCTTAGTCTTTCTAGCTTTGAGAGTATGAAGTCCTTTGAAAGGGTGTTTTCGTCGTCTTTTTCTGCCTTGTCCTTGTTGGAACCTCAGAGAAGCAGGAATGCCTGACTCAGCAGCAAACGTGGCATTTATAGGATTTTCTCGTCGACCCAAAATATCTTTGCCTGTTTGAAGCAAAACATTTTTGCCTGCTCGTAAGAAAGCTTCTTTGGGGTTTTATTTGTCAATGATGACATCGTGGAGAAATTCTTTACCGTGTGTCATCGCAGCATCTTTCAGAGCGTGCAATCCCCGTGTCACCATTGGTTTTAGCACGGGAACCACAGTACGAAAGACCGATTTGAGCATACCACCTAAACCATGCCCTCGTAGTCGAGTGACTCCTTGGTACACAGGATACATGACTGACAAAAAAAGTTTTTTAGAGTACTCTTTTTCGAAAATGGAGTTTCACAGTGACTTTCCCTTGGGTGAATGGAATATTTTGTCCCAGATCTCCTTTTATAGTTATGTTGACAGTGTCAAAATACGACTTACTGACAGGTAAATAGTGAGGATGTACAAATTCAGAGTGAACGTGATAGGTGTTTCCACCTTCTTCGTCAGCAGCCGTGGCAGAATCCACTTTGAAAGGAATGACACGCAGTAACGGTACAGAGGTGTGACCTACTACGTTGTACTCCACTACATCGGAGTACACAAAAATCAAATTCAGTCCTTGGTTCATTACTACAGGGAAATGAAAATGTTTGGCAAAATCCAAATTGTTACCTATGGGTGGCATTTTGGTTGGATGATTCTTGACCATTTCGGGGTTTCCACCTACAATGTGATACAATTCAGGACAAAATGTAATGGCCAAGACTTTGTCATGTGAAAATTTCATCAGGATTCGACGAGCTATTTTGTGGTATTCAATCTTGACACATTTTTTAGTTTTCTCCAAGGCTTTTTCAAACATGATATTGAACTTGTCAGCAAGGGTGTTCACCAAATGTTGACCGCTAAAATAATAACTTGAAGGAATTTTCATCATGTAAGTGGTTCGATTAGTGGCAGGATTCTTTGTTTTCGGAAAGTCAACTTTATCACTGCGTTCATCCATGACTTGTTGCACTTGTTCATCTTCAACTTCTCCGATTACAGTGTTTTGAGTTTCAACGATGTTTTTAATTTGTGTTGGGTGAATCATTTCTACCAAAGCCACTTCCCAATAGGCTTCGTCATCAAATTGAATGGCCTGAGGTAATTTGGCTGTGTAACAGCACAAAGTGTTTTTGGGAAACACCTCCATGGAACTGTCCACAGTTCTAGTGTCCGAGGAGTCACTGGAGACCAGAGGAGTGTCTAAAAGAGAATGATTAGGATGAATGTTGGAACTGACGTTGGACACCAGACTCCCGTTGTTGTTGTTTCCGTTAGAGGAATATTTTAGGGACGGGTTGGGAAGAAGGTAACCAATGCAACTGCTGAGTAAAATGGTCCACAATTGTTTGTCTCCTTGTTGTAAACTTAGATTGGCAATGGCTGCACCGATGACACAATACACCACAAAGATTTGGCAGAAAAAGACGATTTGCGTTTTAGGCACACGTTCTCCACACCACACCCACAAGGGTTGCTTTTGTAGATCTTGCAGAGAAGAACTGGGGGAAGAAGCGTTCACAGTAGGAACTGAGGCTGTGTTGAAGACCATGATGGTCACTTCTTTTTATAGTCAATGATTTGAGAAGCGTTAATCCAAGAGTCAAAACTTGACGGATATCCTTTCCAATGTACTTTGACTTCTTTGACACGCCGTTTTCCCACTTTTCGTGTTCTTCGATCGAGAATGCTTTCGATTTCGTACACGTCGTCTTCTTTTTTGGTCACACGTTGAAACTCGGGTAAGTAAAACGTTCCTTTTAACACTTCTCCGTTCATGTCTTCCAATTTATAGACGGGAGGATAACGACCACGCACTCGTTCAGTGGCACGAAACAATTCGGTGGTCCAGTTGGGCAAGTAACCTTTGTCGAAAGTACGTTTGGTTTTGCCAATGCGTACCCAATCTCCTGTGGCTAACTCTCTACCTTTCTTGGAACTAGTGACTGACGGTGACGTACCAAACAGACGCTCGGAGACGGTCACTTCGTTGTCGGGAGTCACTTCTTGAGGGGCACGTCCAATGCTCCGATGGTAAGATTGGTTGTACGATTGAACTAGGTGTGGCAAGATGTCGATGTACTTGAGAGTGTGTTGATGCGTAAAATATTTCCACATGCGTTCTTTCAAAGTGCGTTGAAAACGTTCCACGATACTGGCTTTAGTTTCGGGATTCTCGGTGGTAAAAAAATGAATGTCACGTTTCTTCAATTCTTTTTGGAAAGCTTGGTTTAGAAATTCGGTACCTTTGTCGGTTTGCCATCGAAGAGGGTGACGACCACTTAGTTTCAACACCAGTTTCAAGGCTCGCACTAATTCACTGCTCGATTTGGAAGTCAAAGGCACGACCCAAGCAAATTTGGAAAAGACGTCGATGACACAAAACAAATATTTGTAGCCACGATTGTAGGTGGCCAAATGAGAGACATCGGCTAAATCCGCCTGCCATTGATGATCGATACCTTCCCCTTGGGTGCGACTTCTTGAAAATTTTCGTCGAATAGGTTTGTGTAAGGTGTACGTAGCTTGTTCTTGTAACCATCGTTGCACTTGAGGTAAACGGACACTTTTCAGTTTTGTTTTAGCAACACGATACAATTTTTGAACACCTCCGTAGCCAGCTGGATGAGATGGATCGTAGTAAATACTAGCTAAGACCTTCTCCATTTTTTCTTTTTTCTTTTTCTTTTTTTTTTTAATAAGTGATCCAATCTTCGCTGATGCTTTTCGCTATGGAGCGAGAGGGTGGTTTGGAAACGGCTTTACGTGTTCGATGTGCCACAGGAGTCGATGTGGAAGGTAGTTTTGGTAATGGTGTTGGAGGTGGTAATGGTGGTAAGAGAATTTCTTCGGTTTTCTTGTCTTTTTTCACTTCTGGTTTCCCTTCTTTCTTTTTTACTTCTGTCTAAGAAGGAGTGGACATCCTCTTTTCAACCCAAGCTTTAAGTTCTTCTCGTTGAGGTGTAGGGGAAGGGGTCAACAAGGACGTTGCAATTTTACTAGGAAGAGGAGCTGCTGGTGGTGTTTGAAAGACTTCTCGTACCTCTTCTTCAGGTATCCGTGGGGTTGCTTCTGTTTTAACCGCTGAGGTAAGTGGTGGTGGTGGTGGTGGTGATGGACTTTTCATCAGGGCTTTCAAATCTTTCAAAGAAGGAACAGCTGTTTCGTCTAATGCTTTTTGGTGAAAGAGTTGCAGTCGTTGCAACAATTGACCGTACCGTTGAGATTTTTCCGTTTTGGACAAATCGCTACGATCCATCAACGATTGAAATTCGTGTTGTAACTGTGACATTTCGGTCAAATGAGGATTGGTAGGTAATTGTGGGGTCCGTTGTTCTTGCCAACGATGGTATTCCATCCATCGTTTATAAGGGACTAAAGTCAGTTTTCGTCCTTCCATTAGATTTCAAGAATCACGTCTGGGATCTTTTGACTCCGGTTTTCTCCTTTTATCTTCGTCCTCCCAGGATAGTTCCAAGTGATCCCATTACTCCTTGCAACAAGGGTTGTGCTATGTTTCCCAGCAAGGGTGCTAACATGGGTGCTAACATGGGTAAAATAGCAATTCCTCCGCGTTGCACCAACATCTTTTTCTTTTGACGAATAGGAATTTTCTTTTAGACCATTTGGCGAAGAACGTGTCGATGTTTGGCTAAGCATTTTTTCTGATGTGCAGACAAAGGAATCGTGCCTTTCAAAACATTCAGACAACATTCGCACACGGTTTCAATGACGTCCTTCGAGGCGGTTTGAATGAGTTTTTTTCGCATGGGTGAAGGAGCTTTGGACAGGACAGACAACATGTCCCAATGTTTGACTAAACGAGGACGTAGTCCTTTACTTTTCTTTCCTTTAGGAGTAGAAGAGGAATGGGTTTTGGAGGGTGATATTTTTTTGTGAATTGTTTCCAGGGCAGACACCAAAAAGTACACTAACGTCAATCAATTGGGTACATGACCTTTTATCCTTTTAAAGCACAACAAAACTGTCTTGTTTCCTTTTGGAACAGGAGAACGATACATCTTTGGGTGCACGACAGCCACTTAACTTCATAGTTCGTCCTTGTTAGCCCTTATCCATATGGTCTTTGTCCCTGATCAATTTTTTTGTTGTCTCTCTTTTAGAAATTGCTCAACCTTTCCCAACATGTTGTCAATATGTCTGTAAACAAAAAAAGGACTGAAGAAACCGCCTATTTGGTGACTCCTTTTTTTTCTTGAAACGACTGTGTCTTTTCTGTAGGTGTCGTCGATGCTGAACTAAACGTTTCTTAGGATGACGTGACTGACGTTTTCGTTTTCCTTTTTCTTTTTGCACAGAAGAACGACGATGTTGATGGTGTACACTTCTTGGTGGTGCCATCTTGAGGTGATTAGCAGCACAAAAAATCACTGATGTTAAAATGGACCTCGGGTCTTTTTATACTGGAATGCGTCGCCACTGATTGTCTTTACGTCGTATCAACTTGATGACAGGCAACACACGTCGTGGAGGAGTTCGCAAAGGGCTAAATCGAGCCAATTCTTGGTTGGACAAATCCAGTAAACTTTGTAACACACCTGTTCTCTCTTGGACTTTGATTTTGGGGGCAGGTACTTTGTGAGCAGCAGCCGCTGCTGATAAAGAGGAAGTGGGTATTACTGATGAAGAAGACATTTTTGGAGACGCTCTCTTGTAGGTTGAAACTGTTTTCGGTGGACTTTTCTTTTTCGTTTTCTGAGGTGGTGACTTGGTTTTGGTACCGTGGCTCTTTTTCTTTTTCTTCTGGGTACGTTTGGGAGTAACTTGTTTCTTGGGGACAAGTTTGGGTGCATTGGGATCCCATTTTAGAAGGGAACGAATGATGACACCTCCTAGTGAACCACTACCTCCAGGTTTCAAAATGATTTGCTTTTTGGTTTGAGTATCAATGCGAGGATCAGCTAGTTGCGTCAAGGCTACTTTGTTTCTGTCAAAAAACGTTTGGGTTGATGTGGAATCTGAATGATGCCTTGCAGTAATTGACGTGCTGTCACCGTAAACCATCGTAAGACTTCTTTGAGACTGGCTTCTAAGACACGAGCACGTATTTGTGGATTTTTCTCGCGACTAATGCCACACAAGGCACGAATCAATTTAACGGGAAGATGAGACTGAAGGGACGTCATGTTGACAATGTGTGAGACAGAATCCAAGTAACCAAGGTTTTTATACTATTTTTGTCTTTGCTGGTCATGGTTAAGTCGACGACGGGGATGAGTACACGACAGGTCCACCGTCTTGACACCAGTGGTGAAACAGATGGGTACGAAATCGCAAATTATCGGGGGTATTGGGTTTCAAATCCACGAGTAAATAGGCGTGTGGAGTTTGAGTGGCATCTTCGTACGCATGAGTTAGCCAAGGTGTTCCTAACTGTTTGGCTAAGACTTGCACTTGCGATTTATCTCTAGGACTTTTAAACAAGACCACGTAATGAGCATTGAGACTGATGGTACGATGGGCTTTACTTTGTTGAAACAAATTTTGAGTAATGTAAATGACACTGGCATTACGATGATGCCCTTTGAGTGTAAACCACAGCTTAATTTCTTCTTCGTCTACTCCTAACATGTCATCAAAAATAACCAAATGGGTGTGACTGGGGTCAGACACAATACCGTCGTCTTCGACCGGAATGCCTTCCACAAACACAATGGATTCACCTTGACTTTCTCGTAGAAGGTTGTACGCGGATTGCCACTCTTTGTAACACCACACGATACGTTGAGGTGGACGATCGATCAAATGATGTTTATGTTCGATCAAACGTTTGACAAATTCGGTTTTGCCTGAACCGCTAGGTCCAGCAATGAGCATGTTAAAGGGATGTCGAAGATACAAGGCATCCCAACTAGCGCGGTCTAAATGTTCGTCAATGACTTTGAAAGTGGAGGACGAGGGAGGAGGGACAGTAGAGGTAGCCATAGTAGCGTCAGGAATGTCACCTTTCGTGTAACACGATGACAAACAAGACAAGAGTTTTTATACTTTTTCAGGACACGTTTATTGCAAACTTTAAAATGAAATAACACGAAAGACATAAATACATAATAGCCAAATGGTTAAGTACATGAATAAAGGACACATCAACACAACTATCGTGGAATATAAACAAATTTCTACTTTACAACATTATTTGTCATTCAAATGTAGTGTCCTAGGGATAATGCGTAATGTTCTAAACGTTTGTACATGGTTTGGTACTGTCACACAAAGGTTCTCCTGGAATGGTCTTTCGGAAAGGTCAAGGACCGTCCTGTCCTGAAGAGAATGGTTTTCCTCCGTGACAGACTGTTCTTCTTCTTCTTCTGGTATTGTCACTAACACAGAATGAAAAGTGACTTTTTTCACGGAACGTTTTAATGTTTCAGGATTACAAATCTCGGGCATAGTTAGCCACTTCTTTAGTCCAAGCCTCAAAACCCACACTTTTCCAGTCACGTACATCTGTCCAGTGAGGGTGTAAGTCACAAGCTACACACACATCCTCATACACCTCTTCGGTACCTAAAAGTTGACGAATCTTGTTTTTCTGTAAAGGTTTAGAAGTATCCAAATGAAAGCGCAAAGCTTTCAGGAGAATTAATTTCTCGTGAGCATTTAAAGGCATCACTTTCATATTTTTGTTTTTGAAGTGGTACGTACTGTTCGTAAAGTGTCCACAAATCATCGGACGGTAAACGAAATCCCAGAAAGCAAGTCACTAAGACTGACACGATACGTCGTCCCCAATTTAATGGACACAGTTCTCGTAAAAGACAATGGTAATCCTCCACTGTTTGAATATGGTCATGGATCTCCTTCCAAGGAATCTGTTGAATCACTAATGATAACGGTTTTGGCATGGTAGAACGATTTTATAGTCACTTTTTTTCGACAGCTATAACCGTACTTTCTGCACAAACATAGTCGTATTATTCCGTTCTCGAATCCAAATTTTTTAGTCACTAACTGACACATGACCAGTTGATCAGAAGTTTCCTCTTCCACTAAGTATACATTTTGTACAAGATTGTGGTAACTCTCTAACTCGTCTTCTGGAATTCGATTCAGTAAGTGTAACTGGTAGTACATATAATCTCTACTAACAATACACTTTTCTCCCACTTGTTGTTCATCAATGTCTGACCACTTGAACACTTTCTTCAGAATCAATCCTCTTATAGCATTGAGGTACCAGTGGTTCAAACATCGGTGACGTAACGGATGCAATAGTTCTTTGCGTTTGACTTGTATTTTGACCAACTCTCGATAAATGCGTTCTCTCAATTCCACAGGTAAACCACGAATATTCTCTAGTAAAGAATCCATAACCATGTATTAAACACTTCTCTTAGAGCGAAAGTATTGAACGTAGTGAGTTATTTCATTCCACTGCCATTCAGGATAACGGTCCAGAATGTTAATAAAATCTTCCGTTGTAAATGGTCTAAAGCGAAAACAAAGAATGAACACAACTTTGATCCAGAGACATCGAACTTGTTGGTTGACTTCTTTCACTTTCCTCCTGTGAATTTCTCGACACAAACGTTCTACAGTCACCAATTGAGATTTGGCACTAGCAAGACTCTGCCAAATGTCCTTGTAGATCTTCTATTGCAATTCGAGCGGTAATGTTGAAGATTAATGTTGATGTCGGGTTTAAATACTTGACTAGGGGTGACCCGACCTTGGACTCCTAACCCTGTGGCTACTTTCTTACTTGACATCGTTGAATTTGAATAAAGGACGAGGTCCCACTAAAGGTACGTAATGACAATCCGGAGACCAACGAACATGTTCCAGGTAAGCAGAATCTTTCTGTTCCCACTCGTGAAGTGACACGCCACAACTAAAGCACTTGACTTTATCCCCTTCACCCGAGTAGAAAAATCCAGCTCTGGCTAATTCTTCGGGGGTAGGTCCTCCCAGATATTTTTGCCATTTACCTCGAAAGGTCTAGATCAGACTTTCATAATCAGAGTATTCTGGCAGACGCACAGGAAACGAATATTCGTATTGTGCAGATTCACCTCGATGAGGGTAAGGTGAGATATGCAAAAGTTTGCTCAGTTTTACGTGACATCCGTAGGGTGGTAACCGAAGCGTTTGTTGTGGAGGATGACATCCACAGATAATGTGAAAAGGTGTACGATGACGCGCGGCATCACTTTCGCATCCGTCAGGATAGACACGTATACCATCATTATCACTCGTTTCCAGGATAGGTTTGGTCGTCTTTGCAAAGTTCCCATGACGGTAATGTGGTACTGAATCGCTAAGGTCACAGCGTACAGCATCTACGTCATCGCAAGGTACAGCATCGCACTCAAGTTTACTCTTGTTGGATATTTGCTGGGTAAAAGGATTCATCTTTTTCTCTTGGTCTTGGTATTCCAAATGAACTATTAGTCTTGAACATTGTCCCTTTTTATATGCTGAGCAATATCAGCGTGTCCGTACGGTAAAGTGAAGTGGTTAGGAAGCCGTACTTGCTTCTGATACACGATTTGATAGACTTTTTCCAAAGGTCGACTGACGATTTGATGTGTGGGTAAACGCACAATCTTGTTAAGTTGGTAAGTGGTCACTTTAAAGTTTCCATCCTGACCAGACTGCAAGGCTTCTTTGAGTGCGCCAAAGTTCACCACTTGACTGGTGCGATAATTGAGAGTCAACCCTTTCACTTTACACTCCGTGTGCACTTCTCCTTGAGGGTCACGGTATTCGTAACCGTAATTTTTTGGACCGCCACTGGCAAAACTTAGAATCTTGTCCTCGGGATGCTCGTCTGTCCAGGCTCCTAAACGGTCTCCTTCGATTTTAGGTGGCTCTTGACCCAAACGACTAATGTAGATGCAACTGTCCGTGTCAAAATACAACACACGATCTCCTAACAGTTCTAAAGCTTCGTACAGTTTTAAGCGAGCATGAGCTGTCACGTAATCCGCAATGATGACATTTCCAAATTCGTCGGCTTCTATAAAGTCCAGTTCTTCTTCGTAATTAACTAAGAGCAAGTCCTCACGAACGACGTCCACGTGTTTTATGAATTTGGTTTTGTCGTGAATCATCTGGAAGTAACGAAAAAGTTGTGACAAATACTCCGTTTTGGGTAAACACGGACGTTGTGCCATTTTGCCCCACAAACAATTTGACATCACTTTGGCAAACGATCGCCTTCCTTCGTTTTTTTCCACGTGGTCTAAAGTGATGCCTTCCTGTTCCCAGTATTTCTCTTTGAATTTCTTTTGACTTTTGGGAGTGTGACACCAGGAAGGATAGCCACTGGCTTCTTGCTTCAGTTTCAAAAAAGCATTTACGTACTCTGAGAAAATGCCTTTTTGAGTCTCGTCACCCTTGTGGGACTTTTCTGTCTTGGGAAAGTGGTAAATTTCGTACACTTCTAACAGTCGGTATCCCAGATCCAGAGCTTTAAACAATTCTACACTAACCCATGTTCCCGTCAAGGCACGTTCTTCCTGTGTGTGCTGACAAGGGTGGATTTGGTTGCACGTTTCAGCACAAGTGCGACACAAAGGAAACATCAGTTTTCCTTGGCAATGATGGGGTAACACGGGATGGTACAAATTCGTGGGAGGCAAGACTTTGCACTTGATCAATCCTTCGTATTGTCGAATATTGTCCACGCCAATGTGTTCGGTCAGCAATTGTGGGTGACCTACGGGAAAGTGACAATACTTGCACACGTATGGGTACAGAGAACACACGTCCAAGTATTTGATTTCTTCTCCTTTCTCCTCGTCGGCTTGGTACAGCAAACAGGTGGCATTCGTCCGTCCTCCGTACAAACTCTCCCTTGGGTTTAGAGGGTCCACCAGCTTGTAACTTTCCACGATACGCTTAAACTCGGGATCGGTTTTCAATCGCTGATCGTATTCGTGTTCCCACATTTCTATCACTTGATATCCTTGCTCTTCTAACTTCAAGCGACGTTGACAAGTGGCCTGGTACAAGTCTTCCATGGTTTGTTGTAGAAACTGATTTTTAGTACTCCGTTGAGGATAACAGATAGGACATCCATGAAATAAGCAACCGTTAAACTCGTACACAATCTGAGGATTTTCTAAGTCCCAACCATCTACCGAATACCTTCCGATGGTCTTTTCGCCTCATCCGTTGCAGGCATGTTGAATCCATTTGTCTTCCTTGTCACACAAGTAATGTAACCAGCATAGTGCTTTAACCGAGTATTGTCGTTTGACAAAATGGGTCGTTTGAGGGGTGATAACAGCTAGGGTGTTTTCGGGCATGAATCGTTGACGGTACACTAAGGAACACGCTTTAGCAAGGGTGCAGGCTTCTTTCAAAGGATCGATTCCTCCGTGTTCCATGAATAATTCTCGAAATTTGCCACAGCAACGTCGTAAAATGTCCACGTCAGAACGACAATATTTTAACATTTCTTCCTGAAAGTCGAAAGGGTCCGAAGCGTGAGTCTGGTACCATGAGTAGAAAGCTTCTCGTTGTTCGGTTCGCATGTTGTCGGGGTCGTAGTAGTGAACCTCAGGCAAATGGGGTAGAACGGCATGTTGATTGGCTTCGGTATTGAAAAAGTGAGGAAAATAGCCTTTGGCCATTTCTGACATACCAAACGTTTTAGGCATGCGACTCAAAGCATGGTCAAATAACTCATTGAATCTTTAAACTTCACTTGTCCCACTTGCATGGAAATGATTTTGGCTCCGTTCAAAGTCACTTTAGGACGTTCGGTACTTTGTTCCGTATAGTATCTCAGCAAAAACTGTCCATCGTATCCCGAGAAATTGTGAGCCATGACTGTGGCATAACGATGACAATCTCCGTAACGTTCGATATCTTCTTGGCTCCACGTTTCGTCGATAGGGTCTAAGACCCATTGGGCAAAATCGGTCAATGTGTTCGGTCCCCGAAAGATTTTTTCACGTCCACCAGGAAGCTTGCTACAGTGAGGGCAATGAGTCAAGATAGGCTCTTGGATGCATTTTTCGCACGCTCGATGAGTCACGCAGAAATTAGGGATGTGAATACCAGTTTCTTGCATGCATTCGAAATCGAAAAAGATGAAATTGCCTTTCTTCTTCTGGTCCTCTTCTTTTTCTTTTTCTTCATCTTTAGAATGGTATTTTTGAATGTAGCATTGGTGTTCCAAGTCCACCATTTGGTGACAAATGTGACATCTTTTCTTTCCTGAACAGACGTGTGCCTTGGCATTGTTGGTACGTATGCATTGTCCACAAGTAGGGCACAATCTCAGGAGTTGACATGCACTTTTCCGCTGTGAACCTTGCGTCTTCAAATGTTGTTGGTAACAGGCAGGACTGACAAACGTTCGCCAACAAGCAGAGCAATGCACTCGTTCTTGTCCTTCGTCCAAACAGGGTTTAGAGGCTAAACATCCCTCACATTTCGATCCACATTGTTTGTGTTGTTCTCGATTGTTATAGCCATAGTCACATTTCTCACAATAATAACCGTAGGACAGGAATGCAGTGATACTGGTAATGGCATCAAAATGTTCATTCTGATGATAGATGTGAATGTATTTTCCGTCTTTGAAATCTTTGCCTCGAAACAACAGAGGTCCGCGCACTTCTTGAGGGTGCACTTTCAAGGTGTAACGTGGAGCCAAGACGTCTTGCAACTTTTGCATTTCAGGAATGCCACAGGGTGTATCTTTAGCTAGTCCCGCTCGCTGTAACAGGAGTTCTGCCTCTCTTTGTTGTTTGGCTCGGTCCGATTGTTGAATACTTTTCCATGCTCTTTTCTATTCTGGCGTGTTGTTCTTGTCGGCATACATTCGTCCCACCACGATGGCACGGGCTAAACACATTTTGTCTTGAGGATTGTTAATTTGAACGATACTCGTTTTGATGCTGCGAAGGTTGTCTACTAAGAACACTTTTTTGCCACGTCCCGTCCCTCGGGGAAGAGAAACGTGGGTCATGAACAGTGTCACTTTTCCGTCGGTGATGTGAAACTTGTCGTTGGATTGTTGCACGTGTTGAATCTTGTCGATGATTTTGGAAGGTGTCAATTCTGATGGACTGCTAAACTCGATCCATACGGGAGACTTCAAATTGTCGTGATGAATGGAAAGTCTCAAGCGATCGTCTTCTTTGGCTTCACATTGCTGTTTCAGTGTGGTTAACAAAGAATCCCACACATCGGTGATGAACTCTTCTGTTTTCTCTATCGGTACGTCGGACTTGAAATCTTTAAACTTCACGGTGTACGTGTGGGCTGTAGTTCTAAATTTTCTAGAGGATCGTTTGTCCGTCTCTTGAATGTGATAGTAATTTTTAGGGTTTACTGTTGGTACTTTATTTTGTTTTGCTGTAGTCTCCCTGGGTTTAGATTCTGGTTCACTCATCTCATCTTCAAAATCACTGGCATGAATTTGAGCCAAGACTTCGGCTACTGTGCGAGGCGATAAATCACGTTTCTGCCTATTACTTTCTTTTTCTCTCTCACTGAAATCGTGCGATCGTTTCATCTTGATTGCAAAAAGTGAAATGACTACATTTGAAATGACGTGGGTCCCATATATTCATGTCAAATCAGTGCATATATAAAGGGCTAGTGCCTTCTCTCTCACTATTCATTTTGCTCTCAAGCTGACCAGTACGATGGAAGAACCCACACAAATCGAACTTCTCATTAGAGCTTTACGAGGTGTCATTCGAAAGTTTTCGCCAGACAATCCAACGGACTATTCTTCCACTTTTCGAGACAAAAGTCAGGATACTTGCTATATCTGTAAGAATAAAGGGCATTGGGCTACAGAATGTCCAGACCGTCAGAAAACCAGTGTCAAAAAAGACAAGAGTCAAGATACCTGTTATCATTGTAAAGAGAGAGGACATTGGTCTACAGAGTGCCCTAAGAAACAACAACAGGAGCAGGAGAAGGAGGAAGAAGAGGAAAAGGAAGAACCCCGAGACAGGAAGAGAAGAAGGAAACTGTGAAAGTGAAGAAATTCAAAAAAAAAACAGGCACAGAAGAAGTCTATGAACTTTTTTAAACAATTGTTGCGTTCTGTTGTGAATTGAATTGTAAAGAATTGTACCAGAATAGACCAGATTGAAAAAACGTAAGTGTCTCCTGGTTTTAATTTTTTAGAATAAGAGTCTACATTCACGCACACACACACACACACACACATACATAAATGCATACATACATACTAAAGGGTGATACAAGGATTTTAAGTTTTCATTGATTTTTTTGGCAAAATGAATAGTATTTCTTTTCGAAAGTAATGAGTGGTCCTGAAAAGGACCGTTGGGTCTTTTGTTTCCTGAGAACACACTCAAGAACGAGAAGCAATTCGCTTTAATTGCCTTATGCCTTTGCCACGGCCAAGGCCAACTTGTGGACTTGCTCTTGTCAGTGATTGAGTAGAAATTACTAATGGTGGAATCTCTGGTGTAGTCACAATGTTAGTCTGCTTGGCTCAGGAAGGTCTTTTTCTCTTCGGTCGTAATAAAGAAGTCTGATACATTTCTTTCAGATTTCTTAACTCCGCTAAAATATCCAAGAGTATCGTGACCGTTTGGCTTTCACTGTTTTCCTTCTCTCCTGGACTTGCTTTCTTTTCTACTGCTTCTTCTTCTTCTTATTCTTCTTGTCGTTTCCTTCCTCGTCTCTTCTTCTTCTCGCTGTTGCTGTTCAAGCAGAAATGCTTCTTCTGCTTCTTTCTGCTGCTGTAAAAATTTCTCTAATTCTTCTTTTTGTCTTTGTTTAAAATCGTCGATGCGTGGTAAAGAAGGAGAAATTGGTGAAGATACTGGTGCCGGTACAAATTCTTGCGAAGAGAGAAAATCAACTAAATCCCAGTTGAAATTAACCTCTTCGGTCAGTGACACTGTGTTGACTTTAGTAGCTGATGTTATACCATTGCTTTTCGTCTCCGCAGCTTTTGTTAATCCCAATTCATTGTCTTCTTAAGTTCCGTCATGTTTGACTCAACAATGCCGCATCTATTCACTTCGCACGAACGCTAGTGAACGTATATAGGCATTGTGACGTCACAGGGAACTCTCTTCGGATTGGAAGACAGGCTCCGCGAAGTGACCGAATTTTGTAACGCGTATTGGGATTGGTCAACCATTTCAGTCTGTTTCGATCCAGTCTTACCCTATAAATACACACAGTTCACTTCATTTCCTTCACCTGTTCTCATCACACACAAAGAAGATGTTGATCACTGCTAAATCCTCTAGTTGGTTATCGTCATTGTTTTTTGATCCGGAATTACCCGTGTATGCGAAAACAAAATGGACTGTCATCCGGATTAAAGGTGCCACTGTTTGGAAAAGAGGATGTTATGTGGAAAGACAAGGCTGTTTGAAGCGGACTCTCATCTTCGGACAAGAAGTGAGATGCAGTTTAAGACAAGCTTTGAGAAAGAAAAGAGCAATGCGATGTCCTGTATGTTAACGCCATGATGTTAACATCATAAACAACGGCCCTTTTCAGGGCCACTTTCCATGCCTCGAAAAGATTATACTTTTCCATAACAAATTGCCTGTATAAGTTATAAAACATACATTTCACTACATTCACTAACACGACGAACGCTTGATGTCACCGTATTTACACATTGCTACACTGTTGGCAAGTGTCCAGTACCGTGATGTCATGTCACCTTGGACCGTTCCTCTTGACGCTATACAGTCCCAGGGTGTGCTAATACAAAATTTCCCTTGACGCTATAAAGGCACGGTGTGTGTGTCATTTGACGCCAAAAATCTTGACGCCAAAGTACAAAACACCCTATTTTAATGATCCCTCCTATTGACGCTATAGGATCCCCCTTTACTACTAATGTCCAAACTTACCATTGCTTGTGGCCAGTCTGTGGTCTATTAAGGCACACAAAGTAACATAAAATGGCAACATAGAAATACATGCAAATGAATGACATCCTAATAATAACATAAAAATACTTTAAAACGACTGGCTAATATTGATTTGTCAAAGCAAAACATTAACTTTAATGTGAGATGATATATATTTATTTCAAGGGAATGAAGTGATCCTTGGTAAAACAAAAAACTCTAAATCCTGAAAATGTACCTTAGGACAATGCATTTTGATCCCAAAACGTGTCAGTGGTTACAATGAGTACTAAATATTATATGCTCTGCTAAATTAAGTAATCTATTAAAATGTTACAAACTAAATTCCCACACGTTCAGATTAGAAGGACAAAAACCAAAACTTTAAATTCAGTACAATACGAAACTAAAGGACATTTGCATTAAATCATTTAATTCGTTGTTTTCAAAGATAAAGTTTACAACTATTGTACAGTTTATTTTGCATGGTTACTTAGTCTTTGTACTGGACATGTGAAGAAAACTTACAACATCAAATCATTAAATTTTTGTTTCAAAGAGACAGTTTAAAACTTTTGTATAGTGCATTTTGTGCTGTTTATTTCATCTTTAATTGGGACTTGTGAAGAAACATCATCCACCTTGAAAGCATGTAAGTCAAAGATTTAACATCATTTAAAATTAAAATGATATTTAAATTATTAACTAAAATGCATTTAGAAACTTATTTTCTGCACTTATAAATTACCCTAGATGCATTAGCATTGATGGTACACTTCAGCTGAAATGATATGATCTCAGTGTCATCCAAATTCGTAAAATCAGGACCCTGAAATTGAAGACAATAAATGTTTCATAAACAGATTTATAAGAGATGGCAAGGAAATTATCAAATATGAATACTTTAAACACACACCAGTATTTTCACATGGGAAAGAAACCCAGTAACTATTTTCACATCAATGACCTTGTCACAAGCGGACATGAAGATCTAAACATGTTTCTACTAAAATAGCGAATTATGAATTGAATCCATTGAACACTTATAAATCCCATCTTAAATTTCTATTTCATATTAATTTGTTACTTTACTTCTGTAACTGATTACACTTCCTTCTCTCTTGTACAATAAATAAGGTTATGGACATTGCAAGGAACATATTATAATATTTTTTGTCAAAGTAAATTCCTTGAAATATGTATAATTCCAGCAAGTTTCTGAATGATTGATTTTCTCAACTTGTAAAAAACAAATAATCTTCCAAGTTTCATATTAGAAGTATACTCCACAACACCTGGCTATTTTACAGCAGGTTTTAAAATATTTCTTCCATCAACATTAACGTTTTATCACCTTAATGTTGATGGAAGAAAATAATAAAGTTCAGAAATAAATATATTGAATAGTTAAATATATCCAAGTTGAAGACATGAGAACTTCATTAAACTGTCATCTATCATTAAAGACTATTGTACCAAAATCTGAGGGATGTATGTTCAGTTTTAGTTTGAGTAGAAGTAGAATTTAATGTAATCTTTTCCTATATTAAATAACTTACATCCCTGTCCACTGAAGTGATGAGACGGATCCTGGTTCCTGTCCCAACATCCTCAATTCGGAAAGTGTTGTTAGGATTAGGGGCTAATGGTTTGTTACTAGTCATTACTAATGTTATCCCATTAGTGCCACCTAGTGTTCCATTCACAGGGAGGGGAGCTTGGTATGGGCTGGTGCTGTTCAAAGGCTGAGTTGCTGTAAAAGGATACATGTAATGCTGATTGATTGGTTAATTTATAGATTTATTTCATTTTTCTGCGAGATAAAAACCATGGGTGATACGAAGTTTGGTAATTGAAATTTTAGATGTTATCACCTTGAAGATAATTCTTTTATGTCGCACATTTCTGTGATGGTGCTTTTGCCGGAACAACAGGAAGAAAGTAAGCATTTGACAATGATTTATTCTCTTGACCGAAGAGAACATGATCCAGTGTTTTCCTCAACACTGTCTCTTTTGCAGAACAAATATATAATATTCATGGCTGCATCTTAGCTAAATTAGAAAATTTAATAAATGCTAGTAAAATAAAATTTTCGCCCATGTAATTAAGTAGCATATTTATGGTGAAATTTGTATCAATGGCTACTAACATGTAATGGGTGTTTTCTCCACTTGACAGTATGTCTAAAACTCGTATCTTACATATTTTAAACTTGGTATGTTATCTCCTTAAAGACACTCTTGGCAGGTTCAGTAAATACATGTAATATACTGGAAGCACTGAACTATCCAATTTATATTAATGCCGTCAATATTTAGATTAAGATATGCAGTCACATATATTAATATGTATATACACAATGCTGCTTAATATCAATCACTAATATTAAGTCAATGAACCT
The DNA here is from genome assembly GCA_016746295.1 of Potamilus streckersoni. NCBI lineage: Eukaryota > Metazoa > Mollusca > Bivalvia > Unionida > Unionidae > Potamilus > Potamilus streckersoni. Next base: position 832,623 of record JAEAOA010002295.1, read on the forward strand.
CAGAAATTGAGCCTTTCTCTTTGCTAATATGAACACACATATTACATTTTGTTGAATTTTGTCCACAAGTGCCACGTTTGCATGCAGGTCATGAAAAAGATATAATGTATGACCTTTCATTAGTACATCAAACAGCCATAAAACTATAATAAAATGCCCCTTTTGTTCAGCCTGCATTTACATTGGCTAGAAATATACAAAAGTATTTTAATCTCAACCATAATCTAGTGTCTACTGAGAGGTGGGAAGGCACATGATACCACAGTGATTGCTCTGTTAAGTTTCTGCCAACTCGGGCTTGGCATTTCTCATCACCATTGATTAAAAGTATATAACAATCAAACTGTAGAATTTAAAAAGCTCTAAGTAGATCATACCTGTCACATTTCCTTCGTTAAGTGAAACAGTGATGGTAGAAGCCATTGAGCATGGTGCTGAAGATGATACAAATTAAATACAAGCAATTGTCACAATTACATATATATATATATATATATATATATATATATATATATATATATATATATATATATATATATATATATATATATATATATACATATATATATATATATATATATATATGAGAATCTCTGATACAAAATTGTTTCATGTAACATGAATGTAAGTTTCATTTGTATAACCTTTAATGTATACTTAATAATTCCTTAAGTATGATGTTTAATTATATGTCAGTTTAAATTTAAAGGTTTAATGTCACTGGTTGCACACTTAATAATTTAGCCAGATTTTAATTTATGTTATATCGGCCTAATGAGAAATTGTGTGAACACAATATTAATGTTGAAAATTGGTTTCAGAATTGTCAGAATGAAGCCAATATAGTTCATATTTTTGAATAAACTAATAATTTGAAATACTACAATTTTTTGAAGAATCTTACATTTTTCCCATGTATAAGATAGTCCTAGTGAGAAGCTTAGTTGTAACAAAAGATGGTAAGAATTAGGGTGCTGTCTGCAATTTCTATTTCTTACAGTTTTCGTAATCTAATTAGGCTATATACATGTCCATGCATGTATAATTGCTACCACCAGTTACTCAAATAAAAAACAAATACACAGCAAGTAACGAAAATGGGTACAGCAAGTAAGATACAGTTGCTTACAATTTATTTATATTTTCAAGAAATCGCTATATTGAGATCACAGTGTTCCAATAGCAGTTTTTTGTTTTGTTCTGACTTATATGTCTTAAAACTAAACGAATTCAGATTTTAAAAAAAGTTTGTTTGTTAAAGGATTTGTTGTTTAACATTTAAAATATCTCAGTCTATGATCTTTGTTAATAAGTTTATGTTTGTGCTGAGAACCAAGAGCTCACTTTAGGTAAAATAAGGAATGGAATAAACGTAAATTATTTTAATTATACTTTATGCTGTAAATGTATCAGTATGTGAAAGTGATCTTTTTAAAAAGAAGTTTTAGAAACTTGTATCTTGAGTAGAGTGTTCTAAAATGTCTGAGGCAGTACCAATTATAAATGTCTACATAATGGCCACATATAAGAGCAGTATAAATGTTCTGAGTTTGAAATTTTGGATAATAAAAAGAACATATTAAAAAGAAAGTTTGTAGTGAGATACTTATAAAGATATCCTTATATAGCAAAGGTTAATATTTTGAATAAACATAAGAAAGCAAGCTACACTGACAAAATTTTGTTATATTACACATATTTATCTCAAGATAAAAACATACATCAACTTTTGTGACAATATAGTAGATTGTATCGGAATTGGAGCCAAGGCGATATTTTAAGCAATGTTTAATAAACATTCTAAAATCGGTCAATGCTACACACTATAAATGTCACAGTGTGCCATTCATTTTCATTCCAAAACACACCAACACACTTTATCTCAATAGGTGTAATGAAGGCTGAAGCAAGATTTACTGGAGATCATAGAAATAGTAACTTACTTTGAGCTCTTGCATCAGCCAGTACAAGCAGTAAGGTAAGATGGCCAAAGGACCACCCCATCTTGCAAGTATGTGGATCAAAAAGCTCCCTTCTAATGTCTCTGAAGAAGAAAACATTACTAGAAATTAAAGGGATTTCCAATTTTGGTACTGAAGAATTAATGCCTACCACTAATTCTCATATTTCTAGATCAGAGCATAAATTAAAATCAGACTATCAGAGACAGAAGAAGGAATAAGTTCCGAGAAGCCTGAACTTGTTTTAAAGCAGTCATTCAAAGTTGTTGTTAGTAGTTTGTTCGTAAGCCATTTATGTTCAAAACAGTTTAAGTTTGTCATTCATAATGCCTTTGCAGTCACATTCATTCTAAAAGAATCAGGGAGCTTAATTTTTTTTATATGGCATGCAAATATGTTAGTCTTTGAATCATGACCATAAAAAATGAATCGTTAACATAAGATACACCGAGCAGCAGAGGAGGTGAACAGAACATTAGCTGGAGACATTCTTTATTAAAAATAAAGGTTCCTACAAAGGCTTAAAATATAAGGTAAGGTCAATATCGTCAAACCAAAGCCTCTAACTGAGCCTGAGATTTCTCTAATTGGATTAGCTCATAATGTTACTTTAATTTTCACGTTCGTGTTTTCATTTTTTAAGCGTGTTTGTTTACTCTTTGGTCATCCACTGTTGGCCGTCACCTCCTCTGCTTTTGTATTTAAATCGTTGTTATTTCAATAACGGAATGTCATTTAGCTCAATTAGCTCGAAAGCGACTAGAGGCAATTAAAAAATATCTACTCGTCCGTGATTCAGTCAAACAACAACTGAAAGCTCGCCAGGAGTCTCATGTGAAATATGCAGAGACGCAGAGCAATTATTTACACCTGTAACAAAGGCTACTAAAAGTCGTCTTCCCGCGTTAGAGAAAAACTGCGAAAGGAACTGGAAATATAGCAGAAAGAACTAAGGAAACGCAAAGATTCTACGATAACTTCCAACTGAATTAGCTGCAGCTCAGCCACAATTACAAGAAGTGTTGACAAATTTATCGAGGAGGTCGGCGATGTAATGGATGTTGTTACGCTAAAAATAAAACCAAAATTACCTGCCCTATTTACCAAAGAAGGTCGTAGACTACTTCAGAGAAACCTAAAGTGGTGGACACAACAGGGTATCCACATCGTGACGAATTATTAGATTCAAACAGCGCCACTGTTTTAGAAAAAAATGGGTTCCTTCTTTATTTCGAAAGTCCCGTGGTATGTCTAAAATATCTGGTGATCATCAAAACAAAAATAAATTTGCAAATTTTTGTAAGACAAGTCGAAGAAGTTAGAAGAGATCTATTACCGGGAGATATATTATCGTCAGGAAAATCTCCATTCAGACCATCTCGAATTGAGGAAGAAGAAATAACTGAAAGTGGTATTAGCATGGGCACAAGGGGAAGTGGTCTTATTACTTCATGTCCCAATAACGTCCTTGCCGATGTTGAAAGATTATAAACTTTAATCGGTGGGAAACGAGCCGATAATAATTCCTCAGGAATCATTAATGAGGCAGCTGCTATTTAACAACGATTGTTTATAGCCTGTATCATGGATATTAATGTTAATCGATCATTCATTAATGAAATTGCCGATAATTATTTCAGTGATTAAGGGTATATAATTAGATCAGTGACAAGAAAATATGATTATACATAATGCTCGACGGGGACATTTAATAATCAGGGTGATAGAAAAGAGATTACAATCATATAAAGCGATATACGGTGATGGACTCGTTTGTTGTTCAGAGTCTAGTTAGAAGGATAGCCCCAAAAGCAATATCGATTATAAAGACATTGGGAACGAAAGTTATTGAAGTTGTTCGTGAAAAAGGTTATTGGTTCTGTTTGTGATTTTGTCAGCAGAGTATTCTCAGCAATCAACTATAGACTGGCCCGATTGATACGACACAAACCTCAGTCAGTCGAATTACCCAGCACTGAAGGGTTGCCTGCAAATGTCAGCAAAGTAACAAATCATGCTGAGATTAAAAAGCAAGCAGTTAGCTAGTGAAAAAGAAATAATATAGTTGCTAATCTCATAGTGGTAAGTGGTCTTCGTGTTAGACGATATCAAATATAATGTTGAAACGTGTATATGATTCTGCATTCTACATGGACTCACCAGTACTCAATGATGAAACTGTGCCCGATTATCAGTATTATGGTCTTGCAAGATGCAGCGATGATTACTCGAGATCAGCTGGTCCATCAATGATATTTGTAAACAATACAACTGATCCTCCAGAAAACAGAAACGTAACATTAAATACAGCTGGAACTGAAGTTGCATCAACGTAAACTTCAACTTGGGATTCGCATAATGGTCAAACAATGTTGATTGGTGATGAAGAATTTTCATGTGCGATTCGACTATCGCATATATTTGGACTCTGTAGAAATGTGAGACAAATAGTGCTTGTAAGAACAGCGACCGACAATGATGCAACATGGCGTGATGCTGTCGTTTATGCAAGTAAAATAATACTAACAAAACTTTAATTGTGGATAACAGTAATAATTACATCACTTGCCGAAGAACAACAGTTACTTTCTTTCATGGATCAATGTGGTAAATCAACATTGAGATGGTTGACGATGACCACAGACTGTATTCAAAGTAATGCTGCTGGTTAATTCACATGACAGATAGTATCACAACTGGGGGTGTCAGCGTCACAAAATATATTCATCATATTTCAGGAAAATGCTAGCATAGGAAGGAAATCCAATGGTGTTTGATACGCTTGGAGTTAGTGAAGTTTCTTTGAGGATAAAGGGCATCAATAACCTTTTTGAAGACGTGTTGCTGAATTTTGAGAATAATCATGTTGCATCGCTTGATGACATTCATGGGGCGTGATCAGAATATTGATTCAGGTTTATAGATATGTCAGTGGGATTTTACAACGTCATACCCGATTTAATATTTTTTACTAGAACATTTAGATTTGTTCAGAAACTCTGTGGTTGATATGCACTTTCGAGAAGGTGTAGCTTGACTACCCTCTGGTTGTTATAAAGCAATCGCTGTTATACTCTCCGACAAAACAATGCTAATTGAAGCTGTTTGTGGACGAATGAAAGTTATTGATGCCCATATATAAAAGATGTAATTAGATCACTCATGGTAATTATAATGTCATATCTTCATGTTAGTGTCAGTCTGACTCCTGGTCAGATTAGAATATTACAATCAGTATCAAAATAGAACTGTGGAATAAAAAGAACAAATCCAATGTGGTGCGAATAAACTATCATTGTCAGAACGTCAAATAAGGCTCTTCATTGAAGCCAAACATTCAAAGACGAGTATAAAACGTAATCTTTCTGCGGGTGCCATTAAAGACATCGCTATAACGGGTGGCATATTTCCACTTCTTGCAGCTATACCACCGTTAATTTTTTCATGTGTGTGTACGAGGGAAACAAATAGTTTAACCTGTGTATGCGCCACTATTCCCTAGGAATGCATCATTGATCATTGCAATAACTTCACGAATCCCTAATCTATTGAAATTTTCGTTGCTGTAATGATTCAGAATTACAATTATCTTTTCCAGAAATAAGTTTATCAGATATCTTTAAACGATCAATTTGTAATTTTTCATTCGCAGAAATAATAAAATTAATATTTTTGAAATTCATTATTTTAAAATTTTTTATTTAAATGTAAAATTGTAAAGACAACAACAAATAAATGATCAGCAATAGGGTCACTTTAATATTATTTTTGCATTAAAATAAAATATAAAAACGAAAAAGAAAGTATTAAAATTAAAGTTAAAAAGCAAAATATAATTTTTAACAAATAAACATTGAAACAATACATCTATTAAAAAAATAAAAATATTCAATAATTGTATTAAAATAAAAATATAAAAAAACAAAATATAAACTCCATTCCAATATCTTATGGCTTGCATGTGGCACCCAACCTTGCTTTATCTTTATGGCTGACGTTCTTTTTGAATGTCCTTGTGTGGGGTACTCTTCAAGGTTGAGATATCATTATTATTTTTTGTGGCATTATTGTTAATTTTGGATTATTATTATATTTATTTTTATTGTTGTTTATTTTTGGAGGCTCCACAAATTATTGCATAGACATAACCCTAGAGAATCGCTAAACGAAACGAAATTTAGAGATTCAGAGGTTTGTCTAGGCCTTTCAATTTCATGTACATCTCCCAATATTAAACCCCAGTGAGAGTGAAAAATGCACGCGTCACGTTGTTTGACATGTTGAGGATGTGTACATGAAATCCCTTTGAGGTTTGAAGTCCACACTTAATAAAAAATGACATCGTTCTGCCAATGTCGATGATAAGTCTGTCACGGTATTAGAACCCAATGCCTTCGCATGAGAATCAAACGTTCTAACACTGCGCCACGGACTCATTCTTACCTCATGAAGTTACCTATACTGGATAATCAGGCAACCTGTGTGCTACCGGTATACTTATGAATTAATCTTAATTATTGTAAGCGTGGATTGATTTCAATTTCCAAACAAATTTTATAAAATATGCTGTATACGATATAATTATACACTCTTCACCCAACGTTTTTTCGGAAGTTAAAGATCACATGCAGGTTTGTATGCATGTTCATCTGAAAGATCTAAAATAACTTACCTGAATTGGTTTAGGTTATCTATACTGGATAAGCAGGCATAGAGAATAAAATAACTGATAGTAAACTGTAGCGTGGACTTATTTCAGTTTCCAAGCAAACTTCATACAATATACTGTAAAAATTATGTGTATTTGATAATTGCACATAAATTTTCTACAAAAGTGTTGATCGCCAAATTAAAGTACATGTAGGCCTGTATACATTTTTGTTTGCCTGTCTTATAGGTAGAAGCTAAAACTATCTTACTTGGATTTGTAATATTACGCACTTGCAAGAGGGGATAACTGCTTAATCACTCTACCAGAGAGAGAGAGAGAGAGAGAGAGAGAGAGAGAGAGAGAGAGAGAGAGAGAGAGAGAGAGAGAGAGAGAGAGAGAGAGAGAGAGAGAGAGAGAGCAGGAGGGAAGGGAGGGAGGGAGAGAAAGATATTCACTGGATGAAGGTATCGCGCTTCGTCAACTACAATAAAATTTAAAAGTATTTTTCTTTTGGTTTATTCAGAAGTGGCAGAGTACTTAAATATTGTTTGCTGATCATATTTATTAGAAAATGCCTATTTGGCTATTTTACCTGCGACACGTTGTACCAAAGGTGGGAAAATACTGGAATAATTTTCAGCTACATATATCGATAGAAATATTATTTCTTAGCCTGTTTCCATATTTACATTTTTAACAACACTCATTGGGAATATTTTGTGCATATAAGTTTCACAAGGTTTGCAATTATGGCTTTACGTAACAACTCGTAAATTATTTAAAGAGTTAATTCTCTGATCTCAATCAATATGACCGATCACTAGGCCGTTTTCGATTACTCTGTGAAAACACTCGTACGAGAATCTATGTGAGCAATACTTTTTCCCCAGTGTTAAACGTGATTTGACCGGTAATAATAACAGAACCGACTGTTTTATTCAGTCGAGTTCCTAATTACAGCATTACGAAATGCCTTATAATTCTTGATGATGAGATACTTCGACAATTCATTTTGTTCTATTTCTATAATAATATTGTTTGTCTAAATTATTATTTGAACATCGGGTAAGGTAGTATTTTTATGATAATATCGTATCAGCTCTCTGTATGTTTTATTACCACAATTATACACAACTTAGTTCTTTTTCTTCTGACCGCAACACCACACCATAAATACGGTTTTGATCCAACAGTCCCTCTTACAACACTTTTCATGTGGAATCCATAGAAATCGCTTACACAACTTTTGTTACAGGGAGTTGTAAAACCGATCATTAACCACTGGTATTTGTTGCATGCTTTAATCATTACATATATACTTATATTTCAATTTTTATATATATATATATATATATATATATATATATATATATATATATATATATATATATATATATATATATATGTGTGTGTGTGTGTGTGTGCCTGTCTTAATTATCATATGGAGGAGTTTGAGAAATTATCCGCAATAAAGATCTCTAGAGACAGATTCGATCTTGACAAACTGTCGAAACCTAAATTTAGTTTTTAAAGCAAGATCTTGCTTTATTGAGTATGAATACAACTGATCGTATCTGTGAAGCCAAGAAGAAATTTCGTGATGATTGTGCGGCTCATACGTAGTCAACACTGAGTCATGAATGTTGTCGATACTATAATCAATGACGAGCGAGTATCAAAGATTATCAACCATTTCGACAATCAAAGATATTTTATTTTAATAAAATGTATTGTCAAGAAAGATGACGATCTTTGGATTATCCGTGATAAACGTGACCCTATCCGTTTACACACTGCAAATAATATTGTCATGTTAAATAAAAATTCCAAACCAGGAGTGTTAATTGGTATTCAAAAACCATATTATGCTGTGACTGCAGTTGTTTATGAGAATACCTACTAAATGATGAACCTAGCGTTGCTGATCTCAAATCGATGAAATTTTCTCACTTAAATTGTGAAGCTGATCGAGTTAAAGAACACTTCACAAACGCGACACGTGGAAATGGTTTAACGGATTTGAGGTGCAGTAACAGTTAAAGGCACCGGAGCATCTATCAGCAACGTTGCCGAGCTAGGAAGAAATTAATATTCCCTAATAACAGCGAAGTCGTTAACCAAAGAGATTTTATAGAAATCGAAATACGACTCTAGAGGAGCTCTGATAGAGAGTATTGATCATAACGGTCATGCATGGACTGTGGTAGTAACCATATTTCCACGAGATAAAATAGTTTAATTTTATAATGATTATATAGTTGATTTCATCAGGAATATCAGTAAGAGTGACCCTGTATACGTGTGGTTATTTCAGAGTTCAGAATCTCTGAACTATGATCAGTTTGTATGGTCTAATGGAGATCAGGAAACGCAGGCTTCAGAATTGTCAGTTTGGAAACTGCATTGCCAGTCAGTTTTATCGTGATGCCTATCAAGACCATCCTCTTAGGGTGGCTTTGTTTCCACCCATTGGGAAAGTAAGTATTGCGCAATGTTCAAGCGTTTTAATTCAACAGCACGCGATGCATGCATAAACGCTTACGGGAGAGTGGATTTATTTCACTTCAGAAATTAAGAAGATTTCGGTGCAGGCACTAACCGCTCGCAAGAGGCTTAATAGCCATACGCGAGTGTAATCCATGTTCGGTCAGTCAGGTTGCATATACGTAGAGGTATGCACACAGATTCTGAACAACCTACACCTTCCACAGAAGTCAAGTAGTACAAAAGAGCGGACTACCATCAGGAAGTACATAGATGCAGCGGCCTGCAGCCTAAGAGTGTTTCAGGCTAAGAAAGAGAATTTCAGCGAAGAAACCATCCAGATACAACTGGAGAGGCAGTCATTATGCAAAGAAGAAGGACCGATCCAGTTTGTCTATGAGAAGACTCGTTGGCATGTCTTTTTCTGGACCTGTAACTAGAAGACCATTGGCGCTCAGAGTATCGCGATAGCTTCCTGGGATTTCAGCACATAAGATAACTAGAATTTGTTCAGCCTGGCCGAAGACTCAGCCTGAAAGATGACTGAGTTGAACATCTTCAACGGCAGACTGACCAAAATTTCTTAACTGAATATTGTTTTCCTTTCGGGCTTCCCAGAGCTTTTTAATATAATACTCTTTTGTATCACAAATTGGATCTATTTGATACCACCGACAAAACAATCAGCTATACTTTGAGAAACATTACATAATACTAAATTAGAATGAGAACATATATTAACAAATTGGTATAATATCTTAGTGAATTATTGTTCAGCATATATATAAAATTAAAAGCAGAATGTAAATAGATAAATAAAATTTGCCACTTACTGGATTACCCTAATTAAACGTGTGACTAACACATTATTGGCTGATAGGAATAGCTCGATTTACGTAAACCTGGGCAGAATTCTTTTCAATAATTGTTCTATGGATTTTCAGAAAGTTCCATTTGACGTTTGTGGTTTCCATCCGGTCTTTACATCATTTACCTCAACCAGACATGTTATCATGCAGTGTGCGAAGTACAGAAAGAAAATCACAAGAATCGTACATGCACGCTGGGCTGGTATCGTTAGATGCCTGCTTATTTCTCTTGTTTAATCTCCGTATCACATTGCTTTGCCCTACTAAGGTTAGCACGAAAGGGTGGTGTCTTCATTTCATCCAGTGAGTGCATGTATTCAAAAAAATGGATACAATTTTGTTGAGTGGTGGCGCGTTCCCATTCCAGAAGTCCACGTACAAGGCCAAATGGCCGCTTATGTCGTTAATAAGAGATCAGTTAGGCAATATTAATACAAGCATGTAACCAGAAGAAACAGATATAGGGACAGCAGTGATTTACACCTCGCCCACAGCTCGCGAAAGGGTCTAAGCCTGAAGGTTTATACGGGTTGGAGCTTGATAGCTGAGAAGAAAAGGATAACCCTTCTCCTGAACTGGGAAAAACCTACTGCCCGTTAGATAAGAAGACTGCGATGGTAAGAAAGACCGACTAGATGACAAAGGAAGCGAACATTTACAAAGAATCTACAGATATCATGAGACCATATTAAGGAACCCGATTCAGCTGCCCTCCACCCCCACATACGAGATTGACTACACTAAGCACCTCAAGTGAGTACAACTCAACAGAGGCCAGTCAAGACGGAGATGAAAACAAGAAAGAGGCAGATAATAGAATAGAGAAGTACAGAATGCAACAACCAGATAAAGAATACACCAACCATAGAGATCATGGGCAGTACTATCAGCAGCAACAGCAGTAGCAACATCAACTGCAACTACTAAGATTACCCATCCTGGGAACAATGCCAAGGAAATACCATCACACAACCAGAAAAAGACAATTATGAAAAACAACAGAATCTGAATTGTACTGCCAACCAGAGGGAAGCACTGGCCGTGTACCTTTGCTTCAAGGCTAAGGAGTGGGGGACGGGAGTCATGATAAAAGATAGGTTGGCAGCAAATCAAGATAGGGAAAATTTAAGGACAAGACACGGATGAGAGAGGGCCAGCTGACCAAAAGGGATAAAATCAAATTTCCTTCACACTGAGGAGGATATTAGCTCACAAGGGGAGAAATATTGCCAGTGTCCATTTCCCAGAGCATTTAGCATTCTTGCCCAGCGCATCCAGTACCTGACAGAATGGGACGACAAGGTGATGGAGGATATCAGACGAATCAGAAATTTCCAATGGTGCGAGCGTGAACTCAGCAGAGGGGTCGTTAGCTGGTGTGTCTCTATTTCACACAAAACGGCTAATTAAGAAGCTTTGAGTGGAAGCAGTAACGAGTCAAGTTGTGCCTGCTTTGCTACTTGAATTTCAATGTCGAAAGGGGGCTTTTCCCATTCGGAAGATGCCAAACGCTCGACAAAGTGCGGTTCACACAAATTTAATCCCCAAAAATCCCCAAAATACGTGCTTTTACGCAAAGTATAAGTGTAATCTCTTTGAGAGTTGGATCCATTAACACTCGTGGAATATATGCACATGGCTAGCGTGCAAAACATAACAAATATTTAGCAAAGTACTTTAAGTCAATGTTGCATTCCTGTAACATCAAACTCCATCTCAACAAGCTATGCGTATTGTTTTCCATTTTGCTTAAGAAAGCAAGGGGTTGATGATTACTGAATACAATAATCGGAGAAGGACCTGAACCAATACACGATTCAAAATGATTCAAAGCCAATATCAGTCAAATATTCCTTCCCGAAAGTGAAATAATTAAGCTGATGATTATTTAGTTATTTAGAACAATAGCACAGGATTATTAAGACCATTTTTATTTTCTTGAATCAATACTGCACTAACCACAACATCACTTGCATTAATTGACATTTTGAATAATTCAGCGACTTTTGAAGCGTAAAGAACTGGTGCACTCTTAAGTGTGTCCTTTACTTTATCGATAATTTCTTAGACCAATGAAACTTGCATTTCTTACTCAACCAACTGGTCGTGTGTTCAACAATTATGGAAACATTTGATTATCGTTTCCGATGATGTCCAATTATATCAAACTATCACTTTTAACTAACAATCACTGGAAAATCAGAGGCATCCTTGACCTTATGTTATACGGATTAATTTGACCATGTCCGAAAATATGGTATATAACTGTAACACAAGAAGTCAAAATTTACATTTGCCAAAATTAACCGTCAGATTTACATAATTGAGTGAATCAAAGAATTTGTTAATGGTTTCCAGTTGATATTTCCAGATATTACAGTATTCCTATCCTTGAAGTGTTTCGAAATTACTTGATTAGAACGGACGTATTACAAACATATGTCAAAAGTGACGTGCCTATTGGACAAAGTTAACACGTTCTGTCTTCTCTTTAAGATATTGCTAGAAAAAACCCAATCTTTTTCTTCACTTTTTAGATACTCCAAATGAGAAATCATCTAATCACGTTAAATTGTTCTAGAAAGACTTTATACGAATCTCGTAACGATCACTTGATCACGTCAAAAATATCAAAAATTACCAGCACGACTTTAAAGTAACATTTATGATAACAAAGTTAAATACCGGCATTGATATTCATAACAACAACAAAATTTTGAGATCATGAACTTCAAGTTGATTATAAAAGAATTTGAAATTGTTCTTGAATAAATAAAAATAATCGTATTCTCGCCATGAAAAAAACTTATTTGTTCAAGAATTAATTCGCAAAATGAGAATCAGGCACTTATTCATAGAACAATATTATCAAGTAGATTTGTGTATTTGTTTCATTGTGGATTGTATTTGAAGTTATTAGCTGTTCCATAGTCTCGCATGGTTCTCAAAAAAGATATTGACTGTTAGTAGACACTGTTTTGTACTAAGAAATTTAAACTATATGTTTGGATAAGTATTTGTAAGAGTGCTGTTTTGATCTTTCCGTAAACGAATGATTGAAATGAAAGGTACCAATCGTGTTGTATGCTTAAATCATTAGGTAATGCATTTTCCCCTTTAATGTTACTTGCTTGATCTGACATAGCTTTTCGATCTGTATGTTCGTATCACTCGTTAGAACTACTTAGATTTCGTCTTTGCTATTTTTTGATGTCGTGAACCGAAATTTTATAAATTCTTATTCCAGTTGAATTGCATTCATGCAGTAAAACTAAACATATTTATAGAGCGTAAAAGAGGGGGTAGGTAATAAATGCAAAACCGCATTGATACTTTATTCACAGCAGGAAAACAACCTGCTTGATATGGCTTATAAATACGTCTCGGCCAAACAACTTGGATTTATCTGTACGCCATATATAATTCATTTTTTTCCGCAGACTCAGTATAACAGTTTTGTGTATGAACTACTGCTTAAAGTGAATATGCCTCAAATAAGATGTGTCATTTCCACCAAAACTGGGTGTGCCAACCGTACTTATTAATACTGGTGCACATGTCACGGTGGTAGAGAAAACAACTTTCTTTATCAATTACTTTGGCATCGTTGGCAACTATCGAAGACGTGCTTGTTGTTCCTTGTTCAAATGTTCAGAAAATGGTCCCTTCGCGTTTTCTAAGCAAACTGGTACCATCCAAGGAGCTTATTACACCATGAGCTTTTAGAACAAGCCTAACAACGTACAATAATTAAATGATTTGTCTATGCAGGAAGATATATGTCAGAGAAAACACATGTTATTAAAATGATCCAAATTCTACCATTTGATCAATAAAATGAAATGAAATAAAAACTCACCTATCTAGTTACCATCGAATCCGTCGTTTATGCAGCTATAAACATGTCAGTAAATGCAGCCCAAAATAAACACACAATTCCACTAAAAAGGCGTGACTAGTTTTATTTCTTCCTTATATTGGCAATAGGTTCGGAGTCTGTGAAGTGGGTTAAGTATTTCAGCTCTGTGCCCTGGCTAATTTTGTTCTTGACAAAGCCTTATGTAAAGTCATTAAAAACATAATTTTGGTTTACAGTACACGGTAGCTTGGCATTCCTGTTTTTAGCATATTGTACATTAGGTACAGTTGGAACTACAGTAGTAATATAGGGTACTTAGCATACCCAAATGACCGTTTATAATTGAATATTTTGTCAGAGCTTTTTACATGTTTACTCTCATTGAAACAGGTCGTGTTTCAGGTTAGAAGGGATTCCGCTTCATACTAAATTCAGGTTGCAGCATGTAGGAATGCATCATAAAATAATAGTGTTAAAAATATAAATAAAACATCATCCATCTTGGTGCAATATCCAGTATGAATTTGCATACAACCACATTAACAAATATAATTATTAATGCATATACTTATCAGACACCGGCCTTTTGCAATTGAATCATCCAAGAACTCTTAAGATTTTCGCTACATTTTTCCAGGATGTAACAACTGGATTCTGGAACCGGTGACAATATACACGCCTTGCACTTGCTTCTAATGGCGCAATCTTTATTAAAATGACATGTGGTTGTAAAATGAAACTTGATAAAATTAATCTCACTATATTTTAGTGTAAAATTACTTTCAATATTATTTAATGGTAAAAATACTTTAAATACAATTTCAAGAAAATTTCAATCTTAATAATTTTCTAAAAAATTCTGTCCTAATAGTTGTTTTCTCACACTGTCAGGGAATAATCGTTAAGTCAAAATTTCCAAACTGCCTCCTAATTTTCAAAGTCAATAAATATTTTAAGGCAATGCATCCTAAATGCGTGGTAAATGTACCAATGGTGGTACGCGAAAGAGTTTCAAGTGATACGTAACTGAAAATAAATCACTAAACATAACAGAACTGGGAAAATGGATACACCAATAAAAACTAAGTCCTGGACGACATGTAATGAAACTTTGAGAAACTGTTTTAAGGTTGATTTATTTAATTGATCTTAAAAAGCAATAAACACTTTTTTTTATAACTTTTTTCTCAGATCAAATTCTTCGCCAAAATAGAATAAGCGCAGCTTTTCTAAATGGGGTAGAAGACACCGATCTGTACTTAAGTGTTCTCTTAAAGATTTATTTTGTACAGAATAACTAAACAAATTTAATAAATGATTCCAAAATAAAACATAAAAGACCTAACATATGTGTATATTAACTATTCCTATATCTATCAGTTAATCTCTGATACATTTGATTAAACTTTAGCACAAAGGATATATTTTGTTTCATTTCCTTCTTAACTTCAATAATTGCCCATTTATGTCTTTCCGCAAAATGTGTATCCGTTGATATCATTTGAACCTGGAAAGTATCCATCAAGGAAATTTTTCAGAGATTTTTGGCCATAGTTCATGGTAAGTATCGCTACAAATCTATGACCGTTTTAGGACGGGAATCATAAAAGACAGTTTAACATAAAAACAAAAAAGCAAAATACTGGAAAGTTTAAAGATTAAAATTTAAAAGTGTGAAAAAATAAAAGAATGACTTGCCGCTTGTCGCGAGTTTCGAATTTGCGATGTCATGTTTGGCAAGCGGGACAAGTCATACAGAAAGAAAGACAAAAGTAGATGTGGAAGTATATACAGTATATATATATATATATATATATATATATATATATATATATATATATATATATATATATATATATATATATATATATATATATATAATCTATTTATGCAATAAAAATATCTTGATATCGTGTTCGTTGCTGTGATCGTTAACATGTACGAACTGTTCTTGAAATTCGATGCAAAGCGACATCTTCTTTCGTTATCTCAATAGCCAGCATCCGTTTTGCATATTATTCTGCAATCGAGTTTTCCTACTTTGATTCAGAACGCCGCCTCAAACAGGAAACTAAACTCAAGCCTTCAAAATTTGTTTTGATGTGATAAGCAGCTAATTCGTCCATAAAGTAAACGAAACAAATATATCCTTTGTGCTAAGTTTAATCAAATATATATGAGATAATTCATAGATATATGAACAGTTTAAATACACTTGTGTTAGGACTTTATGTATTATGTTTGATTTATCTATTAAGTTTATTTAAGTATTCTGTATAATATCCAAATTCAAGAGAGCACTGACTATTAAGCATATATCGGTGTCTTCTATTCCATTTCGAAAAGCTGCGCTTCTCGCATTTCGTTTAGGACTTTTTTTTATCGGCGTATCCCTCCTCCAAGTGCCGTAGTGTGGTAATTTTAGTGCTAATTTTTAGTGATCTATTATTTATCACTAAGCCCTTGAAACCCTTTCGCGTATCACCACTGTTATGTTTACCATGCATTTATTATACATTGCGTTAAAATAATTATTAACTTTAAAACAAATGGAAGCAGTTTGGAAACACCGTTTTTAACAATTATTCCCAGACATTGTGAGAAAACACAAACATAATACACGGTAATATTTTTGCATGACAATATTTAATAAAGAAGTGCATATCATGCATTAAAATTTGTAAATACATAATGAAAGCAAATATTTGGGTTACACAAATTTTGTAACCATAATACTGTTGTCAACATAATGACCACCCAGTGACAATGATCTGTCGCCGTAATGACGGTTGCGATGTAACACACACACACACACACACACTCTCTCTCTCTCTCTCTCACACACACACACACACACAGCCTTTTAACAAGTCAAAACCGGTTATCTACAGCTGTATAGTTTTAAATTCAGTATCAAGAAATCACATATTTATCGATTTACTAATTTGCGTGACTTGTTCATGAAGCGATGTTATCTCTTATTGAAGCTCTGTGTGCATCGTAAATCGTTTCTAGTACATAAAGGTGCTCGCAAAATAAAAATGAAGGAAAGAAAGAAAAAATGACTTTGCCTAAAATGTTGCTTGTATATTTAATTGTGAATGCATATGGTCACATTAATTTATAATGTTATAAATTGTGCCTCAAAAAGCTTTATTTAATGGAACAGTCAATATTCAACAATATAATATATAGAAATAGACGACAAAATAATACAGGCTATATCACTCACCCCTGATTTAGTTTTAGATAGAATATTGAAATGAACTCTTTGGTTTGTACTTCTGCCAATTTGGTGTTACAGGAGGAAACTATTAAACGTAGTTAAATGATTTGTGTCGGAATAATACGATGATACTGATCTACAAACTGCAATTAAATTTTATAACCTTTTATAACCCTATATAACCTTTTGGACTAAAAATATTTGAGATTATCTTGAATACTACCTTGCTAACAGATGATTGCAAGTATTGCATATCCATGTCAATGGAAAAATCAAACTTAAACTCAGAAGCCTAATATGTATTATAACCTTGGTTAAAATTAAATTAGATCAAAAGATATTCAGGATTTTATAAACTTCGAATCCTTTATTAGCATGCTACATTTATATATTCTGTGCGAATGTACAATAAAACCAAGAAAATACCTCACCCCCAAAACGGTAAACATGTTATTATTGTGCATGATACAGAAATAAACCTGTAATTCCAGCCTACGATATATATATATATATATATATATATATATATATATATATATATATATATATATATATATATATATATATATATATATATATTGCTTTGAAGTCGTTTGAGCATAATATAAAATTATATTTTGCTAACGAGGAGCGAATAATGAATATATTTCCTTTAATTATTTTTAGCTACCCGTTTTTCACCTGTTCAAGCAAATGTCACATTTAGGTCACTTCCGTAAGGGAAATGAGAGAAGATAAATTTTAATTGATCCATTCATGGGTACTAAATATACTATGATTACACACATCTTGAAGGAGTTAAATAATTATGATAGCTTAAAACTCATAGTACAGCTTACGTCTTCCAGCTACACCGCTCCTTATGACACCTATAAATGTTAAACACACATACGTTTGCAAATTGATGTGCAGACATGTAATACAGTTCTTAAAATACATATATTTATGATTCAAATCATCTTAAAATATATATTGATTTTCCTGCTCTGCTTGATATGACATAAAGAGCGTTATAAACTGACACCTTAATGATAGATTAGACTGAATATATATATATATATATATATATATATATATATATATATATATATATATATATATATATATATATATATATATATATGAAGATTCGGTCGACATAAGGATGTTTTGACTGTCAAAATTGTATGTAAGCATTATGGCGACGCATTATAAAGGCGACGAACATGTTTTCATGTGTTTATGTGTGTGTGTGTGTGTGTGTGTGTGTGTGTGTGTGTGTGTGTGTAAGGGGTGAGTGATGTTTTGGATATTTTATTTGTAAGATTTCATCTCTTTTTCTTACATTCTAAGCTAAGAGAAGGCGTGTGTGTGTTTGTGTTTGTGTGTGGTGTGTGTGTTTGTGTGTGTGTATGTGCGTGCGTATTTATTGCCCCTAAATCCATTTTGTCTCTATTAATCCAATATACCTAACAACCTACATAGAGTAGCGAGTATTGAGGTCAACTAGAACACTGTTACTAATTCTCTGCTCGACTAAGGTCAGCCACTTTTAACACTCTTGCTATTTATTCCCTAATGTACAGGACCTTGACGTCACCCATGTTCACTTCCTATACTCTCCCACCATATTAAATTTCCTTTGAAGCTAAATTCTTTTTCCACTGTTTTGAGGTTATAAAGTTGCAAAGCTGTTGCCATTTTCCATAGTGTCCATTACTCTGACGTCACCCATGTTCAATTCCCCTTGACCCTATATATTTTTTCCGCCATTTTCCTTACATAAACTAATTATGATCCTATTGTATCCCCCGTTACTACTTTTGCATTCGCTATTGTAGAAAAGCGAAATTAAACAACAATCGTCGATTATACTGAGTTTTGTTCCTTTGGTAATATTTTTTCTCTGAAGATCTACATCATTATATAAATAAAACGGTAAAAATGATTGTTTTCTTTTTGCTAATTCATCATCATTTCATTCAATGTTTCTAAGATTTCACCGAAAATGACGATGAAATCGATTTTATAAGCTTTTATATTCTCTCAAAGTTTTTACTTTCATATATCTATGAATATTCTTGATACATCGATGACCATCAGGTAGTTATTAATCTATGTAAACTACTCTATTTATTTAGGATTATTAATCAGTCAGATCTATAAATTACTGATAATAAACGATGATGACAATAATGACGTCATTATAAAACCTCTGTCTGTTTTTGAGTGTCTGAAAATAGTTTCTAACATTGACCATCTATCCTAACATATAGATGTATTTGATTACAATGTTGATGGAGGAAATGGTTAAGACTGGCAGAGTTGTATAACCTGTTTGACAAGATGTTGAATACAGCCCTTGAAGCAGCCTGCTTAGTTTGAGTCGACTTAACTAATTTTTTCATTGGAATAAATTATACAAAATTAAAAAGGAAACAAAAACAATAATAATAACAACAATAATAATAATAATAATAATAATAATAATAATAATAATAATAATAATAATAATAACAATGACACTACTACTACTACTACTACTACTACTACTACTACTACTAATAATAATAATAATAATAATAATAATAATAATAATAATAATAATAATAATAATAACAATGACACTACTACTACTACTACTACTACTACTACTACTAATAATAATAATAATAATAATAATAATAATAATAATAATAATAATAATAAGTTTATTCCGTTTAATTATTATGAAAAATTATATCGTCAAATTAAAAAATAGTTGTTTGAGATATAAATGAAAAACCAAATTCCTTTGAATTCCTTTCTGCATCTATGTGAATTAAGCTGTGAGCAGAAGTGAGCAGTAATGCTCCCTATTGCTAAGATTTTGAGCAGTAACAATCACTTGCAATTATTCACAAGCTTTAGGTACATAATATTTCGAAAACGTCCAACCATCCGAACGTGTTTAATATTCCCTCTCCGTCTTACGTCTCTTTGCTATTACAAAACTGCTGGCTTTAAATTCGCTGCTTTGTTGTTGCACAGGTTTTACATTTGATGCGCATCTTTGAGGGCAGCGTGGTCTTTGAACCATGCTCTGGAGGCATTCAGCGGGGTTAAGTATATAAAAATTGTTACATAATTTAACATTTATTTTACCAGACTTAGTATATGATTTCTTTTAGGAGCTGGATACATGACATAAGAACCTTGGGTCGCTGTTTTGAGAGGAGTGGTTTGGCTAGGATGGGAGAAGGGAGCAATGATTCTGAGTTGGAAGCACTAACAATGCAAGCCACTTTAAGAGTTAATAATAGTGGTCCGATTTGGTGCTAAAGGTCATTTAGCATTTAAATAATTGGAGTTAAGTACCTTATCAAGAGATACACTAGGGAACTTTACAACCTCTGGTCGATGGTAGGATAGAAAAAAACTAACCACTTGTTTTCATTACTGTAATTTTTTTAGCTGCTTCGAATAACAGTCATGTTTAAAAGTTTAGCTTTGACGATACGTCTTATCTCGTCCGGCATTTTGTTACTATTTATTACAGTAAATAGATAAATGTTTTCCTTTTGTATAAAGCCTGTCAAATATTTGGTCTGATATAGATCGTGAATGTAGAGTGCTAGCTACAGCAAGAGCCAGCACAGCAAGATTTGAAAAATCCTAGAACAAAGTCTTTTGCAGATGAACCAGGTACATTACCAGAAGATATGCAAATTTATAAAGTCATACAATCCAGGTGCAATGTGAAATATCGGTACAATATGAAATATCACCTATAGTTTGTATATTACAGGTATTGCTGTAAAAATCTTATTAACAACAAATACTTCCACTGACCGATACGGAGTAAAACCTTTCTCAAACGTTTTTCTTACCATAGATGCCCTGACTCGATCACCTACTTTAAATTTATTTCTGCGATACAAAGTTTCGTTTGCGAATTTGGATTTTTAATAGTTTTGTTTGGCGAGATTTTAAGCGTTTTATGTTAAGCACTATTGTACTCTATTATCATCTATGGCAGATCATCAACCGATCTGTTAGTTTTTTTTTGCTGTTAATTGCTTGTTGATCTTCTCTTTGATAGTATGGGCCTTCACTCCGTCTTAACAATAATATTTCTTAGCACACTTGTTATTATATACAGTTTTATCAACGATAGGAACGCTAAAAGCGTATTTACTAAAAATGTCAATGATGTTTAACAATTATCGTTTGTTTTCGTTGTTTGTCGCTATCAGTATCTGTCTTAACAATAATATTTCTTAGCACACTTGTTATTATATACAGTTTTATCAACGATAGGAACGCTAAAAGCGTATTTACTAAAAATGTCAATGATGTTTAACAATTATCGTTTGTTTTCGTTGTTTGTCGCTATCAGTATCTGACATATCAGCAAGATATATAGCCCAGACATCATCGACTGCGTTTAAGAAGACCTTCTTCGAAGAAGATTTATTTTAAGTTTTGTGTAGTTAAGCAGAAAGCTGCTCCGACGCTTGCACACCAATGGGCATCATTTGTTGTGATTGCACACCAATACCAAATTTACATTGTGCTCCAACGATACATTTTACAAGTCTGAGGGCAAATCTCGCATATTATTCGGTTTATTCTCCCGTAACTTGTCAAGCATAACCTTATCACAACCTGGCTTGTCATCGCCGTGATCACGGCAAGAGATAACATGTTTCATTGCAATTGCGTCGACACCATTGTAAGGTTCTTGCCCTGGTAACAGACTGTCGTAGCCATGAAGTTGCTGATCAAGTGGATTAATATGCACGATATATTTATG
This sequence comes from Potamilus streckersoni, assembly GCA_016746295.1. Taxonomy (NCBI): domain Eukaryota; kingdom Metazoa; phylum Mollusca; class Bivalvia; order Unionida; family Unionidae; genus Potamilus; species Potamilus streckersoni. Next base: position 854,447 of record JAEAOA010002295.1, read on the forward strand.
TATGATTTCATATAAAATTAATACCGTGAAGCTATCAAAGCTCTACGATCATTGAAAACGCTAGGAAAAGGATAAAATTGCAAAATAAATTTTAAAATATTTCCCCTGGAGTGCTATGCAATCTACGCTTGCGTCGTGGATGCTTGCATCCCAGATAATTGCTTAATGAACAACGCAGTAATAACCACATATTGGAGTTTCTGCACGCTGAAGTTGGTTAGAGTTATAGTTTAGTTTTTAAATATTGTTTTCTGAGAGAAAACATACTGTTTGATAACATCACTCGGAGGAAGACCAAACGAAAGAAAGTAGTTGTTGCTGTAAAGCAACATCCAGTTAATTCATCTTTAGAAAATACTCCATCAAATCCATTTACATGCCTACGTTTATCACCAATTTCAAAGTTCCATGTAGTGTTAGTATTGGCCCTCGACTGCTTGCAGTCTGACTTTGAGAAGTCGGTCGACGTCATCAAATTGTACTGCTCATCATACCTCGTATAGCATCAGTTGTTATGTAACTGTTAGATGTTACAAGCACATAAGTATAATGTAGAGCAGCTACTGGAGCAGCTCCTAACGTCCATTTTACTTCGATGTCAAGCGGTTGATCCAATAGCTCGTTTGGAATGTTTTGATATGTCAAAATAAAATATCTGATAAAGAGTTCGAAACTCTTCGAGTGAAATTTGAGATCCGGTATCAGCGACTCCACACTGTTGCATTGCCTCCATCAAATACATTTACTATCGAGATATGTTTATATTAACGTCACGAAAACTTTGTTATAATTCCTTCAAAAGCTATATATTGTACTAAGCGGAAGCATCATTGTAACCTGATCTGATGCATCTGTAAGCGTTCATCGTATAACATATGTTTCATTGCAAGAAATAGCCCGAAACATGATAATGATAGTATCTTTAGCTGATAGTTCAGTTCCAATCGCATTACACCGAGTTATCAAAGCATTTCGCACATTTGCTTCTGTATTATCATCTGCTGGAGCTGTTCCGTATTGGAGATGAGTCAGAGCCAAATAATTATTATTATGCGTACGTGTAGCTCCGTCATCAGCGCGAGCAGCTGCTAAATTTACTACTGCTCTATCCAATTCATCTACTGCAGCTGTACCTACTCCAGTATGTTTAAACCATAGCATATTCCTTGCAACAGATTTCCAGTAATCATCGCTGAAACACACCACACTGAGAATAGTTATAGGTTACTGCATTTGTATGGAAAAATATGAACGAGTTTTTTGGATAGCTATACTGCACGACCTTGGGAGTGCAGTATAGCCATCCGAAAAATCGAGTTCATATTTTCCCATTCAAATGCAGTAACCTTTTTATTATATGCTCATTTTTGTTTCATTACCAAAGACTTAATAATAAAATTCACAACAAAATATATTTAATAATAAAATTTATTATTTTATTATTCAAATAAATAAGTTGACAATCGTAAATTCTCCTTCAATACGCAATAATAGTATTTATACGCATATAGCTCCGCCCATCGACCTTTTGACTTCATAGCGTTCCACGCGCTCGCTCATTTAAAAAAGAAATCCCATTTTGGTCTATCTTAAATTGAAATTTAAAGTCATATTATGAATGACTGCGCCACTGAACAAAGTTCCCAGCTGGTCAGGAATTGAGAGATTTTGTTTCTCTGTCAATACAGCCAAATTCTGATTATCTCCGTCTGTGTGTTTTCCGCACGATGTACGTGTGACTTTAGGGACTGGCGATGACGACAATCTGCATAACTGTTTCTGTTCTGCCATGGATTGTCTGGAATGGTAAACTGGAAAAATATGAAAGTTTTTAAACATAAATTTTAAGAAGATGCTTGTTTCAATATTGTTTATTTTTTGTGAACAACAGATTCATTTGTTGCGGAGTTCCGTACAGTCTACTATGGAATGTGATTTCGATTTCAACAATGTAGTCTGGATTCTATAGGCTTATATATTATAGTACACAGATGTGTAACAGTATTTGGAAATACGTAATTCTTATTAGCAGAAAGAGTTCACAAAGTACAAAGTACATTTTGAGGAGATTAAAGAGGCAAAAAGGCAAGTAGATTTATTCTCATTACTATTACCAGTTATATATGACATATTTTTGTGCCCAGTCACTTGCATTATCTTTGTTGGAGGGACCCCAGCTTTTGACAGGTTTGTCACAGTAGTCTTCCTTACAGAATGATTGGTAATTCTCTCCTGGATTTGTGCCCTTTCGGCTGCTCGTTTCATCAGAGTTCCAAGCTGATTAACCCCCACTGATCTCGGATAATACCTGCAATTTTTAACATTTGCATCGCGAATATGTTATATTTAATTCAATAATCCAATGCACCTGACATAAAAACCAGTTTTCTTATATTTGGCAATGTTGATTAATGTATTTCATTGTGAAAACGGTTTGGTATGTGCAGATTATACAATTCATTACATATTTTCCCCATATTTTTTGTTTTATGTTATGTAATTTTATTTTCATTCATTCTTTGCATTGTCTAAAAAAATTGTTACTCCTTTTTTATTTGTTTATTTTTCATACAGCCATCGCTGAACATTTCTGATATCACGTTCAGTCGCCAGCTTCGTTGAAAATTTCTTCTGTGAATCTATGAATTCATCCACATTCTCAACTTTGGCATCTCTATTTTCAAATGGATCAAACAGTTGGTTTATTTTATCCACCGACAAACATAATAAACTAAAGTACTGGCGTCTGCGTCCATTGTTTGTTTACTATAGAAAGTAGTTCTTCATTCACGTGCATCAGTCACGTGGGAGTGCAATATGAAGGTGTTCAATATCGCCGGATATTGAACGATTCTGACAATGTAAAGTTAACGGAGAAAAAAGATGAGCATATAATAATACTTGCTATTGATAAGCACATAGAAATATCTTCTATTGCTTGATTTGACCACTGATATTGTGCGTTTATAAACAAACTCGAGCAGTTGTTATTAAGTGTTCTCTGCAGATCGGCTTCAATATCTCCACTTACAGCCATTCTTTCACTTCCTCATCCTTCAAGTACAGCCTTATTAGGCAACAGAAACACTTCGTCGTATCGTGTATTAAATGTTCTGATTAGTCTTGTTAAGCTCATTTGAGTTCCCGTCGAGATATTTGATGTACTCAAAACTCTATTGCTGAGTCATCTAAAGTTATTTCCTCTGCGAGGTCAAGATAAGTTTTCATCGATATTTTTTACTGCATTTGTTAGACAACATCACTTAAACGCCGCAACATCACATTTTCGTCTAGCTTGTGTTATTTATTTCATGCTGTTGTTAACGTCAGTGATGTTTCTGATGTTGGTGCTATTTAAAAAATAACCTGTTTTATATCTGTTGCAGTTGGAGCGCCTTGAATTTTATCAGCGATCTTTTGTCCGACATATGTTCCTGCCATAGATGCGGATCCTGTTGCAAAACGTTTCGATGCGTCTAACGCGACTCAAGAATTTTTTATAAAATATTTCAGATATATTTTCAACTTATTTGAGATGTTTCCGAAGAAATGACCTAAGATTTTTCTATGATAAATCTTTCCTTGATTCATTTTGGTATACAAAGTGTGTGATAAAATCGACAGTGATCAGTTAAACCGCGGTCAGTTAACATTGGTCAGCTAGCTGACCGATCGCAAATGTAGACAGTAAGTTACAATTTTAATGTTCAGATCTAGAAGTCTCCCGTTGTGACAGATGATATCTGATTTTCATCGCTGATCTGATAGTATATTTTTTGTCTTGGATTGACTTGCTTTAAAGAACCTGATTTAGTGAACTGTCCTTAGCTATCTCGTACTGTGCAAGATCCTGTTGCAGTAAAGCAGTTTATCAGAACAATATTCATATATGTGATATTGACAGCTGACTCACCTTCATAAGATGCTGATGCAATTGTTGCAAATCCATATTGCAGTTTTTTTAATCCTATTAATGATCGGATAGTGTTTTGTTTACTAAAATCGATGAACAAATTGTGTATTAATATTATTCTTGCTCGTATTTATCTGATAAAATATCGCTGATGCCAGCAGTTATAAGATATTTTATATTTTTGTTTAGATCTGAAACGTTGTAGGCGTTTTGCTTTACCTTACCATAATTCCATATGAAAACAACACAGGTTATTACGCCGAATGTAAAATCGTGATTGATGTTGGTTTTAATATTAGCTATGGAGTACCAAGCAATAGCTGATACTAATCATATTTCGTATCATCAGTGCCAAGTTTGTCACGGATTTTGTATAAATACCTCTATTTATTAAAAACATGTAATCTGGTTTCGTTTTCGTGTATAACTATACCCGAAGGCGATATTTGTATTTTGTAAAATATTCCGAAATAGTGGGTTAGGTTCATCTCTGCCGCACGTCGGTCTAGTCAACACCGGTGCTTCTCGTGTGTTCGTCCCATGAGCAAACTATTAAACGGTATGGAAATCGTCGATAGTTTTGTAAATATCTTTGTTTATACATATACCTTGGATGAATATGTCAGAGTATTGAGGGATTTGTTTGATAAATTTCATACTGCTAATCCTACAGCTAGGCCCACTAAGTGTAGTATAGGATATTTCAACCTAGAATGTTTGGCACATCTTGTAAGTGGACTAGGCCAGTTGAAACCTCACCCAGACAAAGTAGGAGCAGTCAAAGATGTGTTTAGAACAGAGCCAAGAAACAAGGTTTGATTAAATTTTACAGGAAATTGTTTCGCAACTTTGCGGCTATTGCCAGCCCATTAACTGACTTGACTAGGAAAGGGCATCCACATAAAGTTCCCTGGGGTGTGTACCAGGACAAAGCATTCCATTACTTTAAAACAGAAACTGATAAGTGCCCCAGTCTTACCAGTCTTACAGTTTGGGGCTGAAGACTGATGCTACAGGAGTAAGAGGGGAGGAAATTGCCCATTGCTTATGCAAGTAAAAAATTACTCTCCAGGAAAACCCGATTTTTATCTAGCACGGTAACATCGTCTGTATATAAATGCCTCACCGTAAAGTGATATCTTCACATCACAAAACATCTTGTCGGTAAGCAATATACTTAGGGACTTGCACATCTTCAGCTCTAGAGGTATGTAATTTATTAATGTCTACGTATATTATTTATTTTGTATATTGTAAGCTACAGCTCTTGTACCACCACGTTAATTTTTGTGTTTTCAATGTAGCTTTGGCTTGCGTACTATAACGAAAATATTATATATTCTTGTTTGTAACTTAGCAAGACATTTACATTAACAATATAAAATTGCATTTTATTAAGAAAAATTTAGTACCAAATGAATCTAATTGGACACATGTTCACTTCCGAACCTGTTTATTGTTTTATAATATTGTATCGATAATGTAATTTGTAATTTGTATAGCCTATCGTTTTTTAGGTCCTTAGATTTTATCATATATGCCGTGTCATGAGTAGTTCATAGTGTTAGATGTATTTTCAGCTGATCAGAGTAATCCATGGTGATCGTGGTCGACTTGGTACCAGCTAAAGAACTATCCATAGAAGTTAACCATAGTAGCCGTAGAGCTGAGTGAACAGTGTTGCTGGTCGAGTAGCAGGTGGTCGGGCGTTGCGGACCGAATTGGTGGGCGCTGATTGCTTGACTGACCAAGGAATTAAAAGGAGGTCGGTGACTACCTATACTAATATTTGCTTGATTGACCAGTGTGACTAGAAGCCAAGAGTCATATGGACGGGAGTGTTTTGTAATAATCCATGCATGTAATCTTTTAGCCGTGGGCTAATTTGGGGTTTTGATATACCCATTGTTTTGAAAGTGTAAAAACATTTTTATATTATATTTTTCCAATCAATTCATCATTTTACTATTTGAGTAAACAATATCTAATTTTTCGCTAGATGAGTGAATACATCATTTATGCTATTGAGTAAAAAAACATTATTTTCATCGTGTGAAATTACTGCGAATTGTTCACCTTTGTCCTTTTACTGTGTATGGTCATTTATTTGTATTTATATTTGTTGCATTTTTAGGTTCATGCGAATTATGGTAATGTGTCCAATATTTGGATCTTATACACGCACGTATTAATAAATATTCTTTCTCATTCAAGTCATATATTAATTAACATGCATTTGTATCATCATCAAAAGTGTTCTGCTGCAAATCCGAAATCCCAAGTCAGTTATCTTGTTACAAAGGTCAATAACAGGATTGTATAACACAAATGTTTGCGCTGTTTGACGTTGTTTGAGACGAGTTGAACAACAGTGCCATCGACTACACTTTTATTATAATTCGCTGATGAAACTATGAACCAGGCAGCGTTTTGCGTAAACGGATTAAGTCGCTGTGTAGCGTATAAGACTAGTCTGTTTTGATAGATCCGTTCGATCGCAGATGGTCAAGTATTTCAACTATTTCATTATCGATTTCTGTGCTACGTTTCCGCTTTCTTTTGATAAGATCAGCAGCATTAGTCGATATCAACGATATCAGATTGAGAGATAAAAACTCTTGATGCCAAAACTATTTTGATTTTTAATTTGTTTAATTGATATTGTTTTAGCATTAAAATAAACTCTTCTAAGAATATTATCAGTCTTATCCAGGATGGTTTCTTTTCTTCTCTTTCAAAACGATATTTTTAGTTTCAGATAACACACCATAAGATTCGTGTTCAAGCGGTCTTCCAAGTCCATTTTGTTTGTACATTTTATGGTTTTTAAGATTAAATATCATAAAAAGGCATTCCTGTACGTGATCAATAGATCATTGTTATTCATACAGTTATTCTCATCCTCACTAAATTTAACAAGTTTGTTTTCATCAACAATAAGTTTATCATACGTTTCCATCTTATTAATATCAACTTCAGGTATTAACTTTACATCCTAATATTTTTCGCTCCATTTTCTCGATTTCGATATATCTTTTTTATTTCATTATTACTCAAAAAGCCTGTGTAATCTTGGCGAGAAATTGGTCTTATCATCTCATCATTATGTTTCTCATTTGCTTGGCTCGTATTACAAATTTATCAGATCCTTAGTGAGCAATTCCTGACACTCGTTCAAAAGGTTTTTTTCAAGATCATCCTGTTTCATCCTGATAATTTCAGCTTTTTTGAACCAGCATCAGATAATAATTGTTGTTGTTCTTTTATATCTTCAAGTTGAAAGTTAATTATTGCAATAAAGTCGTCAGGAACTTTCTCTTGTGTTTCCTTAATAAGACCGAGTAATCCTTTTTTCTTTATCCCCGCTTCCACTGGCAATATTTTGTCAATACCAGGTTGTTTGCGCAAGCGCAGACTCGATCATTGGTTTAAAAAGTCTTCCGGATTCCTCTTCAGCTTGCTACTGTTCAATACATGCTTTCAGAAACATTTTTTCCTAAACGCAGATCTTGCTGCCACGTATTTTTCAGCATATAATTCATATCTTGTCCGTTGTTGCTATAGTTCATATTAATTTGTTTAGTTATCCAAACAATCAAAACACTATCGATGTTACAACATAACATATGAATGAGATCTTGAACAAGTTTGTTAAACAGGAGAAAACAATTGGATTCCTTTAGATACAAGCGTCGGAATAGTTTTATGATAAAGATCAATAAATTTATCATTAGAAACCTTAGAGCATTGTTTTCGTGCTGTATTTTGCACATCGATGTGATCTATTCCGGTAAGTAGCATAAAAGAGCTTGAATTGATTCTGATAAAACGATCGACTTTATATAAACAACGGGCAAGTTAAATGGCATTACATTTTCTGTTTCTCAACAGAGAAAAGTGAGATTTTATTTTATCCATCTGTGTTACTCAACGTGATGTCATAAAATATAATAATTTTATGCTCATCTGAGTTGAGTTCTGCGACAGGGACAAGATCTTCAGGTTATTTTATAACCAATATATCTTCGCCAGCACCAAGTCCATTTTTATTGTCTCGTTGTACTCATTCAACAAATCATACTTGTCTTGCTGGGTTTGATAATGGAGACATAAACTCAATCGTAGTTAAAAATTTCATTTAACAATAAGTTCGTTAACATGTTTGTTTTACCATTCCAGTTCGACCAACTATCAAGTAATAACAGTCTGGTAGTTGTGTCTGTTTTTTTTATTACTCGCTCGGTGTCAAAGTTGATGATGCTAATCTTATATATAGAGCATGCACAAAATGTTATCAGATAATAAAAAACACAAACTACTTCTCATAATTTAGAATGTTCATAAGTAGTTCGTCTGCTGAAACAGCTGCAACTACGACAAACGTAAATCTAACAAACTATCTCAAGCGATCTTGTGATAAGTCTCTAGTAATCTCATCATTATAGCACAACGAGTATCAGATGTTGAAATAACACTCCCTCCTCTCAACATAAATAACACACAAGCTGTAAGTTATACTTCGCTAAGCGAAGTTTAACGATTGCAACTTGTAGTTGAGTAGTGGAATGATGACAAGTAACTTTAACATGTCAGATATGCGGATAATAAGCTTAGAAACATTCTGTCCGCTAAAAACATCCAGCGCTGACAATACACATCCTGTTAGTTACAATACACTAACAAATCTAGACAGCAATAAGTTCTCGTTGACTGGTGCCACGATTACAGGTAATATTAACATGTCAGGAAACAAAATACTAAACTTACAATATATCCACTTGCTAGCACTGAAAATACTCAGGCTGTAAGTTACAATCGGCTAATCACAACTGTATCTGATAAACTTCCACTTGCCTGGGGAATAATGATATAAATATGACAGGTAAGTGAATAATAAACCTAGAAACATTGTATCCACCAGCTAATCAAAGTTTAGTTAGGAGGTAAGTATAAATCAGCTCAACACATTAGCAAATGCAAAAATAATTAAAACCGGAGATACAGTACATGGTACAATCAAATTTACTAACGGTGGTAAAAAGGCAAGACGTCCAGTAAATTAGCTTATACCCTGCTGTCCAAGAATTGTTGGGTAGCAAATGTAAAATTTGTCAAACAAAACTTCATACTAAAATTAGGTGATACTATTACTGGTAATCTCGACATGGGCAACAACAAAATAATATTAACTGCGTTTCCATGAACATCAAATTTAACAATCAATAATTACACTGACGATATGATTACCGGTTACACTGAGCTACGATTAGTAAAATCCGAAAATACAATGACTGGCACTTTAAATATGGACTCGAACAAGATAAATTCAATGTATGTACCTCTAGCTGTATCTGATCTAATAAATAAGTCATATGTTGACGCGTCTTGTATAACCTCAGATAAAAGCGATATTTAAACATTAAATCCAAATACAGATGCGCTTTACGTTAAGAGAACAGGTGGAACAAACACAGTAGCTATTGGCATGGTAGCGAGCAAACTAAAAACAGCATAAGTTACATTTACCGCATCTGATCTTACCAATAAACAATATGTTGATAGTATTGTAGGTGTTGTAGCAAAACATGAACTCCTAGTAATGTTGGTTATGTTCCACATCTTATCGATGCGCTCGATAATCTCAGAGGTTTGGTTAAAATTATGTTAGCACAATATCCTGGAAATAATCTAAATTATGCTTTTTCGTTTAACAGTGATATATCTGGAGAAACATAGTGGATAACTAACAGAGAAACAATTAACTTTTAGATAAAAAGTGATGTTCTGCAGCTGTTGCAGTATGGAAATTTAATTTACGAGGTCGACTAAACGCTGGAGTCAGTCGCATTTATAACTGGATATTTGAGGTATCTAACAATAATATAACATAGACAACGTTGTATAGCACGACAAGTGCTTATATAACGAGTCAGCAATTCACCATTAATACTGTTAAGAAGTGTCTGTATTTCAGAATCTGTTATCAACTCAAAATGTCATTATCCGGGACTTACAATGTTTCAGTTTTACGTGTTTGATGATTTAATGTGATTGTAATCTATAATGTCTATTGATCCTCCATCAGTCAGAGTCGCAAAAGAGTTTCAGAACTTGATATTTGATGACAAAATTAAAATAGCGACAGCCGATATTAATCACCTAGACCCAGAAATTGCTAACGAAGCTTGTGTATACAACTGCCAGAATGAAAAGTTTAACGCTCATTCCAATTGATTTAACTGAAAATGAAGATAATTTTGTCAGAGTTGCCGGAATGAAAGGTCATCAACTAGAAGATAATTATCAAAGACTTTGATATTATCATCAAGTATTGTCCCCCAAGCGACTGTGAGGAACAACATTTAAAAATTAAATCGTTGCAGTCGAAGACATTGTTCGAGCTTGATAAAGAAAATCTTTAAATGTTCGACAGATCTGATCTTGTAAAAACAAAACCGCACCAATTTCTTTTATGTTACGTATCGGCTCGTTCAAAATAACATGAAAGAGTGAAGGGGGAACTAATTTGATATTTCCTAAAATGTTAAACTTCGAATTTGCGTGAGACGTGGAAGCATGCCTGTCACTTGCCAGGTCCAATTCTTTCATTTTAATTCGATATTCTTTTTCATCCCTTTCTTTTTACATATGTCTATCTCTCTCCCTTTCTTTTAATTTCATTTGTTTCTTTTATTATTCTAATTGATTATCTTTTTCACTTTCTTCAATTTGTATTTGTCTTTCTTTTTCCCTTTCTTCATTTTGTCTTTGCTTTTTCCTTTCTTCTATTTGTCTTTCTTTCTCCTTTTCTTCAAATTCTAATATCATTTGTTTTAAAGTTCAAGTTCTTTTTTGCAATTGTATTTGTCTTTTTTTTCTTCTTTTTCTAATTGCACTCTCTGAAACTCAAAGTTATATTTAAACTTTAGTTCTGCCATTTTAACGTTAGCATCGGTTAAAGTTTTACTGACAGAAGACAAAACACTTTTGTCAAAGACATTCTTTTCTAACAAATGTTGATCTATAATTTTCTTGATTTTTTTGTTTACTTACAGAAGTTTTGCTCCGGATAGTTCATACTTTCTGGCAAGTTCAAGCAATTCATCCTTCCCAAAACTCTCCAACGGTTCATTGGTTGGAGTAGAAAGAAAACTCTCCACTCTTGACATTTTTAAGAAGAAAGCCTGTTGTTTCCACTAAAATTTCAAATGCAATGAACTAGGTGAATTTAAATTTTAATTTTAGTAAATTTCAAATATTCCAATGGACGAGCGACCCAATTTCTTTTTTTATAACTTATGAACTTTTGTCGATAAATCTCAGGGACTAACTCGTAACCTTTCAAGATGCATTCCTTAACCAAATCGTAATCAAAACTTTGTTGTACTGATAGAGATATATAGATATTTCTGGCCTTGCCATAAAGTACACTCTGCAATAATTGAGTCCAATACTCTCTTGGCCATTTTGAATTCTTAGCTACTTTTTCAAACAAAATATATTTGTCTACTTCCTTTTCACAGTGTAAAGAAGCCAGAACAAGATCGATTAAATAAAATTACTTATGAGATTGACAAACTATTTAAAACAAAGAAAAATAAGTTTTTTGAAAAATCGAAAACTCAGACACATTTGCGAAACGAAAAATATTTCGTGTAGTCGGTATAAATAAAAATGTTATTTGAGGTGGCAGATGATCGTGTTGATGCTAACTATTTAGCATCACCACATCTAAAATTGTTGGATTTTATGACTAATGAGAAAGATAAATTATATCATATTCATCAGAGAAACACCGCATTAGTCGCAATATTAGATACTGTCTTGAATTGAGTCTTACAGTGATGTTGATTGAGATCTATTTTATCAGACCTTTGGTGAAGTAACCAGTGTCAAGTATTACACTGATGATGTAATTTATAATTTAATTGATTGTGATGTGTCTAATTTTGAAAACTCTTAGAAGCATTGGTTACGGAATTGTATCAAAGTCAACTTAATTAAAGTAGAAAGGGCTAGAGATAGTTATATGATCATTTTCATTTCATCTCTGAACGTCAAAAGGGAATTCGTTCCAATTGACGAAACTTGACCGAGTCATATGCTATGGTAGAAGAGAATGACATAAAACCCTTCCTCAAAATCAACCGGTTAAAGGGGGAAGCTTGCCATAAGTGATTGTTCAAAGGAAGGTTAATTACGGCATGATTAGTTGTTTAGTTGTCTTGTCAGTCCAAAAATTCTATGGGACAGATTTAGGAAACAGTCTATTCCGATTGGTAATATGTATTTATGGGCGTAACACTGTAAGAAATTAAAGGTTTTACTTTAGAAAAATTCTTCAGTCTTCAATCTTTCGCCAGGAAAGTTAGGTGGACTCCGAATTCGTAGCAAGTACGTTTTCGTTATTGAGTAAGGGGCCGGATAGTTGTCTCAGTTAGGAGACGAGCTATACGTAAGGTGCGTCGGCGACGTATAAAGAAACAGAAAATGGAAAACAGCTTTCCTGAACTCTCTTGAGAAATACCTGAACCAATCACAGGACCAGAGCAAATTCTGAAACGAAAAAAAGGTTCAGAGACTTTTGTTAAATCAGAGTTCGACTGACAAGAGTCCAAGACCAGACAACTAGACAAAGATCGGCAGAGCAGGGACGAACGTAAGTCTCGAAGTCTGCATGAAATAGGTGATGAAGTCTCTCATCCTTGCACTCAAAGGTCACATCTCTTAGGCAATGATGGTATAATTTTAACGCTGACAGTAATCGTATCAGTAAAAGAAATTTGTATTGTTTTTTTATTTTGAGTACATGTTAGTACATTTTTTTCCTTCTGTTGTAACCAAGTAATTAATTTCTCTTCATTTTAAATTCTGTTGTTCAACTGATTAAATGTTATATTTATTCATTGAAATGGGGCTCGTTGTGTTTATTTCTTCAATATACTTGCTCAGAGATCTGCATTCTTCTTTCTATCTATCCATACTGGGTAAATTACACCACGGGAGATCATTTCCTAGCAGTGAACCGCAGTGAAAGAGGTTGGTGTGTTTTGAACGCCGCCAATTTATCACACTGATATCACCACTGGTATGCGTGAATAGCTGCATAAAAACCTAGAAAAAGCGGTTAAAAAGTTGCTGAATGGACCAAAATACAAAGTATTAAAGAACTGATTGTCGGAATTCTACACCGAACAGTCAATGACAGATATAAAAATGGATGTTGAATGTGACGTTGCCTTTATTAGTTTTACGACAGTTTATGCAATCCTTAATTAAAATATCAAACTGAAACATTTTAGCTTGAGATATTTAAACACTGTACTTTATTATATCTATGAAACAGAAAATATTTTTCGTGAGAGTCAATTATTTTTTATTATCATTAAAAGTATTTAATTCTACCATCGGGGGTTTTAAAGAAGTTTTCTCAGATCTAAGGTATAATGATGTGACATCTTAAGTTTTTGACAAGAATAACAATTTTCTTAATGACCCAGTATGTAACAAATTTAATCTTTATGGACGGAAAATCATCTCGAAATACGTGTGCAATAGTATAATTGTCTGACTAAAAGTTGCTGAAGTTGTTTGATAATGAAGAAAGAGGTGATAGATTTCAACCACATATCATCTAGTCTCCCAGACAACAACAGTTGAGCTTATCAAATAGTATTTGCACTACCATTATAAACTTTATTGTGTCATACGTGTCAAAACATATTACAGCAAAATAATATGAATTCTATATTATACTATTATGTTAACAACATCATAAATAACATCAGTAGGAGGGACTGCAAATCCATTGTCGTTGATAGCATCCGGAGCAGGTATTGTATTATCAGTAAAAAAAGAAAAAGATCGAGCCCACGTATGATAAGAAAAAATATATCATGTAAAATAGCAGTAGCAACTAATAATGAAATATTAAGTCAGCTACGAGGTTATCTCAGAGGTAAAATATTCATCATGTTAGATCTAAAACAATAACTGCGAGTCAAAGATGATTTGCTAGTTGATACCTAACAAAGCTATAAAATATGCAAAATCGTAATTAGTAAATTGTATGTGTGTCAAAAATAGGAATGATAATATTTTGTGTTAAATATGAAATATGGAAGATATTACAGTAAAGAATACTACGTTAAAGATGAAAATATCTCTTTTCGAAGGCAATCATACGACAATTATGCTTGGCAATTAAAAGTATTATACATTTCTTAAAATTCAAAACATTTTGAAAAACTTACCTTGATTACAGACTCACTTTCGAATGTAGCAGATAATCTCTATGAATCGATACAGCAAAATAAAATATACAAAAATCAAAATCGATGATGAGTTTAAAATATTTTATGTCGATAAAGCGATAGATTCACATGAAAATTTTATTAAGATTCTTGAACCCGGTTCTCTCATCAATATTAATTTATATTTATTTTGTCATGACGATGAGATTTACATAATAGCAAAAGCTGAGACGCTGAAAATATCTAGAAAAATCGCAAGCATTCTAATGTAGAACTCGCAGTAGTTTTATGTAAGGGATTGTTTCTCGCTCAAACTATTTTGTGCGATGACAAATTATATTTTAGATGGTGGTCTCGGGTTGGTAATCGATGATGAAATTGATTTTGTTGCCTCAACAAAGTCATTTAAAATATGTTTTGCTAAATATGGCGGTCTATGGTAAGATAGTGTTCGTCCCAACACAAAATAGGGGTTCGACTCCCATTATAAAAGACTACTAACCATGCGATAGAGTCTGAAATACAAGTGGGTATTATTAATCACACATTCAAACGAAAATGAAGATTGACATCAGTTAGGCCTGACACATGCAAGTTAAGACCAGACAATTGCTATGTAAATCCCATTAGGATCCGACACTTGCTATGCAAGGCCAGCTAGGACCCGACACTTGCAATGTAGCGTCAGTAAGGACCCAACGCTGTTATGTAACGTCAGTTGAGATCTGACACTTGCTATGCAAACGTTCTCTAAAATTCGTAGGACTCTTCTAATTACTTCTCAACAAAACTCAGAGATTTTAGAAACACTTCCATGTTTAAAATTTAAATTAAAAAAATAACAACAACTGCAATGAAAGAAAATATTTATATGGAAATAAAAAATAAGAAAAAAATGTGAAACTTTGATTGTAACATATGATGTTGACTTATTGTATTCAATATTTGTATTGATATTAATTATCTTCGTACATGCCTGAAATGAACGAGTTTCACTTTATATACATACTTTCATTTTTTCTTGGACGAAATTAAGGAGCAGAACCAATTTAACTTAATAAGAATAAAGATCACCGAATTTCTAAAACACTATCACTAAAATAGGGTTTGCCTGAAAATAGTATAACAAAATTCTATATATATATTTTTCAATATAGAATTCGCTGTATGAAGGTTGTCCATTCATTATCTATGTAGGAATTTAATTATTATTATTATTATTATTATTATTATTATTATTATTATTATTATTATTATTATTATTATTATTATTATTATTATTATTATTATTATTATTATTTAAAAGTGTCTACTTATGCAAAAATCGGAATACTAATAAAGATATCGTGCTCTCACTATGCTTCCTTAATGTAGACATTATAAGTCATTTATTATGAACCACGTTGAAGTGAGATTGAAATTATTTTGGATGTCATCCTTTCATACCTATCTAAATATAGAATTCGTCATGATTTACAAATGACCATATATAATTTAACAAAAATATTGTCAGCATGTACATGTAAGTAGTATTTAAGTGTCTCCACTTTTAAGAATATTTGTTGCATTGCAAATCATTGCACATAAAGCAAAAATTCCACGTAAACAGACAATACACTGAAATGCTTATAATGCTGAGTATAACATTATGACAGACAAATTACTAACTTACGTGCAGATTAAACACCTGTATCTAACTGAATAATATCATAAGGCAGATCAGTTCTATTTCTTGAAAGTTCATCATATCCACTCACTTCAGCCACCGCATCGTATATATTTGTAAGTTGTGCCTCGACACTCTCAATTACACTGCTCACAGATGTAGCTGGCTCAAGAGGACACTCTTGAATTTCACTTTCAGTTTGTCCAGTTGCAGAAATAGGCTGCTCATTGACATTGGAACCGTCACTTGAATGAAACCGTCGCCATTTTCTGTAAATTACATTAATTATTTGTAGAAATTGTAAATTAAAATTTTAATCTTTTTATGACACTCATTGCATGAAATATCATTCTCATGTTATTGCTATCTCTATGAAAAGTGATGTGATGTAATCGCTACGATGTCTGCAATGTGGCAGTTTATAGCGATGTCCAGCACTGGGGCATTATGCCGCAGACACGTAGCATGATGTCCCACCCAGTCACATTATCCTGACACCAGGTCGACCAGTCCTAACACTAACCTTTTAATGCTGAGCAGCAAGCGAGGCAGGCGTTAGTAGCATTTTTTGTCTTTGGTATGATTTACCCAGGATAGAAACCACGATCTCCGGCACCAGAGCTTTAGGAGAAAGTATAGAAATAAATATAACATGTTACATATTGGCTCTGGAGAGTAATACCATTTTATATACATTTTATTTAAGGCATTCATTTTCCAATGCTAAATCTATAATAATATATATTGAGAAACCCCATGCATGAACTCACAAGGTCAACATGAGTGTTATGTCGCGATTATGATGTACTGATAAAGATCATAAGTTAGAATATTTAGACACCGATCTAAGAATAAAAAATATATCATATATACTAGCTGGGATTATAAAACTCTGTAAATCAAACATTTTATTCAGCTTAGTAAGGTGACATCGAAGTTTTCAAAAATGCAAAACTGCATGGGTAGAAAGGAAGAAGTTCATTTGTCTCTATCTGGTGTGGGTGATAATTTTCTTTGACTTCATGATATAATGAATATATCACCTTTTGAGGCTTAAACTGGCTTGATTTTTATATGACGTACACTTTCCTTCTCTCTCTCTCTCTCTCTCTCTCTCTCTCTCTCTCTCTCTCTCTCTCTCTCTCTCTCTCTCTCACACACACACACACACACATACATACATACATACATACATATATTTAAGTTTATTATTGTTTGTTGCTTACCATTTGAAGCCGGCCGTTAATTACAAGAACACTGAAAACATTTCTTCAACATTAAAAACATTTTTAAAACGATTACTCACGTTTGTATGATCATTATTACCACTAGGAAAAGTACTATAACAAGAGCAGCCCCTTCGCAAGCAGCAATAATCTGAAAGAAGCGTAAATGTACCATTGTGAAATAATTAGCGGCAATAAGTATGGCAAGATATTAATGAAAAAGAATGTAAATTTTACTGGTGTATCTTCTAAAATTAAACTTTATCTAGTCTATGACAATCCCATTAAAGTATAAATTGACCTATTGAAAAATCGAATAAAATCTCTCAGGTCCTCATATTGTTTTCTTTCTATATTTCAGTCACAATCAATTACTACAATAGCTAAAAATAAATGAAACTTTCCCATGTGTCTTCTATTGAGGAGGATTAACTCCATAATTATATTTGTGTTTTCTAATTTTCCAAGATACATTATTGTAAATGGCTGCTTGCAAGGTCTACTTTTATAATTCTATCCATGTTGATGCAAATTGTACGTGGCAGTTTGCAAGAGCTACTTTCCTTTGGCATTATTGTTAATGGCCACTTGAAACTGTTTCATTCCTTATATTATTCATAAATTGTCTGTTCTTTATTGATGCAAGCTGTAAATTTCTGTTTGCAAGTGCTTAGATCTACTTTCCTTCTGCGTCATTATATCTTGCAGTTTGCCAACTACTCAGCTGGTTCAGTACTTTGTCATATGGAATACTTATGGAAAAGCTATTAAGTTATTACAAGTTCTATATATTCTGTTAATAACCTTGACATATTACAATTACATCATTGCAACTGCTGTTTTCATACAGATTTGGCCTTTATTGTCCAACTCGTGTCGCCATCTGTTGTCATAATGGTATATTAGAGATTAGCATGGCAGCATGACATCAGACGGCGCTCTAAATTTTTAAAGCTTTACCATTACCAAAAATAATTCATGCTCTCCGTGGAGCTTTACATCATTCGTTTTGTTTCAATGAACATTGCAATTCTTTATCAGTCCCTTTTTCAAACATGTTATCAACGAAGTTTTAATTGTTATCTAAAACCACGTGCTTTTTCGAAAATCTAAGTGATTTATAGTACCTTATGAAAACAAATCTAATGCACTACAGCAGGATGGTCCATCAAGGCCAGTTTGAATGAAGTTAAGTATTTACTTTCACCATACAAGAAATCTAATTCTTAATGAAACCTCTCATTCCTTTGGGAACAATCGTTTTTTTTAGCAATGTAAGAATCAGAAATGACAATGATACGTTCCAGTGCACTCTTCTTAACGACGACCACTGGTTGAAGAATGGTATTGTACGTCCCACATTTTGACGCACCTCACATATGTCTGTTTTTCAGCAAAACTAATATATTTCAGAGCAACATAAATAGCAAATAAAACAGGTTTAGTTAAAACGACATTAAAAAATTAAGCATTATGAAAGGTTCTCTTATCTTATCTTCATTTTGGAACATATTAAATTTTGTCACAAAAGCCGAAATAATCAAACAGTGGAAAATCATAAGAATGCACTAAAATTGCATATTTAGGTTATTGTAATTGTATACATGTATCCTGGGTCGAAGAGCGTGTTTTGGGACAGTTTAAGGGTCTTTTATTCAGCAAGTGTCTAAAAGACAAAAAAACTGTACTGATCTTACCTGATAATTATAAAGAGTAGAATTTTACTGATCAATGTTTGGTTTGATTTTATTTATTTACCTACATGTATCTTTGGTAGTTGAGGGTGTTTAGGGACAGTCTATTGCTGTTTTAGGGTAGTCATGGGCTCTTTCATTTGGTGATAATTACCAACTCTTCTGATCTTACTCCATAATCAATACAATGCAGGATTTTACTGATCATTGTCTTTTGTCGGCTTGATTCAATATAACTGTATTCATGTATCCTGGGTAGGAGAGTAATTTTGGACAGTTTTATGCTAACCCCATGACTTTCTGGGTGATAGGCAGAAACATTAAACCGTTGGATGTCATGTATACTTTCTTTGATATAATCAAACATAAAATTGCTGGACAGATTTGGGGAGACAAACAAGTGCTAAAAACATAGCTTACAGTTTTAGAACAAAATTTTCTTTAATATTCTTCCAAGGAATAGTCTTGAGGATGCACACATTATTGTCAACAAGTATTGGTCATTTGACTTGGTATTATGTAAGGAACCGACAGTCAACCATATTTCTTCTAAATGGCTTGTCAAATGGTCAAATGCAGGAACATGTTGCATATATACCTTAGATATCTTCTGATTAGAAATTTCTACTATTGGTCAAGTGTGACAAAATCTTTAGTACTTATAAACATCATTTATAATTTCAGCAAATAAAATGATTCAGAAGCTTGTGAGAAGTCTTACAAACACCAATATGATCCGACGAGCTTAAGGAGTTTTATGGATCAGATTATGAATTTGATCACTCTCTGACCACTCATCGCCAGCAGGTACATCAGGTGGTCGCCATTTTTCACAATGACCCCATTTTCCACAAAGTAACAAAACTGGTACTTTTGTGGCTTCAATTTCTAAAATGCAGTCTTGTGTCTTCTTTGATGAATAGTACTTGGAGGCCTATAACTAATACCAAAATGTCTTGCTGTTTCTTTCTGTTCAGATATCTTAAAACTGCGGCCAGAAATTGATTTATATTATTATGTGAAGAAACTAATCTCTCTCTCTCTCTCTCTCTCTCTCTCTCTCTCTCTCTCTCTCTCTCTCTCTCTCTCTCTCTCTCTCTCTCTCTCTCTCTCTCTCTCTCTCTCTCTCCTGAATAAATAAAGAGAAAGCATGTCCTTGATATGCAAGTATCTGCACATTGCTCCAACCTTATAAGGTCTTTACTGATACAAAAAGCAGAGTTTGCACTGAACTCTAAAATAATAAACATGCTCTAAATAAATAACATTGTAAATGCTAATATATAAATAAATCAGGACCTTAAACCGTGCTTGGAAGCGGACACCCTATTCTTCAACAATGCAGTCGCGGTAAATCATACCCACAAAATATCCAAAATAATAACAGGGTGGGAAGGGACAGTGAAAATATAACATTGTGTAAATACATTGAATTATATACAATTTGATATATTTAATTTGTTTTATGCTTCCTGCAGGTCATCTATCCTATGAATGTTAATACTGTGAGAAATCAGCTGATTGAAACCGATAATATAAATCATTTAAATAAGACGCCCAAATATACCATAAAGTAATATAACTTTTTGTTGCTATGGTTAGTGGAGTAGTCGATGTGTTGTTATCTAACGCCATCTGTTTTCATAATGCAGCATTAAATGATGATACCAACATGCTAACTTGCAATGTGCTTGACGCTACATTATAATAAGGAGTTTAGAAGGTACAATCTGTGCAACTTGTGATATAGCAAGTTTAATAAATAGAATATTAAACTAGCAATAACAGACATAGCATATGCCGTATGACAAAATTAAGAATCAATTCAGAAGTTGACAATTTGCAAGATACAATGACGGAGAAGGAAAGTAGGTCTAAGCACTTGCAAGCAACCATTCACAACTTGTATCTATGAAGAACAGAAAATTCATGAATTAAGAATGTAGCACTTGCAAACAATCATTTACAATAATGCAGAAGGAAAGTAGCACTTTCAAACTTCCACTTACAATTTGCATCAGTGAAGATCACAATATACATTAATAAAATTATGAAAGTATACCGTGAAAACATTAAGTTACAAAAATGAATTAAGGAAGATTCTAAAATACATGCTAAAATTATAGCGGTAATCCTTCTTCACAGTTTTCAGTATTTCGTCATGTACTGGTTTTCTCAACTGCATTGAAATCCTTTTACTTAATTCAACTGTAGTGATTACTCGGTGAAATAGCTCTATTCCCACATAAGTGTATATAAGACTATGAATTCCATTGAAATATTTAATATCAAATACATCAAAAGCTTTTAAAGCAATTTGCATGAAATATTCAAATCCGATTTTTTTGTTACCATACACAATTCAAACTAACTTTTAACACTTTGATTTTGACAGAACTATTCTACAAAAGCTTACGTTTCATGTGAACATCTGAATCTGTTAGTTACAGAAGTGTCATAAAGTTTGGGATTTCTCCAAGAACGAATATAGTTCAGATCTTTGAGGCATAAAATAACATTGAAATGCACTAAAAGCTGAAGTCGCCAAATATTCAATAGATCATTTATTTAGAAAGACATGAAAATACATTGATGGTTTTTGAATAAGAGTTTAGACATTGCCAATCATGCACCATCTTGTTTCCGAACGGAAACATTTGTTGGTATTTAGTAATATCTTTGTTTAACTTAAAAAAAGAACTTGGCGATACTGAATATTTACTAACGTAATAAGCTAGTTGATAAAGCAGATGAAAGCGATACAAACCAAGAGAATATTTGAATTATCGCTGGTTTTTGCTGCCTCTGATTCTGTCGGGATGATATTAAGTAGAAAAAGTGATGTACTGCTCTGGACAGGCGTGCCTTTGTCACTTGCTCTTATTATTATCTAAAGTTCAGAAAAAATGTTATTAATATAAGATTTGTCTCTTTCCCTTTTAAATACGTCACTGAAGAACAGAATGAATTTCAGTTTAATTACCTCCTTACCGCAGCAAAGTCACTTCGGTTGTTTACTCAGTTTTAGCTTCTCTTATACCTTAAAGATGGTGCTCGCATTTATGAGGAGATGTGTGTGTTTGTACGCGTTTTGTAGTAAATTTTCTTAGAGATCCATAATCTAATAAAAGTTTGCTTTTTCTCTTAACACCTTCCACGATCACATTAACTTTAGGAGGATAGGAAATATGAGTAAAAGCTTTGCATTCAACATCTACCTCATGTAAATTTGATAGAAGAATGGTTAGATTCCTTTTGTGAAGGATAAGCCACTCTCCTATCGCGAAAGCGATAAAAGTGACGATCACGTATCCGGTATACCAATAACAGTCAATGCAAATCTAGCGAAAACGCTAAACCCATTCCCATGAGGGTTTGTTATTACATCGTTGTGCTGGGTCTGGTGGTCGTCCGTGCCGCAGCCACTTGACATACCATTTTCCATTCTTGTTTATGCGAAGCTTGATAATGAAGGTAAACATTCTAGAAGACTGAGTGTGCATATTCTATTGTTTCTCAATTATATTTGAACGCGAACTTCCAAATGACATGGATCATTAAAATATGACAAATACCCCATGAGCCCTGACCTACAAGCTCACAAAAAAAATGAAAACGTGCTTGGACAGAGCCCACTGAGCTGCCTAGGGTGTGTGTGTGTGTGTGTGTGTGTGTGTGTGAGAGAGAGAGAGAGAGAGAGAGAGAGAGAGAGAGAGAGAGAGAGAGAGAGAGAGGAGGAGGGGGGTAGGGGACACTCCCATTTGAATCTAAACAATCTACGAAGATTTGTGAAGGACGTAGGGACAAAACGTTTCCCGGGGCAAAACAATCAGCATCAAAAACTTTTCAAGCTCAAATTAAACAAGTAATATTTTAATTCAGCTAATACAAATGCAACAAGGAAAAAAATACAGCGCCATGTGCTTCAACATCTGCAATTGCGGCTACAAACTGGCAATTTTCGTTAACTTTCCCCTTCGTCAATCAGTGTACTAACGAACCAGGGGGTTGATCTCCGTAACAAGCTGCAGAGGAAGTTTGCAACTTGGCATAGAAGACTCTGTGGCGCGTGGGGACATCATGCCAAGTACTATGACAAAAGGGCGAAAGAACGTAAGTTTGATGTAGGTGACAAATGTGTTGTTGTTACCATTGGAGCCTAACAAACTCCAAGTATCTTGGAGAGGACCGTTCGTTGTAACGGTAAAGAAGGTTGGACAGAACTATCGCATCAAAGTGGGAGATAAAGAGAAGTTGTACCTCGTTAACCTTCTTAAACGCTACCGTGAAAGGAAGGCACCTACTGAGTTTGTAGTTTCTACAGTTGTAACTGAAGAACCCGATAACGGAGGATTGGCGAAAGTACTTCCTAGTTGTCCTTTGACGAGAAATGAAACATCGACGTCGTTTTTGACGTAACATTAACGTCAAACTAATGTGCAGAGATGAAAGAGATACTCCATGACTACGAAAGTATTTTGACAGAGACCATGTATGACGGACTTGGAGGTGTTCAGTTTGAAGCTACTGGATGAACACCTGTGAAACTGAAACCGTATCCACTTCCCCATTCGAAAGTAAAAACTGTGCGAAATAAAAATCGCGCTATGCTTGATTTAGGGGTCATTGAAGAAAAAAATAGAAAGAATGAGACAAGTCGAAGAAAAAGAATGAGACAAGCCGAAGAAAAAGAAAAAGAAAGAATAAGACAAGCCGAGGAAAGAGAAAATGAGACAAGCCGAAGAAAAAGAAAAAGAAAGAATAAGACAAACCAAGGAAAGAGAAAAAGAAAGGGAAATGTAGTTAGTCAGATTGCGGGATGAAGAGAGAGCCAGGGATATAAAGAGAGAACATACATTAGCCATGGAAAGACTAAGGATAGAAGTGGAGTCTAGGAGAAATGAAGACTGAATGAACATTCAGAACCCTCAAGGAAAAGACCTGAAGGTAGACGTATCATCCAGATAGCCATGCCGATGTTTAATGACAAGGATAAGATTATCGACAACTTTTTAACACATTTCGAAAGGTTATCCTTAGTACATCACATACCCAAAGACCAATGGGCTATTAACATTTCTGCATTATTGCAAAGAGCTGCCAAGGATGTCTGCCATAATATGGCACTCACTGAAGTAGATGACTATCACGCTCTCAAGAAAGCATTATTACGGCATTATGATTTGTCGGCAGAGTGTTTCCGTAAACTTTTCAGAGAATCGTCTAAGAAGCCCACGGAGACACACTCACAATTCCATACTCGTGTGCGGGTGCTTTTCGACAAGTGGATGGAAATGGCAGGAGCTGAACTTAATTATGAAGGCATACGGGAAGAGATCTTGAAAAAACAAGTAATATCGGAAAGACCTGTTAATATTTTTGGCGGAGCGTGATTTTGCGACCTTAGAAGACATTAGTCTGATGGCGGAGCGATATGAGAGTGCACTCTCGTCCAAACACATGGAGTGGCAGGGACCGAACCAGTGTCCCCTGACTTTAGGAAAGCGAACGGTCTGACACCTTTTAAGCTGAATCATATACCTTGTCTCTACGGACCCCACGTGTACGGGTGTACACGTAATATGATTAGGCTGCGGCAACACGTACCTATATTCTAAACTAACGTCATGCGACAACCCTGACAAGCACGCTGCTTGAATTCGTTCTTTCACATACGGCGAATCAAGATCGATGTACACAATTGGAAGGGAATCTTTACTTCTAGTGGCAAATTGAACCTCCAAATCTATTGTCTAGTCTCTGTCGTCTGTTTCACTGGCCTAAAATATTTCACAAATAGCATCCTTTGAAAACTCAATTATTTGATGTGTGCCCCTTGTACCATAGGAAGTGACTGGGTTAGATTCAATTGGAGTTTAACATAATTCCTTTCATGTTTAGAGACGAAATAAGGAAATAACACTGAACTTCCACTAGACCTTTCTGTTTCAATTATGTTAACTTGAAAGAACAATTTATTTAACAATGGGTTTCAATACGTTTCAAAATTCGACTCATCACAAACTGGTCAGTTCATGTAAATGATGTACTCAAATAGACTATGTTATTGACACGAAACTAGATCCCACCTTCTCATCATTAATCTTCTGAATATAGGGCCTTCTTGCTCACGAAAACTTTCTACAATCGAAGGTAAAAATGTCTTTTCTCTCGCAAGTAAGACTTTCCAGAGAAGAACCATCCTTGTAGAAAACTGTTAGCACAGGGGTAGACCGCAATTGTTATAAAAGATTGATCGATCGAGTGGATAGATGAGCCAGGACTTGTTCCATTTAAGAGAAGCTATCAGACTAATTTTCATTTCTGACCCCTCAACTTCTGGATTATTCTCGATACCAAGATCGTGGGAATGTAGGTGAAGGCCCACAACCAGTCCCAATGGACTGAAAGTTCGTCCACAGGTTAAGTTTGTTGATCAAGAACTGGAGAAATATAGGTGGGCAACCTGTTATTCCACCAAGTCGCAATACGGATCTATCATCAGATGACCCCAATGTGCGCAAATCAAATGAACGACTGATTGAAGTAAAGATGATTCCATATGAATAAATTTATCCTTTCTGGATAGAGTTTCGGCCAGGTCATTGTACGTTGATATGGGGGTGGTACCATCAACTTAAGAGACTTCCAAATCAGAATGTTTTTGTTCGATGATATGCTGCCTCTCCACTACATAACTGTCCGATGTAATAAGGACCGTATGTCTTGATAGTCGTTCTTTTCCGAACTGAAAGTCGTTGATGTCAGCCTTATTGCCATAAAAGGTTGACGTAGAGAGGCAAATTTCGTTGCTTCTACATTCCGTTGGCAGCTGTGAAGTCTGGCAAAAGGTGGGCACCACAACTGTACATATTAGCATCGGTACATATTTTTAAGTCGTGTGAGGTTTATCCAGAGAAACCCCTGTCGTGAGCCAACCTGATTCAGGAATGACTGCGCCATATACCTCGACGAGGAATTAAAAAGGGTACCACTGGGATTGCAATGTCATATGTTGAGTTCGCATAAAACGACAGCCTATCGTGGTCAATTCTGCGACTTAATTGCCAAAACTGTATCGTGGAAATCCAAGTAATGTTGAGAAAAGATACTACGATTTAAACAATTCGGACAATGAAAGCCTAAGAAGGGATTACCAGATTGAGATTGGTGAGAAACTCCATTCTCAGATGTGAAAATCGCCTGGATAGATAAAGATCGGACTTTTACCGGGTGACGAGAAAATCTAGACAATCCAAATGTGATAGAAGAACTGTTCTGTCCCTGTGGAGAAATTAACTCACCATATGTTTCTGGAGAATGCCGTCCAAATACGCTACCAGATGTAGGCGACCGGAAAAGATTGACTATGCATTAGGGATTAAATGATAAAACAACACAGAGGTAATGAGTCATTTTTAATCCCTTGGAATGAAGGTAGGAAGTGTGTAGCACTCTCTTGGCCCTACAAAGTGAAGTTCTGTCTATTTAATTCTCTTAATCAAAACACGCGTTATTTTCATTCTGTAAAAATATAAAGAAAATACAGTAATTTTTCTTATCATTTTAGAACAATGAAAGTAGAACAATTAATTATTTAATTTCTTTTCACAAGATGGTAAAAGTAATGAATGTTGATTGTTGTTTTTTTATATTGAACAAAGATATTGTAATGATTAAAATCTGGGTATGAATACTCCGAGTATTTGTTACATTATAATATGGGAGCACCAACAATATAATATGATAATAACAATAAAGACCAAGATGGTCTCAAATATCAAATAATATTATCCCCTACTCCCTCCCCCAATAAAACAAAAACATAGCAAGGTAGGCTTTCTCTGCACTGCATATCATAGCGCTTTATTTTATACTTTGAATGATTTTAACAATAAAAATCAATATAGATATAGTTTTAATAATGTGTTTACGTTAAGTCTAATGATACAAACCGATGCATTCATATTCCGAATATATTACATTATATTAACGTAGGTATCAACTTATATATTGACAATAAAAACAGGTAACCCTAAAATAAAATATAATATTAAAGAGAAAAATGCAGTAGGCTTATTGCTTAAATTTTTCACATTATAATATAGGAGGCATCAACTTCGAAATTATTCGGATCATCAATGATGTTTATGACAAATAGTAAGGTAAACATACTCCCAAGATTTTGTTTTTAAACATTAAGTTCAATGATAAAGGCTTTTTGACACCAATTGCATTTAAAGCCATTATCACGTAATTTAACTGCAACAACTCAGGTTATGCCAACTGCAAAAAAGTCAAAGAACATTTCGGTCTAAAACACATTAGACCTAGTATTAAAGCCAGATATATTCCCAATGAGTTAAAATGCGCTGTATCAACAAATGAAGTAAATGCACACCTGTTACTCATTATGTCATCACTGACACAAAAGTATGTTTGTTAACCAAAGACACAGTTTCCAAGAAAATATTTTCTGTGTACATTGAAAATTCTTAGTCATAATTCATGTACAGTTATAGAATATGCTCTGATATATTAATACATGTCATGAAAAGGAGAGTACAA
Organism: Potamilus streckersoni; assembly: GCA_016746295.1. Lineage (NCBI taxonomy): Eukaryota > Metazoa > Mollusca > Bivalvia > Unionida > Unionidae > Potamilus > Potamilus streckersoni. The sequence continues at coordinate 881,767 of JAEAOA010002295.1, forward strand.
GTTGATTGACAACGTTTATTCATCAGTCTATCTGTTCTCATCAGTTTTCCTTGCAGTCCGAGTTCCATGCTTTTCTCACACACATTCTCAGAGAGAGAGAGAGACAGAGAGAGAGAGAGAGAGAGAGAGAGAGAGAGAGAGAGAGAGAGAGAGAGAGAGAGAGAGAGAGAGAGAGAGAGAGAGAGAGAGAAGGGGCTGATTTATGTCATTTTTTAAATTGCTTGCTCTAATTTAGAGCGGGTAATATAATTTAGAACGATGTTTGCATCATGATTTGTTATAATAATGAACGTTTTAGATTCTGGATGTATCCCCAGCCAATAATCAGTGCCAGGTTATAAAATAACCAGAAATAAAAACTGCACCGGCCTATGGGACCCACACCTTTTAGGTGCCTTACGATAACGGACCAATATAATAATGAATTGATTTGATCTTGACGTAATAGAAGATAATTTGCGAGGGAGGCCCCCTTACTTCGATTGCTTAGAGGCTTCCACAGTGTTTAATCCGGCACTGTGGATGATTAGGAGGATGGGTTTCAGGGGCAAAAGTCATATATTTAGGATTAAATACCACGAAGACCTACGAATACTTCTTTTTCTAGTTTCTAGTATATATTCATGTAAACACACATATTTAGCTGTCTTTTTATTTCTGGCATAAAAACATGTCTTGCAACTTCTTTTAAATTGATCAAAATGTTCTTAAAATAAAAATATTTTTTAAAATTTAATAACAAAACACGAAAACGGCGAGTGCTAAACTCAACTTATTATTATTACGACGATCAGTTGCTGAAAAAACGTTGAATATATATATATATATATATATATATATATATATATATATATATATATATATATATATATATATATATATATATATATATATATATATAAAGAATAAATTTAAATATAATGGCACCTCTCGTGTATGTGACATGATATACTGAGTAACCACAAACACAGCAAGGACCAAATCAGGAAAAATTTCCACACAGATTAGTTTATATGCGGGGCGTTATTGATCTATTGCACAATAAAATTTATTACTAGCGTGAACAATTATTATGTTGTCAAAGACAAAATGGAACCAGTAAGTGAACTGCGTCGCACAGCTATTATTTAGCATTTTACAAGAGCAGTTTGAGGTATTGGTTTGACCGTGAAGTGACTTGCTATGATATCACAATGGAAAGAACAAATGGCACCTCTCGTGTATGTGACATGATATACTGAGTAACCACAAACACAGCAAGGACCAAATCAGGAAAAATTTCCACACAGATTAGTTTATATGCGGGGCGTTATTGATCTATTGCACAATAAAATTTATTACTAGCGTGAACAATTATTATGTTGTCAAAGACAAAATGGAACCAGTAAGTGAACTGTGTCGCACATCTATTATTTAGCATTTTACAAGAGCAGTTTGAGGTATTGGTTTGACCGTGAAGTGACTTGCTATGATATCACTATGGAAAGAACAAATGGGAGAAATGGCATTGTGCTCAGTGACGTTACTGCGCTCGGACACGCGCTGAAATGTTTGATTTTCTTTCCGACAATAACTACCAAAGATCTTCAATATTCTGCTAAATAAATTCATGGTGGTGGTATTAAACTTATTGAATAGCGGTCTCAAGCAAGAGATCCACCAAGTTGGATCCTGTGGTCCGCAAAATGATTGGTGTCACAAGGTGTCATGTGAGATAATAGTCTGGTTCCCTGCTTCATATGCCCCTTGTGTTGCCTACCGAAAATGCCATCAAGCGGCCATCAGAGTTTGAGTTTAGGATCCCTTTTATTTATTTGCATTTTCCTCTCAAACTCACAGTTTAATTTTACCATGATTAAATTTTCTAAGATTTTTCATAAAGATCACATCACTTACATATTTATAATTTTAATAAAGGTAAGAGTTTTGCTTGATTGGTTGTTTCTGGAAATGAAGTATGAAATAAGATAAGAGGGAATATCAGCGAAATGTCATCATCTCGTGCGTTTGAAACAATTGATGAAAGCCTCCGCAGTTCATGGTTAGGTTTATATCAGCAAACATAACAGCTAGCACATTGTGAAAATGTTAAAAGACGTTTTCAGATATCTGCATGGAGCTCAGGGTTGAGAATGCAGAACAAGCCCAATGCACCATATTCTATATTGTAAGAGGTAACCAGTTATTATGCTCTATGATGATATTCCAAATGTGGTGCTGAACATTTTAAATAAGTACGATTTCCGTTTAAAAATGTAACTTTGTATTTTAAATATTTTTGTCCGTTTATCTTTGTTTTCAACACATTTATGAGATCTCTAAACTAGTCCATTATATAGCCATGAATGTGCTGATCTGTTCCGAAATTCTACATATCTATTCATACATATGTATATAGATACATCCTTTTTCACTTAAAAAATGTATCTTCTTTTTTACATTGATATACAATCAATTTAATATTTTAAAAGCATGTTCAATAGTGCAGTACTTGAAAAATACAGGTCTAGTAAAGGTGATAAAAATACGATACCTGGTATTGGTAACTTTTTGATTCTTTTGTGAAGGACTGCACATTGACCAGATGTCCCATCACTCTATCGATTGAGAAAAGTGACAGACCAGAGTAGGGTATAACTGAGGCTATTGTGTATTCAATCTCACTGTTCACAGTTCCCTGCACAAACAAAACATTGGGTTACAGATTTATATATAACAAATACAAATCATATGAGATAAAAATCAGTCCTTTTATGTTCACTGGATCCAATTACAGATGACTAGCAGTGTGACATGGTATATTCTGGCCCAGAGCATGCTATATCATTCTACTCCTATCCCTTTCATGTCTACAAAAATCACCACCATTTTGGCTGAAAATTATGTGATTAAAGAAGCTTTATCATCAAGAAATAATTCAACTTTTTCACTTCCAATTAGGAATTGTGCCAGTCAAGGATCAAACTCACAAGTTTGAAATATTTCAAATTTAAATATAAATATCAAATATACAAAAATAAAAGAATACAAATTCTTCATGTATAAATGTAGTGAGTGAAAATAATCCTTCTATAGTCGTGGGCTATCATTCAACTACTTCCATGTAAAGAAGATTACAGATAATAATTCTACATTCAAATTCTCGAGGCTGACATAGATTATCCATATGAGTTATATGATACCTACAGTGATTATCCAATAGTTCCAGAATAAAGTACAGTAAATATGACTGGTTATATGAACATCAAAATTAGGAGGAAATATGAAAACTATTAGTTAAACAAGAACTGTAAATAAAATTTATTGAGAAAATGTAAATATATTGCCCACCATAGAATGCTCAAATTACATAGTAAGTTAAGGTAAAAATAACAACAGTTTCCCGGATATTAAAATTAAAACATCAACCAAACAGAAAAACATTTATTAATAATAATAGACTTGAGACATCCAGTAGAGCAACACTATATTGACTATGAACTAAATCTGTTTACGCTAAGGAATAATTTTGTTTTGGAGAAGGTGATGAGGAAATGTCAAAAATATTGCAGATATACAATTATGTCATTCTGAAGAAAAAGAATTTAAAAAATTGTTTGCTAAACCTTTAGTCAACTCAGAATAGATGATGTTATATGACAAAGCAGAAATATTAAATTAGTTTACATAGCCAGTGCAGTATTGGAATGGCTGATGTGTGATTTTTATTATAATCATTTAAAACAAATTTAATAATAAGATGAATTATATATATATATATATATATATATATATATATATATATATATATATATATATATATATATATATACTTTATCTATAGATTATTTACTGAAGGTGTATTTAAGATCCGATCTGAAAGAAAATATATATATTTATGATATAGTAGGATATGCAAAAAGACAATTATTTGAGGAGTATAGAAAGCTGAAATGTTTGTGGTAATTCAAATATGAAGCAAATGGTGAAATTATCAGTAAGTATTATGGGCTTAAAAATAAAGATATATTTATGTTTTCAAATAATACTAATATTAACAATTTGAAGTTCTCACTAATGCTATAAAGCAGATAATACATAATCTATACAAACACATTTATTTGGAGAAGATGAAAAAATAAATAAAATGGACATAACAGATGATAAGAACATACTTTGGGGTATATAAAGTAAGTAAAAATCAGTTTGAGTTCATAAGATAATAAATATATATTATTGTAAAATCAATATTAAAGCAAAAGTCATATCAACAGAAAGAAAAATAGTTCAATGTTGTAAATCTCTAAAGTTTACATATAAAGAAAACGTGGACAATATCCACTTAATTTAAAAACTGCGTGTTACTTTTATAAGCACATTTGAACTTGTTTCAATCCTAAATATCTCAAGTTTGGTTTTATTTAATTCAGACTCAATAAATATTCTCTCAACTTGTTCACCATTTAAACATTTTATTTAATAAACAAACTAATTTGTAAACCTAATTGTTATTACTTTAAAAGTTTGTCTGCCTAATTTTTTGGTACTTATTTCATTTTCTACTTCCTTTATGCTCTTGCTGAATCAGCTATTTTATACTTTTGTATTTTTCCTTTAAACTGATAATCACTAAGTAGATTCATAAACACATTTTATTCATTTTGATCTTTTTTATCCTCAGCAGATGTTAAAATCAATTTTACTGTGCTTTATATTGCTATATTTGTCTATCATTTTTGGAAAAGCATCTCAATAATGTTTCTGTTGTTTAATGTGAAATATTTCCACATTAGTATTTTAAGAGTTCTGTTGGAACGTTAAAAAAAATGATTATAAATTTTGATCCTTGGTCGACCCAAACATTTTTGGATATTTAGTAATATATTCAAATCTAATATCCATTTTTTTAATTAAGTACCTTTAAGTTTTGCTTAAATTTTATGATCGTTTTGATAATTACTCAATTCGTTGCTTTTCTTGTACTGTTCCAACAACACGACTATTTAACTCATTCAGCATTACGTTATCATACTGTGATTATGAAGTGCTATTAGTATAACAGTAATTGTGTTCGTAACATAAAATCATTGAATTTACTAATGGAGGCAGGCTATATGTAAACAGGGTAGCAGCTTAGCTATATCGGTAACTGGAAATGTCAAACCGTATCTTGTTAATATAGATTTAACTGGGTGGGTATTCAAAATTACCACCCATTCTTTCAGCCTATGTATCACTGGTGCTTATTAAATTTTTCATCATGCTTGTTAACATCAAACTGAAATATTGGGCATATACTTGCAAGTGCAGAAATATCTAAATTTGTATCAAGACCTGTGCATTTCTTTAATCACTAGAAGTAACATGAACAATTTCAATTTGTTTCAGCAAAGATGAACTATAATACCCTTTCAGGATATTAAACACTTAATTCTGACAGAAATTGATGTCAAAGTCTCTATTATCAAATATCACATTGCCTTTCATTTTGGTTATTAAGTCTGGCCATGTACTGGGATGCTATAATTACATGCCGTTGGAGTTTTTCTGATGCATTTGTAGTGATTATCCATCTTGGATTTAATTCATTAACATAATATTCTTGTCAATATACTCTCGTTTGTTGAAGGTAAAATTGTGTTGTCTATATTTGTATGTTTGCTTAAAAACACAAGAACACAATTGGTTTAGAATACCATTTGCATAATATATATATATATATATATATATATATATATATATATATATATATATATATATATATATATATATATATATGTATATATATATATGTATATATATATATATATATATATATATATATATATATATATATATATATATATATATATATTGATCTGAATTGCTTTTTCATAAATTATTGTATCATTATAAAATTTACTAAGTATATATGTAATTTTATTTGAAATACTGAACATCTTAATACTGCAGGACACATGCATCTAAAACAGTATAGTGTATTAGTAACTATTGTGTGAACAAAACATGTATGTTCGTGTAGTAGACGCTTTAGACCAAACGCCATTTTCTTTTGAAACTTATGTCTAGTGCGCGACCAACTTCAAATTTATCTGGGCGGAGTCATGCGTGCATTAATAATGTTGTATAATGATCCATCAATGGTTATGTATTTAGTTTGGAATACGGTATATATTAATTTGCTTTCTTTCTTGCAGTGTATTTTTGTTTATATATTTTAAGTCTTGGGAAGAATAAGAAATGAGCATATAATAAAAAGGTTACTGTATTTGTATGGGAATATATGAACTCGTTTTGTCAGATGGATATACTGCACTATCATAAAAAAAACTGGTTCATATTGTCCCATACAAATGCAGTAACCTATAAACACCAAGAACACGTTAAAGATAGCTTGTTAAAACACAAATTTTTATTCAGTTGGGAGAACCATGCAATGAGATGTCAGAGACACTTTTAAAACTGAATTGCAGCAATATAGTTTATGATCAAATGTTTATGATTTAATACACAGAATATGAGAATTAAATTCAAGCAACCAAAATCATAATAATAATCTTTGTGATCAATTCAATAAAATCATAATCTTTGTTCTCACCAATAGACGTTTATTATCACAATTCATATCAAACTTTCATTCTGCTATAGACAGAAATAAAAAAAAAAACTTATTACCAATAAAATCACGCATATTAACTCATAAATCATTTTGGCAAGCTTAATTGATCTTGTTTTTATATCCTTTTTTGTAATAACAAATTGTTTGGTAATGAGCTGTTTTAATAGTTTAGCAATTGTTTCTTGAAATACTTGATTGCATAATATAACAAACTGTTTTTCTCTTTAAAATGTTAAAGTTTGTCAAAACTTTAAAACCAATACTTTTTGTTTATTCATAGATAAAAACATCCATGATAATAAATAGCACATTAGTAATTATTATTATCTAATTATTAAACAACCAATTTAAAGAAAATTAATGATAAAATGAGAACATAATCATTAATCATGTACTATAAATTGGTTAAGCAAATCTAAACTGGATCAAGAAAGAAAACAATATAAATTCTGATTATCAACTCAAAACATTATTTAATATCTTGCAAATCCCTATAAAACAAAAATTCTCAAAACTTTAAAAGGTAGTACTGTATAAGAATATTGATGAGGAGAGATATAAAACCCAAACTTCATACATTGATAATACACTATACCAATACAAATATAATAATGCTACTTTTTTAATGAAAGCTGGTAATTCTACTGACATGTAAATTGATAAAGGGAAAAAATAACAGTACAATAATCTATGAAACTAATGGCAATGAACTGACAAATGCAGAATATATTGTGGCAAAATAGTTGTTGGTGTAACAAAAAAATAAAAGATGTTAAGAAAAATTTAAAGTGTTGTTCATTCATATATCAATATACAAAGAAACCGCTTTAGTAGGTATTTAAGTTGTTACATGCTCAAAGTATAATGGAATGAAGCACTATGAACTATTATTATTCAATATAGGTGGGGAGAATTTATATGTTTTACAAGATGTAGATAAAAGCATAAACGCAATAGTTCATAATTGCCTGCGGAGAAACAATATCTGAATCGAAAATATATTTACATTGGCAGAAATTATATCTTAACTCATGCATAGTGCCTTCAACTGATATTTTCTGAAGTAGCCATTATTCATTGAGAAGTTAATATACTTATGTGATATTTTGAATAGCTGTTTGAAACCACTACATAAAAAAAACTTGCAAGTGTAAGCAAATGTACAAGACATAGTTTTATACTACTTGTCCAAGTGTGCTGTGTATTTGATATGATTCCAACTTTCAGATAATATGAAATAAGTTTACACACAGACAGTGATTAGGTTGAAATTCAATTACTGTTATTAAAGTGAAGTTTAAACAAGGTAACTCAATAGCACTGTATGCAACATCATTAGTTGATTATGGTAATTATATAAATGACAGAAGTGAACCTACTGACATACAATTTTGAAAATAAAATAAATACAGCATCATCATTTTGTATTCTCAAAAGGCTTTAAAATATAATTGTACTCAGACCATAGATGATTTGCAACGAGAAGTAACAATAATGTTCTGCTTGCACAAAAAGTTGTGATACTGAAAAACAAAAATGTCAACATTACATTTGAAAGAAAAACTAGACCCAGGTTATTCCAATATAAAGTTATATTATTATCTGGTGCAAACACAATACAATTTGTGGTAAGAAAACCATCAACATACATCAAGATGGGTGCTTTTTGTGATTATACTGATGATAGAGAGGGATCCATTAATGTTCAGTTAATATTGATCCAAAATTATAAAAGGCTAGTGCCGTAATCCTTTGTAATAGAATAACATATGGGTTGGTACAATATAGATAATTAAAATGGGGACTAACGCTAAAATTACTCCAATGTTTTATATCATATTTTGCTTTAGATTTTTAACACCACCAACATCATACAAGTACGTGATTATTCAACACGACTGTGTTCTGTATTTAAGAAAAATTATAAAATATGTCAAAATGTTAAAAATCAACAATGCTCATAACAACATCAGTGGGTAGAACAGAAATAATAAAAGTGATGTGTTTGAGTCTGGTAGGTTTAATAGCATTATTTCAGCACATGACAGGCTATATATTGTGGCAAGAATATTTGTTAATGGAAGAACCTAGAAAGACACTAAGAAGATTCACAGCTTTATGAGAAGCCCTTCATCTCGTATCCATCATGAACAGAGGCAAGACTAAAGCCCATGTGGGCAGAGTTGGAATGTTTGTGATCTATGATACTTACAATTCCAATCTAATATTGTGTTTTTACTACTGTGGTAGCAACAAGGATAAATATCTAACTGAAATTGCATTATTACAGATCAAAACTAAAATTCAATCATCTATTTTAATGAACCTCTCTGGTGGCCTAGTTGTTAGAGCAACTGCCTCAGATGTAGGAGGTTGTGGGTTTGATCCCAGGTCGAGTCATACCAAAGACTTACAAAAATGCTACTAACACCTGCCTCGCTTGATGCTCAGCATTAAGAGGTTAGTGTTAGGCCTGGTCAGCCTGGTGTCAGGATAATGTGACTGGGTGGGACATCATGCTACATGTCTGCGGCATGATGCCCCAGTGCTGGACATCACTATAAACTGCCACACTGCAGACATTGTAGTGATATGACTGAAAAATTGTTAAAGCTACATTAAAAATCATAATCATATCACATAATCACATCATGTCTATTTTAATGGATTAGGTCAGCATGCAAATTTAATTTTGACACTGATGAAAAACAAATAAAATATGTGTTTTAAGAAATAATGAAAATCCTAATACAGGAAAACTTTGTAAAAGCATTTGGAAAATATTAACTATGCATACCAAATGGCTATGGGGAAAATCATTCTTAATTTTATGTACATATTACAATATAGATAATAAATTTTGATGCAGATAATAAGAAAAAAGAGCAAGTACCACTTCTTAGTGCATGACTAACATAAGTGGAAATGGTTTAACAAAGTTATTGCTAAATTTATTATTAAAATATTTTAATGATGACATAGCAAATATTTTCATATTAAATGGTGACCTACCAAAGTATGGTATTATGAGAATTCTTTAATGTGTTAGAAATATAAACATAAACTACAGTTATGGATATTATTTCCCTTTAAAATTGTCATACCAGTTCAGGACTCAGATGATGATGCTATTAAAATAATTATATTAATTGATACTAAAACGAATAATAATATTAATAAAGTAAATAAATAATACTTATCACTATCAAAAGAACAAAACTGCATTTGTATATATTACATAGCTGATTTTCAATCTGTGCATCTGTACCATACACCTAACCTTTCATATCATACATCCATCCTGCAACTAATTGTAATTTACAAAATGGCTACACACACTCTTGTACTCTTTATACAAAATAATCATAGGTGTGTACAATATGAAGAATCTGGTGAAGATGGTCTGATTCACCGTTAAGGCTAATAGGCGAATGCAGCAAGTAACGACGAGGAACTTATGGGCATTTTACAATCAATACCTAATGCCTTTAAATTTTAGTCCAGGTTGAGAACATAATTTGGACAGATTGCTTGTTGAAAAGTTCTTAGGTATATCTGGTATGCAAAAGTGATGTCAAACATGAGAAAAACAGATCATGTACTTTGTTGCTGAAATCTTTTGTTCAAAGTTTTTAGTTTATAAAATATTCAAACACAGTAAGAAGGACTCAGGGAGCAATGCTCATTTACATGGTATGGTTAAAAATGTCCCCTTGTTCTGAATAAATGGGAAAGATCAACATTCTCCTGTTTATTTAGACACTTAAAGAAGTGCCTATATGTTGGTTTTAATGAAAGTGTATACTTTGTACTATGGATCAGATAATCTTAAGACCTTAAATAAACAAATTTAAGCAATCAAGGAATATAAACTTCTAAAATGTGAACCTGTTGATCCCAGTTGCAACACTGTTATCTCTGAGCAGGCACTCCACAATGTAAATCATATAATATACCACCATAAACTAGAAATCAATTACAAATTTGGACTTTCAAAATATGGTATCTGGGTTGTTGAAGCAATTACACGTGGACAGACATTCAATTTGTATAGTAATATTATTAAGATTGAATTTTTTTTATTAAATCTTAGGATAAAATTTATAAATAGTTCACAGAGAATGGTATTTACGTTCACATTTGAAATAATCTAGAGACTTTGCAAGTAGAAAATAAAAAGAAAATAGATCAATTTCATCTGGAATTTTCTTGTTAAAAATATACATATATATGATTGTTACAAATCTAGACTAACCCACATGTAAGACTAATACTGAATTTTCATTTTGTTATAAAATAAAGAAATAAAACTCACCTTCAAATTACATGCACCAATAATTTCTTGTAGTGAAAACATAAAAAATAAAGTGTGAAACTGCAGTAATGTTGTTGTTATTATTGGGTTTAATGCCATTTTTCAGCACAAGATAGGCTATACATGGCAGCCAGTATGATTGGTGGAGGAAGAACCTGTGAATACCCTACAGTACCATGGACCCACAGGATGTGACTGGCAATCTTCCACACATACCCATTTTGGCCAAACCTGAGACTTAAACCTGCACAGACAGAGGTGTGAATGCATTGACCCATAATGGTGAGCACTTTAAATAATTCGGCCACTCAGGTACCTTACTATCATAATGAGTGTTCTGAATATCTTAATGTATGAAGTTACTATCAGATATTAAATTTGCCATGAAATGTACAAGGAATTTGAGTGTGTATTCAATAAGTAGGATGTAAGAGAAAGGTTCATGTGCTGGTCCAAAATTAATGTTTTATTTTGACAAATAACATTATCCACTTTCCAGTGATGGCAGTTTAAATCCATTCATTTGTTCCATACAACACGTTTCACATATATAAATCGGAAGAGAATTTCTCTGCACAGTATCTATAGAAGTCTAGCACAGGTTACATATGGGCCTACCTCACTTGGGATTTTTTTCAGTAGTCTGGTTGTTCATTATCTTTCTTAAACCTCCAAATGTTTTAATTTACATTTTTAAAGGATACTTTACAAATCTGAAAACAATGCATGAATAAAAAATGGATAATGTAATTAATACAAAGTAAAACAAGTGCTGTTCTAAGATGGAGAAACAATGCATTTTATAATGCATAGGACTATACATTTTGGCATGACATCCTGGACATGTTCCTATGCCAAATCAAAGCCAATGTTTATGGCAACATGGAATAGAGAATACATATGTAGCTTTGTCTATATAACGAATCATATCATATTATGATATATTGACACATTTTATGTATCGGCTCATTTATAGTAATATAAAGAAAAGAGTGAAGGCAATAAGCTTTATAGGTCTTAACAAAATTAATTTATTTCCCGTTAAAAACACTGTGAATAGGTGAAAATTTGAAATAGGACTTATGATTTGCAAAGAAAATCCAAACATTTGTCCTAGAATTGTGAAAAACATATGTCCTAACAATAGTTGAAGTAGTCTGAATCTCAATTCCATTCCAAGATGTGGAATGATGACGTCAGACGAAGGTTTTACACAAATGTCCAGAACTTTTACTTTAAATCATAATTTGTAGTGTTCTGTTCCAATTTAGAATCAATTTTACTAAATGTCTTTGTCCAAAGCCAGTTTTGTAGTTATCCAGGAAAAATAATTATTGCATAAAAAGTAGATGATGTATGGCTATCATCTAAAAATATGCATCTCGGGCTACAGATGTACAAATGAAAAACTATTTTGATGAAAAGAATACTTTCTTCTAAAGGTATTAAAACGACTCTACCAGGTGTTAAAATATGACTGACTATTTCACAGATACCTGAGTATTTGAACTGAATGAAAACGTCATTTCATGCACACGTATGAATAACACATGGTGATTTCACAATAAACAATCGCACATTGAACTGTTAACTTGTTGAGAGTAGCCTATAACAATACTCTGTATAAAGTCAAAGACATGGAATATTTACCACCAAAAATATAATTTTATTGCTACTTTCAAATGGACTGGTCAGACTATTGCCTTTTGTGGAGGTTAGTCTGAAGAAAGCATGCAGACATCTATGTTGTCATAAGCAAAAACACACATACTTAAACTATTCAGTCTATCATCAAATGGTCACAGTGTCCATCTTTGGCTCTAAGAGTGTAGTATAAACACCAATGCATCCAATTCTAAAGTTTCATAACCATGAATATTAACAGAAAAAAAGAAATGAACTTCAAACACTAAATTTGAACAGTTACTGAAGCATAAATATATTGGTCACATAGCTCTCTCTTGATAAAGCGAGTGTAGCACTTGCTACGATGCATCCCCTAACCATGTTTGATGATTCTAGGTAGGACGGTTCATAGTTAGCATGCCAACAACCAATGAACTAAACATAAAAACTTAATGCAAGTAAAATGTGAAATATAGGTAACAGTGACCTTCTTTTGTTGTAAGGGTGAGTGTTGTACTTATAAAGATTCATTGTTTTATCAAGTTTCTTAATATGAAAGATAGTTTCTATAAAGCATGCCAAGAACCTAAATATTTATCAACACAAAATAATAACTTGGCCAAAGCAGGCATGCCTGATAAAAATGAAGTATAGGTAACTGTGACAATTTGTTGTAATGGTGATGTATATTATCATCAAGTTTCATGATTCTGACTCCAGTAGTGCCTGATAAATAAAAATCAAACACAAAATGTAGACAAAGTCATTGATGTGTGAAATATGTGTTTTAGTGACCTTGTTTGACAATGAGGGTGAAGCATGTATCAAGTTGCATTCCATAACAATGGTCCATGCTTATAAGCAGGATAGTATGTATCTGCATAAAATAAACTTGTACGGTTCTGAGCTAAATGCAAACTGCAACCTATGCCAGTATATTGTCAAATATCAATCACAGTGACTTCTTTGGTTGTTAGGGCACGGTACTAACAGAGATGAATATAATGATCTACTTTAATAATTCTAGCATGAACATGGCTTTGAGAAATAGACTTCAAACACACAATTTTAGACAATCATTGAAAATATATAATAAGAAGCAGTTTTGCCATACAGATACAGTACTCATCAAGATGTCCTCTTACCAAATTCTATGTAGAATAATAAACACACCACATGCAAAAAATCTTTGTGATCACAATATATTAAAACACATAACAAAATTTAACCAAGGATAGTAATGTGTGAAATGAAGATTTTAGTGACCTATAATCATAAGCGTGTGGTGAAAAAGAGTGCATAAACTCATCCAGTTTAATGAACTGAACATGAGAAATAAATGTAACACAAAAAAGCAGAGTATGATCAATGATTTCATAACTCATTTCTACTTCCACAAGTCTTCTTTAGCTGTTTTAATCATCATTATGCAGAAAATACATTTTAATTACTGTGATCTTGGCTCCCTTTTTTAAAAACAATGATTTATTTTATAATCTGAAATCTTTACACATACACTTTTAATAATTTAAAACATTTTTAAATCACACCTTTAATTCCCAATACAAAAACAGTATTGGTTTAAGATGTGACACGATATAAAAGATTTAAAACAATTTTTGCCTAAAATCACTCTTTTCTATCATATCAAAAAAGAGGTGATAAGTTGAATCACTGTTCTTAAAGTCTGTTTAAGAAGCTATTATTATTCTTCACTTGTAAATACCTTTTTTCTACATCACAGAGTGGAAGTATTCACACATATATATATATATATATATATATATATATATATATATATATATATATATATATATATATATATATATATATATATATATATATATATATTAAGTACCATTGGAACGAAGTGAAACTATGATCAAACCATGGTACAAACTTCACACTTACTGTTGCATCAGCATCTGTTGCTGAGGCAGTTACTAAGACATGATTTACTTCAGCATCTTCAAACACTTGAACTGATGTCACAGGCAGTGACAAAATTGGGCTGTTATCATTCTGATCCTACAAAAAAAAAATGAACATTTTGTGAAAATCTTTTATCTGCTTCTTGTTTCCTGGATATTATTGATTTTAAGTCAAATATTATTTTGCTGTTAGTATTTTCACTAAATTTTTATTCAAATAATCTCTCATCCTAAGCCTTTAATAATTATTAACATACACAATACATTCTTCTCAAAGGACTACTAAATTTAGATAACTTCCAATCATTATAATAACAGGACTAGATAGTGACAGTTTGCTTGTCAGTCTATTATAAATCACTGACTGGAAATGTGCAAATAAATGAATTTCTAAATAAAGGTTCCAAATCAGCCATGCATGTTATGAATATATGGATATGACTGGGATAATGCGATGCCATAATAAACTTTTGGAAGAATTATGGGATTACCAATTCCAAGTATATATTGTGCACCAAATTACTTCAAACTACCGTGGGATGTCTTAACTGAGGAAATCCTCTACATTTTTCATATGCTTACCAGAACAGTGACTCGGACAGTGGCTGTGGATGATGGATTAGTTGACCCTTGACCATCAGCAGTGGTCACAAAGAATTCATAGTACCTCTGAGTCTCATAGTCCAAAGCAACAGCTGTATTAATTTGGCCTGATGCACTATTAATGGTAAATGTTGTTGCTGTGGCTGATGATTGGAATCTGTACTGAATATTATCAACAGCATCGGCATCAATAGCCTGTGAAGAAAAATAGACGAATTTATTTCCATCAACCAGTAGTCTTAGGGCAGAAACAACTTCAAAAAATGGGGTTTGATAAAAATGATGATAAATTTTGAGAAACAAAAAAAAATAACTTTGCCTATGAGTTTTAAATGTTTGTTCTCAGAAATGAAATTTGCATAAACACTGATTAAAATAACAAAATAAAATATGAACAGGGATAAAAAAGTGTATGTTTAATGTAAAGAAAATCTACATATCTGATTAAGCAATGTCAACAAATGTGTAATAAGGTCAAAACTAATTATAATGACAGGCAATTTCTGGAGGATCTCTGAAAACTTTTTCTTCCTCACATGTAGATCATCCTTTCACTTAATCTGAGCATGCCTACTTTTAAATATGGCAAAGAAATATCTTGATCTGCATTTTATTTTAAAAAGCTGTCATATAAGTGTCAGAATTATTAGCTAATTAAGGACACAGGTTTTGAATGCCCCTCCCCCACTGGCATACTATACAACATATTAACCATCAATTTCTATTTTATTTACTTTTGTGCCTTTTCATTCTATCAAACTTCACTCTTTAAAAAGAATATTGGCAATTTAAAACTTTATTCATCTTGACTAGAGATACCTACAGAAACAGAGACAACAAATGCATTGGCACTCCCTTCAGCAACATTTGCAGTGAAGATTTGCTGTGTAAACAATGGCACAGAATCCTGTACATCTGTCACAATTACGATAATAGACACTGTTCCTGTTCGAGAATCACTGGCACGATCAACAGCCAATACTTCAAATATATACTGATTTTGAGACTCGTAGTCTAGCGGTTGGAAAGTAGTGATCTGCCCAGTAGTTGGGTTAATGGTAAAGCTGAAAATAATAATATTGCAAAGATTTTTTTTAAATGCCATCAAGGTTTAATTATAAATATATTATGATGATTTGATGTTTTGACAGCTTAACTAGGAAGTTTAACAATTTTAAAAATGCATAGTATACAAAAAATTCATGCAGTTGAAAAAATGCTCCCATCTTTGAGGGTTTGATAGATTATTGGCGGAGGCATTAAAACTTTGAGCACAAACACAAACAATAATACTAAGATTGTCTTATATAAATTGCACTTCTCTAATTGAGCTCTGTAGATGATATTTTTGACATCAAGTTCACAAGAATAAAATGTTTTCAACAGCTTGCAACATCCAATTAATGTGGCTCAAATTTCTTACAAATTTTTTTTTTTATTTCTGAATAATCTTGTGAATTTTTATAGCAAATTTGTCAATTATAATCTTCAAGCAATTATTTGAATTTGAATATGAATATGGACTTCAGCTCTGATCCAGTCAGGAATTTCTCCCTTTGAAAATCAATGCTATGAAGTACAAATGAATTATAAAAAAAAACAATGTCAGCTTTTGCACTTTGACCTCAGTCTTTCTTAACAACATATTATTGCCACTTATTGCAAATAAATGCTTAAGACTGATATAGTTTTAAACTATAACATAGTCCTTCACTGAATAACAGGCTTTGTATGAGTCTATTGATGTTCTTTTGATTTTAAAATGGAGAAGTACTGAAAGAAAAATATTAATACACTTTTGAAACATTATAAAAATACATTAACACATTTCTATCTCTGATTCTGTATGCATTGAATGGCATGAAAATAGAGAGACAAGAGAAGATGGAGAAAGCTGTTGTCCAGATTTAGAAGTCCATCCTATTAGTACAAGCCTACACATTATTAGCCGGTTTCAGTCTGTAAGTAAGTTCAGAATTTCCAGTATTAGGCCGATCAGCATCTGTTGCCTGTAATAAAAAAGTTTAATATCTGTAAAATGTGATAGTACACACATCCCCAAAGCATATTACCAAGTAAACTACAATTCATTATGGGTTCTTGCACTAGTGCCTACATCCCTCACTCAATTGAACACTTTCATCATCATCATCTATGTCATCACTTCCTAGTATGATGCATAAGCAACACTTAATATACAAGGCAAAATGTAGGACTGAAATAACTGGAACATGGGCAAAATATACAGATGTAGATAAAATGCAGGCATGCCAAAGGGTAATACTGACTTGAAACAACAATCTGAATGAACAATAATTGTGAATTTGGTATTCAAACTTAATTTTGAAAAAGTATTATGATATACACTATGATGAAAACAGTACACACATTTACCAAGCCAATAACTAATTAATAACAAAATCTGGTATCACGCAAATGCTGTAAAGACAAGATCAAATTAAAGATGTTTTAAAATACATGGGTTCCCACATGTCAAATAGTGTTAAGTTCAGGGGTTTAGGAAAAAGCATTTCACTTAAATGTTGCATTTGTTGAAATGAAGGATCAAAACTCCATCATACAGAGTTTCCATGAAGGATGGGTGAGAGATAATATTACTTACTGTTACAGTTCCAACACTGGTGCCAGTAGGTTGATTTTCCAGTACAGTAAACTGGTACTGGCTGGGAAAGACAGGGTTGTTGTCATTGACATCAGTTAGGATGACAGATACTGTGGTTGTTGCAGTCTATTAACAGATGATGTACATTTGTGTAAAGATAAAATCAAAATATAACTGATCATTGTGTAAAGAGGTTTTTAAAGATATAACTGTACAATTGTGTAAAGAGATAATCAAAATATAACTATATTTGTGAAAATAGATAATCAAAATATAACTATACATTTGTGTAAAGAGATAAACAAAACATAACTGTACATTTTGTGAAAAGAGATTTATCGAAACATACCTACATTTGTGTAAAGAAATAATAAAATATATAAGTGCATAAATTACATTTTAATAAGATACTACTATTGATTTTAAAAGAAATGACCATAATGCAAACAAAATTTATGAAAACCTTTGCAAACTATAAGCAAATACAATTGTTGTAGTGAATGAAACAAATTTATTACACAGAAGATTAGTTAAAATCACATCTACAGGAATGTTCAGCACATTGTGGGGAATATCAGTATGATGCCTCAGAAATAATTTCATATTTTAAAATCATATTTAAAGATTTTTTTTTCATTTTCAATTACAAACAAACTCAAAAATGTAAAATGTTGCTTTAGTAGTTTAAAGCTGTTAATGTTGCAGGTAATAGATAACTTTATTCAGAGAATGGACAAGTCATTTGAGTGATGCCAACTTGCTCAGTAATCATTGTTGGAGTTATGTAGATTTGACTATATGGAACTGAAAAAAGGTTCAATTTTATGTACTGCAGTTATGTAGGTTTGAATTTATGGAACTGAGAGATGTTCAGATACTTTAGTAATTAGTGCTGGAGTTACATAGGTTTGAATTTATGGAACTGAAAGATGTTCAGATACTTGAGTAATTAGTGCTGGAGTTACAAAAGGTTTGACTGTATGAAACTGAGAGATTGAGTTACTTGAGTAATCAGTTTAGGATTTACATAGGTTTGACTGCATATAATTGTTTACTGTCATATATGGCAACATTACCAATGGCAGAGGTGTAGTGGTGTCCCTCACTGCCACTGTCAAATTATAGGTGGGTGTGACTTCTCTGTCCAAGCTTCCTACAGTTCTCAACTGACCACTGCAACAAAGAAACAATCACAATATGGGAAATTCAGATTTAATTCTTTAAAAAAACCTAAATCTTTAATCTTAATTTAATTCAGCATGCAAATCATACAATCATATATAAACCACAAATCTGTAATCTGCACTTATTTCAGTATGTAAATCATACATATTTAAAAAAAGCTGATGGAATTATTACAACCATATCATAACAAACATAGCTAACTTTCTTCAAATGTGTTTTGTGCTAAGCTAAATCAACCAGTTGGCGCCCAGATGTAAATGCAATCATCAAAATTTTGATAAAATAAAAGTATCATTATTTGGACACTGTGTGCAGGTCATACTTAATGTTGGATACTGTTTGTAAAGTCATTTCTGACACTAGATACTCTGTGTAACATCATTCCTAACATTTGGATACTGTGTGTAAAGTCATTTCTAACATTAGATACTGTGTGTAAGGCAATTTTGAACACTGGATACTACATGTAAGGCCATTTCTAACATTGAATACTTTGTTTAAGGTCATTCTTAACATTTGGATACTGTGTGTGCAAAGTCATTTCTAACATTGGATCCTGTGTGTAAGGTCATATTGAACATTAGATATTGCATGTAAAGTCATTTTCTTAAATTGGATACTGTGTGTAAGTGATGACATATATTTGGATACTGTGTGTAATGCAATTTTTAACATTGGATCGTGTGTCATTTCTAACATTGGTGCAAGGCCAATCCCAAAATTGGATACTATGTTTAATGTCATTTCTAATGTGTAAAGCCATTTCTAACATTTGGATATGATGTGTAAGGTCATTCCTAACATTGGATAATGTGTGTAGTGTCATTTTTAACATTGGATACTGTGTGTAATGCCATTGCTAACATTGAATATTGTGTGTGATGTCAAGCACTGTGGCATCATGCCTCTGACATGTAACATCATGTCTCACCCATTCACATTAACTGACACAAGGCCGACCAGTCCTAACACTAACCTCTTAATGCCCAGCTCCTAGCGAGACAGTTGTTAGTACTATTTTTATTATAAGTCTTCCTTATGACTCAGCTAAGGTTAGAACCCTCAACATCCTGCATCTGAGGTGGATGCTCTAGGCCACTGGTGCAGTAGATTGGGATTCTAACTGCTATTAACGGGGTTTTAATTGCTGATTGGATTCTAACTGCTACTGATGGTTATTCTGTTATATATGGGATTTTAGGTGCTAATATGGGGATTAAAACTGCTATTAATGGTATTTTAATTGCAGATGGAATTCTAACTGTTACTGATGATTATTTTAACTGCTATTGATGGGATTTAAACTGCTATTATTTAAAGACCTGAGGTAAAGGTCACCGATACTACTCTTTTAAGACCCTGTTGACACAGTCTGTAATGTTGAAACTTGTGCCACTGTTTGCGTCAGTATGCTTGCTGGCATGTCATAAAAAATTTATTCAGCATTGCAAGTAAAGCAAACTAACTAAAAGTGTGAAAATAAGCATTTTCCTTTTTATTTGTCAGAATAATTTCAAGTAAGATTTTTATTTTTGCTGAGTATAGTTTCAGGATGGTGGGACCAGATAAAGACATTTTGTACACCTGCACACTCACTTCTCTGAAAATGAATACATGTTGCCATGAATATCTAGGCAATAAACAAATGGATCCTTATTTATTTGTTAATGGCCAGGCTGGTTAGAGAAATAAAGAACATTGTACATTCACTCATAAGAGACATCCAGACCAAACACATGCACTGAAGTATGACACTCCATACATTATAATGATGCTATAATTTTTTTATTATAACAAGACACTGAATATCTAAACTAAATAGAAGAGAGAGACACAGTCACATAGACTGGCATGCTGACTTACCTACTGTCAATACTGAATTTACCAGCTGTATTCCCTGCAGTGATGGTGAATGAAAGTAACTGACCATCAGGATCTGTTGCCTAAAATAACAAAAAAAGGATATATCTTAAATCTAATTCCAGCCATGGAAGAACAATTTTGACATACATAAACGGAATCTATGTAGGGGTCAATATCAAAATAGTTTATTCCAGGTGATGGTTTTTGTGTCTTGCATGTGACATAATACTTGCAAGATGTTTGTATTAAGACAAGGATTTGTTGCCTTAATAAAAACTTAACTTGTTCACTGCTATAATGAAGCAAATCTTTCCAATAACAAGAGTACTGTGAATATACCCATCCCATGTTTAATAGTCCTCTATGGAGGTAACTGAAATTTTTGCACTGACACCGTTTTTCTTCTCAGTCAGGGACCACAACCTTTGACCTTTTGACCCACAAATCAACAACTTCTTTCCTTACCCCAAGTGCATATCATTCACAAACTTTGGTCCAAGTATGTGTTGAGGAACACATGCTATTGTACAAGAACCATTATTTTCATTCTTACAGTCACAGTGAACCTAGCCCTTGGACTACAAAAATAAAAGGATATTAACAACAAAAGTTTGCAACCAAAGATATGGAGAACTCAAGTTATTGTACAGAATCCTTTTTTCTTCTTTCACAGTCATATTGACTTGAACCTTTTGAGCTCTAAATCCATAGGGTTCTTCATTAACTTATATGGAAACCATCTACAAACTCAAACAATGATGTCCATAGTAACAAAATATGTGATCAAAAAATGTCTTTTGTAAAAAGATAACTTAATGTGAAATCCTGGGCATATTTAGGAAAGTACTTTATTAGTATCTAGGTAGCTTCAGTGCTTCCAGCATGCAATCTGACATTCACAATGTATATTTTAAAAATTGCAGTATGTTTCTTCAATTTTTGGTGACCAGTACATTTTCTTACAACTTGCAAAGGCCAATACCATTTCAAATATGACTGAAGTATTTTTAAAATCTGGATATAAGAAAATGTTTCATTAGTATACAACTACAAAGAATCCTAATAAATTCAATTAAGAGGGTAGTAAAACAATGTCCATAGTAACAAAAATCTGTATTTGATGCCCCACCACACCCTCTTATATTTTGAGATCCAAAGGACAGTTTTATTTTTAAACAAGACTTTCCTGTTGCAAGTTATTCATGCATTCTTCCATCATAATAAAGGTAGATTTGGTAGACTTATAAAAGCCTTGTAATGGTATCTTCATGATTTCTGTTTGTTCTAGGTTTATTTACTGAGAACCATATTCACTTTGTTTCATGATGACTTTTAATTTTAACATCATACCTACCACAGACACAACATCAATGAAGCAAAAAATAGGATGATGTATTTCATATAAAGTAGTAGATTTTTAACATAATCAAGCTTTATCACATTTATAGATTTGAATGTTAAAACAAATTACCTTGGACTGTAATTACTACTTACAGGAACTGTAAAGATAGAGGTTCCTGATTCTGTTCCTTCACTTATTGTAATTGTGTACAGTGTGGATGGAATTTGTGGAACATTGTTTCCAGCACTGGTGACATTCACATACAAGTTCTTTGTTGCTGATCTAAATATAAGTAAAATAATGTAAGTTGGTCACCATGAAAGTAAAATACTAAGGGGGAGGGCACTTTCAATTTTGATCAACCCAAACTAAAGCGTTTAAAAAAATTATAATCAACCATCACACATCATTTAATCACAAAATATTTCCCCACTACAGAATCATATTATATTATATAATTTATGTCTCGAAATTATTCGGCTTTAGATGCAATTTTAATATTGTGTTAGGGACAAAAGCAATTGAAATGTCAATCACTGGAGGTAGGTAACCTATACTGAATTCTTATAGATAATATCATCTACTGCATAATTTTATTTCTATTCATTCTTTATAATCAATTATTTGTAAAAGTATTGTGAAATCACACATTTTTGGGTTGGCTTGTTATCTACTACTGATGCCGTGCTTAAGTACCTTAATAACTACTAATTTACTGACCATGAATACAGACTATAATAGGGACTTATTTTATCATACTGACTTTATAATAGGGACTTCTTTTATCATGCATACTTTATAATAGGGACTTCTTTTATCATGCAAACTTTATAATAGAGACTACTATTATCCTACAGATTTGTGTCCTTACTAATCTGTCATTCCTTAGGACAATGTATGTGTCCTTATTTCAGTGGAGTGCTGCTTTAGATCTGAATAACTGAATATTATGCTTATTTCTCACATGGTGATATTTTCTGCAGGCTTTTTTGGCATTTAGTGTTTTGGCTGTATTAGGGTTTCAAGTCCATCAATGCCATAGTCTGCTTATTTAGACATGGAGGGTTGACCAGCATGCTGTCTGCTTGTTCATCCAGCATGTACATCAGACTCATATTCATCATTAATTTCAGGCTCAAAATCACACACTGGTACTTCCAGTAACACTTTCCCCAAAGTCAAACAGACTGATAAACTTCCAAATGATTGACATCACAGCTATTATCGGCTGAATACTTGACAAATTAAATCATCATCTGCAGACAAACTATGTTGGGATTCAGCCATTTTGGTTTCCTAGATGGCCTGTATTATAAATATGCAGTTGTACAACATCCTTGATAAATATATAAGGTTAAAAATACAATAAAAAGCCTGCTCCAGGGCCCAAAGTATCAATAATATTTATTTTAACAAACATTCATGTCAAGATGAATTACCCTGGCCCTTGTATGTTGATTCATCACAAGTTAGACTTTAAGTACATAGTTTTCCCAACAACCCCATCTATGATTTCTGATTGTGTGATTTTTCTAACCTACCCTCCATTGTCAGAATCAAAATAATTTGAAACTACTACCTTCTACAACAGTATTTTTAAAGTGCTGTCCCAGGGGTGGGGGATATGTTTTACTGGAACAGTCCTTACAACAGCTGAAAGATATGTACTTAGTAACATACACAAAATTAGTGAATCTCATACAAATGCAAACAAAAAGTCTTTGTGAGGAAGCAACAAGTATAAAGCCTTCCTCTAAACTGTTGGCTACAAATTACCATACCCTACCATTGATTCCAACTGTAGCAATAAATACTTTGTTAGGAACTCAAACTATTCTAGTATTAAGTCAAAGAATTATTTCAGTTATTACTGCCAAATTAGAATTTGAATGCTAACAACTGCAGCATACAATTTTGACTGAAACATACACAATGACCTTATAATTTTTTATACAATAACAGCATCAAAATTCATTTCTGTATCAAATGTTCAGTTACAATTTAGGATTCCAAAATTACCTGTGCAAGATTCATAATTTAGTCAATGAAGTCTATTGAAAAGTCTAATTGTGGGAACAGACGAAGGACATAATTATTGATGGTCATTAGAAAAGAAACAATTAATTATCTTAATACTCACCTCACCACATCTGGAGATACAGCACTATCTGTGGCTTTAACAACAACTACATAGTTGCTTGGATAAGTGACCCGCCCACTGAGGCTGACATCGCCAGTATTGGCATTAATGGTGAAAAAGCCAGATGACACTGCAGGTTCAATGCTCATAATGGAATATTTCAATATGCCATTAACTCCAGAATCTGCATCGGTTGCATCAATCTTGGAAAGAGGAATAATAACAGCAATTCAATATTGTGTGGAAAACAATTATTTCCTTTTCATTCATTTCATAACTAGATAAGATAAAAGAATTATTTAATTCAGACTACATAGTCCATATATCTAAATTAAATTATCTAAAGTAAAAGCATGATAAACATAAAAGATCATATATATATATATCTTGTGTACAAGTATACAGACACATGTACAATAATGGACTGTGCCCTACATTGTTAAGAATGAAATTATGTCACAAATTTAAAGAGTAACTTGTTACATCAACTAATAATACAAGAATTTTAATGGATGTCATAGTTCCAGAGATTTCAATATACAGTTCTTACTATTAGGTATTCTTTACATCATTGAGTAAACATATTTTCTCATTATTTCATCAAAACTGAATACATTATAATTTACAAACATGTTGGAGGCACTGTTTCATCTTGCAAGGCCTAACAGAAAACAAAGACTATTATTATAACCAATAAATCATTTTATTTTCATACATTATAAGGTTTGTCTACAGAGAAAAAAATTACAATGTGCTGCAATAAGATTTGAATAATCAAATTTTGATATTCAATGAACAATTCTTAAATTTACATAGAAGTATGTTTGAGGTCACAAAAATCTGTCCTGAGGACCTGTCCATTCTAATCATATAAATGAAGAAATAATTGATTAGCACCTGAGTCTGCATCAGCTGCATCAACCTTGAGAAGAGAAATAATAGCAGCAACTAAAAATAATGTCAAATATATTTCCTATTCACATCATAACTAGAATCCTGAGGGGGTCCATTCTAATGGTATAATTGAAGAACTTTTGGCTGATGGTCACATGGTTTTCAATTTTAATTGTATAAATGAAGAAACTTTAGTTGATGGCCACATGTTTTGCAAGAGCATTTTCAACCTTCATTGGTTATATCATACCAAGGGAATGGAAGCTAAGTGCCTTTCCCAAAAACAATTTTAGAAAGCTGACCCTGACTGCCTTGGATGGGCAATGAACCTGTGAACCATTGTGATTACAAATCTGACACTGTACCATCAAAAACACTGCATGGACAGGTACTGAACCCAAGATCCTTTGATTACAAGTGTGACACTCTACCAACTAAGATACTGCCTGAATAGGAAATGAACCCAAGAACCTTTAATTACAAATCTGACACTCTACCAAGACACAGCAGCTCCCTGAAAGCTTGGAGGCAATTTTCAAGATCAATGAAAGGCTATCACTCAAATTCTGAAAAACATGAAAATCAAACTTCATTTAAATGTTTTAAATGTATAACAGCCAAACCAAATTAGTTATAGAAGAACCTTGGTCTCAAGTTTTTATGGATAATTATGAATTTAAACAATTACAAAGAGTTACAGAGTATCAAAGCAGTTGATGACATGTGAATTCTACCAAACTGATAGTTCTGACAATAATAACAGGGTCTGCTTATTAAGCCCAACAATATAACCTTGTTGAAAACTTTAAACAGACTGATCATGATGATGGTGGAAAAGTGGCTATTATGTCTCACTTCCCACTAACATGTGCTTGATAATCAACATTTCAATTCTTTTTTGTACCTGAACAAGGAGCCTGAAGGACAAAGTATAATCTCCCTCAGGCACAGAAACATGGACTGCTCCAGTTGATGTAAATACAGGATCATTGTCATTCAAGTCTAACACCATTATAGTGACAGTAATATCTGTGGATCTTCTTTCAGTTGTATTAGTTTCTGTCACCCTCACCTGAAATCCACACAAACATACAAGTGCATGATCCAGACTAAACTTAAAGGTATATGTCTTATCTAATTCATTAAAACTATTCTCTTCTTCATATTTGTACTGGATTCTTTTAAAATATCTAACTGGTTCAAAACAGTATCTAAACAGTATCTAAAATATCTAACTGTTCTCTTCTTTATATTTTACTGGATTCTTTTAAACTATCGAACTGGTTGAGAAGTTCAGATTAATGGTTTTGTATTCAGGCAGGATCATTTTTGGCAATGCTAAGCGAAAATAAAAGCAATAATCCCTTCTCCACTAAAAATGACTGCCTAGATCAAAAGTTTACAAGGCAATTTGTAAAAATTTCCTAATAAAATCAGTGAGAAAAATCTTACTGACATGTATTTTCACTGAAATAGTGTTCTTAAGATGTTCCTATGGCACTTCATCCCAAAATGATGTTCTCTCTCCTGTAAGAATTGTGGGAACCCAACTAGTCAATTATAAGTTTCTTCATTCCAGGTCTTTCAATCAAGTTGTGTAAGTTACATTGCAATGAACTTACTTGCTATCTTTTTTTTATTATTATTATTATGACTTTAAAGAGGGTAACTCAATTAGCTAAGAACTAATCTACCTTGAGGCCCTCATTCAAAGGAATTTACTTATTTTTGCTGCATCTCTGAAGCCATTGTATATACTGGGTTTGGAAAGAGGAAATAGAGTGGGCATTTCTAATCTCATCTGGAATACTATTCCAGAGCAAAGTTCCAGAGTATTGGAAACTTTTTATAAATAATTCCTTATTTAGTTTGGGAATTTTGTAATGTTTGGTAGACATTGATCGCAGGTAGCCTATACTTGAATAGTGATTGTAAATATTCAGGAGCACTATTATTGGCTATCCTGTACATTAATTTGACTTTTCTTAAACAGATTCTGTCTTTAATAGGTAATATTTTTAACTTACCAGCTAAATTTTCCTTGCTTTCTTTCTGGATTGATATTACCTCAAAAGTTTTTTTTTTGAGATGTGCCAGCTTTGCTAAGTTTTTATCATTTGAATTACCCCATACTGTATTACAGTAGTCTAAATAGGGTTGTATGTAACTGTTATAAAATAGTTTTCTGTGCTTTTCCGGGAGAAAGTGTCTTATCCTACTGAGAAGCCATAAACTTGAATTGACTTTTTTACTTATATGTTTGATATATTCAGTCCATGAGAGGTTATTATCTACCAAAACACCAGGTAGACTATCATGACAGACTACTTGCAACCTTTTATCCTTCCATGTCAGACATAGTTCATCGCTATAAAGTTTTTGGTTTTTTTCCATGTTGAGATAAGTAATATTTTAGTTTTACCAGTATTAACCACCATGCTATTGCATGTGCACCAGTATTCTAGTTTGTTTAGGGATTCTGTAAAGAAATTTTGAGTTCTTGTTTTGTGTTTTGGATGTCTGACAATGTTGTGCCATCTGCATAGAGATCTGTAGATGATACTGAGTCCTTTAGTACAAGTGGTAGGTCATTATTAATAAATAAAATAAACAGTAATAGACCCAGAATTGAGCCTTGTGGTACTCAACATCTAATTGTTTCAGGTTCAGACAGAACATTATTAATATAAACATGTTGTGTTCTCTCACTTAAGTATGAAGTAAACCATCTAACTGTGCTTTTATCACATTGGTAGATTTTCAGTTTCTTCAAAAGGATCATTATAAATGGTAATGGCAGGAAAATCTCTCAGATGTTATTTTGTGGTTAAAGTTTAAAAATATTGCACATATAGGTTCTCTTTCTTTACATAGTATGTTTCATTAAATGAATTATTTTTCCCCTACAAATGCAAATAAATTTGGTCTTTATTCATCTGTTTTGTCAACCTGAATAAAATGTCAATAATTTGAATTTGTATTCTTGAATCATTCTAATATAGAACTTAACTTGGCAAAATATCTTTACTTATAATGTAAAATTTCCACCACAAATAGTCTTTCCATATCAGTTGTGCAACAACAAAAATTATACAGATGAGTGAAAAAAGCCATGTAATGTAAAAACAAGCAGCAACTTACATTAATTGTGGCACTTTTTGTGGTCTCATAGTCCAGGTTCCCTGAGGCCAGGTATATGTATCCGTTGGAGTCAACATTAAAAAGTCCAGTGCCGGTGGCAGAGAAGCTAAAGGTTGTTTTCTGACCAGATATACTCTGGTAAAAGAAAAATGAAAAAAAAAACTGAAGATTTAAGTAAACTGAAAAACATCTGCAGTCTTAACCATTTACAATTCTCTATCAATGCCTTTCAAGACAGAAAACAAGAAGAATTTAAAATGTGTCTTTTATCACTTTCCCTCCATAACAGACACATTACCAAATAAAAAAAATGGACCAATATGTCAACTAAGATGGATTTGAAAGAAAAGAAACCAATAATATAAAATTATGATTCTAATTAATAAGGAAGGTGAATTTGCAATGAAGGGAATTGTTTCTTTTCTTTGTTTGCGATCTTTTGAAAATAAGGGGGTGTAACTATGACTTCTGTAGAAATATAGATCTATATAAACACCAATAATTTCAAATCATCCTTTCTGTGTCACTACACTAAAGAAGGCAAGCAAAAAGTATACATACATCATCAGGATCTGTGACAATCAGCTGCAGAGGCTTTGCTAATGAAGTAGTTCCATCAAGCACATTCTGTCCAAGGCGAGAGTTCTCATAAATATACCCAGTGTTAAATCCTGTTGCTGTGATGACAGTTGGTGGACTACTGTTCAGGATATCTATATCTACAGAAACTGTGGCTCTCTCTTCATATTTTCCATTGGCTTGTGTGGCCTGTCAATAGCATAAAGATGTAGACATATTCCAAATCCATCTCTATGATGCATTTATCATTTCTAATTATGTCATAAAGTTGGAACTCTTCTTCGGATCAGTTAATATACTGGTTAATACATCAGGATAAACCTGATAACAAGATAAACAAACAAACTCAGAGGAGCTTATGCTCTACTGTCCAAAAATATTCATTTACCACCCAATATTTTTCCCACCTTATCAAGCCTATTTCTTCTTTAACCAGTAAGTGCTAATATCATCTCTGATATTCTTGTGTAAGAAGATTGTCAAATTAGCCACTGTGGCAGCCATTCTGGATGTAAAATCCACACCATTTTCATTTAGGACAAACATCATGCCATCTCTTTCATCTCATACAAGCAAGATAACATATTACAATATTGCCACTTACAAGAATGTACACCTCCACTCTGGTCAGATTACTGTTTCTGGTTATAGAAAATAACTGTGTCAATGTTGCTGTATAAATGTCCTTATCTCCACTTGCAACAGGTCCTGATCCAGCAACTGAGAAATAATTCACATAACTTACTGGTGAAGCTGAAAGTAAAAGGTTTCAATGGCTTTATCAGCACAAACACAAGAAGCACTTCCACTCCATTCCAAATGACATAGTTTAGCTTATTTTAAGTGATCAAAAACACTAACATCACCAAGAAAATATAAAGAAGCACTGTTGTACATATCAGAAATATTAACTTCTCATTTGGCATATACTTTGAACTGTGAGAAAAATACTGAACCAAAAGTTTCACCTATTAAAAATAGCTAAAGATGGTCAGTAATATAACATTCATTATACTTGACACAGATGTCATGTGAAACTTGGACCAGTATAACTGTCAGATGGAATAATAATAATAATAATAATAATAATAATAATAATAATAATAATAATAATAATAATAATAATAATAATAATAATAATAATAATTTAATCCAATTCACTAACTTCCTGCAATTCTGAATGTCAAAGGTGATCTGAGTGTATCGCGGTCTACAGCTCTCATAAAGCTTGCAGTCTGCCTGGTAAATCCCACCAGCGGGTAAATAGTCAATGGCTTTGTCTGGAAATAAGAGGTGAGAAAAGTAAAAAAAATGGACATCACTTATGTAAACAAACTTAAATAATCACACACAGTGATTAGGGAGAAAAGAATTCATAAACCAGTTGCAATTAATTTTTGATCAAAATTGTCCAACACAATAATTACAGAAGATTTTCAGAAGTGACAAATTTTCTCCTGGAAATCAGCTCTGTATGTGGGGTGGATCCCATTCACCACAATCCTCTGAAAACTAGTAAAAATTAGTAAAAGTAGAAATGTCATTCCAAACATCTGAAACTACAATTTAAAACTTTAAAACATGATGCCCCAAACAGAATAAACAAACTAAGCAAAGAAAAAGTTTAAAACTATTCTACACTTCTGCTACATGAATGTTTAAATCATAAGTTTGCTCTGACACAAAATAAAAAAAATGTTGATTTGTTTAAGAGAAAAAACACTTCCCTAGAAATAAATAAATTGCCAATATATTTGTGGAGTAACTGTTGAACAGAAGTGTGACAGAAAATCAAAGTCATATTGTACAACCAGGGTAATAACAATATAAATGAATGTCATATTCTCAAAAATTTCATAATTGCTAAGTCTCATAACAAAAATAAATGAAAAAGCAGAAAAAATTACAAAGAAGTTCTTTAAAAAGTAAAAGAATTTCACCTAAACTGACCCATACATTGATCAAACGTTTTCTGTAATTTCTGGCATTAACTTCTAATATTTAAAATACTGAAAATATAAGCCTAAATTTAAATGCACAACTCACTGAATAAAATGACCTTAACACTAACTACGTTAGAGTTCTTTCAAAAATTATAAAAGTGGCCACCAAGAATTCTAAACAGTTGTATTTTCAGAGAGGTAATTACAGGGAATCAATTCTTAATCACTCAAACTCACAACTTGTCCTGAAACAACACTGGTGGAATATCTTGGATCAACACAATATATTCCTGAGAGAAGGCAGTTGTCATAGACAAATGCTGGTGCCATATCATCACTATCTGTAACAGTCACATTAACTTGAGCAACAGATGAA
Organism: Potamilus streckersoni; assembly: GCA_016746295.1. Taxonomy (NCBI): domain Eukaryota; kingdom Metazoa; phylum Mollusca; class Bivalvia; order Unionida; family Unionidae; genus Potamilus; species Potamilus streckersoni. The sequence goes on from JAEAOA010002295.1 coordinate 912,926, forward strand.
AGTGGTGGTGTGCCAAGATCCTGAAATAATAATAATGTAGACATGTAAAAATAATAATACTTATAAAAGATGATACAAAATTTTAACAACGGATGTTATGATAATGTAGTTTTCTGCTTATGTATATAAGTAGGGAACAGGGTAAATACTTTAATCCTAAACATTATTATCCATTTCTTTCACTTAAATACAGCAACTGCTGTAAAAGATATATTACTTTCTAAAATTTCAACACAAAACTTTAACATTTTTAGTAACAATGGTAAAAGTTTTCTACTTATGCAGACAAGACACATTTCTATCATACTGTAGTAGACATTTCAAAACTAGAATTTTTCTACTCACACAGGTAAGACAGAAATTTCTTTTACATCATGTCTCACACTTCAGAACTACAAGTATCCTACTTAAACAGAACAGAAATTTCTATCACTGAGGTACACACTTATTAGACGTATTTTAGTAGACATTTTAGAACTATAATTTTTCTACTTACACAGGCAAGACAGAAATTTCCATCACATCATGTCTCACACTACTTAAACAGAACAGAAATGAAATTTCTATCACACTGTGGTAAGAACTACACATTTTCTCACACAATCATGAAAGAAATTTCAAACACTTTATTGTACACACTTAAGAATTACAAGATTTCTACTCACACAAGCAAAATAAAAATTTCTATCATATTATGGTATTCACTAACTACAAAGATATTATCACAAAGTTTCAGATGAATACTGCAACTATTTTTGTAGATGTGTAACTTTGAAAAACTTTAGACGCTACTTTAGCACCATTGAAAATAATGCAACCAATTTTCTGCTGACATAAAGAAGAAAGGAACTCTTAGCGTACAAAAATTTAAAAATAAAAAATATTTACTGTTGCAATAACGGTCATCACATAGGTGGTTTGCCCCAAAGCATACAAAGGTTCAAAATCCAGAGACTGATTTATGATAAGGTTAGGAAATCTGGTGGCGCCAAAGATCAACTTTCTAGAACCATCCCTCTGAAAAGAGTAGAAATTAATACAGATGCTATAAAAAGTAGTATGTCATGCTATATACGTAAGTAAAAGAATATCACTAAAAGATCTCTTCAAGCTTTCATCACTTCCCATTTCATCAGCAATTCATGCAAATGTCTCTTTCAATCTATTTTTCATTTCCAAGTTTAACAGCAATTCATACAAATGTCTCTTTCAATCTATTTTTCATTTCCAAGTTTAACAGCAATTCATACAAATGTCTCTTTCAATCTATTTTTCATTTCCAAGTTTAACAGCAATTCATACAAATGTCTCTTTCAATCTCTTTTTCATTTCCAAGATTAACAGCAATTCATACAAATGTCTCTTTCAGTCTCTTTTTCATTTCCAAGATTAACAGCAATTCATACAAATGTCTCTTTCAATCTATTTTTCATTTCCAAGTTTAACAGTAATTCATACAAATGTCTCTTTCAATCTCTTTTTCATTTCCAAGTTTAACAGCAATTCATACAAATGTCTCTTTCAATCTCTTTTTCATTTCCAAATTTAACAGCAATTCATACAAATGTCTCTTTCAATCTATTTTTCATTTCCAAGTTTAACAGCAATTCATACAAATGTCTCTTTCAATCTATTTTTCATTTCCAAGTTTATCAGCAATTCATACAAATGTCTCTTTCAATCTATTTTTCATTTCCAAGTTTAACAGCAATTCATACAAATGTCTCTTTCAATCTATTTTTCATTTCCAAATTTAACAGCAATTCATACAAATGTCTCTTTCAATCTCTTTTTCATTTCCAAGTTTAACAGCAATTCATACAAATGTCTCTTTCAATCTATTTTTCATTTCCAAGTTTAACAGCAATTCATACAAATGTCTCTTTCAATCTATTTTTCATTTCCAAGTTTAACAGCAATTCATACAAATGTCTCTTTCAATCTATTTTTCATTTCCAAGTTTAACAACAATTCATACAAATGTCTCTTTCAATCTCTTTTTCATTTCCAAGATTAACAGCAATTCATACAAATGTCTCTTTCAATCTCTTTTTCATTTCCAAGTTTAACAGTAATTCATACAAATGTCTCTTTCAAACTATTTTTCATTTCCAAGTTTAACAGCAATTCATACAAATGTCTCTTTCAATCTCTTTTTCATTTCCAAGTTTAACAGTAATTCATACAAATGTCTCTTTCAATCTATTTTTCATTTCCAAGTTTAACAGCAATTCATACAAATGTCTCTTTCAATCTCTTTTTCATTTCCAAGTTTAACAGCAATTCATACAAATGTCTCTTTCAATCTCTTTTTCATTTCCAAGTTTAATAGCAATTCATATTAAGATCTTGATCACAAACAAAAACTAGTAAACAAACATATATTTTAAAAACCATTGTGTAATGAATAACAATAAATTGAAAAATTAATTCATTACAATTTCTTGCTGCTTTTTTTCCAATCACTTTGACTAATAATAGGTCCAACAAATGCAAATGATGCCAATAATACTGTATTTGACTATTAGAATGGTAAGCACTCATTGCCTAAAGACACTAAAACTCACTGGACCATTAGAAGAGCTATCAGTTAATGTATAGTGTCATTATTACTCATTGGATCATTAGAAGAGCTATCAGTTAATATATAGTGTCATTGTTACTCATTGTATCATTAGAAGAGCTATCAGTTAATATATAGTGTCATTATTACTCACTGGATCATTAGAAGAGCTATCAGTTATTGTATAGTGTCATTATTACTCACTGGATCATTAGAAGAGCTATCAGTTAATGTATAGTGTCATTATTACTCACTGGATCATTAGAAGAGCTATCAGTTAATGTATAGTGTCATTATTACTCACTGGATCATTAGAAGCGCTATCAGTTAATGTATAGTGTCATTATTACTCACTGGATCATTAGAAGAGCTATCAGTTAATGTATAGTGTCATTATTACTCACTGGATCATTAGAAGAGCTATTAGTTAATTTACATAGTGTCATTATTACTCACTTTGACCAACAGAAGGGCTATCAGTTGCTGTCTAGTATCAGTAATGCTCACTTCGACAAACATAAGGGATAGCACCTGCTATCCAGTGTCATTATTACTCACTTTGACCAACAGAAGGTCTTTCAGTTGAAGTCCAGTGCTGGTAATATTAACATCAACCAATATAATGGCTTTCAGTTGATGCCAAGTGTCAATAGGACTCACTTTTACCAGCAGAATGGCTATCTATTGGTTTCTAATGATAATGCTTAGTGACAATCAATACTCGCTTTGACTATATAGAAGTGTTCTGTTGCTGTCTAGTGTCAGTAATACATCAACGAATACAAGAGCTTTCAATTGATGCCTATTGTCCATAATACTCACTTTTACCAGCAGAATTGGCTATCAGTTGATTTCTAATGATAATGCTTAGTGACAATTGATACTCACTTTGACTATATAGACGGGTTATCAGTTGGTGTCTAAAATCAGCAATACTCACATTGACTATATAGAAAAACTATCACTTGATATCTAGTGTCAGTAATATTCACATTGACTATATAGAAAGACTATCAGTTGATGTATAGTGTCTGCAATACTCACTTTAACCAACAGAGGAGCCATCACTTGATATCTAGTGTCAGCAAAACTCATTCAAACAGAAGGACTAGCAACTGATGCCTAGTATCAGTAAGTACAGATTAGAATTAAAAATGTACAATTTAACTAAACACTGCAATGACTCTTAAAAACAGAATCTAATCAATTTTACTACACTTAGTATTCATTTTCATTTTCATTGTTACCATATTCTACAAGTTTGCACACAAAAAATATGTTAGTAGTAACTTTCATAATACTTCACATGCAGCAATGACAATTATAGAAAAACATCTTCATTCACAGAATTAAAATACATTGTACATTGTTGGTGGCAAGCCGTGCCTGGCTGTACTTTTTCCAGAGTATATGCTGGAAAAGGATGAAATATCATGGGATAACATGGAAAACTGTGGAAAACTATGGAAAATTGAAATATTCTGCAGCATCTAGCATGGAAACCCTGGATATTGTGCATGGAAATGCTGGACATGCCTGGAAAATGCTGGACATTTTGGACTCAGATTATATTCAGCATGGAAAACCCTGGAAAATGCTGAACAGCTTGTACTTAGAATTTTTGGGATAAATTTCAGCATGGAAAACCCTGGAAAAGAACTTAGTCAATTTTCAAGATTGGTACTTAAAATTATTTTTAATTCTTTCTGGTCAACTGATTAGAGTTTGTCCTATCCTTCAACTATCAAGATTCAAGTACCTAAAGAATGAGCAATCATAACTATACCTAGCTATAACACAGATTTTTCAACTTGAAACTATACAGTTATTTCAAACCTATGATACATATATACTCTGAAAGAGTACACATTTTAAACAAATAAATGAAATCACATGCTCACATACATTTGACATTGGCTTTAAAAAGACTTACCACAAGTGTTGAAATAACAAACCATTTGTTGAATGCACAAACATATGTAATTAAAAGTTTCTGATTAAAAAAAACATCATAATATATAAATGTTGATGTAATACAAACTTTATATGTATGAAAAAATATCCTGAAAAATATAGTTAAATCCTGACCATAACATATCCCAAACCAAAATGCATGCTTACAACATTAGTTAGGCGAGCTTATGCAAGCAAGTAAGGGTGCAAAAGGAATTTTTCAAAGTCTGCAAGCTTGCAAAATCTAAAGTACTTGCAGCTTGCACAAGCTTGAATAATCAATTGTAAAAGGGCAGTTCTGTTTGAGATCAGTACTTCTTGAAATGTTGAATACATGATGTGACCAGATCATATACTCATTATTATAAAGTACACTATCAAATTAAAAGATGTTACTTGTAATCTAGTTTTTATTTATAGCATCTGATAATAAAACTTGAGTTAAATAATATACATTTTCAGTGTTGCAAAATGCTAAGAACTTGAATTACTAGTACTTTAAGCTGGTACATAAATACAATATATTATTCCAACATTTCTCTATGTTTAACTATAAACATTATTAATATATATCACAATAAACTGAATTATTGCTTGAGCAAGGCAAAATATAAAATAGTACTTTTTCTACAAATGTCGTTTTAATCATTTTCAATTTTTACAAATATTATATGTTAGAGAAAAAATTGAGCTTTTATGCATAAAGAAAATTCTTTAAGTGATTGAACACTCATTTAGCTATGTAGTCAGTTTGTCAGGTAATGGACGAATGTGTAAAGATTCCATTTAATACAATCCTGTTAAAAATTAAGTGCTGATTGCAAAGTTAATTACAGACTAACTTAATGCAGCAAGATATTTGATGGCAAGTACTTGTAAATCTATTTACCAATAATGTATGCACCATCAAATAATGTCTCAGTAAATCTTGTAATATTAACTTCTGGCATTAAGTTAATGAAAGAACTGTCATTTATTTGTTTAAATGACAATCTGCTGCCAGGAGAAAAAATAATTGTCAGTTATTTAATTACGAAATAAAATTTTCAAATAAAGTATATAGTTTTTGTTTTTCTTTGAGATAGAGAAGCATCCCATTCTGCCAGCATGCTATAAATAATTGAACTTTGTGAATTTTTCTTCTTTAAAAAGAAATCAAATAAAAGCATTCGAGGTGTAGTGTGGCTCTCCATGATAGATAGTTAAGCTTCATCTCTGAAGCCACTAGATATATTGGGTTTGAAAGAAGGAAAGAGTGGATATTTCTAATCTCAACTGGAACACTATTCCAGAGCAAAGTTCTGGAGTATTGAAAACTTTTTAAAAATAATTCTTTATTTTTAAATATATTTATCAAAACTGTATGCAACATCAAATAATGTCTCAGTAAATCTTGCAATATTAACTTCTGGCATTAGGTTTATGAAAGAACTGTCATATATTTGTTTAAATGATAATCTGCTGCCAGGGAAAAAAAATAATTGTCAGTTTTTTAATTACTAAATAAAATTTTCAAATATATAGTATTTGTTTTTCTTTGAGATAGAGAAGCATCCCATTATGCCAGCATGCTATAAATAATTGAGATTTTTGAATTTTGATTCTTTAAAAAGAAATCAAATAAAAGCACGCAAGGAATAGTGTGGCTTTCTGCGACAGATACTTAATTCGGTATCGAGTCATTAAAAGCGGTTATGTCCCCTGTTTGCGGTTTAGCAGACTGGTTTACAAATATAAATGTACATGCAATAAATTTGAGTAGAAAGAACACAATACAACCATTGTAGCATCGAGTTAAGGCACAATTTTCAAGGTTGAATCGTCACAATTGACATTGTTAATATGGTAAATTTCAATGCTATCTGAACCAGTATATGTGCAGTAAGCGATCCTATAATTGGAGAGATAATCTGCAATCACGGTGTTATACTACCGGTGAGTAAACTCTAGATTGTGTCGTATTTTGCCAGTTTTCTGGACTTTAGTTTTGCGCTTACGTTATTCCACGTTTATAATTTAAAAATGTCAAAATATGACTCTGTTATGTTGCTTCACCCAATGATTGTGATGGCAACGCTGCAGATTTTTATTTAATGCTACACTTGCCAAATCGATGCCATGTACTATCAGTTATCGACAATAGGGTCAAACACACGCTTGGGAATCCCATTTCCGTTATTCTTAGGGTATTTTTCCTTTCGCATATCAAATCAACAGTTGTTAAGAGGTTATTACATTTAATTCTTTACATCCTCACAGAAGATGGCCGTTATTTTATTTCAAAATAATTTAAGGTACGTAATCAGTTTCATAGGAATTTTGTTGTTCAAAACTCAGGTGTCATTCATTTAACATGCGTCGTAGACCTTTCAAAATGAATAGTAAAACTGAAATTTATGGCAAATTAAAGGATAATCTTGAATAACACTTACTTATTATTACAGGACTTGATAAGTAATTTTCGGATAATAAACTAAAAATGAAATGCTTTTGACAATGAGGTAAATAGATTTTTGTTTCTGATTACATAGTACCTGTTGCAAAAATCCATTTCAGTGGATGATACATGGATCACACCAGCAGCAAAGGAGGATGCAGAATTTTATTCTGAGGATTTTGTTTAGCAGAAGTGATTCAGAGTAAGTCTAATGTTTTCACCTAATTGTTCATCATTGTAACAGATGAGAGGGAACCTAACTATTTGACACCATCCTACCCAAATGGATTTCTACAAGGAAGTAAATTAGTGTAACATTTCCAAGGCAATACATAGCAAAAGTATAGTTTCCTCACACAGATCCCATTCATAGGCTCTTATTTTTATCTGATTAGATATTATTAAATGATTTGATGACTTCATTCTTTTTTATTGTGACAGTAAGATCTCATTCTAATTGATGTTCACCATATATTAACATTTTCATGCTAATATTTGATATTACATATTTTTCGCATATTAAGAGCTAGAAAAATGGAGGTATATAACTTTGCATAGAATTACAAAACAAGCTTGCCGCAACCTTGCATTGCTGTTAAATTCTCTTGTTTTCATGAATTCATTTCTGGGTTTTTCAGCTAAATTTTAGTGTTGTTCAGGGTTTTCCAGCGTACCCGGACAGAGGCTGGAAGATTAGACCAAATATTCCAGTGTTTTCCATGCTTGAAATTGTCCTGAGTTTTCAAGCCTACCATGGACAAAGCCTGCCCGGCTGTACATTTTCCGAGGTTTCCTCGGACAAATTTTCCTAGGAAAAACCTCGGAGTATTGGTTATTTAATTTCTGAGGTTACAGTGACTATTTACAGACAAAAACGTTTGATATATATCGAAGGTTTTTATCGTCCGAGGTTTCCTAGGACATCGTCTGAGGTGTCCTAGGACATTGAGGTGTCCTAGGACATACCGTCCGAGGTTTCTTAGGACATCGTCCGAGGTTTCCTAGGACATCGTCCCATGTTTCCTTGGACATCGTCCGAGGTCTCCTAGGACATCATTTGAGGTTTCCTAGGACACCGTCCGGTGTTTATTAGGACATCGTCTGAGGTTTCCTAGGATATCGTCCGAGGTTTCCTAGGACACCTCTGGCAAAAATGCATCAAAGCAACAATTTATATACAGTATATATAACATGTAAAAAAATCTGGCTTGACACTAAATAAGTGATTTTAAAAATCAAGTATCAAGCCTGGAACATATGCACAGGCATCTGTGAACACATAAACATATAAAATATTATCCTTCATTGAGAAATTCAACTGTGCAAAAGATGCAAAATTACAGAAAAGCATCCATTTCAGATGTTAATTGTGAAAAAGAAGAAATGCTAGGAGCCTGCCTTATGTCACTGTTTAACTGCAGACTTGATCTTTAATTAATTTACAAACCATGATGCTGTTGTGGTGTCTTGTGAATTAGTCCTTGTTCCATAAACAAACGTTTATCATATAATTGCTTGTTTTACAGTGAATTATAAAACATCTAGAATAGTTTGATGATATACACAATAATACCACTCATGATATAGAAGGATGATTCTACTTATGGGCTAAAAAGAAATCCGCAAAGATATGGCTATCTTTGATAGACATGAGTATCTGGCAACAATATCAACAATTCTCACCAGTGATCTATACATTGTCCCTTAAAACCTGGAAGTTAATCAGTTTGAAGTTATATAACTTCGAAATCATCCTGGTTTAATTCCTTGTCGCATTTAGCACGTTAATCGCTATTGTAATACTCTTTGAAGTAAATGCTAGTCCTGCGTATCCCAAACCAAAATTGCAAGCTTATTTTTAAGGATGCGGTAAGCTTGTTTTGTAAGCTTGCAGCAAGCTTAGATTTGAAACCACTGCTAGCTTGCACAAGCTAGTAATAGGAAAGCTTGTGACAAGCTCACTGATTAGAAGCTTACGCAACCTTGCAAACAACGCTGACCTAATTTGCATCAAAAGAACTGATATGGCATCGATTGAATTATTTTTATACAAGGTCACATACCTCCATTTTTCTAGCTCTTGATGTGCGAAAAGTATGTAACATCAAATATTAAAAATGTTAATATATAGTGAACATCATTTAGAATGAGATCTTACTGTCTCAATAAAAAAAGAATGAAAAGTCATCAGATCATTTAAAAATGTTTAATCAGATGAAAATAATAGCATATGAATGGGATCTGTGTATGCAAACTCCTTATACTTTTGTTAGGTATTGCTTTAAAATGTTACACTAATTTACTTTCATGTAGAAATCCATTTGGGGGAGGGAGGATGGTGTCAAAGAGATTCTCTCTCATCTGTCACGATGATAAACTATTAGGTGAAAACAAGAATGTCATTAGAATTACTCTGAATCACTTCTGCTAAACAAAATCCTCAGAATAAAATTATGCATCCTCATCAGCTTCTTGTGTGATTCAGGTATCATCCACTGAAATGGATTACAGGAACATATACTATGTAATCAGGACAAAAAACGAGTATTTACCTCGTTGGCAAAAACATTTCAATTTTAGTTCATTATTCCAAAATCACTTATCAAGTCCAGGAATCATCAGTAAGTGTTATTCAAGATTATCCTTTAATGAGACCTAAATTTTAGTTTTACTGTTCATTTTGAAAGGTCTACGGCAAATGTCAGATGAATGGCACTTGTGAGTTATGAATAACAAAAATCCGATGAAACTGATCACGTACCTTAAGACATTTTGAAATAAAATAACTTTCATCTTCTTAGAGGATGAAAAGAATTATATGTAACAACCTCTGAACAATAGCTGATTTGATATGCGAGAGGGAAAATACACTAAGAATAAATGAAATAAGATTCCTAAGCGTGCATTTCACTTTATCATATCGTAACCCTATTTTCGATAATTGACAGCACTTCATCGATTTGGCAAGTGTATCAATAAATAATAATGATCTGCAGCGTTGTCATCTCAGTCATTGGGTGAAGCAACATTACAAAGTCATATTTTGACATATATAAATCATAAAATGCAAGAACACTACCGTTAAACTAAAGTCAATAAAACTGGCAAAATACGACACAATTTTGAATTTACTCACCGATATTGTAATTCCGTGATTTCAAATCATTTCAATAATTATAGGATTAGTTATTACTGTACATATAATGGTTCAGCGGGCAATGAAATTTACTAAATTAACCATGTAAATTGTGAAAGTTCAACCTTGAAAATTACGCCATATTGAACGGGATGCTACAATGGTTCCATTGTCTTCTTTGGACTCAAATATGTTACGTATATATTTACAGTTCGTAAACAAGTCTGGTTAAAAGAAATCGTAAACAGGGGACGTAACCACCTTTTATGACTATAACAAATTAAGTCCATGCTAGAATTTGTCCAGGGTTTTCCAGCCTACCCTGGACAGAGGCTGGAATGTTAGTCCAAATACTCCAGCGTATTCCATGTATGAATTCTCCATCGTTTTTCATAGAATATGATAGAAAATCTACAGCCGGGCGTGAAGAATGTGAAAATAGATACCTAATCATGAAAAGATAATTTACAGTAGATCTGGATGGGTAGGGTGAGATGAGAGTAACAAAATCCCCAAATTGACTATTAAATTAACTGTGACAATAATATAAAGACACTACATTATCTAAGCATTTACAGCTATTGTCAAAAACAGAACAAAAATATCAAATTAAGACACACATACCACTGAGCCATCCCCTGTAGTAATTGTATAGTCAATGGTAGCTGCAAGACCACTATCTTTATCCATGGCTGAAATATGCCTGTAAATAGTTGTTCCAACTGGATTAACCTGTTGAAAGAGGAATAAATTAAAAGTATCAAAAGACTGCATAGAAACTCTGACTCAATATAAAATATGACTATATACTATATCATTCATATAGTGGATCTAATGCACTAAACGTGTACTTTAGCCATCATCTGCACCTGGTTTCTGTTTGAGGGACATGCTTTATATGCCAGTAGAAATTTAAAGAAGTACACCATTTACTTGACTGGATATTAAGGGCTAACTTCTCAATCAAATGACGATGATTGTGTACAGTCTGAATCCAACGATGTGCACAGTCTGAATCAAATGATGAGGTGTACACTGAGTCAAATGATGATGACGCGTAGTCTGAATCGACAGTCTGAATGAAATGGTTATAAAGTGAATATAGTATGACTCAAATGATAATGAATTGTACAGTCTGAACTAAAAAACAATGAAGTGTACTGATTTAATTAAATGACAATGAAATATAATCTATCAATTGATGATAAAAATAACAGTCTGGATCAAATAATAAAGTGTGCAGTCTTAATCAAATGACAGTGAGGTGTACAGTCTGACTTGAATGAAAATGAAATTTACAGTCTGAAAGATACAAATAATTTGGATTATGAATGGTTAGATTAAGCTTTTAGAATGTCCAATACATAGTTAAGTTATTTTAGTTGATTGCTCGTGAAATTTTAACACCACAAGAAGTCAAGTATCCCTATTTTTTATACAAAAGTAACAATATCAGATTGTAGGTATTTACTTTTGTCAGGGGCAGTTCTAAGACTTTTCTACCACAGTTTGATTCTGAAAAAGGATGGTTTATTCCATGTCAAAGTAGCTTAATTTGTTTCTCCAGAAAAATATACTATTTTAACCAAATAATAGGCTTCTTTAAAGCAACCATTCAATTCCAACTTATTTATTATTATTATTATTGTTATATTATTATTTGTGAAGATCTCCAATATTAAACAAAATGTCATCCATTGATATTTTAAAAGTGATCAAGAAAAAAGCAAATTATGACACTTGAAACATAATTAGGCTTCTCTTTCCAAATCAAAACAGTTATAGTGTTGAAAACCATAAAAAAAAACTACTAACCTCTTCCACTGATACTGTATATGGTGTACTAATGAACTGTGGACTGTTATCATTTACATCTCGGATGTTAACACTAACTGTTGCATAGGCAGTCTGAAATTAAGGAGAAATAATTTTTTCTTACTACATTATCATGGACACTTAAAGAGTACCTAAAATATAACCATTATGTAGTGCATCAAACATTGTGGGATAACCACATGTAAAATGTTGGCATATTAAATTTTTCAAAAATGGATAATTTTAGACATCAATGGGTACAAGCAATCAAACTTCACATGAAAAAATGTACAGAAAGATAATTTTCATGCACTAACCTTGGATGTATATTGATCTTCATGTAAGAATAGTTATACGGAAGATTACCAGAAAAAGTATTAAATCATAGTTGTCCATAAATTAATAGTTGGATGAATATTTACAAATGCATAAAAACTTGCACACATTGAAGATCAGAATCCTATTGTGAAATTTGCAAAGAAAAAGTCACAGAACATTATTATTTCTTAAGTTTTATAAAATTTACATTTATTATAATCTTTCAGAGAACCATAATTACAATTGTTAAACTTTATAAGCATTTCTATATACAATTACTTGTCAACAATGTAACCAATGTTTGCATATAGACCACCTAGCATTACCACTTTCTGAAGAATGAATATCCCATGCAAAACTGAACCCCAAATCCATGAAGTATAATATACATAATGTAAATGTCATTAGTTAGCTACATGCAAAATGTTAACCTAAAACCAGTAAAATGTGAAATGTTAGGCACAATGACTTTTCTTTGCACTGGTGAGGTGATAATAGAGATGTATACAATTATTTAGTTTAATAAAACATGAACAGTTAAATAGAAATTTGAACCCAAGGCAAATATAGGACACTGTGACCTACTTTTGTAATCAGGATGCATATTTTCACAAAGTTTCATCATTCTGTGTATGCACTATACACTTCTATATACATGATGCAAAAGACCTATTTGGTAATAATCTAAATGCAAAAGGCGTATTCTAAATCAGTAACATTTTGGATACTGGCCATTATAAGTTAGAGGCTTTTGTTGTTCGAGTATAGTACTAACAGAGAACATAAAATCTTCTAGACTGATGATTCCAGAATAAACAGAGATTGTGAAACAAATCAAAAACATAATTTTATTATAGTAACTTAAGAATATAATGGAGGTCACATTAACCTACTTTGTGATCAGGGTGAAGTACTTTTCTTGATTCTAGTATAACAGTATGAAAAAAGGTGTAAAGAGTGAAGTACCATCAAGCTGCAACCCATCAATATGCTTGATTCTAGATTAAGAATATGTATTCAGGGTGCAAGAAACCTATTTTGTCATGGCTAAATACAAAATCGTGGTGCAAAATGTACAAACAATGTGCATGTCATTTCAAGCTGAGCAAGTAGAGTTTCTTTTTACAAAAGCAGAAATAATCTACCTTAAGTGAATTTGGTCCTATGACCATGTGAATTCAAGCTGATCAATTAGACTAGATTTTACAAAAGCAGACTAACTTTAATGAGTTTCCTCCTATGACCATGTTAATCTAGCTAAGCAGTTTTTCAAAAGGAGGCTGAAACCTCAAAGGAGTGTGGTCATATGATCATGTGACTTCAAGTTGAGCAGTTTGAGTTGATATTACAAAAGCAGACTACTGTAAATAAGTGTCATCCTATGATCATGTCAATTCAAGCTAAGCAGTTAGACTTTGACAAAAGCAGACTTGGTCTACCATACAGGAGAGTGGTCCTCTGATGTCAGTTCAAGTTGTACAGATGAAGTTGATTTTATAATTACAAATTGCCTTAAAAGAGTGTGGTCATATGACCATGTTAGTTCAGCTGAGCAGATAGAGTTTAATTTGCAAAAGCATACTACCTTTATTATACAACTAATTTTACAAAGATTGACTTAGTCTACCTAAAATGAATCTAGTAAATTCAATTTGATAAAGGCAGACTACTTTAAATAAGTCTGGACCTAATAAATCACCAATCAGAGCTAATTTTACAAATGCTTACTACCTTGTAAGAGTCTCAGGTCCTATAAAAATATCAATTCAAACTGAGTTGATTTTACAAAAGCGGAATACCTTAAATGAGCCTGCATCTAATCATGTAATTTCAAGCTGAATAATTTGAGTTGATTTAATGAAAGAAGACTACTGTAAATAAGTGTGGTCCTATGACCAAATAAAATCAGACAACTAGGGTGAATTTGACAAATGTCAACTACTTTAGATTAGTGTGGTCCATAAGCATTACTAATTCTTTGGGAAAATATAGCTTTTGCAGTGCACATCAAAGAACATTCACACAGTGTTCTGACTGACTGAAACTCAGATTTGAGAAACGTCAAACAATACAGAATAAATGCTGAAACCTCAGTAAATCAAAATCTCTGTGTTTCTTTTCCTGAGATTTTCCTTCTTCAATTTCAATAAACTTACAACCCCACACTATGAAATCAAAATAAATATTTAGTTCAAAATGTCAATTTTAGAATAAAATGAAGACCATAAAGTCAAAGCGAATAAGTTGTTGTTCCCACCTAGTGGTATATTAAGCCATAGAAAGTAATATCAAATGTTTACATGGTGACATCCTAATAATAGAATCTATTTTAAAATCACTGGCTCTAGATACATTTGGCAAAACAAAACATTAACTTTAATATGAGATTCTGCATCGAATTCTCTGTGGATAAAAAGTGAACAAAAAATTACTATTGGTCTGAGGGATTTAAGTCTTAATTAGTGCCACGTTGGCCATAACTATTTCCCAGGCTGAAACCTTTACTTCAGTACAATAAGATTATAAAAAATGCCATCATATGAATCAAAGCTAGAGCCAGAGATTATAGTATCCATTGTATTATAGGTTTAATGTTTAGTCTAGACCTGTGATGAGGAAGATGACACCTTTTGTCTTATGTACTTTATAACATATAGTTAGTCTTTATTTTTTACTTCTGAAGAGACGACACCTTGCAAGGTCAGATGTCAGAGATTTACCTTCACTTTAAATGATCTTTAAAATAACTAAAACAAATGCATTTTACTGAGAACTTATTTTCTGTATTTATTAAATTACCGTAGATGTATCAGCATTGGAGGTACACTTCAGTTGAAATGATATTATCTCAGTATCATCCAAACTCGTAAAACCCGGACCCTAAAATAATAGACAAACCATGTTGGATAAATTGATTTAAAATAAATTGAAGCTATGAACTTTAACACATTAATCTCCAGCTTTTTATAATGGAAAGAAACCTAGTCTAATAACTATATGATATATGAATGACCGTGTCACAAGCTCATCATGAGGATCTATAGTAATTTCTACTATAATTGTAAACTATGATTTGAAACCAATGTATCATTGTAAAATCACATTTTTAAGTTTTAGTTTCACATCAGCTGATAATTTACTTCAGTAACTGATTATACATACATTTCTCCAATAAAATACAGGAGATTAATGGAAATTTCATGGAATATGTCACATTAACTTTTGTGACAATAATTTCCTTGCAATATACATAATCCAAATAATTTTCTGTATAATTTGCCATATCAACATGCAAATAAAAACAAACAAAAGGACAAACCTCACATTAATAGTATACTCATCAATATATGACCGTTTTACAGCAGTTTCAAAAATATCTTAATATGTCATTACCTGAATATTGCTGACAGAAAATAATTATGTTTAGAAACACATATACTAAATACAAACATTTAAACTCAGGTCAGCATTATACTTAAGCATATATGACACATTTACAGCTGGTTCAAAAATATCAATAAAGTGGATACAGATATGTTCTTAGATGAATGTCACTGGCAGAAATAATAATGTTTAGAAACAACTGTATTAAAATACTGGCAGTACTATATATTCAAGTGGAAGATATAGGAACATTAAATTGTAAGGTATCTTAAAATAATACTTTATCTAAATGTAAGAGATGTCAATTCAATTTAAACTTGAGTACAAGTATGATTTAATGTAATTTCTTCCTGATATTAAATAAACTTACATCCCTGTCCACTGAAGTGATGAGACGAATCCTGGTCCCAGATCCAAAATTCTCAATTTTGAAAGTGCTGTTAGGATTAAGGGTAAATGGGTTGTCATTAGTCATTACTAATGTTATCCCATTAGCACCACCTATTGTTCCTGTCACTGGAAGGGTAGCTTGGTATGGGCTGGAGCCGGACAAACTCTGACTTTCTGTAAAAGGATACTTGTAATACTAATTGACTCGGTTATTCGATAGATTTACTTGATAAATCTATGCGATAAAAACCATAGGTGATCCAAAGTTTGGTGATCAAACTTTTAGATATTATCACATTGACGATAACTCTTGTAACACACATTTCTGTTATGGTGCTTTTGCCTAATACGGAACAACAGGAAGAGAGTAAGAATTTAATACTGATTCATTCTCTTGACCGAAGAGAACATGATCCAGTGTTTGCCTGTTATATCCTACACCAACACTGTCTCTTTTGCGGATCAAATATATAATATTCCTGGCTGCATCTTTGCAAAATTAGAAAATTGAATAAATGCTGGCAATAAAAAAGAAGTGATTTATGCTATAGTATCTTACAATATAGACATACAAATAGATTACAGCACCGTGAAATTATTCAAACAACACAAAGACAAAATAAAAAAGACCAGAGAGTTGCTAACAGTAAAAAGAAAATATCTCCATGGTTTCTTAATGTTTAGAATTAGCATAATAAATGTTATTTATTTATTTATTAAATTAAGACCTATATTAAATTGCCCACTATAGATCTGATTTGCAAGCTCTAATGTTAATCATATGCATAGTCGAAGGCACCCATGGAATTTGTATCATGAAGTGCAGACATGTAGTGATCAGCTTTTAAGTTTTATGGATGTTGGCAAGTGTTAATATACACAATAAAGTTTTTATATCATTCATTAAGTTAGTGAACCTTAGATACTGAGGCTAGACTCTTTGCTTATGAAAACAAACTTATTAAGTTCTGTTGAAGTTTATCCACAAGTGCTACGTTGCATGCAGGAACGAACAAGGGATAATGTGTGACCTTTCATCAGAACGACAAATAGCCATAAAAGTAAAATAAAATGCCCCCCTTTTCATCCTGCAATTACATTAGCTAGAAATATACAATACTATTTTAATCTCAAACTTTAATGAAGAGTGCCTACAGACAGATAGAAAGGCACATGATGCCACACTGAGTAATCTGTCAAGTTTCAACCAACTCAGGCTTGGCATTACTCTGCAACATTGATTGACAGTATATAACAATCAAACGATAGAAATTTAAAGGCCTAAAGTATTTCATACCCGTAACATTTCCTTCATCAAGTGTAACAGTGATTGTAGAAGTCATCGAGCATGGTCCTGAAGATGATAAAATAAGATACAAAAAAGTCATATATATATATATATATATATATATATATATATATATATATATATATATATATATATATATATATATATATATATATATATATATATATACAAAAAACTTTTCATATATATATATATATATATATATATATATATATATATATATATATATATATATATATATATATATATAGAATATCTAATACAAAATTGTTCCATGCAACATGAATGCCATTTTCATTTAACAACCTTTTTATACATTCTTAACAAATCCATAAGTATAGTTGTTAGACTAAATTTATAGATCCATTATGAGTGATTGCGCACTGAATAATTTAATCAAATTATATTTTGGGATATATCGGCCTAATTACTAATTGTGTAAACACTCGAATGGTTTAATTTGTTTTTAGAAATATTTGAAACAAGCCAATATGGATAAAATTAAACAAATAATTTTAAATTATACAATATTTATTTGCAATCACCTTACCAGTTCCATGTTCAAGCTAGTCCTACCGTCAAGCTCAATGGTATCAACAGATGATAATAAATAGGGTACGCACATCTATTTCCATTTCTCACAGTTGTTTTAATCTAGTTAGGGTATATACATGTCCATACACGTATAATTACTACCACCAATTAACTCAAAAACGACAACAACAAATGCACAGGAAGAAACGAAAATGGGTACAACACGTAAATAAAGTTGTGTACAATTTGTTTCAATTTTATAAGGTAATGTTGTATTGAGATTATATTGTTCCAATTGTTCTGACTTGTACATATCCTTACGCTGAAAGATTTCAGATTACATTAAGTCTGATTTTCAAGGAGATATTGTTGGTTATGACTGACATTTAAAATAACTAAATATCTTATCTTTGTTAATAACTGTATGGTTGTGCTGAGAAGCATGAGCTCACTTGTATCTGGAATGGAATAAACGTAAATCATTTTAGTTATACTTGATGTTGTAAATCAATCAGAATATGAAAATGATCTTTCAAAAACAGAAGTTTTAGAAAATGGTATTTTGAGTAGTGTTGCAAAATTTTTGAGGCAGTACCAATTATAAATGTCTAGCTATTTGCCATACATAGGACAATTAAAAATGTTTTGAGTTTGGAAGTGTTTAATTTTGGTTTACTAAATGAGCAAATAAATAACTTATTAATACCAAAGAGTTGGTAGTAAGTAGAGACTAGAAAGCAATATTAATTAATGTATCAGAATTGGAGACCAGGAACTAATTTAAGCAATGTTTAATAAACACTGTAAATTAGTGTAATGTTACTCACTATGAATGTCACCGAGTGCCATGAATCTCATGAATCTTCATCACAAAAAGACAACAACACGCTTTATCTCAGTTTGTGTGATGAAGGTTGAAGCAAGACTTACAACAATTACTGGAGATCGTAGAAATAGTAACTTACCTTGAGCTCGTACATCAACAAGCAAAAGCCCAAAGGTAAGAAGACCGAAAGAACACTTCATCTTGTGAGTATCTGGATCAATAAGCTCCCTCTTCATATCTGTGAAAAAATAAAACATTGTTAGAAAATAAAGTAAATTTCAATTTAAATACTTAAGAATTAATGTATAACACATATTTTTATGTAAGAGTGTAAGTTAAATCAGACTATCAGACACATAAAAAAGGATAAGTTCGGAGAAGCAACCAAATGTCTAAACTTATTTTCAAAGCAAACACTCTAAATTGGAAAGCTTTCATGATAGTAGTTCGTTTGTAAGCTGTTCATATTTAAATTTATGATTCATAGTGCATGATTCAATCATATATGTTCTCAAAGAATTAGGGAAATTAATTTGTATGTGGCATGAAAATGTGTTAGTCTTTGAATCATGACTGTACGATATGAACCATAAGTAACATCAATGTCTTTAACATGCATTCTATATAAACTGTTCATCATTCTATTCTTGGCAACCAATTTTGCCTCTACGTAAAACAACACAAAGATGCTACCTAATACATCTTGTTGAGGTTTAATGTTTTTGAAGTATGTGTGTTACAGCTATGAGTTATTAAACTCAATGTTGAATCATTTCTTACTTGATGCGCATAGTTTATTAACCTTTACCTTTTAGTTCTTTTTTATGTTAATGCTTTTATTGTTCTGCAAACCATTTATTTTGCTATAAAATATTACTATCTCTTAACAACAAAATATGAAAGCAGATACAGTCATATATGTCTTGCATAAGGCCCTGAATAAAATGTACAATTCCTGTATAGAGCAGTAGCTACTATGATCAGGTGTGGACTGTTTTGCAGTGTTACGTGAGTCATGCTATTCTTAATTTGGTAGGTATATTCCTAATATATGTTCCAGAATACTAAATTAATTAAATATGTCAGTAATACTGGATTTTGCCATCATTCTTGCTAGAGCTTCGTGCTCAGTTACTTTATCCCAGGCCATGTTGTATATGCCAGCCAATTTCACCATTTTGTACAACTACTAACAAAATACTTCATTAAGCTATTTGAGACTAAAATTATAAAGATATGGAAGCTATGCAAAGATTCATGAAGTTTATTCTCCAAATTTAATCCGAACACTTTGTTTTTTTCCGGGCTTCCATTTAATACTCTTAACGAAAGCATGCTTTTCTAGATGTAAGATATAAATTTTGTATATGTTAGTAAAATATGGTGTGTAGTTATTGCTATTTTATACGTATTTGACGTTGATACGGCAGCAAAATAACAGTTGATGATTCAATTTATTTTGCCATTTCAAAACGTGACCTCTCCCTATTAACCGGTCGCATTGTCATAAGACGTAATGAGGTTGAATTAAATTCACCGAATTTGTTGACTGCAGCTTGACCCCTGGAATATATCAAGTGTACATCAGTATAATTAAAAAACATCAGTATTCTTTATCACGGAATTGAAAACAAAACGTGTTCACTGACCATAGTGTATACAATATAGCAATGGAGTAGTGATGACTAAACAATATTCACGCTTCAGGAGTTAGTCTTTTCATCAACGTGCAACACAATAAAGGTTGATAATATACAATGTAAATCCATGTTAGTAAACATTTAGCCAGTACATCATCATGTTCTCAATGAATAGTATTAAAGAAACACTGCTTTAAACTGTTCCGAAATTATTCTTTGCAGTTGTCTTTCTATTTTGTTAAAAATGTTTCAATATCGTGAATTTAAACTTGTATTTCAATGATTAAAGGCTGACAGTCGCGTTTGAAGACTGTCAAATTGTTAGGATGGAATTTTTCAGTAAATTGTATTAAAATCATTTTTTTTATTCTTGTAATATAAATGTGTACTATTTGAATAAAGAGTGGTTTTTGTGAAATCCTACACATTGTATAATACTTAAGTTGGCAAAGTTAGAACTCTACAGCAGCAGTGCCGAATAAGAACATTACTTTACGCTGAGCATATCATTAACTTTCACGTGTTCATGGAAAATTTTGTCTGATGACGTAAATAAAATAGACCCAGACGGTAGTCGGTAAGAAAACGATGAAGCCTCCCTTTGAGATTCTGGTGAAAGCCAAGCAATGAGACATATTACCATATTTGTCCGCTTCTTAAGTAACCGCATATAATAAGCGAGAAGATTTGCTATGCAAAATTAGTCCGTTTCGTCGGAACTCAAAGAACCTTGTATCATTACAGGTAAGCTACTGTCTGCGTACAATTTTCTGTATAGTATAAGGATTTTTAATGTTAAGATGTTAACGAAAGAGTTCAATCTAAGATCAGTACATTTGCAACATTGGATTAATTTAGTATTCTTTACTATTCTTTAAAATAATGTATTAGAAAGTATAATTGTGTGAAGAACTTACATTAACTTGTAATTGTATTAATGATTCTTGTAAAAGGCAACGTTCGCTACCAACTTAATGCTCAGTATTAATTAATTCAAAAATAAAATACTTTTTAAATAATAGAGTTGAATATGTTGATATTTTAGATTAAATTCAGTAAAATATATCTCTAGGAAGAACTCGTTAGAATGTGTGTAGACGTGTTTTAAATGCAAAGTGAGATATATTTATTCTCCAAAGAGTATAGTAGTGTGGATTCACTATTTAGGAGAATACATAAAGTATATCGTGGGGGCTTTCTCGTGATATTATCTAGTGAGAGTTTACCCTTCACACCTCTCTCTACAGAACAAATAATTAAGGGATTATTCTTATACCTATTTATTTGTTTGTAAAAATGGTTTCAAGGCAAACGTCACTAATACTTTCAATATATTGTTTTAATATTGTCTGCCAAGGCAACACCGATACAACACTTTTTGATTATGAGGGTTATCTAGTGGTAGAACATTTGATAGTTTTATTGATATCAATATTATAAGAGTCTCCGATATAAACATTGCTAGGCGCACTGGTTTATGATTGAAATAAATATTATGAGATCCTACAGCGTTCTTGCTCATTTGACAAGAATAAAATATAGGAAACCTTTTTTCTTGAAACGAAAATTAAGTTAGCATTTACTCTTTTGAAATAATTCGTCCTTTTCATCTCTACTTATTTTTGATACGTTTCTGAAATAACTAAGAGATCTTTATATAAAAAAATTATTACGCTATCTTATGTATTTAAACGTTTAATTCCTTTAAAATCATACAGAATCCTAAAGTTCAACAGACTGTGTCGAAATGAACACCAGAAGTTGCAAAAACCTATATCATCATCATATTCATCAATATATATATATATATATATATATATATATATATATATATATATATATATATATATATATATATATATATATATATATATATATATATATATATATATATAAAGGGCAAACCGATGTCAAAAGGGAATCCGAGGAGTTAAAAATGGGGTCTGTGAGCCGAACACAAAACTCAAAAATCATATATATATATATATATATATATATATATATATATATATATATATATATATATATATATATATATATATATATATATATATATATATATATATATTTCCGACACAAAAATCAAAAATCATATTCATCTGTATATATATATATATTCATCTGTATACATATATATATATATATATATATATATATATATATATATATATATATATATATATATATATATATATATATATATATATATATATTCTCATGTTCATACAATCGTTAAATGTGACCTCTGGACTTACTCGGATGTCAAACGGCAATATTTATGTTCATACAATCGTTAGATGTGACATCTGAACCTGCTCTAATGTCAAAGAGCAACAGAGGGGTTCAAATGAGGTTTGTCTTTCGTCTTTCGCTTTTTCCCGTCTCTAAAAACACACGGGGATTAATTCAAATGCCCCTGAGATTATCAGCATGTTATATGGGGTTGTATTGTGATTATATGTTTTGTTTTATTTTAAGTGCACACATACACACACACACACACACACACACACATATATATATATATATATATATATATATATATATATATATATATATATATATATTTTTTTATATATATATATATATATATATATATATATATATATATATATATATATATATATATATATATATATATATATATATATATATATATATAATGAACAGTGGAAATGTTGGTGATATTATTTATGCTATTAAAAAATTAAAACGTGAAGGAATAAATTTATCCAAGAGCCTAGACCCTGAAACAATTATGTATGAATTGATTTATTACAGCAGAGAAAATTTCAGAATAAATATACGTTACCTTCCAATTACAGATTTATAAAGTCGATATATGATTCTATGTTAGAATCTTTAGCTATTGTAAATGACAAACAGGTAAGGTTATTCACGCCTCTTAAGTGTTTAATCAAAAAGATAAAAGTGCATTGTCT
This sequence comes from Potamilus streckersoni, assembly GCA_016746295.1. NCBI lineage: Eukaryota > Metazoa > Mollusca > Bivalvia > Unionida > Unionidae > Potamilus > Potamilus streckersoni. The sequence goes on from JAEAOA010002295.1 coordinate 936,173, forward strand.
CACGAATACGAAAGAAAGAAAATGATAACAATCGTGTAATACAACCAAAAAGATTATGTTGTTTGATTATGTGATAAATGACAGCGAAACTGAGGACAGTGACAGTGGAGGCGGGCCCATAAATGTGATTGTAGCTAAACAGGACCCTTGGCAAGATTGATAGAATCGAACTATATATATATATATATATATATATATATATATATATATATATATATATATATATATATATATATATATATATATATATATATATATATATATATATATACTAAATTTCAAATTGAATACTTGTCTTTGCTTAATTATAATGATGGAGGAATTATCAGCAATTGAACCATCTGCTACTAGATTTAATCTTGACAGACTACCAGAATATAAATTTAGTGTGTCGATGCAAGATCGAGCGTTAACGAAGGCAGATAAAACCAAACATATCCGTGAGGCTAAGAAGGAATTTCGTGAGGATGGTGCAACGTATGTCTAGTTAACTTTTAGAGTTGGAAATATCATTAATATGATGAACGACAGACGGGAAAAAGTAATTAATAACCACCTTAATAATCAAAAATAGCTTATTTTAGTAAAAATTTATTGTAGAGACAGACGATAATATTTGGATATTTCGTGATAAAAGTGACCCCGTTCATATAAATGCTGGAAAAAATAAAACGGCATTATTAAATAATAAATCCAAACCTGGAATACTGACTGGTATTGATAAACCATATTTTGAGCGAGGTTATCCAGTTACTACTGTGGTATATGGATTGTATTTACTGAATAATAAACCCCATATTGCAGCTCTCAAACCTATGAGATTGTCAGAGTCAAGAATAAACTGCGTGGCTGAGCGTATTTTAGAACATTTTACAAATGCGATGCGTGGTAATGGCTTAACAGATTTAAGACGTAAAAAATATGTGACCGTTAAAGATTCTGGTGCATCTATTAAGGATGTTGCTAAACTAGAAAAGTCATTAAGATTTCCAATCACAGTAAAACTTTAACAGGAGAGATATTGTACAAACGAAAATATACAAAAAATGGAAGCCCTATAACGATCATTGATCATAATGCATATGCATGGACTGATGCTGTAACAATATTCCCACGAGACATAATGATTAAATTTTATAATGGTCATGTATTTGATTTTGTAAAAAAAATTAGTAAAAGTGACCTTGTATCTGTTTGGTTATTTCAAAGTTCGGAACACGATTATCATGATCAATTTGTACGACCCAATGGTGATATTTATCGCACAGACTCTCTTTATGAAGAAATGAGAAATCTTGCGCTAAGATATACTTCTGACGATGACAAAAATCAGACAAATACTAAATAATTGTTTTACCTTAGCATCGGTTGCGGCTCATTTCGCTCAGGAGAAAAATTCATGGAAACCGACAAGATCAGAATTTATTGAGGATATACAAAAAAGCATAGAATATGGACACGGTGGATTATGGAATACTAAATACGATTATAATGATGCTATATCAGTCGATATGGCTGCATATTATCCTGGAAATTTTCTTGGATATGGTGAGTGTTCTAAATACTTTAACAGATTAGGACACCCGACACATGCATTGGCCAGAGTTTCAATAAATGGACCCTTACCAGATTTTGACTTAACCGGATTTGCATATATAGAATCATTTGAGTTTGCAAAAGATCTCCATTCGATTACTTATGTTTGGTTTGGTAAACATTTTTCTGAAAAATGTTGGACCCCAATAGTGTTATTAAGATATATGCTTGATGCTGGAATATTAGTATCGTTAAAGGTAAATGAAGCGATTATATCCTATAGTCCACAAAAAGAAGTTTGGTTACCAGAACCGGACAGATTTAATGTAGAAGATGCCAGGAAAGAATTTCCTGATCTCGCCGAAGATGACATTATTAAAATTAATAATAATATACGTAAATGCAGAGATGATCACGATGAAAAACGTGCAAAAGATCTTGGTAGAAAGATAATCGGTAAGTTTATTCAAGGAAGTTCATACGGTCATAAACGACACAGTACAAGATTGATTATGGACGATGCTGAGTTAGATTTTACAATCGCTGATACAACAGAGAAAAACACATTTATAAGCCGAAATAATGCTTATTTATCGGATGGGACCAAACTAGGTACTATTGTGAGCTATATTGAGGGTGACTCACTGCAGTTTACTCATTTAAGATCTTCAATGCTAGCCTATGTTTCTTTAAATCTACTGTCGATGATAAATAGATTTCCTCGTTACGCTGTTGGAGTCACTACGGATTCATTTTATATAAACAAAAAATATAAGGATTTAGTAAATCCACTACTTGCTAATGGTGAGTGGGGAACATGGAGGATAAAGCAAGAGAATATAATTAGTTATTCAGAATTTGCTGATGTTGAAATTAAGGAACTATATTACAGAAACAATAATCAAATATCAGAATCATCTGCACCATCTGTGTACGATCCTGTGGCTAGACATAAGACTGTTTATCTTAATGGGTGTAGAGGGTCAGGTAAAACAACTCGTGTGATTAAATCTTTATGACCAACAATTCAGATATGATCGTTTTTGACACCTACACATAATCTCGCCAAAAAGATAAAAGAACGAGAGGTCAAAACATGCACATCATAGTTTCTTTAGATAGTGTAGAGAAACATGGACTCCTGAGCAAATGGGTGAGAAATATATACCTAAATATATTATGTGGGACGAAATAGACACGGTGTCGTTAGAAACACTAAAAACATTTCTTGAGTGGTTATTGACAAAACACACTACTGTGATTATGTGTGGTGACCATGGTCAACCACCACATTTTGTTGGACAGTCTCCACATGAATGGCTAAAGAATAATGTAGACTATTATGAAGAAATACATGGTCATCATAGAGTTATTGATGAACCGCTGAAAGAACTTAAAAGATTAATCAGACTACAACCAGATAAAATACAATGTGAGATAATGCGTAAAGTAATTCCAGAAACTGCCATGAATGATGTTTTGACTTTATGGAGACCCACTGATTTGATAGTCGCAAGTAGAAAGATAGTTCGTGATGAATTGCAGAAGAAATTATTTACGTTACATAAAGAAAGGTTTTCACATTTACCTGTACTATTATGTCATCGCCCAGCAGATACACGACTACATTTTTTGGTAACTATTAATAACATTTTTTGGTAACTATTAATACAGTCGAAGGGGCATTAAATATAGATAAATCACCGTGGACGTTAGGATACGCTATAATGATTCACTCGTCGCAGGGATTAACTATCTCTGATACAAATATCTGGATTGTAGATGACCGGATCGAGTGGTAAAACTTAGTCTATCTAGCAGTATCTCGCGTCAGACGAATAACTCAACTACATAGGGTTACTATAGATTATGTGATAACTGAAGAAATTACTAATGACGATGCTGTAATAAAAAAAAATTAGCGTCTTATAAACAATGTGAAAAAAAATAAATGTGACTTTGATATTAATACTGAATTATTATAACACTAAAACAACTACAGAATAATCAGTGTGCAAGTTGTAACACAATAATGTTATGGCGATATTCGAATAATAATTCAAGACAATTTACCGTAGACAGAATTAATAGTGATATTAGTCACACACGTGAAAATGTGATGCTGACCTGTCTTGAATGTAATCGACGCAGAGGTGCTAATTTACATAAGTGAACGCGGTGGTAATTGTGTATCTGTAGGAATTACTTGCAATTGTTCACGCACAAATCCACGCTGAGTGGCAGTAGAATCTATTCTGTATATAGCAGGTCTTCCAGTCGATCTAACCACGCTAGAAATTGTATGTGTGGTCACACTCCAAATAGGATCAGTACCTCGTCTTTTGTCACCCTCCAACTCCCCTGGTTCGTATAAATACCTCACAATTACATTACATAATACTGGTTGTTGACCTCGTTGCCCGTATTCATCGCTACGTGCATATATTTTTTGTTATTGCATTAGAAGGTTTCATGGAAGTTGCACGAGTAATTTCATTATTTAATGCAGATATAACACTTGGTAACCTTGCAACCCATTCACAAGATCTATCACCGGACTTAAAGTTATTAGATATTTCCTTCGCATATTGATATCCAAATAACCGCTCAGTGTTCGATTAATTCATTCAACGATTGCTTGATCACGGTGAATTTCAGTATGCTCTTGTCTTATTTTAACGTCATGTTTTTTCATCAAAAATGATACTGCACCTAGAAATTATTTGCCAGGATCAACTTGTAATAGCTGTGGCCATCGTAGACCACCACGTTGATAAATTTGCTCAAACGCAGATCCAACTTCAAATGCTGTCTTTGTTGATAATGGTTCAGTTTGTTTATATCTACTTGCAATATCAACAACAGTCAATGCGTATTTGTACGTGTGTGACTTTTGTCCACGTGTTTTAATAGTATCGTGTGGTAAAAACAAAATATCTGCTTGATGAACTTCGTTAGGAACACTGACATCAAAATGTGCATATTGAATTTTTTTGGTGGTGGTAGAAAAATTTGCCATATTGCCTGTCGTGCTAACTAATTTGCAGCAACAGAACGTGAAACGTTTGCTACTTCAGCAAGTTTAGTGATCTCTGCTTTGCCTCTCAAATACCCTCTAGGACTATAATAAATAGATTCAATTATAATAATTATATAATTAATTACCAGCCCCTAACATTATTTTACTTTTCATAGCGGATTTTATTAGAAAACTGGCGAGTTTCCCTCTGACAGATTTATTAGGAATAACATTTAATGCTTGAATCAATTTTACATCTGCAAGATGCCGCTACTGCAAATCTTTACTTTTATAAGCAACCTCGTGAATATGACATGCTTGATCAATTTTATTTACTGGATACAATAATTGACTTTTCGGCTACACGAGCACAGGAACCAGTGAAGCACCATCCAGCATTACCAACTTCGATAAGAATGAATGATTATAATAGGTCCATCTGGATCAGGTAAAACACAATTATTATTAAATTTATTAATGAGATGGCTGAGATGGAGCAAACTATATTTAATAGCACCGTCTCTAGATGATCAACACTGTTACGAAGTACTTAAGGATTTTAACGAGAAAGCAACATCAGTTCATAAAGATGGTGACAATAATATTGAATTTATCACAGATATAGATGAAGCTCCGTCTGTAGATGACTTAGATGGATTCATTAATAATCTCGTAGTATATGATGATGTGATGTTGGACAAACAATCTAATCCAGCTAGAATATTTTCTCGAGGTAGACATAAAAACACGGACGTAATTTATGTTACTCAAAGATACACACAAATATCTAAGGTTATCAGAGATAATTGTAATATCCTAGTTGTGTTTAATGGAGTAGATAATTATACCCTGCAGAATATTTATTATACTTGGTGTTCAGGGGACATGGATATGATTAAATTTAGAAATTTCTTTTCTAAAGCACAAGCTGTTCCTTTTGGATTTACAACGATAAATCTACATGATCCAAGATCAAGATATCGTGTATGTCTGGATAAAATCTTTGGTTAACTTCCCTTGACAGTCAGGAGCAGCAGGGAGGGTGAAGGACAACAATTTTATTCGCTTTACAACTAAACAAAATCTCCTTACAAAGTCAGGACAAAATAACTCAATAATAGTATACCAAAACTGAGCTAACCTAAACGATTTATATTTCCGGTTTTAAACCGTATGGAAATAAAATCAGTTAGAGACTTTGGTTTAGCGTTATTGAACTTTTTTAGCCTCTGTAGGAACCTTTATTTTTTGTTAAGGACTGGAGCAAACTTTTATAGGGTTCACCCTCCCTGCTGCTTGCTATTATGACGGCAGTGGGACAGTTTATAGCCTAGCACTGGGGCATTATGCCACATACATGTAACATCAAGTCCCACCCAGTCGCATTATCCTGACACCAGTTCAAACCAGTTATATCACTAATCTCTTAATACTGTTCGCCAAACGAGGTAGCTGCTAGTACCATTCTTAGAATATATCTTTGGCATGAATTAGAAGGGGTTCGAACCCGCTACCTCCTGCATCCAAGGCGGTCGATCTAACCCCTTAGGCCACCTCAGTGGTCAATAGGAAATCAAGAGAAAATAAAATTCAGAACCCTGAGTAAATTTATTTAAAAGAAACAACTGATAAAATTGTAAATGAACACGTGGACAGTTGTTAGGTATCATATACAACATCAGCAAAAAACAACAACGACAACTACAACACATAAAATGGTTGTTGATATCTTTCATTTTTGCTTTTGTGCAATTAATATAGATAAATATAATAATAAAAAAACATATGAGAATTACAATTACTACAACAGTGGCAAGTAAAAAGGAAAATAACACTTTGTTTATATTAATGTATATGGTAAATAGGGTTTAAGAGCGAAAAACCGAAATATAAATAGTTTTAATGTAAGAATAACACGCAACAATCAACAAGGTAAACTCCAAAACTAAGCCAGAAAGCTTTTTCGAAAAACAAATATTGGTATACAAACTAGTTATGTATGAAATAAAAGATTTAAGTGGCGAAATAAACTGACAGGATGAGTTAACTACTATTGCAAATAGCCAATCAAACTCTATTTAGAACTGAAAAAATTAAAAACATGATCTTAAAAAACCGAGCTGTTGTTGAACAGAAAGGATTCAGACCAGAAATTAGTTCACGTTTACAATCTACGATAGACAAAATCTAAATATTTAATTTATATTGTAATAAATTAATTTATCATTTACTAGTACTAATTTGATTTCTGTAATACTAAAATTACATATAACCTTTTTTGAATGTTCATTTTTCCTTGGCAGTGTATAAAGAATGGCACAATATGTAGAAGACGTGAAATACTTTAAGTGTCTATATCAATGTGCCTATGGAAGAATCATCAACTGTAAAATATTTCAGCATGTAAATGTACTGAAAAATAAACAATCCCTTAGTGGACAGAATCCACGTTCTATTATTTCACTAGAAACTAATTATAAGTTCTGTATCATTAGCATTTAAAAGACCTTATCATTAAACATCATTTTGTTTACTGCATACATATAATTTGAGAGGCGTTTCAAGAATATTATTCGAAACCAAGTTAACCCTTTAAACATACCATCTGAGAGGCTAAGTGAACCCCATTATAAACACTATAAGCGTATCACTGAGAGGCTATTCAAGACCTAAATTATAGCACTTCCTAGAGACTGCTAAAATATTCAGATCTATTTATAAATTGAATTGTACTTAATTTTTAATAATGTACATAAACCTTTTTGTTTGGCAGAAATAATGTTGGAAGATTGGTTTATAAAACAATTTAATATTGATGTAGATCTGGACAAATGAGCTTAATATACATCAAATGAATCTTTCGGTACACAAACCTCAGCAGTATCAGTTGTGTAACTAAAATTATGACGATATTGATAACTTGTGTCTTGAACAAGACTTAACTGTTACATATAGCAAAGAGCGATTGAAGCTGCAACACATTATGTTCACTTGATACAACATGCACAAAGTTATTTACAAAATAACTACAACATAAGCAGATATACACACCACACAGGCGGTTGGCGGTGGAAATATAAACAAATATACAACCTGTATCTCCAAGAATTATTTTGGAAGTGACGCTAATAATGATGATCCATATATTCGTACACCATAAAACTATATTCCATTGTCTGAAAGAATCACGTGATCCCATTACTGTCTGGTTGGCAACAGAGGGTTTATATTGCTTTGGTTACAGTGCCCAACAAATCCACTTCACCCCTCATCGCAAATATCCTTGCACTAACGCAGACAGTTCTATTGAAACACACTTTGCTTTTCTTGATTATGGAAATGTTTTTAAAGATTTTGTCTGTCTTATTATTAAGAGCTAAACTTTATAGAACGTAATTTAAAACCAATTTGCTGCCCTAAGGAATCCTTTTCTTAGTTGTACGTATCTCGATTGCATCATGAGTCGTTCAGTAAATTTTAAAGATCGATTCTCTTCTGTAAGTCAACAATCAGGAAAATATTTTTTTGTAGAATCATCGTTTGATAGCATTGAATCCATCTGATAATCTCTGACCATGACAGTGGATTTCCACCGTTAGCAATCATAAAACATTTATTACAAAGAAGTTTCCAAGGCCTGTCGTGTTTTGTCTGGTTTAATATTAAATACTGGATAGTCTGAATCCAACTACCGATAAAGAGTGACCTTGTAAACATATACGAAAGATATCAAAACACGGCATATAAATTATTGCTGAAGGAATGAAGCTGAAGATGAAAATTTAAAACATATATCTCCAGTTTTGTCACACACACACACACACACACACGTGTTCTTCTACGTATTCGCTGAATAGAAATCAACAAATATTGACAGAAAGCATCCTAGTATGAATGCCCTTCAAATGTTTACAAATGATGCTTCTTCGACTTCGATTATCCTTGATAGAAATATACTGTCATGAAAACATTTCAATCGATTTCTGCCGATGGTGCATATCTGCCAACATATGGTAACTAAAACTATAAAAACCTTTTAAAAAAAAGTTTTGCTCAAGAAGCACTCGACCTAGTCTAACAAAATTAAGCAGAATTCATAATGCATGGAAGGAATTTAACATTGTACAATTGATGCAAATATCTCCACTGTTACTTTATATGGAAAATATTTAACCGACTGGATCTCCAAAACTGTTGAAAACAAAATTTATTTAATTAACAGAAAAAACCTGTCAATGATCCTTCTAATTTGCGCAAATAATGCACCAAACTTACTCACAATAGAAAAACTTGCAAAAAATTACTTCATAACTGTTTGATACGATTTTACCAAACTTGGTGAATGGAAAGCATTCTGACACACACACACAAACACATATGTTCACTATGTCAGAAGTGTTGCAGTCAAGTTTTGTCAAAGTGAGTATGTTGAACAAACAAATAATAAACAAACATTTACGTGATTTGTGATTTCTTCTTATAAAATTCAGCACAGGTAATTTGACAAAATTTGATTTACAGCATTCTGGCATATTGAACATCTGTCTTATATAACCGATACTGATCCGCTGTCAAATATGACGGACGGTGCTAAAAATAAAGAACAAAAACCTTGTTAAGAATTAGACCAAACTTGACAGAAATGATATTAGTACTAGTATCTTTTAAAAACATATTGTTATGCATATCTGTGTTATTGGTAAATGCTGATGAGACTGCCACAGTGTCCTAAGTGGTTAGAGCTTCCGTCTTAGATGTCGTAGGTCGCGGGTTTAAACCCAGTTCGAGTCATGCCAATGATGTATGCCTCAATTGGCGCTCAACATTAAGAAGTTAGTGTTAGGAATGGTCGGTCAGGTGTCAGGATACTGTAACTAGGTGGGACATGATGCAATATGTCTGCGGCGTGATGCCCCAGTGATAGACATCACAAATTACGCCCAACCTGCATACATGAGTATTATGACCAAAAACTGTTAAAGCTACGTTAAAAATCCAAATCACACAGACACAGAAAATCCTGGTGCATGATTTTGTCTAGTTTTTGCAATTTTGTTTTCATTGCTATAAAATTGTAGTGAATATCGATAGCTGCATTTTGTACATACGTAAGGTCTATACTAAGAATATTAAAGAACGTAAAATTGCATAGGATCTATAAAAATATGCTAACGTAGGTGTTGAGAGTTATTAACAGTAAAATTATTATTGCTAACCTTTTGTACAATAATATTATCTTGGAACTATTGCAAATTATCCAAATAGTTCTGGACAACGTCATTTTGACAACGCCATGATTCGTAGCTGAACAACACCTTCTCGGTTTATATGAAATTTTTCTTTCTTTTGGACTTTATACTAACGCTCTTTTGATTATTGTGGAATCGCTTCATAATACTGTTGCTCTAAAATTTTCATTTTAACATTGAAATTAAATTATTTGTTAAGTTTTGCAAAACCTGTTTGTTTTGCTTCTTTCTTTTATGTAGCTTATAACCATAGAGTCTTAACAACATACACTGATATCCACCCATCATCATATTCAGTTGACATCACTAAAGACAGAAAACATTTAAACAAACCCTTCTCAACAACAGATTTTATAAATAGATAATGACATAAAGCGGTTTAAAGTTCATAAAACCGATGCTAACCTGGTTTGGTTTGCTGATTTGGTCACCGTTGCTAAAAGATAGTACCTATTTAAACAACTGTTCAACTGAAGTTGACATTTTAATGAAAACATCGATGTAATGTGTCGAATTTGGAAGTACTAAAACTCAAAGCTGAATAAATTATGCATTAAAGTTTATCAGTCAAGCCAGAAAGGTCTTGATAAAGTTCACAATGATATTTCTCTTATTTCATCTCTGAAACATAGAGAGGCCTACGTTTAAGCTTCAGTGCAACTATCCCAGTCATCGTAACGGTTTAGAGGCAGAGTACGCTGGAATTACTGATCGTATCGGTTGGAGTAGACCTTACGTCAAATAATTTATCTTCAAAGTAAAGCTAACTGCTTCATATTTTAGGCTGTCAATAACTAATGAAAGACATGTTTATTTGGGGGAAAAAATAGTACAGATGCTTTTTATTGGTCAGTTAAAATTAAGGCGTACTCTTTAGAAATAATGGTAAATTTAACGTAGCGACTTGGCTCAGAAATCTTTAGCCCAATTTTGCTTCCGAGAAGTCGAATTTGAGGCTCAATGGAAAACTTAAAATTAGAGTTTTCCCTCGTTAACAAAGTATAAAGGCTAGATAGCTTTCTTGAAAGGAAAAGACAGGCTTTAGTGTTACGACGCACATTTGCGTGGGAAAGAAACATCATTAAGATACGCAATTTTAATTTCTATATAATATTCTATTTCGGTTGTTTGGTTTTATACAAATGTATTTGATATGCTTATGATCCATGCATGTGTCATATATTCAATTTCATATGACTGTTGATTTGTGAGGTAAACTAAATATTCAATGAATAAATTGTGTTATGGTTATATGAATTAATTTCATATTTATATATGATTTTCCAATGCCTAAATGATCTTGCAGATTATTGGTTACTGTAAACTAGAATTTATTTCTCTTATAAAAAAGTAATAAAGCATTTATGCTACTGATAGGAACTGGCTGGTCAGCTGTAAGGAGACGTATATTAGTGTATGCTAATATATACGGCACTATCGTTTGTACATAGCCAGTAGCAGGAAGACGTATAATAACCAACTGTAGGAAGACATAGTTATGTGTGCTGATATATACGACAGCATCGTACACAGAACACGTATCAAGTGCTAATCCATTGCCGCGGCGAACAGGGACGATGAAAGGTCAAACTTAGTATATTGCAATGGTCATTTGTAACTATAAATAACGATTGTACCTTACCTCAAATACACTAAATTTGTAGGACCATTAATCGTTAAGGTCACATTATATCAGAATTTATGCAGTGTGGATAGCTATTTACTTTTCTGAATAATTAAAGTGAAATATTTTATATATCAGAATAGGTGGTGAAACATATAAAGCTTTTGTCGTAATCTCGTCATTTAAGGGATCTGTTTTCTATATCCATCCTCGAGAAACCGATATAGATAGTCCAAGAGGGAAGTCCGCAGATAGAAAGTTCAGAAGGGAAAGGGTCAGATGAAGAACGAAGCATATACGCTAGACGTGGAATACAAAAAGCCTATAGAAGAATGACGGACGCCAGATGATGTAAGACAGGCCTGGGCAGTGTACTCTTTTCACCATTCGTTAATATGATGAACGAATCCGTACATTGAACACTGCTATTAAATTCATTTGATGTAAATATGTTGGAGTGAAATTGCAATTTTTAGTTTATGTATTAATTAATTAGAAAAATTATTTTATGTTATTGTTTAAGGGTGCTCGTATTTGTTTATTTCTTCTCAATAGTCTTGCTTAATTCTCTGTCAATGTTTCATCTATCTACTCACACTGGGCAATAATATCAAAGGACATCATATCTTGAACGCGATCGCCAAATCAATGGACAGGGCATAACACCACCCCCGTTATAATCGAATTTGCATAAATGAGCCAATCCATTATTAAATATGGGTAGTAAAATAAAATAAAAACAAAAACGATTTCTCTGAAAATGCTGAGAAGTAAAAATTGACAAAGATTTAGCGTAGCGTGTAACAACTTTTCGGTGTCTGCAGTGGGGCAGTTTATAGCGATGTTTAATGCTGTTGCATAATGCCGCTTACATTTAGCATCATGTCGCACCTAGTTACATTATTATGAGACCGGGCCGACCTGTCATGACTGAGTACCAAGCGAGGCAGCTACGGGTACCATTTTTATAAGCCTTTGGTATAACTCTCCTTGGGTTCGAACCGCACCATTTAGGCAACCGGAGCGGTTGATAGCAGAGACAAAGAAATGGTAAGTTGACATACAGGATTATGTCAAAAAGCAAAACATATAAGGATAATGAAGACAAAATAATCGTTTAATGACTATTTGGATTATATGTCTAACATGAGTCTTGAAACTGAAGATTTTGCCGAAGAAACCAGTAAGGGAAAATTATTATTATTACTAATGATTGATTAGTCTTTTCTACAATGCTAAACACATGCCAACATAATTAAATAGGTTACAGCTCCATCGAACGCAGATGACGACATAAATTACGTGCCTTTCAGAGACCAACAATGACAGTAGCACTTATTAACACCATTACCGGATAAACGAATGTCTAAGAATGATGATGTTTGGTATTACTATTCAAATACAATTAATATCTGATCCTAATTAAAAAAGCAAATATCTACCTATGACCTGAAAGAAATAAAAGATATGTATAGTTCCATAAAATCAAGGCACAAAAGATAATAAAGCAATTATGACCTTTGAAAAAATTCCTAATTATCCTGCTGAAGATTGTTACTTGCTGTTCTGAGAGAGAGAGAGAGAGAGAGAGAGAGAGAGAGAGAGAGAGAGAGAGAGAGAGAGAGAGAGAGAGAGAGAGAGAGAGATATGAAAAAAAGAGGATATGGAAGCATAGAGATGAAGAGAAAAGGAGGAAAGGAATATGAAATTTAGACTTAAAGAATTTAAGCTTTGATTTTTGGAGGTAAACATTTTCATTCCATTATCTACAACAACTGAAAACCGATTTGCATTCCAATAAAAGTGACATGGACATGAGTCCAGAATTTAGAGAGGTCCATGAAGTTACAAGTTACAACATCATGGCATGATGAATATTTACACCATGTTTATGACTATATTTGCTTTATTTTAAAATTGGTGAGTTAGAGCTCCAGACAAAAATAGTAGTGGTAACCTGTTATAGTGAAGTGAGAACTATGAAATTTGAAAATTAGACAGATTTGTAAAAAAACGTTAGCCAGTTTTGACACCTTTATCTTTATTAGTTTCATGGTTAAAGCCATTATGCTGAAAGCAACGATAACCTTGTTTTGTGACCCTTTATTTCAACAGAAGTCATACTAATTGTATTTCCGACACGTAAATGTGCAAAGCATTGGGAAAGCCATGGCTGCTCAATAGTTTGGAAAGTTTACAAAATTGTAGAAGTATATATGCATACTAAAGCATCAGCTCTTCATCTAATATCGCAAGTTCGATACCCAAATAAGCCATCCCAGGTTGGCTGCCTTGTCATTATGAAAAGATCTCGGCTCCTTTTTCTAATGTATGATATAACCATTAATTTGTAAAAACTAAGGGAAATGATTAATAAATATAAATATGTATTTATATTATTTAAACATAGATCCTCATAACGATACAAGAGGTGAAGACTCGATACAAAACAATACAAACCCTATACAAATTACATTTTTCGCCAATAGTCATTGTCACGGAATGGTATAAATCTCTTTATTTATTAAATACTTGCACTAGGAATTCCGTTTTTGTGTAAAACGATACCCGAGGTTGATTTATGTATATTGTACAATAAACAGCGAGTTTAGTTCATCCTATACCTCTTGTGCGAAGTGCTTTCGATAGGAAGAACCGATACTTCAAGCTCAGAGACGATGTAGGGTTACCTGGGCCCTGAAGGAGGTAGGCCCGGTAGGCCTACACAGGTAGTCAGGCATATATACACAAGAAATTTAGGAGAGTTAAGATACCCATAGACTTTTAAAAAATTCATCGTAAATTATTTTTTGCAACGAAGATGGGCCCCGTGGCCAACAGGGGCCCTTTGCTTAAGCACACCTAAGCACAATTGTAAATCCGGCACTGATGGTCTATGTATAAATGCTCCACCACAAGACTAAAATCTTTACATTAGGGAACGCTTTGTTGTAGTTGTTGTTGTTGTTGTTGTTGTTGTAGGGTTTAAACCATATTTCAGCACAAGATAGGCTACACATGGCAACCAGTATTGTACACCAACCAGTGGAAGAAGAACAAGGGAACACCCCTGAAAGAACAACCGGTCCACGAAAAGATACTGGCAAGCTTTCTCACATACCCACATTGGTCGAGCCCAAAACTTGAACCCACGCATGCAGCGGTGATATGGCAGTGATTCGCAACGGTGAGAGCCTTAGACTACTCGGCCACTCGTGGCCCCGGAACGTCTTGTCAGTGAGCAGTATACTTAAGGACTTGCACATCTTCAGCTGTAGAGGTATGTGAGTTGTTTATTAATTTCTTATGTATAAATTATAATTGTTTTAGTACTACGTTTATTTTTATATTTTCTATATAGCTTCGGCTTACGTAGTATAATGCAAATATTTATTATTCTTGTTTGTGATTTAGCAAAAAAATTATATTAGCAATATAAAGTTGCATTTCTAGAAATGTTTAATACCGTGTGATTCTTATTGGACACGGGTAGGTTCACTTCTGAACCTGTTTATTGCTTTGTACTGTTGTGCCGATAAGATAATTTGTATAGCTTACCATATATAACGTCATTACGTGCTATCGTATATGCCCGTGTTATGCAATAGTTCACTCTGTGTTAGATCTATTTTCAGCTGATCGAGAGTCGACGATGTACGAACTCTAGAGCTAACCATAAAAGATGACCATAGCAGCTGTAAAGCTGAACTATAGCAGCCATAGAGTTGAGTGAAAGTGTTGCTGGTCGAGTAGTAGGTGATCGGGATTTGCTGACCGAATTGGTGGGCGCTGACTGCTTGATTGACCAAGGAACTGAATGGTGGTCGGTGACTATTTGAAATACTGACTGCTTGATTGAACAGTGTGACTGGTAGCCAAGTGTACTAGTGAAAGAGTGTATTGTGTTACACCATGCATGTAATCTTTAGCCGTTGGCTAATTTTTGGGTTTGTTATACACGGTGTTTTAGAATTGTACAGATAATATGTAATATATCTGTCCCATTGTTTTCATCATTTTATATTTGAGTAAAGTACCTCATTTTTCACTATTTAGGTGAATACAATTCTTTTATCTTTCGAGTCATTCATCAATAAACATTTATTTGTATCACCATCAAAAGTGTAATGTTATAAATCCGAAATACAACCCTGTTATCTTGTTACAGTCTTCAATAAATATTAGCTGTTTGTCTCTTATTTCTTTCAATTGAGGAATTTGTTTGACGTGGTTGACACTCACACCCACCCACCTCGCTGATTATTTTATCCATTGAACATGGCTGACGACTTCTAGCTTATATCAACTTAAAGAAGACATTCAATGTATGATTTAATTACTTTTCTAATCATTTAGTAACCACTTTAACGCGATATGTTACTATTGCTTTCCAATCTTGTCAACTCTTGTGTTGAATCTTAGGGATACATAGCCTAAGTGACGTGCGGCGAATATTGTTTGTTCATGTTCAAAACAAAAACATAAACGCAAAGTAAATCTGTGTGTTATTTACTGTTTGACACACCAGAAGAATTGGCATCCAAACTGAATCTAAATACATGCAGAACAATAGATACACTTAACACAAACGTGGCTATTAAAATATATGTAAAGTATTTAAACCTTACACGGGGAACAAGTTTAGAATGTTTCCTGTTATGCTGATATATATATATATATATATATATATATATATATATATATATATATATATATATATTTATATATATGTATATATATATATATATATATATATATATATATATATATATATATATATATATATATATATATATATATATATATATATATATATAATCAGCGATTAAACGTTCCTTTTTCCAATCACAATCATGTGTGTGTCCGCGGTAGGTTGCATTTGTAGGAGGTAAAATGTTAACAATGAAGTTGATAATTATCTCCGCTTCCATACACAGACTTGTGCTAGATAAACTTTTCCCTGCACGAATGAATTTTCAACATTTCTTCCGTTTTTGAAACAACACCGTAATTCCTTCCAAATTTTAGTGAATACGTGAAAATTGGCAACAAAATCTTTTAAACGCATTCTTCCAATGGAAATAAATGGTATAGGGACCATATATTGCACCTGATAAAATTTAGAAGCCTGAAATGGCCTTAAAGGTTAAAAAAAATCAGGAAGTATGTTTGTGGTCATTTTTATAACTTGTCAAGAATGAGAAAGGCATATCAATAGATGATAATTAGATGTTTGTCTGTAATCTGCATGCTAGATAAATAACCAATATGTCAACACACGTACCACCATATCACTGAGAAAACTTCTACAGATGACAAAATCATGAAGCTGATAAGTGCATCAATAATATATCGTATCGTAGATAAAACGCAAAAAGCTAATATTTCAAAACCATATTGTTCAGCACATACATAATACAAAATAAATATTTGAACATAAGAATATAATTTATAACTGCATACATTAACAATATGGACATGATATATCATACAACATATTATCATTATTATAATTATTATTATTATTATTATTAGTAGTAGTAGTAGTATTACTACTATTATTATTATTATTATTATTATTATTATTATTATTATTATTATTATTATTATTATTATTATTATTATTATTGAAGAATTCAATTATTATTCAAGATGTTATTCTGGTATTCCATGGTATTTGTCATGTCCTCAGAATATTGAGTAATCATTCGTGTTAAGAAGGACATGATTTTTTCCCTTCAGATGATAATTTTTTTAAGGAAAATTATTGAAATTATTGTTTATATTAAGACACAACACAACAAAAATTTTTACAACGCAACATACAAGGCATCATTTTCATCAGATATAAATATACTTTTCTAAAGAGAAGATAAACGCATTCCATAGATGCATAGTAAAAAGTACAGATCAGTAAAGGGTCAATCACTATTACAGTTTAACTTCAATGAATGTAAACTATTAGAGGAAACAGGCCAAAGAGTTTTGGAGTCACCATCAGGTTGAAACTATGCTACATCAATAGGTTTATTAAAAGCTCTTTAAAATGGTCCTGTATGTGCAGTAGTGAACAGTAACAGCTGGAATAATAATAATAGTAATAATAATAATAATAATAATAATAATAATAATAATAATAATAATAATAATAATAATAATAATAATAATAATAATAATAATAATAATATCTCCATGAAGAAAATGATAATTTAATATTGGTGCAGTAGGTGGTGAGTGGTGGTCGTCGACCCTTCTTGATCACGAGACTTGAAGGACAAGGGATGAACTACGGTCTGCCTGGTTAGCCGATCTATGGAACCCCAGCAGAGTCATTAATTATTGGTGTCGTCGAAGTGATTAGAGATATATTTGTATGAACTGAATCCTTTCCACAAAGACGGGTCGTCAAAAGTTGGTCACCGTTCTTGACGGAGATTAAATGGTAACATGAAGAAAGGGTGCACTTTTGGTATAGATGCAATTCTCTCTCTAAACCGGGGATTATACCTGGCGTTTATTTTACAGCAAAAGTCAAAGAAACTCAAAGAAAGTAAGGGAGAATTAATTTCGTTAGCAGAATGCATTGCTCGTGAAAACAATACCATCGTTTCCATATCGAGTCAAATGCATCTCGTCATCTTAGATAGTACGTTTTGAGAAGAAAAAAAAAGTTTCTGTAATGCCAGTATAATTTTCATTAATCAGCTTTATTTTTGAACAACGTAAAGCCTTCATGTCCATCATATGGTGTTGTTTACAAGCCATAGAGATATAATTCAAGTTGAAGTATTGGCTACATAATTAGTAATATCGTGACTGACAACTGTGCTATGATGATGCCACTTGTTTATCACAGGCATATCTAATGATTGATTTAAAACCTACCACTTACGATTATTTGAGATTTCTTGCGGATTTATTTCACGATTAGTGTAAAAAAGATCTAGTCATTTACAAATCGGTTTCCTCATGTTCGTGTGTCTAAATACAAATACAACAAAAAACTTCAGAAAAAATCACCATTTACTTTTTTCCTCTCTGACAGCATTCAACATGCCTTTCATGGAAGCTTTCCCCCTGCCACATTGATTTATCCAATGTATGTTATTAGTCATGAAATAAATGCACTAGTGAGTTCACATTTGATGGAAGTCAGATTGAGAGAAGTACTAATGTACTTGGTTTTGACAACGTGCCAATTACAATGAGTTATTCACATTCCGGATGACTTAAAAAATACTAAAAAATTAAGTATCTTTGAGACAAATGAGAGATCCAAACATTAAATATAAAAACATAAATAAAAAACAAATAATAGTGTAACCAAGTTGAAGCGACATATCATGATATACCCTTCTTACATGGGATCCAAATACCTAAGCAAAATCAGCAAAATATACGGAAAATGACAGACATAAAGGATGAAAGGGGCAGTGAAGTATACACTCTAAATAATCTTTTCCAAAGAAGAAGAAAACCAAAAGTAGAACTACGCTTTCAAGAAAGAAATGTACAACAACTAGAACGCGACCACGAGATCTCCGGATGTTAATCTTGTTGGACAATGAGTGATTATTTTGTGTCACCCTTAATGGAAGAGAGAGAGAGAGGGGGGGAGAGGATAGGATAGGTAGAGAAATGTTGATGGAAATGAAAAAGGAGGAGATGGAAGCATAGAGATGAAGAGAAAAGGAGGAAATGAATATGAAATTTAGACTTAAAAAATTTAAGCTATGATTTTTGGAGGTAAACATTTTCATTATCTGCAAAAACTGCAAGCTAATTTGCATACCACTATAAGTGACATGGACTTGAGTCCAGGATTTAGAGAGAGGTCCATGAAGTAACAAGTTACAACATAATGTCATGACTACGCTTTCAAGAAAGAAATGTACGCCAACTAGATCGCGACCATGAGATCTCCGGATGTTAATCTTGTTGGACAATGAGTGATTATTTTGTCACCCTGAATAGAAGAGAGAGAGAGAGAGAGAGAGAGAGAGAGAGAGAGAGAGAGAGAGAGAGAGAGAGAGAGAGAGAGAGAGAGTAGTAAAAATAATCACTGTGATCAATATTCATAGATTTATTAATGCTACGAGCAAATTTAACAAATGTGTAAGCTCAAAAGATCATTTCTTGATGAACAGGATTCTCAAGGGCTTTGGTTTTACATAATTCTAATAGCTGTACAAGCAGGATATAAATCAGGAATTTCATTCACAATCGGACCAATCTTTTTATCCAACAAGCCTCGTCAGTTACAAGTGTATTAACCATGACCTTATATCCATACTGGCTATTGCCTAGTAATAAATGAATACCCTCAATGAGTAAAGAAATCAATGTTCATACAGCCAATAGTTTTGAGTCTCTGATGATAAATTTACTCAAGCAGCAGGGGGGGGGGCGAACCCTACAAAATTTTGCGACAAAATCGATTAAAGCCTCAGAATGCCAAATGGAGCCTTCCTACGAAATCTCATATTTTAACCAAAAAAAAAAATAAAGACCCCATTTGTAAAATGGAGCCTTAGCGATTTTGTCGTAAATACATTGTCATAACCACCCTCAAAAATGCTGCCATCTACGTCGCAAATATGTTGTCATCTCGCCCCTCCTGCTGCTGATTAATACAGATGATTTGTTAGCTTTTCACAAACAGACTAATCGATAATACTTCACCACGTAAATCAATTAAATTATTTGACTGATCGGTGAGTGTAAAATTAATTCTAGTTAGCAAATCATTTTGACATTGCATATAGACTGGATTAGTCGGATTCTCAACAACTAAAAATCCTGGAGGAGCTGTTGGTGCAAATGAATAAAGAATGTAACCTTGTCGGGCTTGATTTGATTGTTCCATATTAATTTGATAACTTCCTTCGATTACATCACACGTTAAATTAAGCGCGATCACCGATGAAATGTCCACATTGTTCGGTGCGATATGTCTACCGTCGCCGTCGGGAGAATTATTATGAGTGAGGATAATAGGATTTGGCTGGCTATCTTTCTATGATTGATAAATTTTATTAAATCCTTCGTCGATGGCAGTTCTGAGTTTTTTCTTTAACTCGGGAACGTTATATCCTGGTAATTTATAATTTGGTTTTTCATTTATATTTTTTTTTATAATCTTGGGCTGAACTAGTTTTTGAAATCGGGCTATTTTCATCAGTAAAAAGATTAGTAATCCTCGAATTAAATATTTCCATGTCATCGATGATTTTATTACCCGCAGCGACTACACTAGTAAACTCAGCTTGTGTAAGAAGGCCAGATCTTAACGAGGGTAATAACAACAAAAAATCATTATTCATTCTATCAAGGATGTGATCTTTAATATCTACAAATGTTGGACTTGTATCATGCATTTCCAAAATTTCGTCCTCTCGTATAATATAATCATTAAAAAGTGGAATTATCCATGCATCCTCACCATATTGATCCTTATATCGATATCTTTTTGTGAAGTTTATATCCTCGAATTTTTTATAAGTTTTTGATGGATTTTCAGGTCCTATTTCATCAGTGACGTAATCAGATTTTACAGGCTCGGGCGTGGAATTACCAGCATTTCTAGGTGGATCTTCGGGCCATCCTAATACTGTTCTTATTGAACTGTTATAAATATCTACAACATACCCAGGGGAGCTTATTTCAATTGTAGATGATAGTGTTGGTTCATGAACTGTTATCGCAATTTTTGATTCCCTTCTAGTAATGGATTTTATTCTACGTTGTAATTCATTATTAATTTGCTCAATTTGATAGGACCCAGTTGGTATTGAAACAACGTTCCAATCTGGAGTGTCATCTTTTTTATTTCTATATGCAAATACCAGAGAATTATTAGGTCTCTGACCACCAAATGGAACCGATCTGATATTAGGCCAACTATGATACACTCGTAATTTTGCCAACGCGATTTCCTTTACTGAAACAGGAGAATAAAAATTCACACTGAATTTAGGGTTTGTTGACGATATTGATATCATGCTTGTTTTCCGCGGAGTGGTATTTTCTGCTATCCGCTGAAGTAGTTGAATCTCTTGCGACATTATTATTATTATTTACAATGTCTAATTTTGCAATAGATGAAAAAACGCTAGCGTTTTTAATCGTAGTATCATAAATACGTATCATCGCGGAGAATTCGTCTTCGGTAATTATCGTATCATCAATCGATGATGACATCAACGAGGATAATTGTGAGTAACCGTTAGATACTGCTTGATGTTTTGCTATATAGTCGTTAAGTTTTTCTTGAGAACAGGATGATATTTTTTTAGTAATAGCATTTGCAATTCCAGCAAATGTTGTCACCTCGGAAATACCAATTGGGACAGCAATCGGAGCTACCATTGTTACTGAAGATAGTATAATACCAGCACCGGCCATTATACCAGATACCGAGTATACTGTAACATCAATCGCGGTAATTCTCCTGCGATACTTTTTAATTTTTATTTCATACTCATCAATGAGTGTTTTGAGTTTCGTTAAAAACTCTTTGACGGTATCATAGCGATATTGCGATGACGGAATCATATTATTTTAAAATCTCAAGTGGTTTCTAATTGTTAAAAATTCTAATTTAGATCAGCTACAAACTCCATATACCATACAAATGATGTCTTATTTAAATTGGGATCAGTGCTTGTTATTGTAAACCGTTTGTATTCACCCACGTCAATAGTCGTTGAAATCACGTTGTTGTATCCATATGAAGTCGATGATGATATATTAAACTGGTTCAGTGACACTATTGTTAATCGATAAATACCCATGTTTGACACAGTGAGGGTTATTGTATTCTTTTTAGGTTCCCAATCTAATGATCCAGAGAGAACTGTGTATACCATATTTATGATATTCCTCTCATGAGGAATCTTTATTTTTTCAAGTAGCGAAAGATTGTCTGTTTTAAACTTTGTAATATCCTCGATAGATTTTTTAATATTACTAATGTTATCTATAATAATATTAAATCCTGCATCATTAATATTTTTAATATTGGATTTAATTTCATCAAAATTGGATTTAATTTCAGCGAGAGATGGAGAGGTTACCGCTGGTGTTCCAAAAAATCTATTAATCCTGTTAATTTCATCAAAATTGGATTTAATTTCAGCGAGAGATGGAGAGGTTACCGCTGGTGTTCCAAAAAATTTATTGATAATATTTCTACGAAGGCAAGTATACGTTGTTATATGTTTTTCAAGATCTTCATCTAAATTTTTTAATGCATCTGTGATTGTAGAAACAAGTACACCTGGTTTGAGTTTTCCATCATTTGAATATAACACTATTGTATCTTCAACGACGTCGCGTCTTCGTATTAAGACATCATCCAATGAAACATTACTAGATTTCAATTTGCCCTGTCGATCTTGAAATACAACTATTTCCCCAGGATCTACACTTAACAAATTTAATGTCTCGGCGATTTCATCTTCGATTATTTCTTTTACATTTTCGACAGCGAATTTACTATCGGTTTCTGTTTTTTTTTACTCTGATAAAGGTCGTCCCCAAATATCAATCATTATACGAAAACGCTAACGTTTTTCTAAATCATAACGCTATCGTTTTTGCCATTGCCCACTAGTATATTCATTAACAACAACTTGTGGTGGTTTCCTTGGAAATCTAGATATCTCTGCAAGGACGTTTAATACTTCACGACCGCATATCGGTGGATCATTTAACCGTTGTGTTGGTAGCGTGGAATAAAAAAATTGGAGATGACTTTGTTATTGTAGATACATATCGCATGAATTCTTTTGGTGGAGCTAAACCATATGAATCAAAATATACAATTCCACGTGGATCAATTGCATATGCGACCCAATGAGTTCCTTTTCCGCTGCTGTTATCAAGATTGATAATACCCGTTTCATTTTTCATTGGTTTTGACGGTAATTGATCTCTCATGAAAACTCCTCTAAAGTTTTTTATTGATAACGATTTTACAGCATCAATTAAATCAAAATTGGACATTGGTGAAAATCCTAGGGATTTTTCCACTAATAAGCCGTTCCTGGTATTCTTAGGCCCGTGCCCTTGTACCAATTGTGTGGGGTTCCTGGTAGTCTTAGACCCTTTCCTTTTTTATAGCCTTTCCCAGTAGCTTTTTTTCAAGGCCATTCCTGCAGCAGTACCAACGGCTCCTAACGCTGCCGCCTTCGCAACCGCTGGGGCAGCCGCTGCAATCAATGCTGGAATAGCAGCTAACAGCGGAAATATACCACCTGATTTTATCATACTGGCGATTGCTGCTTTCGAAAAATCAATTTGAACTCCTCGTTTGTTCTTTAGCGCATCATTGAAATGTTTTATTTGACGATCTGTCAATGATAATTTATGTGCACCACCGGACATTTAAGTGGGTTTCAGGGTTATTGTGGTTCCACATTCTTTAGCTGACTTTGATTTCAATTTCTTGACTTGACCATCAGTCAACTGGACATTAACAATACTATATGTCATTCTATTCTAAAACGTAATTTACACTTTTAATTGATCTTATTGTGAAAATCCTAACTACATGTTTGGAAAATCAAAGATTTTCTACTGGTGCATCAATAAGTCTCATTCGTCCGCCAATTCCTTCTAACAACATTGATTTGTCACTGAGAATGACAGCAACTGCTCTATAAACAGCTATACCAGCAGGGCGTTGTACCCGAGCTTGGAAGTATATATCAACAACAGATTGTCTCATCATGTCAAGATGTTCCAATGAAAAGTAATAAATTGGATAGTGTTTTTCAAAATCAATTTGCGATATTTGCAAACCAGTATCAACATTTTGATCACGACCCATATACGACAATATTATATGATATACACGTGCTATGTCGTTGTTTTCATAATTAAGCTGTACAATCTCTGCTGGCTCTTGTTGTCCGTTTATTCTCAACGAAACTTCACTTACTCCTAATGGATCAAATATCATATGACTAGATAATTGACGACCCACTCGATTTGCATCCTGTAACGCTATAAAGATATGACGTGGAGCTGAAACACCTTGTTTTGATGCTAAGTGCCATGTAAATGTGCCATTTACATTATCCTGCTTCGTATCAGTCGTTGTTAGCCAACTTAGCAATGATTTTCCACTTGTGTCCATAAACGATAGTAATTGCTGCTCTATTGTAACTGCTGGTGTCAAAACGGGCATCCATAGAACCAATTTATTTAAAATGACTTTACCATCATCAACACCATTAGCACGCCAGATTGCATCATTGTCATTTTCCTTTCGCACTAACACGACTGTATGCTTTGCTCCATAGATGACTTTTCTGACATTTCTACAAAATCCGAATATGTGATGTAACGGAATAGCACATGAAAACCGTCGATGCTGTCATTTTAATGCTCCTTTTCGTGTTGCAAATCCTAGATTGAATTCATCATTGACCTTTCTTAAAATGTCGAATGGATTAGCGGAACCTTCACGGTCTGGATGATTTACAAGTTGTTGATCAGCTTCTGCAGTAGCTTCCGCAGTTAGTACTTTAACAAATTGATAATGGTTCGGATGATCAGAAGTATCCTTAGCAAACATCATAGACGGACCAGCCGACCTTGTATAATCATCAGAATATCTCGCAAGTCCGATTATTGTTGTTGCAATATCAACATTTTGTTCTATTGATTCAATTTCTTTTCCATCAATGATATATCTTGCACTGTTAAATAGCGCCATAATGCCATTATTTACGAAACCAACTAGGATATTTGGGTTATCCCCATATGGTGTATCAGCTGCAACATCTGTTACAAGCTCTCTTTCTACTTCAATAAATGCCTCACACGGCAAAAAGTATCTACTTGTATCTTGAACTTGAAGTTCAACTCTCCCCCGTTGATTAGGCTCTCTTGCAGGATAGGCATAATACTGATAGTTAATTTTAGAATCATCTTTATTCACCGGTGCTGCCATATCAAACGCTGGATCAGCAATTTTTTAAAATGCCATTTATACTAAAACGTTATCGTTTTTCTAAATGTAGTAATGGCTATCATTTTCTTTTTCGTCTGACATTTTTACGATTTCCTCCAAGACCGCTTCCAGCTATCATACTTGCAATATTACTACTATCTGGTGAAGTCATTGCTAATGATGCTAGTTTTTGTTCCACTGCGTTATTTATCACTTTACTGACATTTGCAGGCATCATTGTTGTTGAAGGTAGCGGTGTTGAAACCATTTGTGGTGGTTTTCGTCCGAATCTAGATTTCACCAATGACGTTATTCTATTCTTTGCGGTAGAAAAGGCCGTTCCTGCAAGATCTCCAACAGCGTTAATTCCCTTATTACGAATAACATCAATGGCTTTCATCGCTAATTGTTTAGCAATTGGTGCTACTTTTGGGGCTATTCTTGTGAATAAACCCGCTATGGTATTTCCAAGGCCGCCTCCATAGTATGCCTTATAAACGGGCAATCTTGAGTTTACCACATACACGTTTGTTGGTTTATTGTGATTATAGTGTACTATCATCTTATTTTAAATGACTTTGTAATTTCTAAATGCAGGCATTTCAGAAATTTCAATCGCTATAATAACCACTAAATTCCCCTGAAATTCCGTCCATTAACTCATCCAAGAGTTCTCGATACGTATGAATATCAATTATCCCACCTTGGAATAATCGTCTGCAAATATCAAATGCTTCATTAGTTATTTCGATTGAGGTATTCCCAGCTCGCTTACCTCCCATAAGAACCTCAAGTCGTGATATATCGTTAATGATATTACTAGGACATATATGAGAATCATGATGAGAACTTCCATAACCATTTCCTGAAGAACTTTCTGGTTCGGAAACGTTTTGAATTTCTGGAGCTGGTTCGGAAACGTTTTGAATTTCTGGAAATTGTCGACCTTGACCTCGACCTCGACCTCGACCTCGTCCTCGACCTTTTTGTTGTTCTTTTCGTTGTTGTTGTTGTTGTTTTTTTAGTTCTTGTTGTTCTAAACCATACCTATTAACTCCCATTTGAAAAGCACTGTACTCCAATGTATCCTTATTTAAATTGCCGGGTTCATTTTTATTAATTTTAAATAAACAATCCACCCATTCATTTCTTTTTATTGTGTTTTTTTTATACTCGTCTTTTAAAAATTCCCCCCTGTTATAATAACTTTTGACAGCAAAGTCACCAAATTCTATATAGTCTTCATTTTTCAGCAATTGAATTCGTCTGATTTCTTCTATAGCTTCATCAGTGAATTTCTCGTTAAAAGGAACATTTTTTTAACGGGGTTATCATCAGTATCAATATTACCCATTTGTTGTATTTCTCGCTGAGTTTGTAACTCATCTGAAAGCTGTTTTATTCCCTCCTGAGTTTTTTCAGTCTCTGTAGCAATCTTTCCCAGTACATCAATAATAGGTACTGCTCCCTCTTTAGGGATGTCGCCGTATATAGCACGTTCTGTTGCAAGTTTTGCATCTTTAGTGGCTTTAGTTACAGGGGCAAAAAGCTGTTCACTTCCAATAGAAAAGTCAGTCTGCGCTTGCTGTCTAAGTTGTAGTT
Organism: Potamilus streckersoni; assembly: GCA_016746295.1. Lineage (NCBI taxonomy): Eukaryota > Metazoa > Mollusca > Bivalvia > Unionida > Unionidae > Potamilus > Potamilus streckersoni. The sequence goes on from JAEAOA010002295.1 coordinate 963,163, forward strand.
TATCTCGCACGTAATCTCGAATCGGTATAAACTTTTTCAGTAATGCTAACCTCTCGCGGGCTAGTCTGGTAGTTAATGCTTCTGTCATTATTGGAAATGCTAACGTTTTTTCAATTGTGGGTTTCAATGCTTGCATTTCCAGACTCATCAATCAAACGTCTTATAGATTTCACTTTCAAAGCAATCTCTGACCGAACTTGGTACTGTTCCCCGAGTTTCTTTCTAATTGCTTCAACTATACTAAATAGCCGAATGAATAAATTAATATCATTGTTATACAAAGAATCATTAACCGCTTTTTGGATTCTTTTTATCAGTGAATACATTTTAGGTAGGACATATCTTCCATGTTTCAATTGTATATTAATTTGTTCAAATTCATTCAAAAGTCTGTCTTCATTTAAAAATTCAGAAAGTACGATTCCTTGATTTCTTAAATTTGATATTTCTGTGATGATAGATGTAATATCTTGAAATTTCATTTATTGAATATTATTAATAATGTATTTTCTTATCTTTAAAATATTTTTATCGATTCCTAATATACAAAAAAAAAAACAAAAACATATACAATGCCTGTCCCTTCCTCATTCGAGTTCCGAGGCAAGGGAGGGCACATACATTAAAGACTTATACAATACCCTAACCCCCCAATCGAGTTCAAGGGCGGGTTATATGGGTATTAGACGTGAAATCCAAGTGATTTCTTTACAAACATTGAACATATAACATGAAGCCTCATTTCGAAACCTCTTTCGCGCCAAACGACGTCAAAGAGGCCCAGAGGGGGGACAGCACATTCTTGGAACTCATTTAGTGCCTTCGCATTAAATAAGCCCAAGGGGCCACAAACATAGATCTCCCAATTGGAAGCTCTAACGTAACAAATGCTATATTAGGTCTTCCGGAAGATATGTTATGGGGGGGACAGTACATTACATATAGGATGATTATATATACAATGCGATTATATAGGATGATTATATATACAATGCGATTATATAAGATGATATATATACAATGCGATTATAGAGGATGATATATATACAATGAGATGATAGGATGGTATATATACAATGCGATTATATAGGATGATATATATACAATGAGATGATAGGATGGTATATATACAATACGATTATATAGGATGATATATATACAATGCGATTATATAGGATGATATATACAATGAGATTATATAGGATGATTATATATACAATGCAATTATATATATATATATATATATATATATATATATATATATATATATATATATATATATATATATATATACTAGGGACAGCACATTACAAATAGGATGGTTATATATATACAATGAGATGATAGGATGGTATGATAGGGACAGTACAGGAGGATACAAACATGAAACGACGGGGCGGACCTACACCCAATCTACCAATCAAAAGCAACCCAAGAAATTAACCATGGTTGCGGTTAAAAAAAATTCAACCACACCATGTCAATGGCGTGGGAGTTTTGATTGGCAAATTTGGGCTTCGCTTAAAGCCCCAAACTTTTACGGCTCATATTATATATAAGGTGATAATAAGACCAGTATCGATAAGCGAGTGTGTATTTATTTTCCTAGCATTTCATAGTGAAAATTGTATAGTAATTTCAATGGAAGCTAAATATTTAAATAAAACATTAAAACAAGAAATACAACTGTTAAATAATAGCAATTTTTTGTTATTAATTTCTATAATATTACGATTAAATAATCGTAATAATAATGGATTTACATGACGAGATAACTCTGTCATGGGATCCCTGTCAATTCAGGACCTGCTATTTCTTGAATCGAGAATGATATTTTTCTGTGTCATTGATAATTTTATTACATACCACACTAAAAAAACTAAATTACATGTAATGCGCTTTACTTTTTTGACCTCACATACAATCTATTTTAATTTGTAATTACAAAGTAATTTCATTTTCATACAAGATCTAAACAGCGCTGTTAACGTACGTAATTGGGATTTTTAAAAATCTATTAATAGAACCTTGACCCAGTGTCTTGTGTTACACACGCGCGTTTCGGGACAATAACCATATTTACTATTTGTTTATGTGGCTGTTCCAGCTGTTCCAGCTACTGTCATTTACTTTTTTAATACATGCATGCGTGGATATTGCGACTAAGTATTGAAAAAAATATATGTACATAATGTTATTAACGTGAAACGTTTTTAGCGTTTTGCCCTATGGAAAATCGACTACTTTACCCCATGGTAATTGGTCTGAATTGTAAAATCATGCAAAAATGACTAAAATAGCATAACTCACTATTGAAAGTTATCTAGTAAATAGGAAAACTTTATTCTATGTCCATTATTCTTTGAGATAGCTGTTTGATAAATCCCTTCAGCAACTTTTCGTACTGAAGGCATACATATTCCAAAATATTTTCCCGCAGCATTCATTGAATGAAAAACTCTTTCTTCATTCGTCGTTGTATGAAATGACTGTACTGGTTTCTTTCCAACTGACTTACAAGTCCCTGTCGTTCCTCTTTTTGTATTCTCTCTTTGAGAAATGCATTGTAAATTGGAAATCGCGTTACTTAAAGGATTAGAGTCAATATGATCAATAACATTACCATCTTTAATCAACCCATAAAATGCTTCATAGACAATTCTGTGAACGTAATAGTACTTTCTTCCAGCAGTAAAACACGAATATCCTTGATTATTAACAAAACCAATTGGCTTTTTCAGTCTGCGGTTTCTAACAACACCATCAGCAGATATTTCGTAATTAACGAGTATTGGATATGGTCTGAATTCTTGCTCCATTTATATATAATAATACTATTTGTCTAATTCATTATTTGCTTTAATTATAAATCTATTAATGTAGTCTTGAGGGGTTTTTATGATTTTGTCTTTGACAGAGTCATGGTTAGGGTCAATGATAGCGTTTTTTATTCGTTTATCATAATAACGTTTTATTCTCTAAACCGCTTACCCCCACAATTGATACATAATTGTGATTTTCCTCTCACACCCACTCCACAATTTATGCATGGTGCCGGGCCTGTCGAATTATTTCTGACACTCTGTAAGTGATATCCACAGAATTCACCTCTACACGATTTATTACATGGGGTTACTGATCCAATCATAAGCCATTTGCAGTGATTCATTATATATATAAACAAAATTTTCTATTTAAATACTTGTCTTATTTATATGAATGAAGAATTCAAGAGATTATCGGCAATCAAGCCTTGGAAAAATATTAAATTCAATCTTGATAGAACCCTCGAAGACGTACCAAAAGAGAGAATAAATAATAGAAGTCTGATTAGAAAAATACGAGATTGTGTTAATGAGTTTAAACAGGACGGCGCATCACACACCTGGTCAACACTTAAAATTGATGGTGTTGTTGATGCTAGAATGAATGATGAAACAGTCAACGTCAGTGGAAAAACCACTCAATTGTGTGGCACAACGTTTCATAGAACACTTTACAAATGCACTCCGTGGGAATAAATTAACCGATCTAAGACGTAAAAAGATAGATCAATGGGAGCTAACAGTGAAAGAGAAAGGAGCAACTATTTCCGATATAGCTAGATTGGAAACGTCGTTGAGATTTCCGATAACCGTTTCAACGATAACTGGCGAATTATTATACGAATCGAAATACAATAAAAACAGAGCTCCAATCAAAATTATTGATCATAACAAACACGCATGGACATCCGCAGTTGCAATATTCCCGCGAGACAGAACAGTGAAGTATATCCCAGGAGAATTTACCAAGGATGGTATTCTCACTGAAGAAAGATTATTCGATGCTATTGCTAGTTTGTGTAAAAACGACCCTGTATCAGTATGGCTACTTCATAGTTTTGAAGATGAAGAATGTCAATTCAATCAATTTGTGAAACCTAACGGTGAATTATATCGTACTGAAAGTCTACATAATAGGATGAAAAATCTAGCAATAAGTCTCAGTGAAAACGCTAGCGTTTTTAATGGGAAATCCGACGATTACGAACAGTTACTTACAAATTGGTTTACAATTCCATCGGTTGCAGCTCATTTTGCAAGAAAGAAAAATAATTGGAAACCAACACGAAAAGAGTTTTTACAGGATGTTCAATCCAGCTGTTTGGAATATTATCATGGCGGTCTATGGAACGTTAAGTACAATCGTGAAAGTATGATATCAGTTGATATCGTTGCCTGTTATCCAGGAAGTTTTCTAGGATATGGATTCGCTGGTGAGTAATTTAAACGGTTTGGACATCCCACACATGAAATGACTCGCGTTGCTATTAATGGACCACTGCCTGATTTTGATTTGACCGGTTTTGCTCGCGTAGTATCATTTGAATTCGCTGAAGGACTTCATCCGTGTTGTTATGTTTGGATTGGTAGACACATGGCTGAAAGGATGTGGTTACCAATAGTGTTATTGCGATATATGATTGATTGTAAAATGTTAGTTTCGTTGATTGTCAGCGAAGCGATTATCTCATATCAAAAACAAACCAATGTCTGGTTACCAGAACCAGAATGTCTTGATAGTATAATCGATAAGTCTAGAAAACATATTGATGCTGACGAGGAGTACATCATTGAATGGTCAAAAAAGATATTTAATCAACGAAATAGTGAAGCAAAGGATCTTGGCCGAAGAATAATCGGTAAATTTAGACAAGGTGGAAAAAATTCAACTTTAAAAGACAATCCTCACGATTGATTATAGATGATGCCGAATACGACTTCGTTATTAAAGATGCAGTAGAGAAAAATAGATACGCAAATTGTAAAACAGCCTTCTTGTCCAATAAAACAAAGTTAGGTAGAATTGTTACTTACAGTGATGGAGAAAGCTCTGCATATCTACATTTAAGGGCTTCTATGCTAGGTTATGCATCTATCAATTTATTTGCAATGATAAATAGATTTCCTAATATAGCAGTTAGAGTTGCAATTGATTCAATGTATGTCGATAAAAAATATATCAAAGAGGTAACTAAATTTACTAATAGCGAAGAGACTTGGGGAACATGGCGAATTAAACGTGAAATACAATGCGATTATTCTGAATCAGCAGACCTTGAGATTAAAAGCAGTTACCTGAAAAACGATAATTCTATCAGTGAAAAATCCGAAGGATTTTCTATGTCTAAAGCACCACCGATATCAGATCCAATTTGTAGATATAAAACAGTTTATTTAAACGGTTGTGGTGGATCTGGAAAGACAACACGTGTGATAGAATTATATCGAGAGAGAACGTCCATGATTGTACTCACACCAACCCATAGACTTGCGAGAGAGATAAAACAACGCCAAAAATCCAAAGGATTTTCCGTTGAAGCTTGCACGTATCATAGTTTTTTTCGATACAAGGGCGATGCTTGGACTCCTGAGCGAATGGGTGAGAAATTTATTCCAGCGGTTATTATTTGGGATGAAGCATGTACTGTTTCAGAAGATGTATTAAAAATGTTTCTTGATTGGTTATTGCAAAATAATACAAAAGTTATATTGTGCGGCGATCATGGTCAACCACCACCATTTGTTGGTAGAAGTCCACATAATTGGTTAAAAGGATTTGTTGATTATTACGAAGAAATTGATACTGACTATAGAGCACTCGATGAGCAGTTACGTGAGTTTAAAAAACTAATTAGATTACAACCCGATAGAATTCAATGTGAAGTAGCGCGTGAAATAATTTCTGAAACGCCTATGAATGATTTTTGGGAAACATGAAGACCAAATGATTTTGTAGTAGCAAGTAGAAAGATAGTCAGAGACGCACTTCAGAAAAAGTTGTTTGAGCTACACAAGAAAAAATTCCCAACGTTTCCAGTACCGTTGTGTTATAGACCATTGGATACACGAAAGCAGAATATTGAAGTTGAAATTCCAGGAAAGACAGAGAAACAGATTCTAGTGTTAAATGATATTGTGCTAGTTGATATCAATGCTGTAGAAGATGCATTATGCGCTGATAAATCACCATGGACGCTTGGTTATGTAACAACAATACACTCGTCACAAGGATTAACCATCACGGATACAACTGTTTGGATAGTTGATAATCGCATTGAATGGTCAAATTTAGTCTATCTCGCAGTGTCCAGAGTACGACGAATAAATCAACTACGAAGGATTGTTTTCGATGATGATTTTAATGCAAACGATGATAACACTGATATTAGCATCATTAATAAAAAAAAAACTGGTTACAAACAACAGGACAAAAAAAACAACGAGAATTTGATATTGATGCTGAAGTAATAATCGCATTAAAAGAACAACAGAATAATCACTGCGCCAGTTGCAATTGTATAATGCACTGGCAGTATTCGGATAAAGACCCTCGACAATTCACCGTAGACAGAAAAAATAACAGTCTTGGTCATGTCAGAAACAATGTGATGTTGACCTGTCTTGAGTGTAATAGACGTAACGGAGCTAGTTAAGACAAAGTGGCGGTAATTGAGTATCGTCCGGAATGACTTGTAGTTGTTCGCGTGTAAAACCACGCTGAGGTGCAGTTGAATCCAATCTGTAGATTGGAGGTCTACCAGTTGATCGCGTTATGGTTGAAATTTTATGCGTAGTAACACTCCATATAGGATCAGTAGCTCTTCTTTTACCACCTTCAAGTTCTCCTGGTTCGTATAAATATCTCACAGTAACATCACCGAGAAGTGGCTGAGTGCTAACCCGCTGTGGTTGTTCGGGTATATATTTTTTTTTATTGCAATATTTGGTTTCATATTAATAGTTCGAGTAATCTCGTTATTTAACGCTGCAACTACACTCGGTAACCTTTGGACCCATTCTCGAGATCGTTTTTCTTGGATGAATTCTTTTGCATATTGATATCCAAATAACCGTTCTGCAAGAGTTCGATTAAATCGTTCTACAATTGCCTGATCACGATGTAACGCAGTATGTCCCCGTTGTATTGTAACATTATGAGTTTTCATTGTTGATAGAACAGCACCTTGAAACTCTTTGCCAGGATCAACTTGTAGTAGATTTGGCCATCTTAGAGGACCTCGTCTATAAATCCTTTCAAATGCAGAAGCGACTTCAGAAGCTGACTTTGTTTTCAATGGTTCTGCCTGTTTAAAGCGACTCGCAATATCAACTACAGTTAGCGCGTATTTGTAACCATGGTCATGTGGTGAAAACAATAAATCAGCCTGATGAACTTCATTGGGTACGGTAACATCAAAATGAGAATAATTAATTTGTTTAGGCGGTGGTAGATAAATTTGCCATATAGCTTGTTTGGATAACCAATCTTCCGCAGTGGACTTTTTCACTTTTGCAACGTTAGCGAGTTTACTAATTGCTGCTTTACCCTTCCAGTATCCTTTCTGAGAATAATAAATAGATTTTTTTAATTACCAGCACCTAACACCAATTTGCCTTTCATAGCTGATTTGACCAACCATGAAGCCAATTTTTCTTTGAAGGATTTATCGGGAATAGCATTTAACGCATGAATTAATTTTACATCCGCGAGATGTCTTTGTTGCAAATTATTGCTTTTATATGCAACATCATGAGCATGACATGCCTTATCAATAGCATTTATCGGATACTCACCAGGCCGGGGCTGATTTTGATCATCAAGTCTGATATCTAATCTCGTTCCGGGACCACAGTAACTATATCCTGGAAGGTGTTTTTCTCCGGGGTATTTTGCCCATGGGGTTCCGGGGAGTTTTCCAAGTTTTGCGGCAATATCACCTCCGAGTTGCTTTTTTTTAAAAATCGAAATTTTTTTGTACCACATGTTACACACTTACCAGTAAGCGCTAGTCTATTGTTTTTAGTTGTAATGGTTGTCTGATCGGTTGTATCAGTACGCTGTTTACATTTAACACAATATAAATCCATAATTTATATATAGAGTTATGAATATAATTGATTTTTCAGCGACTAAAAGAAGAGAACCGGTAAAACACCACGCAGCGCTTCCGAATTCTGTCCGTGCCATTATAATCGGACCATCTGGATCGGGTAAAACACAATTGCTGCTTAATTTAATAATGCGATTTATGAAGTGGGATAAATTATATTTAGTTGCACCATCCGTAGATGATCAACGGTGCTATGAAGTGCTAAAAGATTATAATGAAAATGCATCAGAAATTAAAGGTGAAAGTGTAATCGACTTTATTACTGATATTAATGATGCACCATCAGTAGAAGATCTCGATGGAGACATAAACAATCTTGTAGTGTACGATGATGTAATGTTAGATAATCAAAAGAACCCTGCTAGAATATTTTCACGAGGTAGGCATAAAAACACTGACATGATATATGTCAATCAACGCTACACTCAAATTCCAAAAGTGATTCGCGATAACTGCAATATTCTTGCTGTATTCAATGGCGTTGATACACATACACTACGAAATATTTGGCAGACATGGTGTTCCGATATGGACTTCAATGGATTTAAAAATTACTTTAGTCATGCTCAGTCAGTCCCATTGGATTTCTAACAATAAATTTACACGACCCTCGGTCACGATATCGTATTGGACTTGATCAAATATTTGGTTAAATAATTTGTATTAATCAGCAGCAGGGAGGGCGAGATGACAACATATTTGCGACGTAGATGGCAGCAATTTTGAGGGTGGTTATGACAATGTATTTACGACAAAATCGCTAAGGCTCCATTTGTAAAATGGGGTCTTTATTTTTTTTTTTTTGGTTAAAATATGAGATTTCGTAGGAAGGCTCCATTTGGCATTCTGAGGCTTTAATCGATTTTGTCGCAAAATTTTGTAGGGTTCGCCCCCCCCCTGCTGCTACTCAATAGAGAGAAACATTAATAGAGAATGATATCATCTCCCTGGAAAGGAACACTTTTGCTAGAAGACTTTTCAAACAAATGCAAAGCACATAAAAGACTCTTAGAAGCTCAAGGATCCCTTAATATTTTAATAGGAATAGGCTTGGCATAAGCATCAATAAGTAATATAGAACCTTTTGACATAACCCGTTCATAATTCAGCATAATAGAATCGTATTTGAGTTTCCTTGACCCAACAATGTACCGTTGCCTTGACCTTTTCGAAATAACAGCATTTGGAATACCTCTATCTTTATTATGTTTCCTAATTTTGCAACCTGTAACTCTAAGAATTAAAGTGTCCGTCGGTTTTACAGTAAGGCAAGCAGGAATGGATATAGATTTCTGATCATTCTTATCAGAAATTATATTTCTTAAATTGGTGCCAGTTTGAGATTTAGAAGTACTAGTATGAGACCGAAATTATATTTCTAGCTCCACCCCAGACTGCTAAAAGAAAGACTTATTGACAAAAGTAAACTTTGTGAGTCAAGGAATAAAAATCACATTGTGCGAGTAGCATTTATAAAAGTTTCCACTTTTTACTCATTAAGATGTCTTGACATTACTGCCTCGCTTGCACTCTTCAATTACTGCGAGCTGTCTGAAGTTAGTATTAGCGGCAAAAGGAGACAAAATAATTGGAATATTGTCGGCTTTACCTGTCGCAACGTACGTACTGCACCCCGCTGATGCGGAATCAGACGAATCCATTATATATATACATTCGATCTTATTTCTCGAATCGATGGACAATAATGAGCGGCCTTCGGATTGTAATTCATCGGCACATCATAATGATGCATTCAAAAATTTAAAATTGCGTGGATAGCAGAACTAGAATAATTATATTATTCACAGCAACATGTAATCAAGTAGGTATGTTCAGTTGTTTCAATTTGTAATGAAACTGAAATTATCAGCTATTCTAACGTCTCACGAAACATCATACTCTGGTATGATGTCTTGATTCTGAAATAATGATTTGAACTGAAACATCATACTCTGGTATGATGGTTTTATTCTGAAAGAATGATTTGAACTGTATTTGTATATGGTTGAGTATCCTAAACTACCGTGTTTTGACGCTAGTAAGCATTTACTTTCATCTTTTCATAAATATACTTCGTTCGTATTGATACATCTCATTACTTTGGAAACATTAGCTACAATTTAGTCCCACGCGAAACCGCTCCTGTGGCCTAGTGGTTAGAGCGTCCGCCTAGGAGATGCGGAAGATCGTGGGTTCGATCCCCAGTCGAATCATACCAAAGACTTACAAAATTGGTACTAACAGCTTCCTCGCATGAAGCTCATGATTAAGATGTTAGTTTTAAGACTGGTCGGCCTGGTGTCAGGATAATGTGACTGGGTGGGACATCATGCTACATGTCTGCGGCATGATACACAAGTGCTAGACATCACTATAAACTGCCACACTGCAGACATCGTAGAGATATGACTGAAAAATTGTTAAAGCTACGTTCAAAATCATAATCACATCATACATCACTAGTTTCACGCGTTTTCTCTAAGTGACTTTTTGAGAAATATGCTCTGAACGTGTCAAAATTAAAGGTTGGATTACATTTGTCTATGCAAGTCGACATATCTCAGTGTAATGTAGAAACGAACTACGAAACTTGATCTCAATTCTTCGTTCTGAACGAGAAAGAAGAATCGAGCAATGAAAACTCACCTTAAACGAAATATCTAGTCCATATCGTATCCGTCGTTGACAGCTGGAACGTTTCGGTAAATGAGACCATTCATCTACAAGGCTTGACTACTGTTACTACTTCCTCGTCTTGAAAACGAGTTCGGCGTCTTTGTGTTTAATCGCAAGCGTAGCTAACTATTTTACCTGTATGCCCTGACGGATTTTGACCAATCGTTATATAGAAAGGCATTCCAAAGAAATGTCTTGGTTCACATTACATAGTAGCTTTGTGCTCTTGTTTTTAAAATAATATACCTTGGCACAGTCAGTACTATAGAAGTAAGTCTCGGTACATTGACATACAAACTGAGGCGTAGATTTGTATTCTTAACTGTTCCTTTAAATGTTGTTGCAGTTTTATTCTAGATGAATCAGTGTGTATGACGTCAGAATGGCATAGTGTGTTTCAATGCTTATAATAGACCAACTTTGTCATGGTATTATATCCCGTGCTGCCATATCGGCAAACATGATTATACATGTATATACCTTATCAGACACTGACCTGTTGGTAATTAAATCACCCATTAACACCAACGCATTATGTTACCTATTTTTTTTTGCAATTGCTTTCTGTCCATATTCATGCTTGTCAAAATATCCACGCCAATTTATGAGTCTATATTTTTATTTAGTATTGCTACATGATCTAATTAACACTCCTTAATATTCCTTTTTTTACATTATCAGTTTTGTTTTGCTTTTTATTACCAATAACAGTAATTCGGTTGGCCTGCGAGGTATTATATTGAATAAAAGCCCTCTCCCTATACTGATAATATTAGTTGAAAGCAGTGCCGGATTTAGGACAAATGATGACCTATGCTAGTCAAGTTTTGAGGCCCCTTACTTGGGCCCTGAAAAAGGAGGTATTGCCAAAAAGATGCTAACCACCACCCCACACCCCCGGATAACAGGGGCCTTGTGCTTAAGCACACATAAGCACAGTGGTACATCCGGTACTGATTGAAAGGTATCATCATCTTCTAAACACACACACACACACACACACACACACACACACACACACACACACACATGCAATAAAGACGACCTTGGAACTCTGAGATATGAAAAAAACGTCCTGAGAATTATTCTAGATTTTGGTCAGATTATTAAAAAAACTTCCAAACTAAGGAATTGTATCGCGGTGAACTATTGTCGAAAGAAAAAAAATAAAAAATAAAACTCAGCATCTTTCCCCAAGTCTATGCGCTACAGTAACTGATCAGATGAACATCATGTAAAAACAAAATGTCCATGGTTATAAGAACCAGCCCAAGACATAAAAAACAACTTGCTTGACAACAGCAGCAACAACAAGAACTATAATAATAGCATACATATAATTGTAACTGATATCATATTATCATTATTATTATTATTATTAGTAGTAGTAGTAGTAGTAGTAGTAGTAGTAGTAGTAGTAGTAGTTGTTGTTGTTGTTGTTGTTGTTGTTGTTGTTGTAATAGAAGTATTTCGTATGTTATGTATATTTATAATACGTGTTAAACTTTTGTCCATCATCGTATATTGTACTTTAAAATATTGGTCATTAGTAAAGAACAAGTTTAATAAAAATTTTAGTTTAAGGTCTAACTTTGATCACGAACATAGAATATTCTGGAAGCAAACATGTTGCTAATTTGATGGAAATATCCATTAAAATTGACACACATTTATATAATTCCAATGCATTTTCGTGCTTCATAGGTCAAGTTACAGTTTCTGTATAAATAGAGGTTTTGTAAACAAAGCTTTAATTTCTGTTGTAAGATTAGTCTGTGTAATGCCTTATAGTTGTGCTTACATATAGTTTGAGAGGAATTATTTATTTACATTATTCTTTGGAATTACCAAATGGTCATTGACTTTTTCTACTTCAACACATCTTTGGTGTTATATAGGACCCATTCAATGACATTCTGAATAGTATTATTTTAATACATCAGGACCCTCAAGACTTTGTTATTCATTCAGAACATTATATACCTTTAGACTTAATGCTACTACATTTATGATTATTGGGGATTTAATTCATAACAATGTAAGTGTTTTGTTTTAAATGTTCACTTTGGATTCTTAGAAAATAAATTCTGTGTTAAATTTTACTTAAATTATTGGTTTGACTTTCATTCAGTTACATTGTTTTAAGACCATAAAGTCGAATAAACGCAATAAAGACAAATGGAAAACATTCCAATTAAAACTGTGCATTCTTGTATTAATCATCTCATTAATTTTAATTAGCTGCACATTTTTTCTCAATGTTGTGATAAGCTTTAATATCGATATGGCTGAAATATTTAAACGATATGTAGTAAGAACTACCAGACTCAATCTCACTTTACATAGTATTATACAGCAATCTCACCTTCATATTAGTATATTATACATATATTCCGATATAAATCAGATAATCAAAGATATGTACTGTAAAAAGTATCCTACATCAATCTCAGATTCAAAATGGTGTACCATATATAATATACAATACTATATTCACACTCAAAATATTGTACTAAAATAATACATTATAGCAATTTCCTTACTCAAAGTGGTGTATTATACATAGTATCACACATCAATCTCACACACACAGTGGTATATTATACAAAGTATCATACATCAATCTCACACTCAAAGTGGTGTATTATACATAATATCATATATCAATCACATATATCAATCAATCACACACTCACAGTGGTGTATTATACATAGTATCATAAATCAATCTCACACTTAAAGTTGTGTATCATAAATATTATCATACATCAATCACACACTCACAGTGGTGTATTAGACATAGTATCATATATCAATCACACACTCACAGTGGTTTAGCATACATAGTATCATACATCAATCACACACTCACAGTGGTGTAGCATACATAGTATCATACATCAATCTCACATTCAAAATGGTGTATTATACATGGCATTATAAATCAATCTCACACTTAAAGTATCATATATCAATCACACACTCACAGTGGTGTAGTATACATAGTATCATACATCAATCCCACACTCAAAGTGGTGTATTATACATGGCATTATAAATCAATCTCACACTTAAAGTGGTGTATTATACATAGTATCATACATCAATCTCACACTTAAAGTGGTGTATTATACATAGTATCATACATCAATCCCACACTCAAAGTGGTGTATTATACATAGTATCATACATCAATCTCACACACAAAGTGGTGTATTATACATACTACCATACATCAATCCCACACTCAAAGTGGTGTATTATACATAGTGTCATACATCAATCTCACACTCAATGTGGTGTATTATACATAGTATCATACATCAATCTCACACTCAAAGTGGTGTATTATACATAGCATCATAAATCAATCTCACACTCAAAGTGGTGTATTATACATAGCATCATACATCAATCTCACATTCAAAGTGGTGTATTTATACATAGTATCATACATCAATCTCACACTCAAAGTGATGTATTATACATAGTGTCATACATCAATCTCACACTCAAAGTGTGCACCGAAACCTTTAACAATATTTGAACATGTCGCTACGGATTTGGTAAATACAGTTGTTACGAAGAGTCCCCAAAGTCATGAGAACTTGATTCGACTCCAATATCACTGCTACTGAGTGCTTAGATTCAATACTGCCTTCCTCCGGGGAATTCCCATCATTTTTCAAAACTGCCCTTGTTAAAACTCTGTTGAAGAAAGCAACACTTTAGCATCATAGGCTTTGAACAGACAATTTGCCTGAGACATTATTTATGAATAATAAGGCTTCGTACAAAAATGTAATCTGAACGTCAATTACGTTAAAGTATCACTTCTAACTTTGTCTCGTAGGGGACCCGTTTCGGTTAACTTGGGTTGTTACGAAGTCATTTTGTATTTCATCGCTACGTGTATTCGTTTACGTGTTGGTTACTCACTGTTAGTAACACCCTCTCTGCTGCTGTAACTAAATCATTGTTATAACAATAATGATCGGTGAAGCTTACTTTACTCAGCAATGTTAGCTCGGCAGCGACAAAAAGCAATTAAGAAATATATACCTGTGCTTGATTCTGTCAGACAACGATTACAAGAGAGTCAACAAACACAAGAATTTACAGAATCCGCAGAACAATTATTTAAATCTATCACGAAGACCACTGAAAGTATTCTTTCTGTATTAAAAGAAACAGTCAAACAAACTAAAAAAAATAGCTGAGCGAATTAAAACAAATCGAAATAAGTTCTACGAGAACATCTTGCCGAAAAAATGATACATAACAAGTATTAGAAGGAACCCAAACTATGATTTTATTATCTGTTAAATTTAATGACGTTTTCATTGACAGCATTGCAAAGTTTAACATAAATAAATTAGCTGAAGCTGCTTTTTTATCTTAAGGTGAACGAAAAAGGTTTCTAAAACCAGAGTATGCTAATGATAATATAAGTGGTGAGCAATAGCACAGTTTGATTTTTTGTTTACGTTTCAATATTGATCAAGCTCGTAGTAAACACACGAGATATGCTGCTTACGATCCAGCTATACAAATATAATAACAACCACAACAAGAATAAAAAAGATCAGTGAATCATTATTTTAACTCCAGGAGTATTGACGCTATTCAAAATCCAGACCATACAATATCTATTACATCAAATTACAAAGTATGAAATAAACAATTAAAACCTGCGTACGTCGAAGATTTGAAACCGGATGATTGGATTACTGCTGTATATTTTGTTTCTAGAAATCTCGAAGTAATAAAAGATAACGATAATTTTGATGAGTTTAAACAAAATATAATGAAACGAATAACATCTTCTAAGGAGAAAAAAATCGTATGAGCTCCACAAGAAACTCCACCCAGAAGTCTCTTTAGTTATCTTCCGTCTTTTTGTAAAAAAAAAAAAGAAAATGAAAGTGGTCTTGTTACTTGTCCCGACAACGTCGTAGGTGACGTAGATAGATTAGAAGTTCTAGTTGGTGGTAAAAGAGCTGGTAATAATTGTCCTGAAATTATCAACGAAATCTCATTCGTTTGCCAACGATTATTTACCAGTGGCATCTTGGACTTTGACGTGTTTTGGTCTCTCATTAATGAAATTACAGATGATTATCGTAGGGACTGAATGGTCGCCTGACTAAGTCACTGATTAATCAGTTAGATATAATTATTGTAATAGATGATCATACACGTTGCTCAACGTAGACCAACCATGGTCTGGAGGGTAAATTCAAGATTACCAGTATACAAAAAATATATGAAGATGGAATCAAGGATGTTGTTAATGGTGTATTTTCGTGGATAGCCCCAAACGTAATACCGATTGCAAAGCAATTACGTATGAAGGCTATTGGCGTTGTCCGTGAAAGGGGTATTAGTACTGTTGGCGATATAGTCATTAAAGCATTCTCTGCAATTAAGGATAGACTAGCGCGATTAATATGCAGGTTACCAGCAGTTTAGCCTCAGCCACCAGTAAAATAACCCAGCACCGTGGAGATGCCTGTAAGTGTTAGTAAAGTAACAAATCAAGCCACAAATCAAAAGCTAGTAGGGATGACTTCGTCATTGGCTGATGAAAAGGGAAAAAATGTCAACTAATCTGATGGCAGGATGTGGTTTTACTTCCCGAAGTGGTCTCTGTATAAAAAGATGACCAATAACATATGTTCAAACGTATATCCCATCCCGCATTTGACATGGTTGCACAAGTTCTCATAGATGAATCTGTGCGTGATTATCAATATCATTCGATTGACGCACGACAACCAAATCAACGCGGACGAATCGAATTACGAGTGCAAGATACAAGTAGATATTGCTTGCCCTCAGAGGCATTTATCGAGAAATTTTAATAACAGATAATACTTAATACGCCGCCTATGTCAGTATTGGTTTTGTCAACAATGGCATTATGGCATTGTTCTACAGCGCCACGTACATAATCAACTGAAGAAATATCGAATCAATTCAAAAAGATGTTGACGTTGTCACGACGATAATTGGTCTTGCTAGAAATGCCTACGTGGATATGCAAAGTATGATTATTAATGTAGATCCAGATTACAACTTAGGATTTAGTTCACGTCGAGAAATGTTACGTGCGTGTAGCAGATTTTCTTGTGCGATTCCGGTATCTCAAATCTTTGGATTATACAGATTATGAGTATTTGATTGGGGAAAAAAGCCTTTGCATTTTTAGTGTAGCTTATGAGTATCCGAATAAAAGGTCATTTTCGGAGCCAAACACACAATTGTACTCGTACGAAAAGCAACAGATGTTGATGAAATATGGCTACCCGCCAATGATGCTGGCAAAGTAATACTGACAAAGCTTTCGTTGTGGATGCCGATAATGACACTTGTAATATCTGAAGAAGATCGGTTACTCGATTTCATGCGCATCGGCGGTAAGTGGGCGTTTTCATGGTTAACAACAACCACAAATGCTTTTCAAAGCACTGATAATGGGATATTTACTTGGATAGGGGTGATGTACATGTACATTCAAACTGAGAGGCAGACTTGACCTGAGAATTAGGTCAGAGACTGTTAATAGCTCTAGCTGTCTCATGGGATTTGGGGGGGGGAAGATGAGCAGAACTATTGCCATTGCTTTGTTGAATTATAAGGCTTAGTCAGTAAATAACACTTGGATAGGGGTGATGTACATGTACTTTCAAACTCAGAGGCAGACCTGACCTGAGAATTAGGCCAGAGACTGTTAGTAGCATCTGTCTGTTTCATGGGGCTTGGGGGGGAAGCATGAACAGAACTATTCCCATTGGTTGGCATTATTAGCAGAATTCAAAGAGCCAACCAAATTAGAGACTCTTATGGAACATTGCATGGTCATATGGAGTACCATGTGATGAGTCTCTTCTCAGGTTGTTTTCAAATGTACAGACAATGGTTTCAACTCTCTGGCTTTTCAAAAATTACAAACAATGGATTCTGAGTCCCTGTTATCAAACTTTTCTTTTCGATTTATGCTGGCCCACCACCACCCCAGTCTCCACCAATTAATGAATACATCATGGGTTGTATCCTTATATATTGTTCATCCACATGAGGCTACCATGGGATAGGATCATTTTTTCCCAATCGGATACTCATAAGCTACACTAAAAATGCAAAGGCTTTTTTCACCAATCAAATACTCATAAGCTATACTAATAACATAAAGGTCATATCCATTAAATCCATTCCTTTACAGTTAATAGGAAAAATATAAGATATTTGCTTCATGCTGGGATCAGCCTAGCTATATTCCATGAATCTGGGATCAACCCAGAATAAACTCTTATGCAGGAATCAGCCTAGCATAGACTTTGTTAAGATGGGATCAGCCCAGAATACATTAGCATGCTGAGATCAGACTAGCACAGATTTTTACATGAGCTGGGATCAGCCTAGCACCAATTCTACTTAATCTGAGATCAGCCCAGAATACACTGTAATGCTGGGATCAGCCTAGCACCGATTGGAAATGAGTCTTTTACATTGAACTGGGATTCTGCCTAGCACCAATTCTACTCGAGATGGGATCAGCCCAGAATACACAGTAAGGCTGAGAACAGCCTAGCACTGATTGGGAATCATTCCATCACATTCAGATTCTAGCCCATGAGTAGCCCCCAAAGAGAGAATCAAATATTTTTTAAAAAAATATTTAAATTAAGTAATGATATTATTTTTGTTATGAGTTTGATATTGTAGAGTGTTAGCAATAATGAATAGTGGCATGTTTGAGAGAAAGGGAGAGAGATGAATTCATATACTCATGTATCCTTTATTGTCATAAAACATTTCTTGTACAATTATGTTGTTGTGCATAAATATATATATATATATATATATATATATATATATATATATATATATATATATATATATATACTCTGTATCAATTATGTACCATGAGACATGAGATGTATAGTTTTAATTGAAAAGGAAATGAGGCTTGCCAAGTTTCATTTTTATTAAAAATGTATACAGTGAGTGATATATCATTGATACAGCATACATACTATACATATATTATATTTACACCATATTAGAGTTTTCATTTTTATGGGAGATAAATCTGTCATAAACAGTACACTTCAGGGGAGTGAACTCTTCACAACCCCTTGCATAAAAAAGTTCAGTAGTAATTCCTAATTTTGTGTACACTTCATTCACAGTAAATGCTATACTTTTCCTTTAATGATATTAAATGAAATGAAAACACAAGGCTGATACTTAACATTCATTATTTTTTAAAAATATGTCATGAACAGTTACAGGACGGCCATTTAAATCTATAGCAACACAACAATTCGAGCCAGAAACATCAAAATAATGAAGGAACACGATGTATTGAAACAGTTTAACCCTAACTACATTTCATTGATATCGTTTCTGTCCATATTTCACTATTTCTACTGACTGTCACTGTCACTTTCAATAATTCTCCTACGTTTCTACTGTGTGGGCACTGTTTGAGAAGTCGCCTGTTGAAAGAAGTTGACCCAGTTAGGGACGTTGTTCACGTTTTGCGGGAGGTTTATTACAAACATATTTTTTACGGTGATCTTTAATCCGTAGACAGTGCCGTCTTAACAACATTGTAGGCTCTGGGCAAAGCAATGCACTGGGGCCCCCTACCGGCCCTACTATATATTATTAATGTGGGCAGCATGATGCCCTTGAAAGCACAGAATTCCTTACAAAGAAAATTTTGAGCTTAACAAGTAACAAAATAACAAAAGGGAAGACACTGGTCCACACCACTCGGTAGTTCCAGCATTGTTACTTTATCCTAATTGTGTCTACTAATTCCCAACTTAAACCAGTCGTAATCAAGAATAGTTCAATTTTCAAAACAACTCGACACACTTTGTTCAGTCTGTAACATATTGGAGAAAATAAAAAAATTGTTTGCCATTATTGACTTTTGGAAAAATGATGGCCCGTAAGTGCCACTTGCATTCGGATATTCTTGGATTTCAATATTGACAGAAAGTTAAGATCTGAACAGTCTGATGTTATTAATATGTCTCTCTCATCTGGGGAATTCCCATCATTTTACAAAACTGCCATTGTAACCCAACCCCTCTGCTAAAGAAACCAACACTCGACCATAATGATCTAAAGAACTACCACCCAGTTTCTAATCTACCATTCATGTCAAAAATCTTAGAAAAAGTTGTTCTATCCCAACTTGTATCTCATCTGAATTCTGTCTTTTTAGCAATGTTCAGTCTGCATATCGCCCTCGCCACAGTACTGAAACTGCTCTTTTGAAAGTAGTCAATGGCCTTCTCACTGATCTGGATAGCAGAAATATTACAGTCCTCACTCTCATCGACTTGTCTGCAGCATTTTACACTATAGACCATGATACATTATTTCACCATCTCCAGCATGTATTTGGCATTCATGATATGGCCTTACTTGGTCAACAGGACACAAATTGTGTCTGCAAATGGAAATCACTTCAGCCCAGTTGATCTATACTGTTGTTCTTGGACCTGTTCTCTTCATTCTATACACTCAGCCACTCTCAAATGTCATAGATCATCATCCAGGGTCTCACCAATTGTATGCTGATGACACCCAAATATACAAATCTAGCCATCCAGCTGAAGTTGAAGCTACCATCCAAGGCGTAGAGAGGTGTATTTCCAATGTGAAATCATGGATGATATGTAACAAGCTGTAGATGAATGATAATAAAACAGAAGCCATCCTGATTACAACACAAAGACTTCCTCATTCATATCATTTACCTCAAACAATAAGTATCAGCAACACCAACATTAAACTCAGTCAGTCAGTATAAAACCTTGGTGTTACTCTTGACAGTACTCTCTCATTGCATCAACAAATCATGAACATATGAAAGGCTGCATATTTTGAGCCGAGATGCATCAGTTACAAAGGCAAGTAATTTACAGTTGTTGCCACTAAAATAATTTTGTTCCTTTGTACTTTCAAGGCAGGACTATTGTAACTTAATTCTGTCTGGTTCATCTTCTGAAACTTCAAAACGATCAAGACACTGCTGCTCAGATCATCCTCAGAGTACCACAATCAGAGCAGGCCTCTCTGCTGCTCAGTACCCTATGCTGGTTATCCATACGATCCAGAATTAAATACAAAAATTTGTTCTCTGTGCTACGTTTCACTGAGGGGCTCGGGTCCAACATACATATCTGACCTCACCCATGTGTATACACCTGCAAGATGCTTACGCTCCTCTTCTGACACTCATACTCTCATTATTCCCTCTATGAAGTTGAAATCATATGGATGTTCTTTTGCATACCAGGGCCCAGCAATGTGAAAAAAAATTGCCTACTGCAATTAGACACAAAGACAGTGATCTCACTCAAGAACACTCTTAAAACTCATTTATTTCAACTGCAAGAATAGACATAAAGACCTAATAATGTATCTTTATAACCATCCTTACCTTAAAATATGTACAGCATGTTTTTCTGTTTCTAATTTTGTGGTGTTTGTTTTTATTTTTGTAATCATATCATTATATATGTTTTTATTCTTTTTAAGTGTTGTCAAATGTCGTAAAACGCACAGAGCTTCTAAAGATTAGGCTCCATATAAAGTCTTCATCATTATTATCCTGCTCCTTATCTAATGCTAGTTTTTGTTTTTTCAGACTTGCACTGTGCTTGATTTTTGCATGAGAGAGAGAGAGAGAGAGAGAGAGAGAGAGAGAGAGAGAGAGAGAGAGAGAGAGAGAGAGAGAGAGAGAGAGAGAGAGAGAGAGAGAGACTGGAAACCAGTGTTGACAGCAGATGACACAGTGGAGCTCAATATTTATTTCCTGGATGGAGTATGGTTGGCTTTTTTTAGGGGGGGGGAGAAAAAATGTTAGTTTCTAAAAAATATTTTAAATGAAAATCATTTTCTTGTTTTTTTTCTCCTTTTTAAATGTAATATTCCAAGAAATTCATATCCTTTCTTAGAGAGTATATTAACTATAAAACATGATCCTTATACACATTCATATGCCATAGGCAAATCACAATTTGATATACCAATACTACTGGTAATGGCGATGTCTGCCATTACAAGTTCATTTACAGTTTGAAACTGATATTATGAAGAAAATACGCAAATATGGCTGTTAAAATCTACATTTATAAAAACAAGACATAAATTAGAAAACACTCTTCACCGATCACATTTTTTAAAAGCATATTACTATTTACATATTGATTACAACAGTGCCAGAACTTACTGGCTACAGCAAGGGGGCATCTCAAAAGTTATAATCTACAGCCATTTTACGTCCGAAAATCGGAGGGCGAAGTCATTTTCGCTTACAAAAGAAGGCAAAGTTTTCGCCCACTTCATGTCATCCTAAATCATGTAAAGACGGGATACCATATAGTCAAGCAAAAGGATATAGAAGAATTATTTTGGATGACACTGTTTTTAAATCATCTGTGACAGAGTTAGGTCAGCATTTTTTAAATAGAAATTACCTTTTTGAGATCATTAATACTGCTTTTCAAAAAGTATCTTCTCTTATGCAACTTGAATCTTTACAATGTAAACTTAAAATTAGACATGAAGATAACATTCCTTTTGTTATTGAATATAATCCAAGTTTGCCTAATATAGGTAAGATTATCAATAAATATTGGGATTTATTAAAATTATAATGTATAGCAAGTGTTAAATCGCTACATTAAAGTAAACCTTCACTTGCTTATGAAAGGCCTAAAAATATTAAGGACTTCCTAATTAATTCTAAATGAGAAAAACATTATAAAAAGGGATCTTCAACTAAATGTAATAATTCTAGATCATTGCACTGTTCTTTTATTAATGAAAATACTTCTTTCAATAGTAATAATTTGAAAGAAATTTTTAATATGCATTGTGATATTAATTGTGTAACATCAAATGTTATTTATTTGATCACATGCAAAAACTGTGGCATCAAATATATTGGACAAACCAGTCACCAAATATCTTAACGTATGAACCAATATCAGACATAAAAAAATTATATTGATCAATCATTTTCATCTTATGTTGCTGCACATTTTAACAAGAGTTCCCATACTTTACAAGATTTCTCCTTTCAACCTATCTTTACAGCCGATTCTGCTAGAACATCTGCTAAAGGAAACCTATTGGATTCACTGTCTTAATATGGTATATCCACAAGGTCTAAATTCCAAAACACTATATGACATTCATTAATCTATATTTTTTTAAAATTATGTCCCCTGTATACAAATAGTTAAGAATATTTTTATGTTATTTTAATTTACTGAATAAGCTAACTAGTTAAAGTATAAATATCATAAAAATAAGTTTAATCATTCCTTAAAAATGAAAGGGCATTTTACATTAATTGTGAATATATTATGATTAATTATTTATAGAATGCTTATGTATTTTATGATTATAAGCATTAAACGAGTGGTACTTGTACAATTGTACGATAAACCACTTCAAATTAAAATGCCACTACTAAGTAGTGAACATTTGTCAATAATATATTAAGATATTATATACATATTTTATTCAAATGTGCATTATAAAAAACTAAAAACATTAATAAACTGTTTGTCTCTATTCATTCATAAGTTTTTTTTTATAGTGTTCAATAGAGATATATGTATCTTTAATCTGTGATGTATATGCATATTTCCATGTTAACTATTCATTAAAGACTTAGATATTTGGGTTAAAAATTTAAGTATGATGTCATTTTGTTTGTGTCATTTTTCATATATTGATTACTTAGAATGAGAATATATTTAATGATATTGAACTCACACTCATGAAGCAATAAAGCAAAACCAGTCACACATTCTATGTGTTGGTGTCGTTTATTTCCTAATTTATTCAAAATAATGAGTTATAGATGTATGAATATATTGTATTGAGATCAATTTGAATTTTGTCCCTTAAATGCAAAGATGACATCCTTGCTTACATACATAATGCTTTTGCACTCAAGTTATTTCTGTCACTGAATTCATGTAATTTACTCTTTGTAATGTTAATAATAATTTCTGTTCTAATTTGCATGTTCCAAAACTTATTAGACTGTATATGTGGCTGAATTAATCATAACATTCCAATATGCATTGTATGTACACAGTAAAATACCAATTTCCTATATACTATCTAAACTGTAATTTATATAATTACATGAATCAAAACTACATGTATGGAATATTTAGACAGCATCTCCTATATCTGAGCAGTATGCATTTAAATAAGGAAACTTCTTATATAGTCCTCTTTATTTGGCACCATTCACTGATGTACATGTACCAAAAAACTTTGACTCCAATATTGTGTAGGTAAACATAAGTGTGCATCCTCTTTGTTCCTCTACCCCATGAGTCTGAAGGTCCAGTCCTATTAAAACAACAGATCTGCAAAATGATACTGATATACAAACACATGCCAATCACATTGTCTAGAATAAAATAAGCTTTAAAGGTTTTTTAAAACATCTACAGATCAAAAATAAAGCTTTCAGATCCCAATATATGAACTTGTATCATGCTCCTATATGGACATATTTTCAGATTCTACAATGTCAGGATTAGTCGTCAATTGCACCATAGTGCAGTGTGAATGTATTTAGTGAATACCAATATTACCAGCATCAAAGGATCAGTAGTAATAAGAGACTATTGAAGAAGTGTTTCAATTTCCATGTCATAATTCATTTGTTGTCATAATTTATTTGATGGAGAAAAAGTTATTGTATTACTATCTTTTGTTAAAATTACTGGTTTTTGCTTATAGACTTATGTGACAATAAATGCTTACATTTGGTGATAAATGCAGAGTAGGAACAATGCAAACTTGACTGATGTCTGTACCTTTATTTTCTATAAAATACAGAGATTGTACAATTGTTTTAAAAAATTTTTAATCACAGTGACATGAGAAAATCACTTACATATTGTTTGGGATACAAATAAATTCATAAGTTTCCAGCAGATATAGAATTCACAAACAAAATAAAATTAATGTGCAGCTCTTTTATGCATTCTGAAACTTGATTACCTTTTAATTCACATAAAAATTGCCATTTCTGAGAGATAAACGAAAGGAAATCAAACATTTCACACAATTTACTAAAGTTGTGTATCCTATTACATTGAAATCACCTGTTATTTGTAAGAGAGGACTTTTTGATAACTCTTTAAACATAGTATCATATGAGAAAAAATAAATATTGTCTATATTTATATTCAATTTTGTTAAATCTTTTTGGCAAGAATACCATGTGTGTTCTAAAATCAAAATGAATACAACTGGTGAATCAAAAAGACCAAATATACTTCCTTTAACATTAAATACACATGAAAAGCAATACATCTCAAAATATAGGATGAAAAGTAACTACACATTTTGTTTTACTATCCTAAAAGAAGTTAAAGCAACTACATATGTAAGCACAGATAATTGACATTTGATAACAGTTTCGATCTTAGCTCAGAGACAATGGCATAAGTTGAAGAAGTCACATATAACAGGTACAAAATAATGATGTTATTATAAACAAAAGATGAATTTACAGGTAGACTATGATTTGGGACAAGCTAAACATTGCATGATTAACAGATGGTGGACACAAATCACAGCATGGTTGTGCCCTCAGGGAACTCAGAGTGTTGACGATGAAATTGATTTGGTTCATCCCTAAAACAAAAATTAAAAATAAAAAATTATTAGCCTTTTTATTATAATAAATGATTAAATATGAAATCATCAGAAATGTTGTTGATTTTGCTGTTTTAGTTTGAGTCAATTTTTTCCTACAATGATCAAATAACACATTCATTCATAGCAATGGTGAGCAAAAGATTATAAAAACAGGACTTTGGTCATAGATAAAATGTAACTCAAATGTGTGTGTCCTGAATAATATTATTGCATTACAAGTTATCTGTACACTGTTCAATTGATTTGAGTACTGTATACAAATGATTTTAAAGTGTATAAGGCAAGCATTGTATGTGTAAAATGTATGCCATATGCTCCCAATATTTCTAAGTCAGTCAATGTATTGTTGAAATAAATAAACATTTAGATTCTTACAGAAGCTATATATGACTGCAGATCTATGCTGCTGCAAGCCAAAGATTTACTTCAATAAATGTTTAAGTGTATGAATTGAAGCTGTCACTTGGAATTTTTCTGACTGCTTTATCAATGGTATGCCTTATAAATATTATTTTTGTTGTTAATGTTTCCAGTTTTATGTGTGTAATATGTTTTTTCTTGCTGTTTGGAGCTGTCACATATTACAAATTTCCAACAACTTTAACAACATAAAGTTTTTCAGAAGATGGCAAAATAAAATCATTGTTTTTCTTTGGAATATATGCTTAAAACTGCAAAATATTTTTTCCTTAGTTGATTGAAGGAACTAAATGATTTGGATATGTACTTCAAGGCTTTTGGGAGACATATTTATTTGCCATATCAGTCATATTCTATCCACTGTCTTGGAACAAAACATATTTGTATTGTCCTAATTTCGTACCATCTTTTTACCTTTATAAATATCTGAGCTTAGCAGTATGAATTTAATTCAAAAACAAGTAAGGATTTGTACAAAAATGTTTGACTTGGTGCATCAATGCGTGGATGTCAATGAGAAAAGCTAAACAAGATTGGCAATATGGCAACATGGCAATGCTTAGGATCTGTATCAAGCGCCAGATGAATGATGTAAGCTTAAAAGGGTATGTAGTAAATTTTTAAGGTGTAATTGAGGAAGACAACAGAATATCTTATTAAAGATTAGTCTATATTAACACTATGACTCCTTCTAAAACAATTGTACTTAATATACAAAAATATGTGTACACTATAGCTGCATATCCATGGAAATATTTTTAAGTTGAGATAGTGGCATTAGACAATTTTGTGACTTTCATAATGAAGAATAACACAAAGCATTTTACAAAAAAGTACACAAGAGTAAATAAAAAGAAACAGTGGAGGACAATCCAGGATATCCCATTCCAATCACACAGACATGTTAGCATATTAATGAGCTAGTGTAATTTCCAATATGTTGTACTTAATGCATGTATATCATGATGCAAAAGAAGATTTAAATAACATTAGCATGGAACTGAAGGAACTGCATAGTGTCATGATGTCGTCTTTTTATTTTAGTGTAAATATATGATGATTTAAAGTCAAACTTGTGTAATGGATTAAAGATTATCCAGAGTTTAATCACTGAGTACATTACTCATCTCTACTGTCACTAGTCTTCAAAAGCCACTGTAAACAATATCATGCAGAAAATAAATTTAGACTAATATGATTTTGGCCCATCTTCCAACAAAGATGTTTTTGCAATCCTATATCTTTTCATTTGAAGTTAATTCTTTTTAAAATGTTGAAATTTGAACCTTTTATTCCTATGATATGACTTGTATTATTCTGATATATTGTGAAACCACCTATCTGCCTACCCACCCACCTACCTAATGTGACAGGGCATAAAAGATATCAAAGAATTAAAAATACATTCTTTTATAACCTATCTTAAAATGGATGTACTATGCTGATGATAGCCAATTTTTGCCATTTTTGATTTCCTGTTTAAGAATCATTCTTATTACAACCTTGGAGAGACAACCATAAATAGTTAATGCATCCAACATTACCTGGATTAAACACAGGTAAGGCATTACATAGAAAGTAAACTGCATGTAGTCCACGTTTCAAAGTGTTATACACATTCACATGTACAATACACTGTTAATGTTTTGAAGGTATTGTAATATAGAGTTCAGTCATTAAGTCATATGGAACATTTACCATTGAATAAATATATTTATTCCTAATTCCAACTGTCTTCATTACAAATGGGCTCTGTGTTAGTTAGGATGTTTACAAGTCTATTTACAAATGGGCTCTGTGTTAGTTAGGATGTTTACAAGTCTATTGTAGATGAATATACAGGCTCATAAACAAAAATACTGAACTCATTTTAGTAAAGCATAAAATAAATGCCACTGTGATCTTCTTAGGTTGCTTATGTTTAAAAGGGCATTGAAGTAACAGAGAGGTATCCAAGTATCAAGTTTCAAGACTGTGACTAAAAAGTATCCATGAAATGAATTTTTAACATAAACTTTAAACAAATTGTGCATGACACATAGGTCACAGAAACCTTTTGGCAAAAGAATATAGAACTTTTCAAGGTGAATCCAATCATTAAGTTAAATGATGTATGATATCATGCAGTCATAAGCTAAAGGCAATAACTTAATCAAAGAGAGCAAGAGATGAAAGATAGGTCACAATGTGCTACTTTTCTTGTAAGAGTGCTGTATCAAAAGAGTTGCATACCACTATCAATTCTATAATTGCAGCATGAACATTAAAATGAACTTCAATTATGAAATATAACAAAAGATATCAAAGCATAAACTACCATTGATACAGACCTACTACTGAAATATGAGTCAGAGCATGTCAAAGACGTATATGATCATAAGCTAAATGCAACAACTTATTTTAAGCCAGTAAAAGGTGAAATGTAGGTCATAGTGATCTTCATGCAAGAAGGACATGGCATCATTGCTTGATAATTTTCTGTCATTAACAGACCTTGCAAAATAAAACCACAAAATTTAATCAAGGTCTGTATAGCTTGAAATATGTCACAGTGAACTATTAGTATTCATCAAGATGCATTCCCTCATTATCTTTTCTGCCTCATTTAAGATTATTTGCAAGAAAGACACATAGAAACTTAACAAAAATGTACAATAAATATTGTTGATATGGGGCTTAATGCCACTTTTCAGCACACGATAGGCTATACATGGCGGCCAGTATTAATGGTGGAGGAAGAAACTGGGAAATCCGCGGAAAGAACCACCAACCCACGAGAAGCTACTGGCAAGCTTTCTCACATATCTACGTTCACCGAATCTTAGACTCGAACCCACGAACCCACGCAGACAGAGGTGAGATGGCAGTGATCCATAACGGAGAGCGCTTTAGACCACTCGGCCACTTGGGGCCCCTACAGGAAATGTAAATGTACATGTTTACACCAATTTACCCAATAAAACTGGTGCTTAAGGCCTAGATAGAAGGAGATTCAATGAAAATGTACACATGTCCATGCTTTTAAAGGTGCTGATGGCTATACTGATATTAGGGGTAATACAGCAGCTAATCTCTAACAATTAAGGCCTAGATAGAAGGAGATTTAATGAAAATGTACACATGTCCATGCTTTTAAAGGTGCTGATGGCTATACTGATATTAGGGGTAATACAGCAGCTAATCTCTAACAATTAAGGCCTAGATAGAAGGAGATTTAATGAAAATGTACACATGTCCATGCTTTTAAAGGTGCTGATGGCTATACTGATATTAGGGGTAATACAGCAGCTAATCTCTAACAATCATCTTACAATCATATCAACATTATTTATGTTTATGATCTGTATGCGTATGCATCATTTAAGAAAAAAAATACTGTGTCATTGAGTATAATGAATACTATTGCAGTTCCAGAAACTAACACCTATATAAACCTAAACACAATGTATTGGTTAATTTGGTGGTAAAACAATCATTAGAATTGCTTAAAATTTGTTTTGGACAATACAGCCTAAATCAGTAGACTCTAAAATCATGAGTGTTAAAAGTCTGTTATAACCTGTGGGTCTGAGACAAAATATCTTACTTGTGGAACGCAGGATTTATGGCAGATGCAAAACCCTCAATTCCTTCTGAATCCTCTGTGATGTCTTCATCTGCTCCATAGTCAAGAGCCAGAGTATCTGTTCCCTGAATGGCCTCATCTGGTGGCACATACATCTGCAGACTCTGCAACAAGGGAGATAATTTATAAGCACTGATGTAGCTTTGTATGTAGTAGCACTTAACCAGCACAATAATTGCTACATGATGTCAGGTAATGTTATAAATTATAAAAAAAAAAATCACAGCAACTTTAGAAAGACAGCAATTTTGGGGGTAAATTATGTTTCTCTGATATACCAACCTTTTCACTTTACATTAGGATACCTTTCTTTGATACTTCCAAATTCAGTCCACAAAGATGAGAAACATAAACATCTATCTGTCTATAAAATGTAGGCAAAGGGAAGCAACTCTTGCAGGTTAACTCCTCTACCCATTATGAAACTACCATTATAGTCAGATTTACCAGACATTTGTATAAACCATTATAGGATGTTCACATTGCATGGAAGGATGGGATACAATGGATTTTTTTCTTATATGATCAGGCGAGTATTTTCAGAGAACATAATTTACCAAACAATTTGCCGTCTCCATCAAATACTTTACCTGATCTCATTACATTAGGAGGCAAGGTAAGAAGAGGAGGAAAAGTTCAGCATCCTACCTCTATAATGTATCACCTAGCAGGAGCATGATTGATACATTAAAATCTCCATATGATAATTAGCAAAACATGGGGATAATTGGTTTTCACACATGAGCAGAAGACTCGTGTTTGATTCCAAACTTAATTATTGTCTCTCCATCAAATGTTTTCCAGGCAATTACGATGAAAGCATTCATGTGTGAGTCAAAGGATGTGTGTGCATGAATGGTGAGTGGTCAATGTCTCTGCAGATATCACTAACCCAATGAGATTCAGTTCTTTCCTGAGCAAGGTTATATTAAAAAAAAGGACAAAAGGGAGACTAGGCATGTCAGTTAGCTGATTCCACTAAGTCACGTATTGAGACATTAGATTCAAGGACAAGCTCAAGGAAGCTGCTAGTATTTCATTAACTAAAATCTTCATTACTGGACCTGGTCCTTTGAAGGTTCAGAATACACGATTTAACAACTCCCTTTAGCCAAACTGCCTTAAGACCATGCAGAGACAGTTGATTGCATTGAAACTAATAAAAGTCCATCTCTTGTGCCTCCTGCTTTCTCATCTCCTCAGTTAGATGTCCTTAACAGAAGCAGATAATGGTATATGCTTTGCAGTCCAATCAGCTGGTGCAGAATGGTAAGTATACCAATCAACTATACAGTCTGTTTAAAAGGCTGGTGTAATATCAAATTTAGACACCCACTGAAAATGGGACCAAATCAAAATTCAACACTGAATATATGGTAAGAGCTAATAAATGGATTCTATGGAGGACATATTTACATCATGACAGTGAAAGTTAAAAAAAATAGTACATCTGGTATAGGATGAGCACTTAACTGGTAGAAAAAATATTAAACTGTAACAGTTGTTTTTATTTTTTCTATATATTGACACCAAGATGTTTGGTTTCTTTTTTCTTTTGAAGAAAGCTGAAATCAAAGGTACAGTAGGAGAAAAATTTTATTAAAGCAATGTGATCATGTAACATATTTTGCAGAGAAAAACCATTCTATAATCTTTACAAAAGTTGAAATACTAAAATGTTCTTTTTTATAGAAGCAAATACATGCTTAAAATCAGAAAGGATTGAATGTTGTGCTTCTTTGAAGTCTGAAACAACAATGAAGCTCTGGCATAGTTTGTTGGACTCGAGATATAAAAGGAGTCAACCATTTATCATCCATCCATAGGTTAACAAAACCATTTTGTCAGTGACATGTAATGAACATAGGCAGGATCATCTGTTCCAGTTTTAGGTATTGCTGTTGCTGCAAATGATTGGCCTGAGTTTTCCAAAACTCAGTTTTTCTGCATTTGTTATCACAAAAGGTGACTGACTGTTTAGTTATTTATTCTCATCATCAGATCCTATTAAGATAATTATGTCCATGACTCACTTAAACATAAGATAAGACTATAAAAAGCAACAGTAAATTCCACAGCTTATGAAAACATAATGTACAGGACATTTAAGCATCATGATGAAGATATGGTTCTGTAAGATCTCAATAATGTTCTGTGTAGTATTGTATCTCTGTTTTATGATATGATTGATGCTATTGATGTAACAACCCAACATATTATACAGATGGTTAAGAAACATATACTTTTGAAAATAAAGAGAGCAAGCCTGGACATCCAACCCAATTGGTTGGTCAATAAGCACATTACAAAACATAGAAAAACGTAATCAAAGAGATCAATAGGGCAAATAAAAAATACTCTATTCAACTTTAGAAAATAATTGTAATTGAATTCTATGTGGAAAGTTTTTAACAAACCAGGTGCAATTAAGCATTCTAAAGGTCATTCAAAATCCAACAATTTAGGAAGGCCAAAGCATTGATGAAGATGTTGGAATAACAAATACACTCAACAAATGTTTTTGTCAGCAGAATTAATAAACCTACTGACAATTGTAATCATAATGACCAAAAAATCTTTTGTTCAGAAAAAATTTCGCCTGACATAATTTTGTTATCTTTGCGCAATGAAATGAAAATGTTTTGAAATTTTTGCAAATTATTGCAACAAGGAAATCAATAGGTCTAGATTATATTGGACCACATATCTTGGGGGATGATGTAATTTAAGCACATCAACCTGTGTATAAAGACATGGAAACTGGCCTATCTTGAGGGCTGATGTAATTTAGCACATCAACCTGTGTACGAAGACATGGAAACTGGTCTATCTTGAGGGCTGATGTAATTTAGCACATCAACCTGTGTACAAAGACATGGAAACTGGCCGATCTTGAGGGCTGATGTAATTTAGCACATCAACCTGTGTACGAAGACATGGGAACTGGCCTATCTTGAGGGCTGATGTAATTTAGCACATCAACCTGTGTATTAAGACATGGAAACTGACATATCTTGGGGGCTGATGTAATTTAAGCAAATCAACCTGTGTACAAAGACAGAAACTGACATTATCTTGGGGACTGATGCAATTTTAGTACATCAACCTGTGGACAAAGACATGGAAAATGGCATATCTTGGGAGCTGATGTAATTTAAGCACATCAACCTGTGTACAAAGACATGGAAACTGGAATATCTTGGGGGCTGATGTAATTTAAGCACATCAACCTGTGTTTGAAGTCATGGAAGCTGGCATATCTTGAGAGCTGATGCAAGTTAAGCACATCAACTTGTCTGAAGACATGGAAACTGGCATATCTTGAGGGTTTATGTAATTTAAGCATATCAGCCTGTGTACGAAGACATCCCCTATGAAAACAAATTCATGACTTCATGAACAATCATGAATGTTCATGAATGTTCATGAACATACTTGAAATGTTCATGATCAGTTCATCATTTGAGTTCATGAACAAATAGCCATGAAAGTTCATCACCTAAGTTCATGAACACTTCAAGAAATCTGATGAATCATGTACTTTAGTTCATGAACACAATGATGAACTTTTATGAACTATTATGATATTTTTGAAGTTTCTGAAATGTCATGAATTTGCTTCATAAACAATTCAAGTACTTTGATGCACCATTAAGATATTTCTTAAAAATGTATATGAAATTTCTATATCATTATATTCATAAAATGTTTATGAAAATTAATCATACAAACTTCTCACAATTTTAGTGAAATATAAATAATGGTGAATATTTTTTTTAATTATATGATACTGTATAAATGTTCAGAGATCTTTTATTCAATACTTGTGCACTTAACTTGAATAGTTCTGGATTAATATGGAAAAATATTTTTCTGGCCATCATGAGCAAAATTGACTTGCTATAAAAGCTTTCAATGACTTTGTTCTAACGTTTTTGTCCAGTACTGTCATAAACTGCATATTTTATTGACTTTGTAACTGGTTGCCAAGTTGCAGAAAAAAAAAACGAAATATGTAAGCAACGATTATCCTGATTGGATGTCTGTGAAAGAAAACATAATATGATTGGATAAAATATGCGCATGATTTCAGTGGCTGAGCACAAACGAAAGAGCATGCAAAGGATTTTGCAACAAGCAACAATCTCAAACAAAAATTGCGGACTCCCGTGGAATTAACAGATGAGAATATTTTCAATACCATTTCTTTTAAGTACGTAGAAGTGCAGAGAAAGAATTATGATGGAATTGACTTGATGAGAGCAAAATTAGGTGGAAAAGCGTACACAGCGGGATCATCAAAATTATGGTAAGTGTATCTGTTTCTTCGTCATTCATTATTTTTCAATGGGAATTATATGTATAATTTATTGGTTTTATGCCATCATATAGTTTTAACCAAACTAATATATCTGGTTTGTGTCAGAACCAATTTAAACTTTCTCTTCGAATTTTTGAAAATCATGAAACATTATAACCCCACCCCCCTTTTTCGATCTCGATACCATACGCGGTACTGCATCGGCAATATGAATTTATATGTTCGGTATTATTTTATGTTTCATGACATCACTATTTATATAATCTGATGTAATTTGGTAAATTAAAACAAAAACAAAAAACTAGTTAATGTGTCAAACTGTACATAATACATGTGCTACTAACACGATCAAACCTGAAGCAGCTATTATGCAACATCCGGCGTCAGAGTAGATACATTTTTATAAAAACATTCGACTCCTGTGACTTATAATACATATGGCAAGTCAGCTTAAATTAAAATACAACTAGTAAACAAATTTCTCCAATAATGTAAATGCACAGTAAGTTGTGTATTAAGTGTAAGGGATTAAATAATTTTTAGTTGGATCAGTAAAGTTGGGTACCGAAATAATGTGCTAAAAGCTGAAACAATGTTGATCATAGGTTGTATGTAATTAACTTTATCTTTCTTTCAGCAGAAAAGGAAAATTATTAGAGGATGAAGTTTATAAGATAAGGAGGAAAATTTGACAACTGGAGGATCTTACAGCAAAGATGGAATAGACATTAAAAAGTGACTGCTGCAGCAATGTTAAAGATCCATACAGTAATCAAATGAACAGCTTAAGTTGCAGATGGAGACATTCAGTAGTGACATTAGGTGGAATTTCATTAAATTAAAATTAGCCCTGACTGTCTTTACAAAAAAGAGTTATCTGACAGGTCAGTTTGGGGTGGGGATCCAGGTCTTCAGGAAAAACATCAGTGGAATTAGCTCCATGACAATCACAGATAAATGTGCTTCAGCAGTTGATTGAACACAACTGTCTCATTATCTCTTGAACAATTTTCAAAGAAAACTTACAAAACATACAGAACGTGTTGCTAAGAATAAAAAGGAATATCGCTTGATGTCAGTTTACATGTTCTTTGATGCATATTAGAAATTTATCTGAAATTAAATAGTTTTTTTTTAAGATAATGTATTGAATTTTATACTCTTTTAAACCCCCTACATTTAAGGTTATTTTATGATTCAGGATAAAATAGGTATTTGTAAGTTTGTCACATAATCAAATTTTTTTAGGAACTGTTCATGAAGTCATGAAAAATGAGGAACATTGTTCATCATAATTCATGAATATGTTCATTAACTGTGATGAATGATGATGAACCAGTTAGTGAACTTTTATGAACTGTTCATGAATTCAGTTCATGAATAGTTCATGAATGTTCAAGAACAGTTTGTAAAGTTATGGTTAATGAACGTTCATGAATTCATTTAATTTCATCATTGACAGAATTGACCATTTTCAGTTCATGCACATTCATGAATGGTTCATGAACCTTTTGATGAACTTTCAGGGATGGTTCATGAACCAAGTTCATGAATCGTTCAAGAACTGTTCATGTTAGTTCATGAATTATTCATGATCATTTCGTAGGGGATGGAAACTGGCATATCTTGAGGGCTGATGTAATTTAAGCACATCAATCTGTGTACGAAGGCATGGAAACTGGCAAAATTTTCCCACTTTAACAAATCTGGTAACAAAGGTATCAATAACTACAGACCTATATCTATCTTACTAACTCTGTCCAAACTACATGAAAAACATGTTCATGGTGATCTTATGATATATCATTCAAACTTTAACTCAATAAGGGTTCAGACAAAATCACTTCTGTGAGATATTCTTACTCTCCATGATAGACAGATGGATTACTGTCTTGGATCAATGAAAATTAGTTGGATCCTAACATGCTGGTCTTATAAAAGCTTTCAACCATGTCAATCATAATATTCTTTATCATTATGACCTTAAAACAACTGATCAATTTACTTCATACAAAAAAAAAAATACAAAAAAAACCATGTCAAAATAGCAGTTTTTCTAAACAAGAACCAATTACATGTAAACTACCACATGGATCAATCCTAGGCCCACTCCTCTTTCTCATTTTCATAAATAATATACCATTGCAAACAGGTAACTGTATCTCATCTATTGATTAATAGACAGATGATACCACACTATGAGATTTTAAACAGCTAGAATCAGACCTCGAGATCTCCCTTCATATAGACTTACTTAGAATAGATTCCTGGTGCATGGAAAATGGCATGAATGTAAACATATACAAGTTGAAAGTATTAATTATCACTACCAAACTAAAAAAGGAAAAATTGGAAAATAATTTCAATCTTCAGTCCATGACAAAATTATTGCGATGATCTGATAATAATTTGCATTGGAATGAACATATTCACATTATATGACATAAAATCGATTCATGTCTGTTATTTAGCAAGGCAATATCTATCAACTAAACATAGCTTAATATATATAAACTATATACAACTATACCAAGACTGTTGTAATGTTATCTGGAAAAATACTTCTGACAAGTATATTTAAAAATTATTCCATTTGCAAAAGGAGCTTACAAACTCATCACAAATTATGCTAAAAACAGGCCAAATGCAGTAAAGGGTATTGCAATATTAACAAACATTTTTGAGAAATACTAGACAAAGTTCAAATGCTAAAAAGATTGTGGTACTAATTATAAACTACTTCAAGGATAGAACCAAGAAATGGGTATATGCCCATTTGAATGTCTGTGAGCTGCAAATTACAAACCTGTGTTTCATATTCTCTGAGGAAACTCGGAGGTTCTACAAACTCAGGATGATCATAACCAACTTGCATCACTCTGTACTGGTTAAGATATTTTTCATATCTGTGAATAAAGTCAACAATACATATGTTGAAATACAAAAGGTATTGATGTATAGCAGAGTTTAATTGCTTTGCAGAGGGCATAAAACATTTGTTTCCATGGATGGAAAGTTTAAATATTAACCTAGATTTTCTTATATAATGTTCAATCAAAAGTATTTCTTCTATAATAGGTCATACATGCCAAGTCTCCCAATTTGTCTGGGAGTCTTTTGATTTT
Source organism: Potamilus streckersoni (assembly GCA_016746295.1). Taxonomy (NCBI): domain Eukaryota; kingdom Metazoa; phylum Mollusca; class Bivalvia; order Unionida; family Unionidae; genus Potamilus; species Potamilus streckersoni. The sequence continues at coordinate 999,996 of JAEAOA010002295.1, forward strand.
CGACCCCATCTTTTGATCTACTGATGTGCTCACAAGATCTCCCGGAAATTAAAAAACCTGCCAAGCATAGGTATTTCCAGGTAAAACAGCAACTCGAGAAATAAACCTCAGATGTAATTCATCCCCATTGCGAATTATATTCTGAATTACTTTTGTGAATATGGAGCAATTCCTGGCTATGCCCATTTGCAATATTGGAACTGATGAAAATCTTTTCAAATGTCTTCAAGACATCTTAACAGACATAACCTAGTAGGGTTTAGTAGTGACAATGCAAATGTAATGGTTGGAAAAAAAAATTCCGTCTTCTCCAGAGTTTGTGAACAGCAGCCATATAATAAGATTAATAAAGTTATGTAACTATTATTTATTATAGTTATTTTACTTAGTTGTGGTACGTTCTGATCTTTTACTCTTAAACTTATGAGAAAAATAATCATTTTGCTAATGTCCTTGATTTGGATCCAATCTCCATGATTTTGAACACAAATCTCCCTGATTTGTTTCCAGAAAACTTGGCATGTATGATAGGTGCAGGAGGCTTGCCTCATAAACATGATGAAAAGATGGGAATAGGATTATCATTCAACATAGCCATTTTAAATAAATGCTTATGTAAACGTTTTAAATACTGGGTATATGAAGAGAAAAATGTATTTTATACCAAAAATAAATTTTCTAAAATGAATTCAAAGCCAGATTTTAAGTTATGCACAAAGAGCTATAATTGAATCTAAATAAATTTTGTTTCTTTAAAGAATGTTATAAGGGGCCCCGAGTGGCCGAGTGGTCTAAAGCGCTGTCCATTACGGATTACTGCCATTTCACCTCTGTCTGCGTTGGTTCGAGTCTAGGATTCGGCTAATGTAGATATGTGAGAAAGCTTGCCAGTAGCTTCTCGTGGGTCGGTGGTTCTTTCCGGTGATTTCCCGGTTTCTTCCTCCACCATTAATACTGGCCGCCATGAATAGCCTATCGTGTGCTGAAAAATGGCGTTAAGCCCAACAACAAACAAACAAACAAACAAAGAATGTTATACTAACCTAGCATGTGTGAAGATAATGTAAACAAGACCAACCAAGCAGAGCAAAATTGAAATGGCTGTTATAGCAATAAGAGCTGCCCATGGATCATCAAGCCACCATACATATGATTTAGTGATTCTGAATTGCAGCTCAGAACCTTCAGCATAAGGTGTACGGATTTTATCCACTGTATATTTCCCTGGTGCTAGGGCTGATACCCGATTATTGGCCAAAAACCTGAAATAAAGACATAACTTTTAAGAGAGTTTGCCTCTGAAGCAAAGTAGTTTCAGAAAAAAAAGTATTGTTTAGTATTGTTTCTATGACATACAGTTTTTAACAATAATCATAAACAATTCCTATACAATGTATTGAATGAAAAAGATATTAGAATCCTAGGGGTGAGCGTGTAAGTGCAGAAACTTAAAGAAAAGATTAAAGGATATTTCTGGAGGTGCCATATTTTAAATATTGATTTTGCTGTGATATGAAAAAAATATGATGTACAATGGAGTGTACAGTTAACAATTTCAATGCCACCAATGTAACACAATGACCTGTGATGCAGCAAATGCATTGCTCTATAATAGTATGAAGGAAAAGTGATAGCCATATTTATCTTCTGACAAGGGTTCATTGCTTTGCTTAAAATCTACTCCTACAGAACTGGATTCTTGCTTTTTTTATTATATTTTTTATTATAATGGCTCTTGAACCGCATTGTTGACTATATCATGCAAAAGATATGGAAACTAAGTGCCTTTCCAAAGGAGATACAAAAACAGCTAAACCGGTTGGAGTCAGAGTGTAGCAAATTCTGGATCTGCAATTACAAATTACAAGTTGATGCTCTTCTGACTGAGTTATCATTGTTTTATCCTACTGATTTCATCAAAACTGTTAGCATTAAAGGGGGAACACTGGTGAATTTTATATCTTACAAATTTCAAATAAGGTTAGCCTGCTTTACAGGCACCTTTGTAGTGTTAAAATCTGCTCACAGTAGACATGTATTAACTCTTTTTCTTTATTTAACTTCCCTTAATTCAGTTTGAAATAAAATCTTTAAAAAATTAGAGAACTAAAACAGATCAGGTGTATGGTTCCTGCAGTGTCCTTTAAGACAAGTTTCTTACAACTATAGTTTCTGAACAACTAGTCAAAGAAAGTTATATTGCCATCACCATCAAATAAGTGAGTCTACTTACACTGCAATTTTGGGATCTGAGTTCTCAATAAGTGGGAAATTGGGAGGTTCCAGTTGTGATAACACAAAGATTATGTCAGTGCTAAAAAAGAAACAAATACACAACAAAATTAATAGTCTTTCAGGACTCTACACTAAAAAAAAATGAATCTTTACATCTGATGACAATAAGAAGTTTCACTGTATAGTTAATATTACTTTTCCAAAATTGAAAATTCTGATTCTTAACAAACAGTTCTCTTATTTCTTTATCATAAAGAATAAAACACTGGACTTTGTGTATTTTTAATTTAATCATCATCTTATTATATAAATAAAACATCCTTATGGTCTCTAAATGTAATTTATGCTACATTTACTAACTTATTTTCTTTACTTCAGCATAAATCTAAAAAAGCTGTATAGCTACTGCAAATTCAGTTCTAATACATGTATATATATGGTCCATTATCATACAGGCATATTCCAAAGCAATAGGATACTAACTCTGTTGGCACGGCAACAATCTGTTTGTTGTCCTTTAAGATTCTTCTCCGTTCAATGGTCTCAATAATGGCAATTAAACCTGTTTCACTCTGTATTGCTCTGGAAAATATGAATGTCTTAAATCTAAATATCCCTTTAAAAAATTAAATTTTAAACCCTAGACAAAGTCATTTCAGAGAGAGAGAGAGAGAAAGAGACTTAGTTATTTACCACACATTGCTGAAAAGATGCACGTTATAGACTATCAGGTCTATACATTAAAAGAACTCTCAATAAAAGAGTGAGACTGACACTCAAAAAATATACATACTTACTGTCTGATCCTCTCTTTCTCTGCCAGAACCTGGTCAGGAGTAGAACCCTTCAGAACCAGTACAAAGCGATGCTTGTCTTCAATAAGGTTGATCTAAAGTTACATAATATAAGCAATTAGGTATATGAATTCATTACTGAAAAAAAAAAAACTTTCATTAGTACTTTTTTATATAATGCAGAATGATTTCTAATAACCTCGATACAGTACTCTCAGTGGTACAAATGTCACAGGCAGTGCACTCTAAAATGAAAAAGGAATGTTTAGAGCAAATTATACTTGTCCCAGAATCCTTACCCAAACATACAGTATTAGCATTATCATCATGAACTTGTCTGAATACAGAAGAAAGCTCTTTTATCTATATATCGTATAGACACAGTGATGCAACTTTTACAAATTACCTCCATTTATCCCTATTTCATCGTTATCAATATACCTGTTGGAAGTGTGTGGAATTGATTGTAATGTTATGGCATATGTAGACTCAGAGAAATACACTTTAATATAAAAAAAAATTCTTCCTCCTTCAAATACATAACCTGATCACATTAAAAGGAAACAGGATGAAATGCATGACACCATATCACATATATAAAAGCTAAAATACTGAGCATACCAACCAACTCTTATGAAGTCTCTAATGGAATATTATAGTTGAATGAGAGACTCCGGAAAGTCACACCAATTTCATAAACTGAGATCATCTTACTTGATCCTGAGATCACTTAGAATATGCTTATTGAATAACCAATTTGTGCCATGAAGCCAGTGTTTGAGATATTTTCTATTTTCCACCATAAAAGGCAATAAAAAGAACTGTTGATAGGTATTACTACTTTGAGTCTTTTGGGGAATTAACTGAAGAGAGAGGGTATATAATTGCTTTCTCCTAATCTGCAGATGGCAATCAGTTATTGGAGAAAAATCTGCTTGTGTCATTAGTCCGACTGAAATGCATCAGAATAGAACTTGAGGTAATACAGATCCATGGACAGGGCATGTGGCTAGTTCAACTATATGGACTTATTAGGATGCAAATGTTATAAGATCTGAAGATCTGAGCTATGTCAAGGCCCAAGAAAGGTCCCATTTTTAAAGAAGGTGCTTAAACTGGGCATTGGTGTCTAAATCAAACAGGTTGGAGAGATACTTGATTTGCAGTTGGGTAGGGTCCATGAATATGCCCACTGTTAACTACACCCTGTATCTGCCATTGGATAGGAAGTGATGGAATTAGATTAAGAAAAAGGGTTCTACTGTATCAGAAATGCTATTGGCAAGGAGTGAATACACAGATGACCATGACAGTGTTAGTCTGCCACTATAATGAAAGATAGAGGTGCAGAAGAAACTATATTACTCAAATAGAAGTCTTGGCAATTATTGATTTGGGCATGTTTATGGTCTGATTGATGTATTCTGGGAACAAGTTGAAAAAAGTTGATATGAGTTAAATTGGTTGACTGGGATGAATAAAATGCATGGAGGGGTCAATTTTCACCATAACTTTGAACAAGGGAGAGAAGGTGATTAATGTCATCCAGAAACACCACTGTTGCCATGGAGGATTCCTTGCAGTGGGAGATCATGCAATCTGACATCATGGTGCAGGCAAAAGGTATGAATTTGAAGATGAATGCAGTAGCATAGAAATCTGTATATTTAACTGTAGTAATGAAAGCAACGAAACTTTAGATAAACCAGGTGTAGTTAAATATAGAAATATACATTAGTTAGATTGAGTAAAATTTCAAGCTTCCAGGATCATGCAGAAGATATGTATTAAAGGGGATAACAAAAGGGGTGCCTGCTTTTTAATGTCCCTCAATGCAGACCCCAAACAGATGGGGTCAGCTGAAACAAAGAGTGTAGGACTGCAATATGATGTAGTCCAAGATCAATATAGAAGTAACCGGATTGGCCTGATGACTAAATGGACTGGAGAACATTCATAATCGCATATGATGTCATGTATAGGACTTTCAAGCTATAATGTCTACTCTGTCTTATTGGCATCAATATTACGTGTGGACAGTGAGACTGACTTAAGCTAGTTAACATCATATGTACGATAACCACCACATAGAGGCATGGAAAATAATTTATAAAAGTTACTTTCCATTGTTTATCTGATATAGAGATGGAAAAGGAGTTATTAAAGACTTTGGGGGATTTGGAAGTAGCAAATTGTTTGTAATGTTGATGTGATTGGGTAGTGCATCACTTGGAAAAATAGGAAAACTAGAGAAAACTACTATCAGGAAACTTCCACGTGCCCAATCCAGAGATATTTCCTTAGATTGCAGATATCCTGGAAGATGAACTGTCTGTATCTACGTAGAACATACCATTCCATAATGGTCCATAAGGTAATAGTTGAATGCACATTTTAACCCCATGGACATCTCAACATGAATAATTTACTAATGGTAGTACTGATTATACCATAATGCATCATACATTTTCATGCCTATCATAAAATCATACTGTTTGGCAGACCAGGTGGCATTTTATTGTTCCATTTTTGCAGTAATTTATCAACCAGTGAAATCAATAATTTTAAACTAGCCATAATTATTCTAGTTAAGTTGTTTCCAGCTTAGAAGCCAGTGGGCATAATGTTTGCCTGAGTAATTTGCATATCATTATTGACACTACTGAACCAGTCCTCCATGGTTTATTATGTACTCAACATAGTAATTTACATTGACAGTTTGCTTTCATCCTGAAAGGTATATATGAATCAATATGTAAATTGCTCTTGAAAATGTCAAAAGATAGCTTGAAATTAGCCCAAGTAATTAAAACACATAGTTGTAAGTTTCAAAGAGAAATACCAGTTTCTAAAGTATATGCAAAATGAAGATGCAAACATTTTAATTATCCAGAAACTTCATGCATATTTTAGCTTTTATGATTTGCAGATTGTCAGGCAACATGAAGTTTTTCTTGCAGTTAAATGACATGATATACATGCACTGGAACACTTGTGTCTCATTCAAGAAAATGTTTAATAATTTGATTCTATTCACGCTATTTGCAATCATGGAAAAAGCCAGGTTTTCACTGTTTTTGTTCTCCATTACATTTTTAATGAAACTGTCTAGAAATGAACATACAACCATAGAGTTTCCCATGGTATTTTTATATTCTTGGCAATACCCACCACAACTTCAGCATTATCTTTTTCTTGACTGTTCACATCTTTTGGGTTGTCTTGGGCCAATACCTCAAATCTGAAGGTTCTCGGTGAATTATCTGCCTTATCAAATTCGCCAGTTGGTACAATGACACCATCTACAGGATTAACACTGAACGGTATTTTTATATTAGTTGGGACTCGCTTGGTGGTGTCGCCCTCATGGTAGGTGACATTGCCGTTATCTCCAGAGTCAGCATCTCTAGCCTGTTAGACAAAGAGTAAGTCATCAGAGGTAAACAATGCTGCATTTGAAGCACACTGTTTTCAAAGAAGCAGACAATAAGAGTCTCACTTAATTAAGAGTTTACTAAGGAAGATCATTTTTCTATGACTTGGTGGGGTCATATTATTTATGTTTGTACATTTAAAGAAAAATTGCGATCAAAACTAATCTCCAATGAACTGGGTATTTATCACAATTCTAGTAAGATATTAATTTTCACCCAATCTACACTTCACTCAAGGTATAATTTTTACACAGTACCAAATTTCAATAATGTTTGGGAAGTTTAATTTTTTTAAAAAATTTTCTTATACATAAAAGGTTTCAAATCAAACATTTTATCAATTTAAAGGCTGTTGACATATCAAAATAAAAAAGATTTATAATTTTCTTACATTTATTGTGCAGTGTGATACAGTACTGAATAATGCTGGGTACAGAGAAATGTATAAATAGCAACCATAGAAGGCATATTTCAAACCATGACATTATTAAACAAAATATATGTTGATTACAGTCTTTACCTATGAGGGTTTTGGTTCTGCATTTTACTTCTGAAATTGAAACATACACAAACAAAATGTTTTTGCAAGCATATACTCTTGTGTAGTAACGGATACTGAATTTTGATTGCTATTTTTTTTTTTAGTTTGCAATCAACACTCATCTATCCCTGATTTCTCTGAACTATTAAGAACAATTATGATTGTGAGGCAAGACAAAATTGCCATTTAAACACTTGTATCCCTATACTCATTAATGAGGGTTATTTTCCCTTAAAACTTTGTACTATTTATCATAAAGTGTAACATGCATACGATACTGTATGAATGACAGACTTCAACAGAAACAGGTTATATATGTTCAGTCATTGTGCATGATCCATGTGGAAAACTTCTAAAGGCATTAATACTGGAAGCCTGCCTTTTGTCTTCATATTTAAATTTTAATCTGATTATCTGATCTGATAATAAACACATAGGTGCATGCTCAACTTACATATGAATTAGCCAATGAAAATGTAGCTTTTGGATATCTATATGAATTAGCCAATGAAAATGTAGCTTTTGGATATCTATATGAATTAGCCAATGAAAATGTTTCTTTTGGATATCTGAAAGTGAATCAAATTGTTTGGTACACATTGTTGCTCTTTAGCTATACTCCCAAATGCTGATACAATCATTGATTATGGTAAGAACATAAGTTATCAGAACATGATCCCTCAGCAGTCACTGTTACTGTCAGTGAAGATCAGATTCTAATCAGGTTGATATCAATGTTATGCCCTAAAAAAATGGCTATCGTAAGACATTTTAAGATCTGTTCATAATAAAATATTGGAATATGGATGAGAGATGAAAAAGAAGATAAAGAGAAATTAAGTAGGTCTAAATATGGAAATATGACTTTTAATAACATTCATAAGGGCATATATATTCTTTTAAATGAAAAGTAGTTCAGCTCAAACAGTGATAGTAGTAGCAATAAAGGACATACCACCATTGTGACAATATAAATTTTCTCCCACTGATATTTTTCAATATCTCATTTGCATATATATATATAAGAAAATAATTGATACACATCATCAACAATGATAAGAATGATAATACACTTGAGGCTCATGCCAATACTGCAGGCAAGAAACCAATGAATGAGGTTGTTGTTGTTGTTGTGTTTAACTCCATTTTTCAGCAAAAGTTAGGCTATACATAGCAGCCAGTACAATTGGTGGAGAAAGAACCCTGGAAAACCTTGGAAGAACCACTAACACAAGAAAAGCTACTTGCAAGCTTTCTCACATACCTACATAAGCCAAGACTGAGATTTGAACCCACACAGACAGGTGAGATGGCAGTGATCTGGAATGGTGAGCACTTTAGACCACTCAGTCACTTAGGAGTGATTGAGGTACTACAGACTCTGATACTGTATTATTTAATATAAGCAATAGAGAACATCTTGCAATTGCACAGTGATGAGAATTCATCCTCCGAAAGGGTGACTTCCAGAAGGATCTGATGTCCACCTTATATCAATGGCTCATACACCGTAATCCTCACTCTCTTTCTGGCTGTACTTATTTCAATAGAACAAATTACACATAAAAGAAAAGCTGTCACTTTGCATCATTCTTCATGAATTGGGCATTTTAATGTCTATTATATTTATTGAGTGCTTTTGAGCTCAACTCAAGAGTTTACTCCCTTAGCAGAATAAGCTCTTTTGAGAGTCTTTGGCATTTTTTTGTTAGCTTTTTAAAACAAAAATATCTTTGATTGTTTGGTTCACTTTTATTTGGTCTTCTGGTAGGTATTTGGCATCCATATCCTTGCTCATTGCTTAATAGTGGCTTTCTTTACATTATTTTTAGCAGTCAGGAGAATCAATGTTCCTATGGTTTAGTATTTTTGCAGAGTTTTTAACTCATGACATAAGATTTCAGATTAATATTTATATCCAAATGTGTGTCCAGTGAGGCAAATACATACCCTTAATTTTTTATGGTCACCAAAGATTTCATAGGATTAGTACTATTATAGTTGGTAGAGATTTTCGCCTTCAACATCTCTGATACTCAGATTTACTTGCTGTTTCTGTCATTAGGATTGATATTTTGATTTTATTTAATAAGAGACAACTGCGAAGGTAAAGTATATGTTTTTAATTTGCAATGTTGTGAAGTTTCCGGTACACACATCCTCACAACTTTTATACAAGAGTTATTTTCTTTATGGCAATGCCGAAGCAGAGTAGGGAGGTGTGGGTATATGAAAGCTGCCAAAGACACCAACCCCACCTGCTTGGTATATGCCAATTGTAGAAGGACTGAATGTTATCCTTGCTATTGTCACTGGTTAGAGGAGGTCTAGAACATTACTAAAAGCATATGATCTTCCTCTTCCACAGAATTTTCAGGGTATTTTATTTCTGAGCTCCACAGGTCTTGAAGATGAATGATTAGCTCTTTGGAGAGAATGACAATCTAGGTCACAGGAGCTAATTGGATCAGTCCCTTTAGAGAAAAATGGCCCATGAAGTCATGGTCATTGTTCCAACTCAGTCATAGCCTGCTAGAATTAGGTTAGAGTCCATCAAAAGAGAAGAAATAATAGGGCAGAAAGTGAGTAATGCACCTCCTTCAAAAGGAAGAAGCAGCACTCTCTACAGGCCTACAACTCAGCAGGCATAAATGAGTGAGTTGTGAGCTAACCAAAAGGGAGAACCCAAAGCCCAATGGTGGCAACAGGTTAATATCTCCTTGTTAAAGAAGAGCAATGATTCAAGCCTCTAAGATCTTAGGAAGGATCTCCCTACAAATCAAAGGTGCTCAACTATCAATAGCAGATGACTAGTTACCTGTCGTCAGACACCAGTCAATCATTGGAGGCAAATAGGAATTGGCCAAAAGTGAATGGTACGTGACTAGTCACTGGTCACCAGGAACCAGACACTGGTCACCGAAGAACTCTCCGCATGGGTTAGAGATTGGGTTAGACAATTTGTCAGGTTAACATTGGATCCCACTAAGTACTGCTGTTGGCATTAAGGTGCTAGACTAGTAAAGTCAATTCAGGTCAGCATTCCCAAACTGTTTCATATATTCACATGCAGTATCTATGATAAGTGTGGTCATCCACTGCAGGAAAGTAATTTCACTATATGCAGCCATGTACTTGAGGACCTTGGCCCCACAATAAAAAGGTGGTTGTTATGATCTGCAGACCATCATCCCTCTCCTGTAAAGGGATGAAAGGACTTCTGGTTGACCAATCCAACACATTACCCCATAGGAGTAACCTTGTGTCATATCACCAGGACTCTATCCTGCACATGTGCTCATAAATTCTTCATCTTCAGGCTTGGCAACTCTCATGCCATATATCCCACAAGTTTTCAAGCAATGTTGCTGCCAAGTACATCATTCAGGTTAGGAAACACTCCATATCCAAGGTATATGATTTCAACCGGAGAATCTGTGGAGATTGGGGCAGTAGCAAACATACTAATCCTAGCTGTCCTAATCTTTGAGCAGTTGTTGAATTAATTTTCTTCTTTGAACAAACCAGTCCTTTTCTAGTAAAATATGCTTTCGATAATACCTATCCAATCTAAATACTTCAAGAGAATTACTGCTGTCTTTGACACCTTGCAAACCCAGCTATCCAGATTAAAACAGATTAAAGCATTTTAGCTAAAAAGCTGAAAGGTTTCTTACCACTATGGCAATTAGATTTAGTGATCTCCATGACTGGCACCAAATCCAGAGAAATTATCAGTTAATAATGGAGTGGAAGACATACTTGCTATATGGATGTAACTGGAGGGCAGCTGGGAAGGTTTGTGTACATTACGATTGGGAATTTATTCTCAAAGAAACATGATTTACCAGAAAAAAATGATTTCTTCATTCAATATATTGCCTAATCATAATATCTTAGGTGAATAGGTATGAGGTTGTCAAAGATACACCCCTTTACATGAGAGATCAACTCCAGTCCACAAAGGTGTATGTGACAACTTCTAGATAACCCGACTGGACACTAGGCTCCATATGCCAGGGAGTGGCTTCAAAGGGAACAAATTTACTCCTGCAAATCCAGTTGAAATCATGAAGCCACAACCCAAAAAGATAACTTTTTGTACTTCAATTAAAGATTCCACCAGGTCGGAATGAGTCTTTTAGAATGATGTTCCCACTTTATCCAGAATGAAAATGTCCATTTTGATAAATCACCGTTCCACTCATTAAAAGGCAAGATGAGGCATGATCTCCCTCAATGTAATGGCATATTCTTTCTTAGATGTTACTTCAAAGCTTGAACTGGGTCCTGTAGATGACCTTGAGATGAAGCATCCAGAGTGCACAGAAATTATTATCAATATTCAACTACCCAAGAATGGTAGCCTGATCTTGGTAATGAAAGCAGGAGACTTCATGAGTGATACTGAAGCATCCTGTCAGAACAGCATGCAGCTAGGTAGACTAATAGGACATATAGTTGCTAATAGGACATATGGTTGCTAATTCTTCCTGCCGTTAGGCAAACCGATGAGAAGGCAGGACTTATATGAGGGTAGTTAAGATAATGTCTTATTCACCAGATAAACATTATGATAAATTCTAATTGTGATAGATCCTTTGTCATTGGCAAGGTGAAATCCATAATGAACAGAAGATTGGATAGGTCTTTAGTTTGCCCAATATCCTCTCTACCACGATAATGCAGTGTGCCATTGATCATAAAATAGTAGTTTTCAACTGTGATTGGTCCTGTTTCTCATCAAAGAGCAATATGAAGAAAGCTATTGAGATACGGATTTTTGCATCTTAAGAAGCTGTCAACAATTCTTGAAGAATAACTTGTTGAGCTGCAGATATAAGCCATATCAGACTGAATTTGGTACTCTGGGATAACAGATCTTGGAGATGAAAGCTAGAGAATTTGGACTCTGATCTCCATCACACAGCCTCTGTTAAAGCTAATCTAAAAATATAAATCACACATACACATAAAGAGAGAGAGAGAGAGACATACACATACACACATACAAATCCATCCCACAGCCTAAATGATGTCGGTTAACAAACAGTTAAGCTAGAATGTTTGGCTAGTAGCAGCAGTTCAAACCTCATGAGCCAAAAAGTGTAATAAGTTCATGTGAGCTTATTTCCATATATGCTGAGCAAATAACCTACTTAATTCAGGAGGAGAGAGTCTGTGTTGATCAATCCTCCTGTCTTGTCTTGAGATGTCAAAAGAGGTATGATCTCCTTTGATGCAATAGATCTGTTCTATTAGGGAACCATTTCAAAGACCAAACAGGGTCTTGTACCTTACCTGAGCTGATGTGTCAAGCCAAGAGAGAGGTTTCATGATGAAAGTCAGTGTACCCATGAAAGTCAGGCAGCTCTTGGTGATGAAAGAGGGGGCCATAATAAGTAAGATTGGTTCAGCATTGACCATAAGGTGAACGTTTTTGGGTGTGTTTACTCAAAGTTGGAGAGTTGGTTGGATAAGTACTTGTTTTGTCCAATAATCTGCTCTTCCAAGATCACAAAAGCATATGCTTTCCAAGTGAAGTACCTTCTTGCTAAAGCAATTCTCTCCATAATTTGTTGTGAGAATTGTTTAATTCTGAGGTCCTGTTTTATTTAATCCAGGCATGCAGGTTCCGTAGCTTTGAGTAGGAATGAAACAACTGCCATCGTGATTGTTTGAGTATGTTAGGGAAAGTCTGAAGTCTCCAAGTTCATGTGAGACAGATGAGGTCACTGATCCATGACTTCTACCATCTGAGTGGTTCAATAAGGACAAGGTGACACTCTGACTCTCTTGCTTTCTGTATCACCTTTGGAGCTGGATGTGTTGAAGGGAAGGCATATGCATCTAAGCTGTTTCATATCCATCAATAGTGTGTAGACTACCAGGGCTTTGAGTTGTGAAGTTGAGTTATGAAAGATGAGTTCCACCTTGTTGCAAATGAGGTCCACCACTGGTCAGTCCGACTGGGTACATATCTGAATGAAAAAGCAAAGGATGAAGAGACCATTCCATCAGTATTATTTGATTGTTCCAGGACAAAGATTTGGCTGGTATGTTTGAAGACATGAGATATGGTGAACTTGTATCTGAGATATGTTTTTCAAAACACCAATTAAGAAAATTTCACACCAGAATACAAAGGTCTTGAGACTTGGTTCCTCCTTGTTGTTTGAGATAAGTAACCACTGCTGTGGACAGAATAAGAACTCTCTTTTGATGCAGATATTCCTGTCAGCAGTGGAAGGCTTTCACAGTGGCTGTAAACCCCAGGATTTATTGATATAAAGATGTCATTCCTGGGAGAGCATGCACTGCTGTTTTCACAATATGATGGTAGTAGGTGGGCTCCCCAGCCTTCTGTACTTGCATTGGCACAGACTGTAATCTCAGGTGGCTGTACTGGTAGATGTATTCCATATATGGTGTCTTAATTGTGTGCAGATGGATAGAGGATGTTCCATGGGGCAAACTGTAGGACTCTTGGGTATTAAACAAGTCTAATTGGCAAAGAAATTCCCATTTGGATAGAATTCCTTGAAAGTAAAGGTTCTACCATGGTCCTGATTTCCATTCCTGATCCTGAGGAAGACAAATTTTGTTGCTGTGTATTGAAATCTGTGCCTAGGTGAAAAAAACTGCTGAGATGGAACTAGGTCCGATTTTTCCATGTTAATTAGAATCCAGATTGATAACAATGGTTATCAATAGATCTAACTCACTGATATTTATGCAAGATGTCGTCCAGGTAACTAATTGTTGCTGCCACATAAATGGTCCAGGCATGCTCCATTACTCGTTTGATTCATCAGACGAATGAAGATCCAGGGACTGATGTTGATCCCAATGGATGAGCTCCGAATTTGTATAAAATATTGTAGGTCAATCACAGGAATGTCCTGGAAGCCATGTGCATAGGGATATAAAATTATATGTCATTTAAATCCACACTAACACTTAATAGTGAAGTCTCCCTCATGGATGGCATTCCACTGCACAGTGGCATCTGAAATGAGAACCAATGGGTATGCATGAATTGATTGAGGTGCTTAGGTTGATAACAAGATGCAGAATGCCATTTGCCTTTTGGACCAAAAGCCTGAAATGAATGATAGGACCATCTTATTGCTATAGCCACTTTAGTGTGCGAAAACTGTGGCTTTCACTGGGTGAATCATCGGTAGAACAGTTTTCAGAGGTTCATGTCCTGGGTCCTTTTGTTGATTAACTGTTCTATTAGTGTATCAGTGCTGTGGTTTTGATATTAAGGAAAATTGGTTTCCTGAGTGATTTGTTTGTGGACTTTTTCAATCTGGCTTGTAAAGAGAGGATTATATGCTAAAAGTTGTACTCTTAGCTTGGCCTTGTGGTGGTCCTTTAGTTGTGGGCAGAGAGCACTGAGTCACGTTCTGCGAATTGTACATTTTGTCATTGTGGTTATGGCATTGGACGAAGTTTGTTGAGTGACTCTTTTCAGTACTCAGGCCATTCTTGAGGCTGCATACCCTGATGTATTTGAAGAGGGGCAAGATATGTCCAAGATCAAAGCCATGGCAATGATATTGTGCACTAACTGTTGAGGTGTCATCAAGGGCCATGGACTATTAGTATGAGTGTGGTTTTGTCATTCCCAAAGCAGTGATATCACTGTCAACTGCTGAGGTTTCCAAATGAACTACTATTGTTTGGCAAAGGTAAAACTGCTGACAAACTACTGATGAAGGCATGTTAGAATGTCTATAACCCTCCCAGACTGCAGAAGTAATTGAAGATAGACTCTTCCATTTCATCGTAAAATCAGTAGATCATGTAGTGTTGGTCCAGTTTGCTGATGGAATGGAAAAAGGAGAACAAAACACTGGGACTGGAAGGTTGAAATTGTCCACAGTAGAGGCTTGGAAGGCTGAATCTACCCATGCCATCAGATAGTGTGGCAATGGTGCGGATGATTTTCTGTACATCAAATTTTCGTTATCTACCACACTAATGGTAATAACAATTTGATATATTTTAAATGTAGGTATTTGATAACTAATAATTATACATGGGGATGAAAGTTTTACTGGTGGATTAAAATTCTCCTGGGTAAAAAATGTGACAGCATAAAGAGACATGTCAAATAATTCATGGATTTTAATCCACCAAAAATATATAACTGTAAAACAGCCTTTTAAAATATTGCATGGGGAGATTTATATAGTCCCTTGACACTAAGCATGGCTCATATCCATAACAAACTTAAAGGCTATTAATTCTTTATTATAAGTAAATATCCATCTAAAGAAAAAATATCTTCCCAATATGATTTACTTTGTTGGAGTGAATTCATCAATAACCAATCCAGTAATGAGAGGCAATGACTCCAATGCCAGTTACTGACAGGAGTTATAATAATGTTTCAGTCAAGCAAGATTTTAGGAATTTTGGCATTAGTTCATTTTTTTTTTACACTATGTGAGTTCATGTAAAATGATTTATCAATATATAACTGGCAATGTTGCTGCAATATATGCATCATAGTGGATTACCTCCCTTTAGATGAACATTTCAAAGCATTTGCTGGACAGACTGACAAAACTTGGCAATTATTCTTCACAAATTTACATTCAAAAACAAAAGCAAAATCTACATAATACACAAAGCTTCATTGCTTCTTATAGATTCTGCTGTTTCAGAAACATGTTTGTATTTAATTTTCAACAAGCATTTCTACACTAAGGAGTAACCAATCTTACTTTCCAAAGAATTAAGCACAAGATAATAAAATGTTGGATAACCTGGATATACATTGAATTGACCTTTAATTATATAAATGACAGAATGAAGGTTTAAGTTTAAACAACAGGATTAATTTACAGATGTTATTTAATATATAATTTGTAAACAAAATTACAAAAATGACCAAATGACACCAAATATAAAGAAATAAAGTCAATGGACCTCTTAAAATTTCATATTTTGCATGAGAAGTTCTTAATTTGGCAATCAGCAAAATAATAAAATAAAATAGAGGCAAACAGTCATACATATAATTATATTGTTATAAAAGATTTACAATTTTCAATTTTAAAAAAAACAAACAATTTAATATAGTGCATTGGTATTAAGGCCTTTAGGAAACAAAGTATTTCATTTATGAATCCAATAAGTTTCTTTTATGAGTCTATTCATGTTTCCATGCACAATATATATTGGCATGAAAAAAATTCTAGCAGAAAGTGATTATTGGTATTAAAATGTGTAGAAATATTGGAGGAAAACTGAGGATCTCTATAATTATTTTATATGAAAGCAATGGTTATTCATTCTATTAGACACTTGTTGAAGTGTTTTGGCAATGAATTCTGCATTACAGAATTTAAAAGTTATAACAGATATGTTTACTGTAATCCTATACACTGATAGGTATAACAGATTATTTACCCAGCAATAATAATGAACATTTCCTTTGGTTAAAAATTTTGTTTATTTTACAATACAGTGAGTTACAAGTTTTCAAATCTGAAGAAACAGCTGTATGTACTGGTGTCAAATATATTTCATCTGCCCTGTATTTTAAATGCAGAAATACAATCCAACTGAACTTGATTTGCTTTGTTATCCATTACTGTAAATGGAAAATTTATCAGCCCTTAACTTTACTTACCGTAATGCTGAACACATTCTGGTCAACAAGGGCATTCAGACTGATGGCTGATATGTATTTCTTCTGTAAACCAGTAAATGGTGGGTAAAAAGGGAAAACAAAGGTTGGGCGGTTATCATTTACATCTAGAACCATGACAGTAATCTTTGCCTGTGGCCAAGTGTTGTAGACTGAAAAATAGATGAATATTTATGAGAACAATTAAAAAACATGATGTGAAATACTTGCTGATGGAGTCAAAAGCACAACATCACAACATGTTTAGCAAGAGAATGCCAAGAACCTACAAACTACTGATGCATTAAAGGTTGTTAACTTCATCCATGCTGACAAAAGTAATTTGCCTGTTTTCCTTGCTCTGATTGTCAAGACATTAAAATTACAACAAGATTTCTTTCATAAGAAAAGCAGTTTAACTTACTGTATGCCTGTCGCTTGGTGATGCTCTTACTAACACTGACTACCAAGTCATATCTCTGCTGAGTCTCAAAGTCCAAGCTTGTCATCAGGGTGAGAATGCAATTCTTGCTCAGGTCATCTCGACGGATTGAGAATACAGGTCCTCCTCTGCCCTGAATGTTGCCAGATAAGATTGAGCAAGAAATTCTGTATGTTTCCTGGCCCTCCACATCCAATCTCTTCAGATCTCGTGAAGCTTCATTTTCAAACACATCAATTCTGAAATGACACCAATTTCAAACTTAATTTTCCTCTTCACTATAATTTTTTAGTCTGTCTCTTAAAAATTAAGTCTAGAATTCTTTGCATAGTCGCTATTACATTTACAAGAGCTGGTATGAAATATAAGATTATACTTGGCACAGTTCTGTTTATTTGTATGTGAAATACAGTTTGAAAATTTATGTCCTAATGCCTTGGCATAATTTCTATTCTGGAGAAAATTTACAACCACTAAGGATGAAATTTGCTGAATATGACTCAGCACAATTCAGCATTTAGGACTGGTACTTATTCATTTTGGCCCTCAGGAATATTCACCAGAAAAATGTTAAATGCAGTTACATGGAATTTTTGTCCATATGTCAAAAGATTGGCATGTGTCAGAGTACACACAGCTATGTCTATTTACTCATAATTTGCTTCATTATGAATACACTGTTCCTTCTTGTAATACTATTTGGATTACCACACAGTGAAATTTGACAAAGTATCCCATGAGTCTGAATAAATTCTGTCAAAATACAAACACAACATACAGTACCATTAGACTGAGTAAATTCTGTCTGAATACAAGCACAACATACCATGAGACTGAGTAAATTCTGTCAGAATACAAAAATATCTCATGAGAGTGAGTAAATTCTGTCAAAATGCAAACAAAATTCAATGACACTAAGTAAATACTGTCAAAATACAGACAATATAACCCATGAGACAGTAAATTCTGTCAAAATGCAAATACCTTTCCTTTAGTTCACTTTTACCATACAAATTGTAGAACTATGTGGGATGCATGCACGATCATGACTAAGATGAGGATTGTAAGTAAAAACAATATTGATCCATGCTTAAAATTGAGATATATATTTCATTTATACAAAGTGTAAAACTATATCAGCTGAGCATAATTCACGAACATGATTAATAGTTTACTTCCACATCATGTGAAGTCCAAGTCTGACTGCAAAATACAACTCAAGTTCAACAAAGGTTTTCTGAGTTTATAACTTCCCACCAGATATATCAATTTCAATGATTCATATCTACAAAAAAGAAGTTCATCATATTTTATTAAAAATATTTTTAAGAGTTAAAGAGAAACAAAAGCTTCCAATATTGATGGACCTTACATATCAAGGCTAGAACAAGGTAATGCATGAGTGTGTAAATTGTATATATCAGAATGATGCCATGAGTAAACATGCCCAAATGCACATTGCAGACATGTGTAAATAAGGACTTTTCATCATCCAACAATAAACTATTCTCTATAATTTCATTTAACTATCATAACTTAGATTTGGCCACACATACCTGTCCCATTTCTGGAACTAAAAGCATGGCAGTCACATGAATTGAATTTTTTTTTAACAATTTGTTTTATATGGTGGTTTTGTTTTGTTTACTCTTTGTGCTTTCCAGAAATATGTGGTATACACAAATATTATACAGTTCACATGCTAACAATTGTATCTGAGACAGTTTTTATTTACCTGCCAAAAAAGAAAAGAACAGCCATTGTGTTTTTAAAGAAAACTACACTGCTGACATGATACCTGCTTTAAAATAATGTTGTAGGGACTTACATATGTTATGCATATCCATACTTTATGTAACTTCTGGTATATGATGTTTTTTAAATTTGGTAATTTTTAATCGCGGTTGTAAATTGTTTAGAATATTTTTGGTTATAAATTGTGTGTGTAATTTGGCTCTTCTGAAAAGACAAATCATACTGGATCTTATTTATATGATTATGTATTTGTTAACAATTAATAAAAATAATCACAATAATAAGAATTAATATGGTGCCTTTGGCATAGTTTCTCAGTGACCTACAGGATATGGAAGTTTTGAGAAGAATTCTGTGGTTTTCCCATCGGTTCTGTGAGGTCATCCGAATATAGTATGTCAGAACTTAGTATGTTGTAAATCAATAGTGTTTGTTGTCCTATGTGGTCCACTATGAAATTAAGTAGCAATTTACAGTGTATATAAAGAGAAAGTTAAGCATGCAGTCTCATTCCAATTTCTGGAGTCATTCATACTTTTAACGTTCCTGCTGTAACTTTATTGATGTATGTTGTACTTATGTTTTTAGAGAGGAAAACCATTTGTTGGGACTGTTCAGTGGTGGTAGAAAGTGCCCATTATTTGGACAATAATATTATAATGGAACTGTTATAAATTATTCAAAATAATTCTTCTGGACAATGCAATCTTGACAATGTCATGGTTCTTGGAGAACCAGTACATTTCTGCCATTTAAATTATAGGGGACTTTTCATTCTTTTAGAACATTCAAAAACTTTTATGAATACACATTTTGGATTAACTTTTTTATACTTTAAGTTCATCTCACATTTTTCCTTTATCACTTTATTAATTAAACTATTTAAGTTTTACAAAAACTTGCTGGTTTTGCTTCATTTCTGTCACTCAAGTTTGTGACCATTGAGTCATAACACATGATGATGACATATCATACTTAAAGAAATTGTTTCAAATAAAAGTGTTTTTTTGTGGTACAATAAACTAAGTTTGTGGTTATCACCTCTTTTATCAACTAAAAATTTGATAGTGAACAAACTGTTTTGAAATGTGGTGAATGTAAGTAATGTATACTTAATTTATAAATGACATGTTTAATCTTTCACCTATAGTCACTTATAAGCCTTTTAAAAATAATGAATGTAGTTAGTAAAGTCATGTAATTTTTTCCATAAGAGCAACCCTGCTTTGAAATATAATTTAGGCAAATTGACCATCTTCTCTAGCCATATAACCCTGTCTACACCTTAGCAGACTGTACAGAACTATTGGTGCTTTGTCCCAGCAACACCTATTGGATTTTATGAGTTACCTCCCTTATCATGTAATGCCAGCTAAGAGCATGGAGTATTGTACATCAGCCAAAAATGATGAAGGTAACTGACCTAAAAAGGATATATTGTAAGTTTAACATCAAAAGTACAACTATGTATCACAGAGAAGCCATACAGGTCTATTTGAGTAAAAGGTATTTGGGCAAACACAGACTGGCAGTAAAAAATTGTTTAGTTACCAGTGCATTCAAGTTGTGTGCTAACCTTGTAGGAACAGTGTTCAAATCTGAACAAATTAATTTTAATTGAATGTGGTGGTGTGCTGCTGTATCCAATGAAATTCACTAATACAAAGCATATAAATATCTGCTCAATATTCTTAGGTGTAGGGTTATCACATCAGAACTTTGGCTAGTAAAGCTGCACAGAGACAGAATGAATAGGGGCCTGGCAATTGGAATGTAACCAAGTAGGTCCCTTTCAAAAGTAAAATAAACCCCACCTAAAACTGCTTTGTTTTTCATTTTTGTCAAAATTATGTTTATTTTGTTTAGAAAAAACCCCAAGCAAATAAAACAGATTTAGAGGATAGTAACATATACTGAAACTTTCAAAAAGAAAAAAAAAACGGGGACACTTTATATAGGCCTGCTAATTTATCATATAGATCTGGAGGTGTTCACACAAAGAAAAACAAAAGCATGCAAAGTTGTATAAATACAAAATTATGAATGCCAATTATACATTCTTTCAATGATATGAATTAAGTCCAGTATTTGAGGGCAATGTTCAAGGACAATATATTAGCATTAAATTTATTTGTTTCCTTAAAAATTCATGTTATACTCACATCCATTCTGGCTGAGTGAAGCCAAGTTGTCCCACTTGATTAATTGTATAGTTTATCCTGACTGTCAGAGTTGCATCGGTGTACTTAGGCTTCCAGCTCTTGTCAGTAGCTCGAATAGTCACCTGTAGGAAATCATGTCACATTTTGTAAAAGCTAAAGTGTACAAGAAGAACATCCATCCAATTTATTACAAAATGAGTAGTTAATTAAAACACCATGTGATATCTTTTGACTGTCTTGTTTTATGAAATTTTCTGGTGAATTGATGTGCCAATCTATGGCAAACCCCTGAAAGCATGACTGGAAACCTATTAATCATTTGAAAAAAAATCTTTTAATTTGACAAAGAGATAATGAAAGCAGTCCAAATATCAGTTTTCAAAATACAATCTAATCTGCTTACATGGCATTTATACAGATGTACTCACACTGACAGAATCTCTTTTGTCTGCAAAGGTCAGCAACTGTGCAACATATACTTCTCCATTTTGTCTCACATGGAAGTAACGGGCAAAGGAGTTTGTGTTGCCGATTATCTGATATTCTATTTCAGCATTTGGAGTCTGCAAAATTAGAAATATTTTTAAATACAGAATCTGGCAAGATATGCTAAAGTAGCAGTTTTAATTCTTCTCATTTGAAGACTACTTTAGGTAAATGTATGTGTGTATGATTTAGATTTTAATATAGCTTTTACAATTTTTAGTCATTTAGGCAAACAGCACTTCAAAACCATGCATATTAAATAAGTGCTTAACTATTCTATGTAAAAAATTATTATTTTACTTCTATAAGTTAATTAAATAGTACTTTACTTGCCGATGTAAATAAAGTACTACTTTTTTTAGTTATGTAAATAAAGTAGTGCCTTACTTATCTGCATATATATTAGTTCTTTTACTTCTCCATGCAAATAAATTAGTACTTTATTTCTGTTTAAATTAAGTAGCACTTTGCTTTTCTATTTAAATAAAGAAGTACATTTACTGCTCTATGTATAATATGGTAGTATGTTACTTATCTATGCATTGTTATATATATATATATATATATATATATATATATATATATATATATATATATATATATATATATATATATATATATATATATATTGTAACTCATGGTACATGATTTTATATAAATGTTTATAATTTTTATTTATTGCTGTAACTTGAATATTTTGATAATTTACTCAATGTAATATACTACATTGTATAGTCACAATGAAGTATCAAATCTAAGCTGAGAAACTGAACAAGCAGTCAAGTTTATTTTCCAAGAAAGTAGAATATTTGCAAATTTGATAATGTATCAATGTTACATTAAGTATATTACAAGTATTCAAGGTATTCATGGCTGAGTAGATGAGCAAATTACAAGTATCTTATCTTCATTTCTAGTTGAGGCACAGCAGATAATGCAACAATGTAACATGAAATTAACTTATTCATACAATCTATCAAAGAACAGGGCTATTGAAATTTGTAAATACTAGCTATTTCTTAAATAAGAATAGTAACAATGTAGTTTTAATGCCACACATTTTCACAAGGACATGATGTGCATCATACATACCAATACATAAATATTGTTTGAAGAAACATTAATGTGTGTGTGTGTGTGTGTGATTTGAATTTTTAAAGTAGCTTTAACAATTTTTCAGTCATATTGCTTAAATTTCTGTAGTATGGTAATTGATAGTCTTTGGTTTGACTTGGCTGGGGGTTCAAATCCAGACCTCCTGCATCCAAGGCTGATGCTCTAACCACAAGGCCACCAAAGCAGTATAAAGAAAAAACATTAAGATGTATCCTTGAAAATGTTGTGACAGTGTGAAATTTTGATATATTTCAAAAAGTGCAAACAATAGTGAGTGGTCATTTGGCATATTCTCCCGAAATCAGAAGTCTCTGACATGCAATCTTACAATTTCTTTCCAAACAACATTCTTGATATACCATAAATAACAATATGGAATGAAATTTTGATAAATGAAATTGTCACTAATACCTAGATGAGGCAACACTTTAAAAAATAAATACATTTTTATATCAAGTGAACTGCATCTCCGTTGTATTTTTTGATTTAGCTTAAGTGTAATATCATCAGTATAATGTGTTCTATTGTATTCAAAAGTGAAATATGTCAATCTACGGTAACACCTATTGTCTGCAAGCATCTGAGAACCTAATTTAAGAGCTGAGTGTTTTGATACCTATTTTGCATAAATATTTGTTGCATTGTTGCAATTAATTAATAGCTGACCTTGTAATAGCATGTTAATTATATTTTTTGTATCAAATATAGAGGATGGACTAATTGAAACGTTAAAAGGCATATACATCCAACCAGCATAAGAGCTAGTTTCACGTAACCTCTTTCAAGTGATCAATCAAACATTAAACATTTTTGGAAGAATGTAATACAATTAAACTACCTTAAATTTGCATATGCATTCACAAATGTGATCAACAACAGCAAGACAACTAAGCAAAATTACTCTTTGATGTAAAATTCTGTTTCACAAATACATTTTAGTAATGACAAGCTAGTTCAGAGTTTGTAGTTAATTTCTAATTACTGAATTGGCACTCAGAAATTTCCTCTTGGATGAGAAGAAATTGAACTATTTGCAATGAAATCATGGCACAAATATTTTATTATAAAAAATTTACTTTCAATGATGACAGCTTATTCATGAACTAAATCTTCCATTTTTTTAACAAAAGAAATCTTGGTTGATTAAAATATAATCAATAATAAGTCTGGTTCCCTGATTAAAATCCTCCCTGAGTTTCATTCCACAAGAGCAAAGAGCAAAACATGGAGACTATGGCTAAAAAACTAAACTATTCAACAACAACATAAAGCATTGATGTAATACACAACATTTTCACATACACATTAGGGTTGCTGAAATCAGTTGAAACAATAATAATAATGATCTCAGCTAGACATCTTTTAAACATAGCTTTAACAATTGTTCAGTCATATCTCTACAATGTCTGCAGTGTGACACTTTATAATGATCTCTATCACCGGGCCATCATGCCAAAGACATGTGACATGATGTCCCACCCAGTCCTAATATCCTGTCACCAGGCCAACTAGTCCTAACACTAACCTCTTAATGCTGAGATTCAAGCAAGGCAGCTGTTAGTACCATTTTTATAAGTCTTTAGTAATACTCAGTCGGGGTTCAAAGGTCATTATCAAATTTTTTAGAAAAAGTGCTTTATTGACAATTATTTCCAACACGATTTTACAACAAGTATTCAGCCATTAAACAAGCCAGTCCTCTCCCCCTCCCCCCATATGATTTTCTTAGTGAGGATGGTATCATTTCATTTTGTTATGGCTGTCCCTCGATAACTAAAACCCTTGTTATAGTGCATTCTATTTTTATAGATACAGTATAATATATATATATATATATATATATATATATATATATATATATATATATATATATATATATATGTGTGTGTGTGTGTGTGTGTGTGTGTGTGTGTGTGAATGAATGATGATGTGTATATCTTTATCTACAGTAGATTTAAAGACTGTGATTCCAGTTAATATATAATGTTATTATATGCAACCACACAGGGGCAGTGGTGTTAGGTTACAGTTCAGGCTGTGAAACTGAAACAAAGATGTTATTAATAATGATGTAATTCTAGTGGTAGGATGTGTGTTTTTATAAACTTACTATAAAAAATGTTAACAACTTTCCTTTAATAGTCAAGCATAAAGTTTAATGACCAATTGTTGTGAAATCTGAAGCTCTCTCAGTAGATATAAAAAGTTTAAAAATGAGTGAAGTAGTTAAAGTTTAATTTTGAATTAATTAGCTTATAAGGATCAGTTTCACAATTAATTTCCTACTTAATATAATATAAATAATAGTATGTGGAGAGCTGATATATGTCTATAATTTGGATTATATAATTTAGGTTGTTTGTATGCTGGTATGTAGATTGGGGTCAGACAAAGTGCTGTTCTTAACACAATCAGACCATTACTCTAAATAAGTTCATCTTGGAATGATTATAAGCTAAGATAAAACATGGGTCAGCAAGCCAGCATTTAGAATTGGATGCTTTAGGGTTACATTAAATGTGGAAAAGAATACAATGAATGACCTTTGACATACAAATAATACTGACCTTGGGAGATCATCATTGAAAAACAAATGAGGAGATATGCTGAGTTTGAAAGCCATTAATCACAGTATTCGGTAAAAGGGTATCATAATCAGGTTTACCAAGAACACTGCAATGAATGATAGGCACTTTATTGTGGTGAAAGATGATTCTTATCATGGAGTGTCTTCAACAGAGAAAGTGTGGACTACATGGTCAGTTTTTAAGACATACAAGCATGTGACTCACACATGCAATAGATGATTATGTGATTCTCTAAGCAAGTAAATTTTTGCTTAAGGGTTTCCTGCAGAAAAAAATTAACACAATACTTGAACAAACTCAGGTCAATAAAAATATTTGCTCAAAAGGGTTAATTTTGAAGGATGCTTTTAAAAGTATCTAAACAAAATACAAGTTTGTGTCCATTTGTAAGATATTAACACTGGTTCAACAATGACAGATTGTCATCACTTTTAAACAACCATTCAAAGGATTTTAATTAAATATTGTGGACTTGATATGTAATTGGTGTACAATAAGATCTGACTTTTTTCTGGCCCATTTATTGATAAATGTCTTTCAAAATTGGCAAACAATGAGTAATTAGAAACTTTATCTCATCATCCCTTCATCCAAACTGCTTGGAAGATTTATAAAAAGAAATATTAAATGCTGCATATGTTTATTGCCCGTTGTTGAGAACATTTGTCTTGAAAAATTGTCAAAAAGGGGATTGTTGAGATTTCAGCTTATTTATTTAGTAATTGTGAAACCGTTATTTAATCATCAGAAAAGAAGATATGCTTTCTGAGTATGACATGCAATGCAGGTACGTTTGATTTTACCTGTACAAGATACGTTTACCTGTTGATTTTACCTGTACCAGATACGTTTGATTTTACCTGTATTTTTTATTCTTTTGAAGAATTATGTACTGCTACAGTTTGGTCATTCTTTTCATTCCTTACTTGATACTAGTAAGGCTGTAGACAAAAAAACAAACTTAAAATTAAATGATAGGGACATCCTACCAGTATCTGTTGTGGTAATTTTAATAGGAAAGAGTGATGTATGGTTCAAGAATGTTTTTTTTATTATTAAGCATTCTCATGATTGGTCATTTATACTTACATTTGCACTTTTAATCTAGTTATTGTCATGACGGGTTACTGATACTTACATTTGCACTTTCTGGTACATTTGTATCATTGTCAGTTGCAGAGACTGTCAACAGGGTGTAACCAACAGGCAAGACATCTGAGGCACTGACTGTGTATGTATTTCCTCCAATAAACCTGGGGGCATACTGATTACGGATGATGAAAATTCTGACTTGGGCCTGGACAAACTTAGGACTTTCAGATATATCCTGTGCAACAGCAGAAAGCTGAAGAGAAATTTTATTAAAACAGCTGGGGTAATCATATTTTCACTTGATTCTGATTTTAATTTTCAAATAATTACTTACTCCAAATTATTTCATACTTGCAGAGATTTACTTATTCTCTATGAAAAGAATTTAAAAATCACCTGACCCATATTTCCTAAGACTAAACGTTAAAAACTGCATTTTCAAATAAACAGTAAATATAAACAAATTTCATACTTTTAGCTTACACGTGTGAATGGGTTTTGAAAAGAGTTTTCATACTTTAATTAGGATGTGTTTAATGAAGACAAGGGTATTTTAACAAGAAATTTCAAATAAAATAACTTAAATGGAAAGCTTAAAAAATAAATTGTTTGTTGAAATCATCAAATTAATTTGAATTTTTCAAGGAAACATACCTGGACAGACAGATCTTGAATCTCATCAGTTGTCAGAGTTCTGGCAAGGTTGATCTCTCCATAGGTTGGGCTTATGGAAAAGTAGTTGGCTGCAATGGAGGGCACTGTGGCATTTATGGAGTAACGTAACCTGCCACTGTCACTATTGGGATTGTCACCATCTGTTGCCTCGACACGTATAATGGCTGCACGCACTTCAATGTACTCTGAAATCCTCTTTTCATATTGATTTGATATGAAGACTGGAGGATTGGGATTTCTGGTTACAATAACAGATACTGTGGCTGTGGAAGTCTTGGATGCTGCTGTGTTATCTGATGCTGTGACTTTCAGCTGAAAGCAAACAGAATACAACAGTCCAGTATGTGTACTCTTAGTCAAATGGTTCATGGTGTATATATTTGTGACAAGGATAAATTTTAAGAAAAAAAAAACAATCAGAAAATTGTTTCATTTTTCAATTTATCCACCTATCTTACCTGTTATCTACCTTCATTTTATAGTTTATTGTTTTTTTAGTATTTGTAGATTATCTGTATATTTGTATGCATGTAATTGGGTGGTTGAGTGTGGAGTTCAGGAGTAGCATGAACATGTAACATGCATTTTGTTTCAATGTATTTTATGAGAACAGCATTTATTATCTTATTCAGTAATTGCAATGTTGTAAATTTTGTTCTGTACCTTTACCTTTCAAATATTCTCTCATGCTTAATATTGTACTTCTATCTCATTATTATATAAATTTAAACTGTACCATTCCAGGCAAAATGTGTTGAACTTTAACAGTGTGTTGGTTCTGGAACTTACCACATGTATTTATGCTCAACACCTATACTGATTTCTACACTGCATTCATTTCTTTAGAATTGTGGCTGTGTCAGATATTACACGTCAGTATCAACACCAATTTTTAAAAAATGTATTATAGTAACCTTGATTTCTATGCTTTCCATATTTCTGAGATGAGTATCAAAAGTTTATTTGCTTACAATACAGGTACAATATGCAGCAAACCAAATTTGTGTGTATTGGATAGTTTGAATATTTTGTTAAATCAATTAAACTAATTATTCATTTGAATTGATTGTTTCCATGTCAATGAGATATTGGGATACTCAGTATGCCCTTAGTTCAATTCCTTAGTTTCTCATTCCAATACAGACAATAATCAGAAGTCTGATGATAAATAAGAATTTTTATACATAGCTATGTAACTGTGCATGCAGTACTTTTTAATCAAGTCTTGAACAGTGATTAGCATACCTACCAGGCTGACCCTAGCTTCTACATCTGTGTATAATCTAAACCTACTGGTGTTTCACCAGGTCCATTCAGATGCTAAAAACTTGATAGCCACTTCACATGTTCACAAAAAAACAATAAGTTTTTCTATGTTGCTTTGCACCATGCTGGCTTACACCTGCCATGTTCCTGACTCTACCACCCAACCATAGGTCTGGCAATATGATAATCAAGTTGCTAGGCTTAGATCTGCCAGCTAAATGATTGTACTTATACACAAAAAATGTATAGCGCATTCAAGTGTTGCATACAAACCATACTTAGATTTTATTTGATACATTTAGCTAAACAGATATATAACTGTAGATTCCTTGTTCATTTTTTTTCTTTATATATATATATATATATATATATATATATATATATATATATATATATATATATATATATATATTCAACCTTCCATTAATGGCTATTTTTGCCTTAAAACTCATGTCACATATGCACTACATGTTTTGTTCCTCCACCAATCACTTTTAAAAGTTACAAACTCTCCAATTTCATGGCAAGTTGATTATGGTAACACTGTAAAAATAAATTACTAATTTTTCTCAAGTGCAATACAATAGCTGACTTACTGTGTAGGATTGTGTGCGGTCTCGCCACAGTTCAGTAGCTGTGGTGATACTGCCAGTATTATTGTTCAGTCTGAAGTACTCAGATGTAGGTGGATTGTACACCATCATGTAAAATACTGTATCCTACAAGAATAATTAGATTATGTGTAACAAAAATGTAAATGAACTGTGCAATAATTATTGAAAGCCCAGATAATTATTTAAAGGCTTTATTATATTACCAAGTGTAAGAAATTCAAATCATTAGAAATTGTGATGATATGTATGTAAATTAATTTTAAATAAACAATGATTAAAAGAATTATCTGTTCATTTCAATGATGTCTCATGTGAGAAAATATGATAATTTTATAGAGGAAGTTCTATTCCATAATCCTAGATCTAAAAGTCCACTACCAGAAAAGGCATCAAGTTTGATTAAACTCATACAGAAAAGTAATTTTGGAAAAGCAATTGATGAAAACATTTTTTTATGTAACATAATTAAAATATTCTTACTGAGAAATCTTCAATCCATTTATAACTAGTTTACTAAATTTAACTAAATTTCTTCATTAGGAAAACAAATATTAATTTCTGATATAATTATAAAAATATATAATGAATCATGCACCAAAATTATAATTGTAAAGGAGAACATACATTATCTTTATCTGTAGCAATCACTTGAACCACATCTGACCAAGCCGGTGCATTTTCATTAATAAATACTGTGTACAAAAATTTCTGGAATACTGGTGGGTTCGGATTCTTTGAAACTATCACAGTTACTCTAACTTGAGCTTGCCTTCTTTTAGAAGCACCATTGTCCTTGGCTACCACAGTCAACTAAAATTTGAAATATTGAAAATTACTTGGCTTATCAATTATTTTCTTCATCTGAAAGAATAAGATACGAACTGTTTTTGTACATTTTAACACGTGAAATGTGATCATAATGAAATTTAAAAATATAAAAATGACAGTTTTTTAAAACTTTTTCTCTAATGTGTTATGTACATGCTTTGGAAATATAAGTACATACACTATAGTTGCATATATATGTGATAGTAAAATTTAAAAAAATTAAATCTTAATTTGCTTTGTCATAAAAACCCACATCTTATTTTTTGTCTTTCAGTAATAAAAGCTGTTAATGATTTGGATGTCTTCAGCAAGGCAATCACATAATCACATGACATACTAGTTATATGAAAGAAATTGAAGCATAAAAGTTTACTTACCGAGTACTGAAGCGTGGTTGGATCATCCATTAAATTTCCAATGACCGAGAGAGTGCCTGTGTTTGGATTCACAAAGAAATATGATGATGCATACACTGGCATGATTTCTGAGATGGAATAGGTGATTTCTCCATTTGTTCCCTGAAAAGGATATTTCCAAAGAATGGTTTCATAATACTGAAGACATTTGTGTGAGAGATAGAGAGAGGGGTAGAGAGAGAAAATGGCAAAATAAAAATTATGTATAGTCATTAAGTTAAACATTAAAAATTCCACCTAAGAACATTTTTTTTATGTGATAATCCAAGTCCTTTGTTTACTATATGAAAATAAATACAAAACTTGAGTACCTGTAAGTCAAAGACATCATTATTGGAAAAGAATAATTCGAAGATGGAAATTTTTAATTATGGCAAACAGACTCACTGGAGTACAGTAAAGAAATGGACAGACCAATAAAAACAGAAGCTGATAGACATAGACAGGCAGGATGAAATATTTGCTTACAACATCTGGGTCAGTAGCATTGACTTTGCCAAAAGCAACTGAAAGTGGCTGGGACTCAGGAATTCGGAAGGTCAAATCACCATGCAAAAAGGTTGGTGCTGATGGATTACGAATTACAGCAATGTGCACTAAGGCTTCTGCATAGTCCAATGGATTGTTCTGCCTGTATGCAAATACTCTGACCTAAAACAAGAGACATTTCGCATCACAGTTTAAACACAGCCATAGCATTACCTATATAGTTCAACTATTCATATCCTCCTTGAAGCTGTCAGAATAGTAGGTAATACATGTAAATAGTTGGATGATAAGTGTTAGAACACAAAGTTTTTTTTTTCAGCCCGAATCACTGGTTCTAAAAGGAAGCAGTAAAATTCTTGATGTAAATGCCCATTAATAAAGCATGTGTGTTTGGACTTGTTTTGGTGGAATTCCTTAAGACAAGAAAGAAGTACTTAGAGCAAATGTATAATTCAGTTTGGATATTCAATACAAATGCATGAATTATATTTAAGAAAAATGAAATCCAAAGTTAGACGATAAATGGCTTTATATAAATTACCAAACTAAAAATTTATTTATTATTCCTTATTACATTTGCTGAGATTCTCATTTTAATGCTATAAACTTGATGGAAAATTTACTGTCTGAAATTCATGCTAAAATTTAAAACCAATTTTTTAAATTACTATGGAAGTCATCTAATGATTTGGGACATTGGGCTTTTAAGTGTATGATTGTTGTATAGATGTTATTACAGGATATTCTATACATCTTTAACACAAGGCAGCAACAGTCTCTAACTATCCTCTTGAAGTGGTAGTGGCACAGAATATCCAAGAGATTTAAACTCAATATTTCTTAAAGCATAAAATTTCAACTGATTTCTGACAAATTCTACATGGAGCTATCATTGGGTACAAAAACTTACGGTGTATGATGGTGTCATATTATTGTCATCTGTGAAGAGTTTTGATGTTTTGATAACACCAGTTATGTTGTTGATTTCAAAGTAAGTTGGTGCAAGACCATCTCCACGGATCTCATAAATAAGAATGCTCTGAAATTATAACATGACCAATGCTCTAGCAAATGTAAAAAAAAAAATGAAAATGTGAATGTTTTGTTATTTCATTTGACTGACATGAATCTCCTTCTTTTGTGTCATACATGCCTGAATTCATCCATATTGTGAAGTATATTTAAACAATATATGATGATGCAATAATGACAAAATGATATAAAAGCTTATCAAATTATTAAACTCTATCTCATTTTTGGAAAAGTAAAGATCTGGTCTCATGTGTTTATGGAAACTGAGAGAAAAATAAGAATAAATTATAGATTATAATCTGTTCTGGTATTAAAGTAACCATGTACAGAGTCAGGCAAAAAGCTCACCAAAGGCTGTGGATCATTAACCTGCATCTGTATGATTGTAGTGTTCACTGGCATATTCTCATCTTTTGTGAAGAAGTATTCTGTATCAGGGAAAGTGGGTTTACCAATTCTAGTGATTGTAAGTCTAACACTGGCTCGGTCAAACAATGATGGCATGCCCTTATCATTGACTTGAATAGTGAACTGGAGATTGAAAATGTGAAACAAAAATGATGCAAAGGCTAATCATATTTTATGTCAAGAATGTATCCATCCATAGACTTTCCATATATCTACTATTTACTGCAGTTATTGAATTAATCAGTGAATCCAAATACAGATGAAACAATTTTTTTTTATTAAGTTTGTGCAATTATTTTCATAGCAAATTCTGTCCACATCTTGGATTTAAGTGAATCAAGTTAAACAGTATTAGATCATTTATTTTGTAAAATAACTGCAAAGAATTAAGATGGATAGCAAAACAAAAAAGGTTGGACTCTTATTGTATGCAAATTTAATTCAAGTTAATTCAGTCTTTTTTATAGCCCAAAAAACAGTTCCTGCATACATCTTAGATTTAACTGAACTGAAGTAAACAGTACTGGATCACTAATTTTGCAAAATAATTGTCAAGCATTAAGACAGTTGGCAAAAGAAAAATAAGGTGGGACTATGGTTATTCAGAAGTTTAATTCACCTCCCAGATTTCTTGAATAATATCACATAGGCCAACACGTGGAGAAAGTGTTCCATTCTGTTCATCAATCTGCCACACATTCCTGGCTGCAGCATCGATGATAATGAAAACAAGCTGGCCATTCGATGAGTTCTGGAAGTATATGAAGCAAGAAAGGAAATAAACATTCAGAAGGATAAAATATCTCAAATAAGCTTAAATATTAAACTTCATGTCAAGGCCATATAATGTCAAGGTCATATAATACACATCATTGCAAGAAGTTTTAAGTGGTTTCTGATCTGGCATATCTTCTTGTTATTGCAGTACAGGGATTTTTGCTAAAGCGAAACCTTGAATTACTAAAGATCAGTGGTATATTTTGTGGTAACAGATAATTTTAAGTATGACAGCTTGTATTCCTGTCACTTTACACATGTTGCACCCTTCTTTTGCCTTGATATGAAAATTCAGCAATAATTTCTAATACCAAAGTGTTAACAACAATTATATAGTTCATCTCTACAAAGCTTCTATAATCTCCAGCAGACATTAGAAACATTAATTTTCATGCAGAAACAAATATCCAGCCTTTAAAGATTTTGACAACAAATGCTTGTACCATTTCTGATTAAATATGTATTGCACCAATGTACCATTAGACCTACTTAACTAATGTGATTGGATATAAAAGAATAATGCAATAAAAATTTCACAGATATCTGATAAAGAGGTACTATACCAAGTTGATGAAAACAATTTACTTAAATTGTGTTGTATTAATTTTTTAAATCATTGCTCTTAAAATTTGTGTAAGAGCTTTTTATCATTGTCTACCACTAGAAGTCAGATTTTACTGGGTGAAAATCCCAGACTTTGAGTGATCTTCAATAGTGAGTCTCTAGATCAATCAGTCTTTACAGGACAAATGGTACTAATGGTATGGAAAAATGGGAACCAGTCTGGAAATGGGTTAACATAAAATAGAGTATATATATGGGTTTGGCTGGCCAGGAATGGTTAAGTTATGTTTTAGGAAAAAGAATCTTTTGATAGTTTATCCTACTTATAAGTGAACAAAATAGAGACATTGTTTTATTGATTGAATTTCAGTCCGTTAACAGACTTGAGTTTGGAACACTCATTACTAAAATTAGCAACTGACCTTTTGTTGCAGAATTGAAAGCACGTGTTTCAAACACATGCAGGTCCAGAAAATGCTGCAGCTGAAATCCATTCCTTTATGCAGAAGCTAACATCTAGGTTTCATCAGAAATTCATCAACTTTTATGATTGTAGGTAGAACAGCATGCATATAGCAGGCCCAAAAACTCATGTTGTTATGAGTTAATGCAATGATTTAACCAAAACCAGCACCATAGGCAATATAGGTAATGGTAAACATTTTTATTGTAAGGGTGTGGTATAGACACATATCATCATCAACTTCATGATTATAACATGAACAGTCCCAACGAATGAACATCAAATTCAACCCACAGAAGTGAAGCATAAAATATGAGCCATAGTGACCTACCCACTGTGGAAATAGTGCTCATCAAGATTCAAGTGTCATAGTTTTGGACAGGATAGTATGCAGAGAAAATATTTTGTTATCTAGTTTAATGATTCAAACTTGAATATAAAAACAAAATTTGATAAAATTTAGTGAAGCATAAAAATGGTCACAGTCACCTTCTTTTAAGATGTGAAGATCTATCCTCTCATGTAGCTTCATGATTAATACAAATCTTATATACATACTGACTATAAGCCTGTAATGTGTGAAATTTAGGTTACAGTGATCTTATTTTGCAATGACTGGTATGTACTTAATACACAAATCATATAGTTTGATGATTTTGAGATAAATATTGCTGGAAATTGTACCAACATCAGTGAAGCATGACATATTTGTGATAAGGCTATGGTATACATCAAGATACATCTGCTCACTAAATTTCATGAATTAAGTTATATGACACAGGCTCCAAAAGACACATGACATAAGTTAAAAACAAAAGCCTAACATCAGCCAGTAAAAAATGCAAATATATGTCACTGTGACTCTTTAAATGCATGAGCATGATACCAAAAAAGATGTCTATAAACATAGTCTGAAGATTATGAACATAGCTTAAAAAGAGGTCAAGAAAAAAACTTGAAACACATAAGTAAAGAAAAGTACTTTGACCTTATTTTCATATAATTGTATTTACACAGTGTGCAAAAAACATGAGAAAAATGTAAAAATGTAACATAAAATATATCATCATTGCATGTGCAAAGTAGTTTCCCCAGCCTTCTCTATCCTTTTCATCTGTGCAAATGCAGAGCCATGTACAGGTTAGTAGATAAGGATCAGCAATTTTCTGAATATAATAGAAAATACCTTCTACAAAGAATAAAGCACACCGAAACTCACCTTTGGATTGGCGTCAGTAGCAAAAACAGTGATGATGGGGTTAAACAATGGTGTAGTCTCTGAAACAATCATGCTATATGTATTTGGATTGAATGTAGGTGCCACATTTCGTTCCACAGTGACAAATATGGTGGCTGTAGCTGTCTTTGGGTTGTAACTTGGATCAGTGGCCAAAACATAAAGCTGTTGAGAACATTACAAGAAATATTGATGTTTTGTACAACCAATGCAACCAATTACTTCTATGAAAAATTTATGAAATCAAATAATTAGTAAAATGCTACAAAATGCTTCCTGCAGACAATTAGATTTTAAAGACTCTTAATGGAAACTTGTGCAATCACAAAATTATTAAACTGCTAGCACAAAAATCCCTGCAGACAAGTTTAGTTTTATATTGATGAAATATTCTTAGTAATGTAACATAATCACTCCGAAATTTATAAAATGGAAATATAATATTTTAAATTAGCTTCAGATATAATTTACATTAGCCAATGAAACTTAATTTTTTATTGTAAAATATGTTTCTTCAATAATATTTACTCAATCAAAAGGTCTTAGAGAGAAATACATGTACTTCATAAATACAGCCCTAATAGGCTAAAACTTTTATCTAAAAAGCTAAAGGTTATCAGCCCACCTACATGATTGCCATTTCATAGTGTTATCTTACCTTGATACAGGGATTTTGCCAAATCCTTGGAATACTTCCATTACTGCTGGAGCAGAAGGCATGCTTTCTGGGTGTAAATGCAGGGAGGCTGGGAGAGTGTATGTCTATTATGATCAGGTAATTATTATTGAAGCAA
Source organism: Potamilus streckersoni (assembly GCA_016746295.1). Classification (NCBI taxonomy): domain Eukaryota; kingdom Metazoa; phylum Mollusca; class Bivalvia; order Unionida; family Unionidae; genus Potamilus; species Potamilus streckersoni. The sequence goes on from JAEAOA010002295.1 coordinate 1,035,850, forward strand.
AATTTATTAGAAAAAATGTTATCTTCAAATACATTACCAGATCCTAATACCTTAGGAGATTAGGGAACATCTGAAGGTATATACATCCTCTCACCCTAGGGAGACCATCTCCGGTCAGCAAAAGTTTTTGTGGCAGCATTTAGATAACCCTGCTGAAAATAGACTCCATGTGCCAGTGAGTGGCTTTGAAAAGAAAATTATTTCCCTCCCTTATCAAGTAGAAGTTGTGATGCCACATTCTTATGAAGCTGTCCACTGATCCAGTAACCTGTTATGTCACAGCTTAAGGTAAGAGCAGTTTGAGCATAGCATTTGTGGATGAAGAATTCATGAGATAAAAGCTGTGAAAGTCCACTCAGATCTCCATACAATGGCAAGAATAATGTCAGAAAACAATTTTGCTCAAATACAATATTTGTGGTAACTGCCATAATATAGTGAGCCAAGATAAAAAGTAAATATAATTTTTCTGGGGATATTTTTATTATGCAGATCGATTAGCCCAATATATCCAGGAAAAAGTGTCTGTACTGATACATCATCCCTTCCATAATGTGGCATGATTTCCTCAATGCAATGTCCTGGTTAGTCTTAATTACCACTTTAAATCTTGCACTGTGTCCTGAAGATGCTTTTGAAATGAAGTGTCCAGAGCAGACAGGAACATCATTACAAAAGTATGATTCCACATGATTGGGAACCCTATTCTTGGCAATAAAAGCAAGGTCTATCCTAGCATGAATCTGACCCATCTTGTGGGAAATGCATAAAGTTTGTACCCTCTGATATAATGCATAGTTCACTGATTATTCCTGCCATTCACAAATGCACTAAGTAAGCAGATCTTGTTACAATCAAATGTGAATCAATAAGACTCAAGAAAGCACTTTAAAAGGTATCTTGTTCAGCCATGTTAGTACCAATGATAGACTGAGCCAGTGTCTTTGGAACTTTGTGATCAAACTCAGACAGAAGATTGGACAGTCTTTATAATGACTGAGATCTTCTCTTCCATGATGATGCAGAGATCAGTCATCTTGGAATGGTAGCCTATGAATGTCATCAGTGTCATGTTCCTAGATACAAAGCAATAATAGGAATTTAACTGTTTGAGGTATTGATGCCTGTACTGGTATAAAGTGCTCTTGGGCACATCTGATGTATGAAGACTTTCCACTGGCCTTCACACACTTTTAATGTGGAAGGTAATCATTTATCCATTATTGGTTTGTTTGTTTCCTAGGGCTTGTTTAAATATAATCTAGATAGGCACATTCACAGAAACTCTGTGTTTGCATGACATGACTGCACTCATGGTTGCTTAAGCAGATGGGGAAATATCTGTATTTTCACGGAGATATTTGTTGTAAGATTGATGAGCTCATTGATCTACATTTTTTCCCATCTGAGTGGAGCAATCAAGATGAGGTGAGACTCCAATTCTTTGCTTTCTGCATGACCTTTGAAATCAGAGGTGTTGAAGGGTCAGCATAGGCATCCAGAATGTTTCTATCAATAGAAAGAGCAACATCTGATAAGGCTTTCAGATTCAGGACTAGCAAGACAAAGGATGAGAGCTTGTGAGACCACAGTTTTGCGACTACAGTCCTTCATTGGTTGATTCCATTGGGCACATATTCAGATAAAAACCAAGGTATGAAGTAATCATTCAGTTTGTATAAATTGATTCCTCCAGGACATCTAGTCTACTAATACATTTCTTTGGTCAGGAATATGATGAACTTGAATGTAGATTTGTCACTCATGACACCACTTCAGAAAATCCCAAACAAGAAAACAAAGGTTGGAGGATATTGTTTCATTCAGCCATTTGTTGTTGTTATTGTAAGATTTAATGCCATTTTTCAGCACAAGATAGGCTATACATGGCAGCCAGTATAACTGGTGGAGGAAGAACTAAGGAAAACCCTAGGAAGAGCCACTGTCCCAGAGAAGTTAGTAGGTAAGCAGGCTTTCTTATGTACCCACATATGCCAAGTCTGAAACTCAGACCCATGCAGACAGAGGTGAGGTGGCAGTTTGAAATAAGTCACCATAGTGAGTTGTTCGACAGAATACAAACTTTCTTCCTATCTTAAGATCCTCCTGCCATCAATATAAAGCTTTCACAGTGGCTTTTACCTCAAAAATGTTGATATGTAAATGACAATCATGAGTTGACCAAACTCGACTGGCTTGCTGCAAGAAATAAAAGGAAGGCACACACACACACACACCCAACCATCTGTGCTCATATTTATATAGATTATGATTTCAGAAAGTTTAATTCCCTCATCTTCTGTGATGGAACCTCATATTTATACAGACTGTGAGAAGCTGATTCAAGCTGGCCTCCATTTATAATGAGCACATAATTAGTCAATCTAGGATCAAGATGTCTTCTGCTTCAATGAGCAAACCAGAAAGGTAAATAAATTCTTGGGCAGGCAGATCATATGGAATTATCAATGAAACCACTACTGAACTGATTTACAATGTTCATTCCTGAAGGACACATGCTGTTTCCATGAGAGTAGAACTCTAAGACTAGATCAACAAAATGATCTGGTACAAAGGTTGAATTTCTATCTGGTGACAAAGAAACCAAGGTTATGAAGGAGATGAACAAAGGATATCATTTCTCTCTCCAAAACATAAATCTCCTGATTTTTTTTTAGAATATAGTCCTTGTAGTTGATAATGCTGCCATGGAGGTGGTCTGGACATGTACCATCTTCTCTCGGTCCAGCAACTGAGTTAAACCCAAGGGACTGATATCGAGGCCAGCTGTGAGTTTCCTGAAATAGTAAATGGTTTGATTGCAGCCATGTAGATGAGAACATGAAGGTATGCATCTTACAAGTCCAAAAGAGGAAGTGTACTGTAAGTGACACCAAGACTCTCAAATTCCACTTGTTGGGACCACAGGTCACCCTGGCATATCTTGACCCATTCAACACCAAAGAATTAGTCTTCCTCCTACTACATTAAGGGCAGAATGAAGATATCATGTGCTTAGATAGGGAAGCTCTTGTGGAGAGAAACACTGACCTAAACAATTGCCCTTATTTTGCTTCCTCTCCACATTTGTTCAGTGAAACTGTGGGTTTTGATAGTTTCAATTCAGTATGACTGCTTCTCAGTGATTTGTGTCTCAGTGGCTTGCCTGCAATCTTTTTGTTGTTTGCCTTAAAAATCCATCCACTGTAGTTTGAGACTTTGAAGGTGCAAAATTTGTTTCCTTGGTGGTTTGTTCATGGATTTCATCAAACTGCCATTAAAGAGCAGGTTAGATGATAATATCATAGATGGACCCTCTAAGATCTTAGGAACGGTGGATGTAGAGAGGTGGCCACAACATTGTATACCAAATGCTGTGTGTTGTTAAAGGACTATCAATCAATTTGTATGGAAGATGGCTTTTGTCATCCCCAAATCTGTGATATATTGGTCAACTGCTGTGGTATTTAAGTGAAAAACTGGTTTCTGTGACTTACAGAACAGTTTGACTAAATTTCAAAGGAAGGTGTCTTTACCTGAAAAATAGTCTGCTGCTGCTTAGGTCATGGAATTGATGATATAAACAGCCCAGTATGCCAGCAAACTCTGCCAGACTGTAGAGATAATTTGAAAATTGTTTATTCCTTTATAATCAATAAAATCAACCAATGTCAAAAACTCTAAACCAGACAGTAGTTGAAGAGGGAGGTGGAGGACAGAACTTTGATGGCAGTGGGTGGAAAACCTTCAGTCAAAGTTCATAAGGTTTAGTCTTTACACATCAAATAAGATTTAATAGCAATGGGGTACTTGTGATCATGTTTTGTTTTCTTTGGATATAAGTGTTGAAGCTGATGTCTCTTGAACTACCTTTTAAGTAGTTAGAGAAGAATGTTGTGTATATTGACTCATACTTGCAGAACATTTGGAGTCAGATATGTTGGCTTCTAAGCTGAAGCTAAGTACATACTTCTTTGAGTGGAAAAAACTTGAGAACAAAGTGACATCTCCTTGATACTAAAACACTAATATGGTCATTGTACATAGGGGTCCATTGTGGCATATTAAGGGCTAGATTGATCCATAAATGGGTCTATCTAACTTGGGTTCATGCAACTGGACAAAGATCATTCCTCTTGTGGCTGATGCTGTATTATTGATTGTGGTCATGATTCATTACAATCAAATGTACATGGTTGAATCCAGTAGTAGCAGAACAGGAGACCTTGATTGACATAACATTGTCCTGTTCTTGAGATTGGGATGGATACAGAATGTTGTTGTTGTTGTAGGGTTTAATGCCATTTTTCAGCACAAGATAAGCTATACATGGCAGCCAGTATTAATGGTGGAGGTAGAACCCTGGAAAACCCCGGGAAGAACCAGTGAGTCGACCCATGATAAGCTACTGGAAGGCTTTCTCACTTACCCACATTAGCTGAGTCTGGACGCAGACAGAGGTGAGATGGCAGTGATCCATAACAGTTATCGCTTTAGACCACTCGGCCCTAATGTGGGATAATACCATAATACGGGTACAGAATATTGATCCGTGTAACTGGACCATACTTCTCATATGCAAGATGGTAACTAGACCATCTGCTTTTTATCTTGCTCCCCAGCAAATGATATGATGATGAACTCTAATGTGAAAACTGAGGATGTACTCATTCCTCATGATATATCTTGCCCTTTACTACCCCCATTGATTCTGCTTATTGACTTCTGTTATAATATACAAGTCTGGCATGTGTTCATAGACTGGCAAGCAGAATAATTTACACAAATAGAAAGTTTTGTCTGTCTGGTCTTGCTCATGTTCTAGCTCTGTCAAACAAAATACAGCACACAATATATATGGATGTAGGACTGCACACATCTTGCTCTATGAATTTGTAATACATGTACAGAGCTGCACACTATGATAATTATCTGTAACCATGGCAACCCATACAGATAAGAGTATTGGTGCTCTGCTAATCATGCTTATTAAGTGGATGCTAAAATATTAATTCTAATACAAGTTACCTTTGGGAAATGCCAATTGACCATCTATAAAAAGTAAACTCACCACACCATTGCTTCGAGTAACTATGAAGTGGATATTACCACTAAAATATGTACAGAAAACTTACCTGTACATATACGACAATGGTGGAAACAATACAGCAATATTACTGAGTTTTCTGTAGTACACACTATATACACACAAAAAAATGCACTGAAGAATTTTCAACTTATACTTACAAAGTGGATGCTATAATACATCTTGTAAGAACAAATTATCAGTGGGAAAGGCCAGATGTGGACTATAAGATAAAAACAGTATATCATCAAATATATAGCTATGGTGTGGGGGTTAAGACTAGATTAATATAGAAAATTTACCTGCATTTATCCAGCCATAGTGAAAATTACATAGCAATATTATACAAGTTTTCTATATGACACATCATATCTTAACCTATCTAAATACAGCAACCAGTGATGGTACATACCAAGGGTGCATAAGTGTAAGGGAAAGGTAAAATGATGGCACTGAAAAGCTAGATCTTTGTCATCAAACAGAGAAAGAAAGGAAAGAAAAAAAATGAAACTTTATAGATGGTGTACACTTCCCTTCAAAGAGAATACTTTTACAATTTGTCTTAAGGTAAAACAAAAATTGTTAATTCCAAAATAATTGTTGTGTGTGGATTGCAAGGCTGCTCTGTCTGTAAAGAGCATGCTACTCATCTCAAGCTGAAGCAGTCAGTGAAGTATTCATGGGATTTGGCTAATCCCTGTATCAAGAGATTACTTAAAGTACTACCTAGGTGGGCAGATAATATTTAATAGCTAAAACAATTTAGCCCAGTAGGAATGGATTTTTGATTAAGTGGTAGTTCTCCCTAAGGTATTATGATCAGTGAATGCACTTGAAGAAAACTTATATGGCACTAAAAAAAAGTAATAAGCACAGTTTTATCTTATATAATTCAAAGGATATGTGTTAATAATTCTTACTCATGATGTTATAATTGCTGAATGATAATTTACAACTGTGGGTTTTTGCAATTCCTAATGTACGCTAAATTGAGTTTGAACTTACTGTGTACTGAGTTGGTCTGGCAGTGTCTTTATATAACTGGTTGATGATGGTGATGAGACCCGTATTTGGATCAATTCTGAAGTATTCATCACCACCAGCTCTACCAACATCAATTCTGTAGATGACATTATTCTCTGGTTCCTTAGAAAAAAGAAAGAGCAATAACATGATTAAAATTTTAAATTTTATATGCTGCTTTTCCACTTACTCTTATCACAGAAAAGAAAATTTAGCAGCAAAGTAACATGCATAGTAGGTTATCATGTTTTCTATTCATACACCTTAAATGAAAAAGGTTTCAATTTAACTTTACACAGAAAAAAATGGCATTTACATGAAAGAAATTATGTATCCTAATCTTGGGATGGACTTCAATAACAATTTTGCATATTGTATAATACTGTGTACTGCAGAATATATACTCACTGTTTTATCCAAATCTTGGGCACTGACTTTAGTGACACTAGTGCCTATAGGGTCATAATCCTTGATACTAGCAGTGTAGGAAGAAGTTGGCCTGAATTCTGGTGCATATAGATTTTTGTTCACAAGGATGATCAATGTTATGTAGTTTTTATCCTCAGGTTCAAAAGAATCGTAAGCTTCGATTAAAAGCTGAAATTTTGAAAATTATTTTAATTTATTATATCTTGCCTTATCTACATGTTATTTGGGATTATCAAGCCTCTAATGTTAAAGCAAACATTTCTAGAAATTAATTGCAAATGTTGTTAATTTTAAAAGATGGCACCCTGTCATAAGTACTGTATGTTACTTTTGTAAAGATATATATTTCAAACAATCTAACAACCTGAAATTGCCTATGACAAATGAAAAATTTGTCATAATCAAATAAACATAAATTTAACCCAATAGAATCAATGCAGAAAAATACCATCACTGTTAATTTTAATAATAAAGTTGCTTGTTTTCAACTGTTGTCTCATGCTTAAAGAAAACATGACATTTTGATTCCATAAAATTAAGCAGACCAAAATCCAGTAGATGTTTTACTCCACTGGTCTATGAAGTTTTATTCATACAACTTTGAGCCTCTCCTCAAGCCCTCTTTTCAACCTTCACCCGCTTTACAATCTGGGAATGTCACATAGTATTATATAATACTTTCATTACATTTCTGAAGTGTTAGTTTATTTTTAAGGTGATAGCGCTTTATTATTTTTTAAATATATTCACTTTTGCAAATTTAATATTTTTACATTTCACTGCTAATTGAGTTTGGAGGGTTGAGGGAAGTGGATAAAGCAACTCACAACATAACTGGGGAATTAAATAAAAAGTTTTGAATTTCAAGGCTAACTGAATCTGGTGAGGTAGGACTGGAACAAAGCAACTCACAACATAACTGGGGAATTTGTCTGGGTTCAGGGTCAAAGCCTTTCTAAGAGTCACAGCACCAGTGTTAGGATTCACAGCAAAGTACTCCTGGCCAAGTGGGAAACCAATTAGTTTGTACTGTACAAAGCCCTGAAATAAATAAATATAGAATGGAATCTGATAAAATCAGATGTGAATAGAAGGATACATACTGTTAAACATCTTTGTTGATTACAGGTAAAAATACAGGTAGAAATATGGAACATCTCAGAATGTAGTATTCATCTGGCAGAGTGTTAGATAAAGTAAGACAAACAAACAAAATATTTAATCCTCCAGATAAATAAGTATAAAAAGTGTTCCATCACGAAAAACCACATCAGTTGCCTAATTAGTTAGAGCATCCATCTCAGATGTGGGAGGTCGTGGGTTTGATCTCTGGCCAAGTCTTAACAAAGACTTAAAAAAATAGTACTAACAGCTGCCTCGCTTGGCTCTCAGCATTAAGAGGTTAGTGTTAGGACTGGTCAGTCTGGTGTCAGGATATTGTGACTGGGTGGGACATCATGCTACATGTCTGCAGCATGATGCTCCAGTGCTAGACATCACTATAAACTGCCACATTGCAGATATCATAGCAACATGATTGAAAAATTGTTAAAGCTATGTTAAAAATCCACACACATAAACACACACACATACATATATGTGCACATGCAAACAAATGGTTTCCTCTCATATATATATATATATATATATATATATATATATATATATATATATATATATATATATATATATATATATATATATATATATATATATATATATATAACACAACATTAAACACATCAGCAGACTGATATTAAAACAAAAAGATAGGAAACAGACTGAATTAATTGATCAACTCTCATCCTTATATACAAACTAAAGCTTTATTATGACTCTTAAGTCGGAATACATTTTACGTGACATATGTCACAATATCCTATGTTGCACCAGAACCCACCTGACTGACCCATCCAATCAGAAATTACTTAAAACTCTTTTATTATTACTTTCATCACAACATAAATTTTTTTCAAATAAGAAAAGGAATGACTTGGCTCCTTTTATAATACAAATCTCAAGTTTAAGTCACACTTCTATAATTTTGTAATTGGATGTCAGAAGAAATAGTACAAGATACTGCTGATAACTCAAGAGAGCTAGATCAGGACCCCTCCCCCTTCCTCCTGGAGAAAAAAACAAAATGTACATGCACAAACATATTTGTCACTTGAAATTTGATGTTTGTTTTATTCTTTCATGTTTTGATGAGAATTATGAATGCTTTGAGTAAATAAATAGACTTTTGCTTTAATGCCCTTGTGGGGAAAGTTGGGGCCTTTTTGAAATTTTGGAAACACCTCTCCCCAACACTTGACCTAATCTGATTGTGTTTGTGTATGGGGTAATTACAGATCTTTTCAATATTGTTTCACATTAGTCAAATATGAATGTAATTTTATTGTAAATTGCTTAATGTTTATCTTTCTATATTATTCTTTTCAGTGCATAGTACAATAATACTGAATTTTTATGATACTTAACCTCAAAATTATACTTGTTTCAATCAATCTCTCTCTCCGTTTTGGATTTTAACAAAGCTTTAACAATTTTTCAGTCATATTACTATGATGACTGCCGTTTTTTTCAGTTTATAGTGATGTGTAGCAATGGGGCTTCATGCCACAGATATGTAGCATCTTGTAGCATCATGTACCACCCAGTCACATTATCCTGACCCCAGACTGGTCAGTCCTAAAACTAATCTCTTAATGCTGAATGATGAGTGAGGCAGACTCTAGTACCATTTTTATAAGTCTTTTAGTATGACTTGGCCATAGTTGAAACCCAAGACTTCCAGCATCTAAGGTGTAAGGTCACTCATTCTTAACTGTCATTTATTGTCTAGATACCCTTTGCACATGTTCTTTACAATCCGTTTTTCAGATCTTTTGTTGTATTATCCTTGCCATCTCATCCTCATGGCTTTTTCCTTTTTTTTACAATTTATCACTCTTTGGTATACTTCTTTTCATACTTAATTTTTTTTTCAAAAAATCTATTTTTTGTTTCTTTAGTGTTAGAGTGATGGTGCATTATAAAATCTACACTTAATCAATCAATAAAAAAGTCCAGTAAAACTGCAAAGAAGAAGCTTACTTACTTATTATTTCTTACCTGCCATCACACAATATCAAGTCAAAGTATCAGTAGTATTTTTTACCTTGTACCTTCCCTGAAAAGTAATCTTAAAAGTCTGTGGATGTCAGTTTTAAAAAGATGTTAGGACTTCTGAATAAAGTACTATAAATGGCCAAATCAACTTTATCAGTATCAATATATAATTACACTGACATTTTAAATCAAGGTGAAATTATTACATGCCTTGACCTTTCCATCATACCTCTTTCTTTATACCCACAGAGTACTATCCCTCACCTGAAATAACACTTGAAATAGGATGTTCCAGCATATATATATATATATATATATATATATATATATATATATATATATATATCAAGCATAAATAAACGTATGGCATTTATGTGCATTCCAGGTATTTATTAAACATCAATTAAATGCAATGCATGCACAATACACAGAAATATACCTCCAGGAGAAGCGAACAAAATATTGATAAAAAAGAACACCATATGTAAAAATGAAGTCATTGCCTAGCTTCATTGGTACATGTGTACTTTACCAAGGCTTAATAATGTCTCATATCTCAATATGAGAGTTCCATATTTTCTGTGAAAGCTGACTCACCAGTTGATCTGGATCTTGTGCTATCAGAGTGTAAACAATATATCCTGTAATTTCTGTAAGGGGGATGGTGATTTCCACACTGGAATTGGAGAAAGCAGGTGGACCAAGCAGTGGAGTGACACTAATTGTCACTGTAACTCTGTCAGTTTTAGGGTTTGTATGGCGTCCATCTGTCACAGAGACATTAAACTGCAAAAGTACAATATTAAAACTGAGAGATAAATGCAAAACCAGATAATTACATTAAGTATAATGTGATTCTATAAGCAGAATAATTATAAGTATATTTTTATAAGTATAATTATAAGCATATTTTGTTGCTGAAATCTATTTCTTTTGAAAAATTAAAAGATTAAAACAATACAAACATGTCAAGGACAGTGTATTCCAAATAATAAAGATTTGTTTGATGCTTAAGGGCAGTGTATTTGTTATATTAAAGATTTGTTTGCTAGATACGGGCAGTATATTCATAAAAACAAAGATTTGTTTGATGTGTTATGTATATTTAATTTAATTGTTTGTTAGTTTAAAATTGTTTTATTTTGCTCCATTTTACTGTAGTGTTACATTGTTTGCTGGACTTAGCCTTGTCCAAAATTGAGTTCATTTCTGCTTGGCCTGATTGTTCTTTTAAAAATATTTGTTTTCATTTATGTAAACATCTAATAATAGCTTCATTATTCTCTATGTGTATGAGCTTATTAATAGAATTATTATTCAGCTAAACAAAGAAGGAATAAATATGTTGATCAGGGTCAGGCTCTTGGAAATTCCAAAATGAATTTATAAGCTATTGTGTGTAAATAAACAAAGCTCATTACATCATTTTAGAAGGATATTTTCCATTTGGTAATGGTTGTTCAGAAAATGCTAATTATGACAAGCAGAGAACTATATTATTTTGTGATTGTGAGGATTTTATCAGTCATGCTTTAATGTCTAACACTTTATGTTGTATTATGTTAATTTATTATCACTTTGGGCTCAATTTTATTTGCTTCAAATTATTGAATTCAAGTGATTATTTTCTCTGGAAATGCAAAAATGCTCTGATAAAATTCTTTGATAAAGAAATTCATTGGAATTTATACTGAATGTAAGCCTTGAATAATATTTCTAAGATACAACAAGAGACTGTTGATACATGAGTTCTTCACAGACCATAACAGACACATCATTGCCATCATTCTTGGATCTCTTTAGGACTTGAACAGAGATTATTCAGGACTTTTTATTACTAGAATCTGTGTCTGTAATTCTGGGATTATTTTTGGATTTAATTCACAATATCGTAAGTTCTTTTTTCTCATTTTTCACTTCATATTCTAGGTAAATAAATTATTTCTTATATTTTACAAAGCTTTCTGTATTCACTTTTTTCTGTTACTTAGTCTATCATAAACTCATAACACATGCATAACAGCAGTGTATTCCTAATAATGAAGACTTGTTTCATACACAAGGGCAGTGAATTCCTAATATTTGTTTGATACACAAGGGCAGTGTATTCCTAATAATATATATATATATTTGTTTGATGCACAAGAGCAGCGAGTTCCTAATAATATATATTTGTTTTATACATTGTTACACAACTGCAGTGTATTCCTAATAAAGACTTGTTCTACACACAACAGCAGTGTATTTTTAATGATGAAGACTTGTTTCATACACAACTGAAGTATATTCCTGATAAAAAGACTTGTTTCATACACAAGGCCAGTATATTTCTAATAAATAACGAAGATCCGTGTAATGTAAAAGGACAATAGATTCCTACTAATGAAGAGTTGTTTGATACAGAATAGGGCAGTATTTCCTAATAATTAAGATTTGTTTGATATTTATAAGACTGTGTATGTTTTCAGTTCCACTTAGCCATGGAAGTAGGATTTACACTAGGCTAAACTCACCTGGTACACTTGAATGGTGGTAATATTCATCAAGCTTTTAATCAGCATAACGGAACCACTGTCTGGGTTGACATAGAAAATATTCTTAATTGGTGCACTAGCCTCATTTGTAATCCTCAACTTGTCCTGTAAAAAAATAACACATGGCTAGTGTCTGGTCTATTCAACCAAACTCAATATCAAACCTGAAAAATAAACCTTTACTTATCTCTAAATTTTAGAGAGTGACTGATGTATAAAATTCTCTACAACTCTAAGGAAAATTAGCAATAAAATACTTTTCCCATTAAAGGTTTTAAAAAGTGGATATTTTTATTTCATCCTTTGAGTGCCTTTGCAATATATACTGTTAAACCATTTATAGCTGAAACTGAAAAAAGGTTTAATTTTACAAGACTTTTGTTTTGAAGGTGAAACACTAAGTTATAACAACATCTAGGTAAATATTTTTGTCTTTTACCTGCATGAGCAAAGAAATAACTGTACAATATAGCTCACCCTATCCAAATCCTGGGCTGTTATTTGTATCACAATATCTCCTGGTGCAAAGTTGGCACGAATTGTTTGACCATAACTTCTCTGTAAGAACTGTGGGCTACTGGGGTTTCGATTAATGACCACAGTCAGGTTGGAGCAGATACGATTGCTTGGCCAGGCATCATCATATACACAAACACGCAACTGAAAATGATGGGTTGGATATTCTTAAAGGCACTGTATATATTTATAAATATTTATATTAAAAGAACTTGATGACTTTATAATCTGACTTAATTTAAAGCATTATCTCCTTCTGAATTGGTGCACTATAAAAATATGATCAACCAGTCAAAATTAATATAATAAAAGGAAAAGGAAGACTAGTCATTTAAAAACATTTTCAAGTACAAAATTTTTGTATATATAAATAATGGTCCAGAAAAGAAACTGCTTAAATACATCTCTCCTAATTAAGCACACTTAATTTATGTGCTTAATCTGATTAAATAAGCCCCAGCTAATAAAGCTCACATTAAATAAGTCCCAGCTAATAGAACTCATATCAAATAAGTCCCAGCTAATAGAGCTCATATCAAATAAGTCCAAGCTGATGGATCTCATATCAAATAAGTCCTAGCTAATAGAGCTCATATCAAATAAGTCCCAGCTAATAGAGCTCATATCAAATAAGTCCCAGCTAATAGAGCTCATATCAAATAAGTCCCAGCTAATAGAACACATATCAAATAAGTCCCAGCTAATAGAGCTCATATCAAATAAGTCCCAGCTAATAGAGCTCATATCAAATAAGTCCCATCTGATGGAGCTCATATCAAATAAGTCCCAGCTAATAGAACACATATCAAATAAGTCCCAGCTAATAGAGCTCATATCAAATAAGTCCCAGCTAATAGAGCTCATATCAAATATGTCCCAGCTAAAAATGCTCAAATCCAATATGTCCCAGCTAATGGAGCTCATATCAAATAAGTCACAGGTAATAAAGCTCAAATCAAATATTCCCCATCTAAAATAATTCATATCAAATAAGTCCCATCTGATGGAGCTCATATTAAATATGTCACAGCTAACAAAATTCATATCAAATAAGTCCCAGCAGATAGAGCTCATATCAAATATGTCCCAACTAACAGAATTCATATCAAATATGCCCCAGCTAAAAGAGCTCATGTCAAATATGTCCAAGCTAATAAACTTTATTCATTTATAATGCACTGAACTTGACTGTAAGAGGGTTGCCATTATTGTGAAGCTCTTAAAGATACATTGCCTGGCAATAACATTATTAAAAATAGTACATTGGCACCAGAATGCAAATTATTACTATCCATAATCATTTAAAACATGTATCCCACATTTTCCTTGTGACACAATAGGACATCTCAATTAAAAAGAAACAAGTAAAAACTACATCATAAATCTTACCGTGTAGCTTCCCCTCTCAAGTACATCTAAGTTGGGAGAGTTGCGAACTGTGATAACTCCTGTGGTACTGTTGATTGTAAAGAAAGTCTCTGCTGGCAGGTAACCATCTAGTTGATATATAAGCTTTCCCTAAATGAAAAAGTTCATTAGTCTTCCTAATCATGACTGGTTTAAAAATGCAAGTTTTATTGCAGTTCCTTTTCATGTGACTCAGAAGAGCATTCAAATCCCACACTTTCAGTTTGATCAGTCCATTGCAGGTGAACCTCTAGCACCTGCTAAAACTATGTCACATTAGGTCTGAATGGGCAACTTTGATTATATGACATCTTTAAGACACAATGATAAACCTCTAATAAGTTCTTGATCTAGAGTCACCTGGACTTAACCAACTCTAATTATTGACAAGGAACATGCCATGGCTTTGCATAACTTACTTTTATCTCTATGAGGCTGTACTTATTATAGTGCATTATATGAGTTAAGTATTATCATTTTACAGTAATAGTGTCTTAGATAATGAACAAATGCAAAGGTTAGTAAAGGCCATTGAAGAGTGAAATATAAATCACAATGACTTAGTTTTGACTGAAGTGGAATATATTAATGTAATATCTACATACGAGCCACATAACTACAGGCAATATTGTCTGAAAAAATGAGCTAAATACAAATATTAATGTAGGTCACTGGAGTCTAAAATGTACATCACAGTGACATAGTTTTGGCTAAAGAGTGTAGTACACTTCATGACACATATCCTTTCCATTTTATATTGCTCTGCAGATAAGTGTTTGAGAAACTTTCGCTTATTGCTGTTAACTGAGGTGAGAAATATAGGTCTCATTGACCTAGCTTTAACTGAATGGTTTACTCCTCATGATGCATCTTTATCTTCAATTAATTCAGACAGTGACCAAAATGCAAGACTTAAATAAAGAGAATCAAAGTTTAATGCATAGGCTGTTACAAATCAACTATTTATGAAATATAAAATAGAATGACCTGTTATCTGATGGTTAAAGTATTCTTCAGGAACCATTTATATACGAAGTCATTGGAATCTACAAGCAAGTGTTTATGAGAAAATCACATAAATGCAAACCCTAATCTTTGTGATGACACCCAAGAGACAAATGGATAGATAAACATCACCGAAAAAGTAGTTCTAACACTACCGTTCATTATGTCCTGTAACAAATCTATTATCTGCAAAATGGATTTACAAACTTGCAGATTTATTAAAATAATAATTTTTGGTAAGAGCAAACTGTAGTTTCCAAAACTTGTATGTATCTAAGTATTACAAACTTGCTGTATGCATGAAAACTCATAATGTAATGATGGGATAGAGGAAAAATAAAATTAGAAGAATTTGATGAGGTTAAAATTCCACAATTTTCAATACTTCTTGTAAGCTTGTGTCTGTTGCTAATTGATTACTATAAATCATATTGAGTAAAAACAAATGTTATTTTCTAAATCTAGTGCACAAAGGACCAATTTATATTCCCTGAGTTACTGGTGAATTTGGGAAATGAGTATAAGAATTTTTGAAAACATTTTAGATTTAACTTTTTCTTTATTGCATAAGAAACTCCTGTGAAAGTTAAATGTTGATTTTATATTTCAGCTGCCTAAAAGGAATTATATTTTGTAAAAGTATTCTGATTTTGTTCTTCATCAACCTGAAATAAAATGAAAAGTTAAACATTATGTGTAAGACATACTATTTGGTCACCATCGCTGACATCAATCTTGTATACTACGCTACCAATAGATGCTGTCTCTTCAATGGTTATATAAACAGGCAAATTGATGAATCCTGGGTTGAACCTGTCTCTTTGCACATTTATAACTATCTCCCCTGTTACTGTGTTAGGTGGCATGCCATCATCCGATACTTGCACTTGGATCTTTAAAACATAAGGTATACATAGTTATACTATTTGTCAACTGGTGCTGAATTATAATGAACTAAATAATAAACCAAAAGATTCCCTGTAGTTGAGATATTGCACAGTGTGCTGTACACCTAAAATATATGTCCCTATTGCTCATAGAGAATATCTACTATTATAGTAAAAACTTTGGTTGTAAATATTTAATAGGGAAACAATTACATTCTATCTACTTACAATCACTTGTACATACTATGAATTCTTTGCACATTATTATAGTATTTAAAATATTTAAAAAAACAGAATATATTAACTTTCTTTTTCTTCATGAGCTCTGTTTCATTTTACACACACACATGATATAAATATATATTGTTATGTATATATATATATATATATATATATATATATATATATATATATATATATATATATATATATATATATATATATATATATATATATATATATTAACTCCTGGTACATGATTTTTATTTCATTTTCATAATTTTTATTTACTGCTGAAAACTGTAAAGAATATCTATTGTTAAAAATTATACGTGACCTGGCTCTGTTAAGAATACAAATTGCACAGGATTTATAAAAAGAATTGTTTACATATGTGTTGCCAATTAATAATACAAATTATAATAAATAAGCCTTCAAAAAGCAGCTATAATGTAGTTTTTCAGTGCCTGAGAGAATATTGAAGTTTTGAGAAAAATTCTGTGGTTTTTCAATGGCTGTGTGAGGTCATGTAAATATGCTTAGTTTATAAAAATCAAGAGTGAATGCTGTCAAATTAGGTTTATTGTGAAGTACAATCACAATATACAATGTATATATTGAGAAAATTAAGCAATCAGTTTCATTCTGATTTCTTGAGTCATTTAAACTTGTGTGTACCTGATGCAAGTCTGCAACTGTGTTTTATGTTGTACTTAGATACTTTTCCAAAGGAAAACATTTGTTTGGACTGTTCAGTGGTGATAGAAAATGCCCATTATTTGGACAATAATATTATAATGGAACTGTTATAAATTATTCAAAATAATTCTGGACAGCACCATCTTGACAATGTCATGGTTCTTAGAGGACCAGTACATTTCCAGTATTGAAAATTATAAGGGACATTTCATTCATTTAGGACTTTCATAGACCTTTATAAGGACTAATTTGATTTCAGTTCATTATACTGTTGAGTTCCTCTCATATTTTTCATTTATCACTTTGGAAATTAAGTTTTACAAAACTTGTTAGTTTTCTACTTTTCTGTTACTTAAGTTTGTGACCTTAGAGATATGACTATATATATATATATATATATATATATATATATATATATATATATATATATATATATATATATATATATATACATATATATATATAACTTACATTATGTGCTTGGCCTTTGTCCATATTTGAGGATAGCTTTTTTGCACCTGATTTTATGCATTTTTAAAAGTTATTTATGAACTTATAATGTTCTAGAAGCCTGGCCATGTTTACAAAATTAGTGATTTCTATAAACTATGATTGCATCATAGTTCAGGTCATAGTATATAAGAATTATGTACATATAAACAAAACTATTTATTAATGATTTTATCTTTGGGAATCTATTGCAAGAGTTATAATTGCGTTCGATTATAATTGGAGAGGAATCATATCTTTAAAAATCAATCATTGGAATAACAAAGTTCTCATTGACATTTTGGGAAAAATACAACTTTGGGATTATTGTTTATTTATTCAATGACATTCTGGATTATATCATTGCAAAAAGCCAAACCTATTGGTCTATCAGCTCATTAAAGACTATTGGTACATCAACATATTCTAGACTGGGATTCAATCAGAATATTCTATAGTATTGAACTTGTGAAAGAACAGTTAGGATTATTTGGGATCAAATTCAGAATCCTGAAAGTTTCTCTTAAAATATTTTTTATGATACTTAGAAAAATTATTTTTTTTTGTTGAATTTACTAAACCATTGGTTTTTAAATTTTTCTATTAGTGTAAGACAACAGAGTTGTAACAAATGATTGTCCTGGAAATAGTAGTTAATTTAGCTGTATAACTCTACTCACTCTGTACTGTGTAGTTTTGTCTGGATCAGTGACTAAACTGTTTCTCATCTTTATTAAACAAGAATCTGGCTCAATCCTGAAGAACTCTTGGGCCTTTGCATTTCCGATGATCAAACAAGTGAGATATCTCTAAAATTGTATATTTGACAACAGATGAGTTACTAGATTAGATTTTGTATACACAAAAGTATAAGGTATTTTAAAAAAAATTATATTATTGTTGATGCTCAATTGTTTCAACATTTCAGATCAAGTGCTCCTACAGAGGTTAAAAGAAAATATTGTCACAAATGCTATAAAATAGCTTGCACAAAGAAGTATATAGATTCCCTAAAAATTGACAAAAATCCAATAAGGAGCATAGCTTTACCAACAAATTGAAAGTAAGTAGCATTCACTAAGCAGAATAAATTCACAACAAATTGACAAAAATCAGCCTCCACTAAAAGAGTATAGATTTCCCAAGAAAATAACACAAAGCATCTTTGAATAATAAGTATAGATTCCCAAGCACATTGACAAATAGCAGCTTACACTATTGAGTATAGATTCACCAACACATTGACAAAAAGCAGCTTACACTATGGAGTATAGATTCACCAACACACTGACAAAAAGCAGCTTACACTATGGAGTATAGATTCACCAACACACTGACAAAAAGCAGCTTACACTATGGAGTATAAATTCACCAATACACTGACAAAAAGCAGCTTACACTTAGGTGTATATATTCACCAACACACAGACAAAAAGCAGCTTACACTAAGGAGTATAGATTAACCAACACACTGACAAAAAACAGCTTACACTAAGGAGTATAGAATCCACAACACAATGACAAAAAGTAGCTTACACTATGGAGTATAGATTCACCAATACACTGTCAAAAAGCAGCTTACACTAAGGAGTATAGATTCACCAACACACTGACAAAAAGCAGCTTACACTATGGAGTATAGATTAATCAAGACACGGACAAAAAGCAGCTTTCATTAAGGAGTATAGATTCACCAACACACTGACAAAAAGCAGCTTACACTAAGGAGTATAGATTCACCAACACACTGACAAAAAGCAACTTACACTAAGGAGTATAGAATCCACAACACACTGACAAAAAGCAGCTTACACTATGGAGCATAGATTCCCCAACACACTGACAAAAAGCAGCTTGCACTATGGAGTATAGTTTCACCAACACACTGACAAAAAAACAGCTTCCATTATGGAGTATAAATTCACCAATACGCTGACAAAAAGCAGCTTACACTTAGGAGTATTAACCAACACACAGACAAAAAGCAGCTTACACTAAGGAGTATAGATTAACCAACACACTGACAAAAAGCAATTTACACTATGGAGTATAAAAATCACCAATAAACTGACAAAAAGCAGCTTAAACTTAGGTGTATATATTCACCAACACACAGACAAAAAGCAGCTTGCACTAAGGAGTATAGATTAACCAACACACTGACAAAAAGCAGCTTACACTATGGAGTATAAATTCACCAACACACTGACAAAAAGCAGCTTACACTAAGGAGTATAGATTCACCAATACACTGTCAAAAAGCAGCTTACACTAAGAAGTATAGATTCACCAACACACTGACAAAAAGCAGCTTACACTATGGAGTATAGATTAATCAACACACTGACAAAAAGCAGCTTTCATTAAGGAGTATAGATTCACCAACACACTGACAAAAAGCAGCTTACACTATGGAGTATAAATTCACCAATACACTGACAAAAAGCAGCTTACACTTAGGAGTATTCACCAAAACACAGACAAAAAGCAGCTTACACTAAGGAGTATAGATTCACCAACACACTGACAAAAAGCAACTTACACTAAGGAGTATAGAATCCACAACACACTGACAAAAAGCAGCTTACACTATGGAGTATAGATTCCCCAACACACTGACAAAAAGCAGCTTGCACTATGGAGTATAGTTTCACCAACACACTGACAAAAAACAGCTTCCACTATGGAGTATAAATTCACCAATACACTGACAAAAAGCAGCTTACACTTAGGAGTATTCACCAACACACAGACAAAAAGCAGCTTACACTAAGGAGTATAGATTCACCAACACACTGACGAAAAGCAGCTTACACTATGGAGTATAAATTCACCAATACACTGGCAAAAAGCAGCTTACACTTAGGAGTATATATTCACCAACACACTGACAAAAAGCAGCTTACACTATGGAGTATAGATTCACCGATACACTGTCAAAAAGCAGCTTACACTAAGGAGTATAGATTTACCAACATACTGACAAAAAGCAGCTTTTGTTAAGGAGTATAGATTCACCAACACACTGACAAAAAGCAACTTACACTAATGAGTATAGAATCCACAACACACTGACAAAAAGCAGCTTACACAATGGAGTATGGATTCCCCAACACAATGACAAAAAGCAGCTTGAACTATGGAGTATAGTTTCACCAACACACTGACAAAAAACAGCTTCCACTATGGAGTATAAATGCACCAATACACTGATAAAAGTCAGCTTACATTAAGTAATATAGATTCCCCAACACAATGACAAAAAGCAGCTTACACTAAGGAGTATAGATTCCCCAACACACTGACAAAAAGCAGCTTACACTATGGAGTATAGATTCCCCAACACACAGACAAAAAACATCTTACACTAGAGTTTATAGTCTCACCATCAAAATGACAGAAAGCAGCTTTTTGACTAAGGCATATAAACTTCCCAACAAACTGATAAAAAGGGAAAAATCCAATAGACTTGAGGCAAAGTAATTTTAAAAGTAATCCTGGAATTGTGCTAGTATCAGCATTATCACTAACAATCTACACTCTACTACATTTATTCATTAACAATATTAAATCTAGACATGTCAAGTTATATTGACTTATTTAAATGCAGTAGGCAGAATAATAAATCAATTTTTACAAAAGGTAATTAAAATATTGGAGAATAGATTCTGAAATCTATCAAATGATAATGTGAATGAATTCTTTTTGGTCAAATGCACTCTCCAGGATTATTAATCATGACTGTGAGTCCTAAATCATATTCAAACTATTTTCATAAATCATGAAAATGATGGCATACTGTACTGCAACACTTTTGTACCATAAAATGATCTTATCATAGTTAATAAGATTCTAGTCCAACAACAAGCTATCAATTTATTTAACCCTCTGTTCTTCAAATATTTACTGAGGTCAGCATAATGTACAATTATAAATGGAAAACTGGAGTTCCTGATAAATGTGGAAAATACTTATGACTATGAGATGCATAAAATTTCATGGTAAGTAAAATTTTCTTCAATATTCAATCTACATTGAAATTTTTCACATGACATCTGCACATAGGGAAGCCAGTTTTAACAGTTGTTATTTTATTTTACACTACTCCATTGATGTAATTTCAACTTTCATTGTAGATTTGACAATAATTGCTGTCATTCCTAAGATATTATTCTGTTATATTCTTTGTCTTCATATGATTGTAGTTTGAAATATCCAAATTCAGCAATACATGCATTGTTTATTATTCCAATTTCATCAAAGGTGAAATAGTACATTTTATGGTACTGTTAGTAGTGGGAGTAGAATGAGAATGAAAATATGAGAAATTTACAAAAGAAATAAATTATTGGATTATTTTTTGCCAGTTTCCTAGATTTCCATTTTAAACTCATCCAATTCAAAACATGTCTCATTCATCTTAAGAAATGTACATTTCAAAATAAATATTAAAATATAATTATAAAACTGTGCATTATAAATGTGACCAAGAACTTTACATACACTATCTAGATCTGTAACATTGACACGATAGCCCCAGAAAGTGATGTTTGTGTCTTCTGGAACAGTGAGTGCAACTGTTGGTGGTCTGATGACTGGACTATTCAAGTTGCGCCTTACAGTTACATACACAAGGGCTGTTCCTGTCACTAGTGGCTTAGCTGTGTCATATGCAACAACTCTCAACTGGAATTGAAATAATGCCGATTATTATACACAGGTCCAAGATCCCAGACTCATAGCATTTTATAAGATTCTGAAAATTGCCATTCAGTACTCCTTCCTTGGAAAATGTTGCAGTCCAAGCCCTAAACTAAGTGTCACAATATTAATGCATTTTCCCCATGCAATAATTCAGAATGTGTGTATTGTTTTGTCACTATTATATATGTCATTGGATTATTAATGATCGTTTATAGTGAAATATCTAGGTTACAGAACAGAAACTGTTTGTTTTCTTGACAACCCTATATATTTTTAATAATAATTAATTTAGAATAGTTTTAAAAGAAGTGGAGCTGTAACAAGGATACAAATGATGTATGTTATCTTGTTTATGCTTCAACAAATCATTTCAGACAAACAAACAAAAACAATTACCTACCTACCACATATTTTTTAAAAATGTATCCACAACCACACATATTTTTCTTACAGTACAATTGATGTATATTTTCGGAACCCCATGCATTGCAGTATGAGACTTAGTCTCGCCACTTTACCTCCAAGATGGAACAATAAAATATTAACAAATCTACACCATGCAGCAGCTGGCATGTCAATGGTATCTCCACTTTGCTGAGGATAATCAGCATTATTGATTGACATTTGAACAGCCAATCAGTGAAGACCACCCATGAGAAGACAGACATGTCATGAGTGATTAATAATCAAAGACCATTTCACCAATCAACAAAAATTAATAGACAATAGAAATTAATCTGAGA
The DNA here is from genome assembly GCA_016746295.1 of Potamilus streckersoni. Taxonomy (NCBI): domain Eukaryota; kingdom Metazoa; phylum Mollusca; class Bivalvia; order Unionida; family Unionidae; genus Potamilus; species Potamilus streckersoni. The sequence continues at coordinate 1,058,705 of JAEAOA010002295.1, forward strand.
AGTCTTGTAAATTTGTTACATTAAAAAACCTGCATGCTTACTTTACAAGAGGTCCACCTTGCTGAGCTTCTTGTGAACTGTGTAAATTTATACTATTTAAATATGAATTGTAACCTGCTGAGGTATGGACAATTAAATTAATCCTCTGAAATATGGACAATTAAATTAATCCTCTGAATTATGGACAATTAAATGAATCCTCTGAAATATGGACAATTAAATTAATCCTCTGAAATATGGACAATTAAGTTAATCCACTGAGGTATGGAAGATTAAATGAATCCACTGAGGTATGGACTATTAAATTCCAGATAGCAGCAATTTATGTTCAAAAACACAAACTGCAAAAAAAAAATTTACACTTAAATAGAAACCACATGTTTAGTCCTTAAGCAGTAATGGCCCTGTTACAAGACTGAATGTACATTTACAGAGCTACCAACTTGTTCAATTCTGAATGCACAAGTACTGTATGGAAGTATGGGACTAGCCAAAATTGTATGGGGCTAAATTATTACATTATTACTTCTGACTGTAATATATTTGTTCTTCAAGCATCACAACATAAATTTGTTTCAAATAATGCTAGGATTGGCATAGTGTTCTTTATATACCACAAATCAGAATAAGACAATAGTTTTTAAGTATCTACCCCCTTCCCTAAGAAACTTAAATGGTCTACCCCTAATCAAGGCTAAATTGGCTTAAGCAGATGTTAGGCTGACTGACCATTGCAAACACTGTAATAAAATGTTAGCACCAGAAAATGGGATGGTGCATTTCTATCATTTGCATGATAATTTATACATGTACCTCATATTATAGTACAGTCATTAGCTATGTATGTTTTACTGATTGACCTTTGAATAGTCGATGGATGATGGCAACACACAGAAAGACCAAAACCTCACACATGATTTACAATCAGATACCATTTCAAGAATCAAGTAATCTTAATATCTATTTAAAAAAATAGAAGAAAAATGTCTTGTTTATTCTGCCAATTTAGAGACAGTTGATCAACTTATTTGACAATATGTTTAGACTTTATTTTTTTCAAAGAACTCTGAACTAACTTATGCACTGACTCAACAAGAGGCAAGATGTATTCATCTTCTATTAAACAATGTAAATTTATCATACTGTTTATGATAAATGATCCACAAATTTATACAAATAAATTCCAGTTAACAGCCACTTTTGTTTTTTAAAAAATCAGCACATTCTGAATTTACAAAACAGATAATGACCCAATCATGAGGCTGAATTTACACACTTGTTCAGTTTTAGCTACATGTGTACTGTAAGGGATTGGTCATTTAATTTATGGAGCTAGACGGTTCATTCTAACCGTGATAATTTTTTTTATTACATTCATAAATTTATTTCAAGTAAAAAAAAATGGCATGGTTCTCTTTTATAATACAAATTTCAAGTTAAAATAACACCCTCTGTAATTCTGTGATTGGATGTCAGAAGAAATAGTACAAAATATTACTGCATGAGAACTCATCAGAGCCAGATCTAGGCCTCTACCCCACGCCAACCCTACAGAAAACAAAACGTATACTCACAGTCACTTGTCACTTGAAATTTAATTACTTTTTAATTCATGTATGTTTATTGTGTATTATACACACATTGAGTAAATAGACAAAGACATTCACTTTGGTGGCCTTTTGAGGAAAGTTGGGACCATTTTCAAATTTTGCCCACCCACCCCAACATGTGACCTGATCCAGCTGCACTCATGCATGTGTTATTACTATCAGTCAATGAATGTGGTTTTGTTGTAAATTATCTTGGCATCTATTGTTTGTTATTGTGCTTGGACTGCAGAGTGCAATAATACTGAATTTCATATGATACTTAACAAACCATACTGCATGAAGTGCAACAGCAATAAGGAAGTTAATGCATTTGTAAATTCCAAAAACAGTCTTGAGAGATTTTCTACAAAATAAGAGTCATTTCACTAATTGTACACAATATTGTTACATTAGCACTTTCTGACAGTTTTGTTTCATGTTAAGTTGAAGATTCTTTAATAAGCAGTAGAAAGCACTAAACAAATTTAATATTAATGTAGAGACCAAACTTGGTATTACTGTTAATCACAGGTTTTTTATTTGTGAAGCCAATTTAAAGATATTTTATAATGGCCTTTGCAAATGGTCACTATTTTTTTTTTCTATAGAAAATCTGCTCAAGCTAATTCTTTATTATGGAGAGACAATTTAAATTTCTAAAGGGTTATATTATTTGCAACAATTTTATCTTTGATGAATGAAAGAATTTAAAAAATTCCCCGGGAAGAAAGAATCATAAATTTCATGACCAGTCCCACACAGCATGAATGTGGCAAGAATTAAACTAAAGTTCACAGCTGTTAGGCCATTACTTTAAAGTACAAAATATGAGTTTTGCATTTAAGTGAAAATTCAATGTTTCCTGGGGTTTTTGTTTTTGTAATTTTTGTAATTTTTGTTGGGGGTGGCTGTCATCAAGAGTTTAAACACAAAGACCCTCAGAGGATTATGTTTCATGTTTAAACAATAACATAACTATGCACTGTTCAAGCGAAGATCAACAAAAGTCTTGCCAAGTCTGTGAAAGTTTAAGATTTCTTTGCATAAAGTAAAAGCATCAACTTGTTGCAAAACATGTTAGTCAGCCTTTTTTTAAATGAACAAAGTACAATAGTATTAGTAAATTTTCAAGACATTTAAACTATGGTAATATTATCTAAAATTTGATTTGGTATCATGTATTATATAACCTTCAATAAAAATAGGACATCTCTTTAATATGCTGATTATGATGTAGATAAATTGGCCTCTCTCTCTTTTTCTCTGTAAAAAGCATGCTTTCAAGGGTCATACACAATAAGCCACACCCATTTGATAGAGACCATGTCCACTCGATGGTGGTCATACTCAACAATCCCATGAGAAAGTGTGGTGTGGAGAACATTTCTCTATGAGCTTCCATGGCAACTCCTCATGACAAGTGGAAAGATGGTGGAGGGATTTTTTTTCAATCCTTTCCACTAACTCACCACTACAGTGTTAAGTGGGGTTCTGAAAATACATGCAAGCTGTACTGTATTTAGCTTTATAATAAATTACTAAAAGTTAAGACAACTGAGATAAGTGTTTTTGTTTGTGATGTTACAACTACAACAATTCTCAGTGAGTTTAGCTTGCCATTCTTTAATTTTGTGTGCAGCTAGAATAATTCAAGGGTTAGATTACACTTTCTTTTAGCATAAATCTGTTTGAGATGAATACATTATCCAAGACATTGGAAACATACTCCATCTATAAACATGTTCATACTCCATTGATTGTTTTTTTTAAAAAATTTCATCTTTTAGCAACACAGCATGCTACATTCACTTTTTCTTAAATAATCTTTTACAAACTTAATCACAGCAGATTTACAATCAAATTCTTTAATTTCTAAATCTGTTTCCTTGGGTGGCCATTGCATTGTCCTTACACAGACACAACACCATGTTCATACAGTTAATAATGTTCTATTGTTTTCACACTTTTCATCCAATGGGACTGTCCTAATACATGATTCATTTCACCATAAAAAGACACAAATAAACCTTACAAATTGAGGACTCAGCTAAATTCATCTTGGAGAGTCGTGTCTTATGAAACAAATTAATATCAAATGATGGTAAAAAAAATGCAAAATAATGCTATACCATTTATGCTTATCTTCAATAATTCCATGTAGATCTTACCTGTAATGGTCACCAAATCTAAATAAGCAACAACTTCCAAAGATAGATCACTAATAACTGTCCACAAAAGTTGTTAGCAAAATTATCAAATAGCACATGTCAGAAAAAGAAACAAAAGCTAAAGCAAAATTGGTTTGTACTTACAGTGTATATAGTCAATCTCAGTGAATCTGCTCGAAGGTCCTGCCTAATTTGTATGTTGCCAGTCAAATTATCTATGAGAAAGAATGTATCAGCTGGGCATATTCCTTCGGTCCTGTAGGCAATGCGTCCCTGAAAAGTTTAAAAGGCTTTTGTGTAGGCAATGCGTCCCTGAAAAGTTTACAAGGCTTTTGTGTAGGCAATGCATCCCTTAAAATTTTACAAGGCTTTTGTGTAGCCAATGCGTCTCTGAAAGGTTTACAAGGCTTTTATGTAGGCAATGTGTCCCTGAAAAGTTTACAAGGCTTTTGTGTAGGCAATGCATCCCTGAAAAGATTACAAGGTTTTTGTGTAGGCAATGCATCCCTGAAAAGATTACAAGGCTTTTGTGTAAGCAATGCATCCCTGAAAAGTTTACAAGGCTTTAGGGTAGGCAATGCATACCTTAAAATTGTACATGGCTTTTGTGTAGGCAATGCATCCCTGAAAAGTTTACAAGGTTTTTGTGTAGGCAATGCATCCTTGAAAAGTTTACAAGGCTTTTGGGTAGGCAATGCATCCCTGAAAAGTTTACAAGGCTTTTGGGTAGGTAATGCATCCTTGAAAAGTTTACAAGGCTTTTGTGTAGGCAATGCATCCCTGAAAAGTTTACAAGGTTTTTGTGTAGGCAATGCATCCCATAAAATTTTACAAGGCTTTTGTGTAGGCAATGAGTCTCTGAAAAGTTTACAATGCTTTTGTATAGGCAATGTATCCCTTAAAATTTTACAAGGCTTTTGTATAGGCAATGCGTCTCTGAAATGTTTACAAGACTTTTGTGTAAGTATCAATTATCATCACCATAACATATGCGCAATCATTGAGTGTATACTTACAACCTCAATGACATTAAATAAAAATCACAAACCAAGTTTCTGTCTTTAAAATCTAATGGATGGCAAAATACAGACTTAATTAGATTCAGTCCTTGATGTTCTCATTACCCCGATAAGTCTGAGTTAATACGGCAGCATGAAACACCACTCTCTATTACGGGTGTTAATGCATTATCAACAATACAAGCATATATTGTCTTACTACTTATATTGTCTTTCAAGCAATCTATTTCATGACTAAATGGATAAAATCATCCTGAAAAGCATAGGCCAAATAAAGGTATTTTAACAAGATTAAGATAGCAAATTATAATGCAAAGAACTGATCTTAATGCTCAAGTTAGCATATCAAATATGCCACACACAGAGGTGTTTCTATTTCAGCAGATATTGTTTGCAGCATGTGCTATGACTTAAATTCCCCCTCTACCATCAGTTGGTGTGATTCACAAAATAAAACTCCGACAACCGAAAGTTCTGAAATTTATATTTCCTGGGCTTTAACTATGACTGATTGATTCCTGAAATGCCTTCAAAAATAAATCAAACTTGAACACTATTCCAACAAATGAAATAATCACATTTTGCATTTGATACATGGAAGAAAATGAATCCATAGTATCTAGTTATTTCTGAGATTTTGTTGATTATGATTAATTGTTTCATTAAACATCAAGCATGCAATAAGATTTTTATAAATCAAATTATCTTACAGATATGCACACATGCTTCTTTAAAGGAAACTTTATGTGGCCTTGCTCATATAAGATTCAATACAAAGGTTCTATGTTTCTACTTAAATAAGTCACCTAATTTAATTTCTAAGTGTACATGTTTACTTCCACTTCAAGCTGTAACTAAATATGCTGGAAATGAATGGTTCTGGACTTCTAAGTAACAACTGTGACCAATCTTCCATGTAATTATGTTTAAAAAGTGACTTACAGTAAAATGAGGTTCAAACTCAGTCTACCATACGTCTAAAAATTTATACCTTTAAACATGTGCACAAAAGTGAAAATTATATAAGTTTCTGTCTAAAATAGGTGTGCAAGACTCTTCCAAAAACATCTGGCCACACATGTTGAAATGACAAACTATTTGTTCATTCCATAAATTATATTAGGGACATAAAACAGTGGACCCTAAAGCTTACTCTCAAGTCTGCATCTCTGGCCAAGACGGTGATGTTTATGTCACTACCCACTGATAGATCTTCTGTGATATTCACTACATAAGATGCTTGCATGAACTGTGGGGCATTCAGGTTTCGTCTTATTTCAATAGTAACCTCAGCATAATCACTTAAACCACCATCATCAGTGACCTGCACTAGCAGCTGCAAGATAAAGAAATATTTTCTAATTATTGGCGGTTTTGTACTACATTCTCAACAGTGTATCTATGTTCAAAACAGCATGATAGTCTGTAATTTTTATTATTTATGGTAACCACCTTCTTTGGGTCAATCAGAATGAAAAGTTTTCACCTGTAAACATTACTGTCACACAATTAACTCACAAAAAGTGGTCTCTTTAGGTGTTATGTCAGTGGTATAAACTGAAGAAAATGTATTATATAATAAGTACAGTAACCGAGAACTTTAAATGTTCATTTTGGAAAAAATGTGCTCATTTTATTTACATACTTTTGGAATTCTCCAGTAGTACATAATCACAATTGGCAAAAGTGTGAAAAATTTGGTGCTGTTTGCAAAAGTCATGAAAATTAAAGCATAGAAATAATTTGACTATTAAATAATAATCTAGGAACCACAGGAAGCTGATGCCACCCATATTTAAGACTCACCAGAACAGGAAATAGAAAAAACACTGAGGAGGAAAATGTAAAAGAATGCAACCCCAACAAACAACTACTCTTGGACATGTGTCTGGAAGAGGTGATTGAAAATTGAAAAAAAGCCACAAACGTCATCAATGCTACAAAGAACATTGCCTGGAGATTCCAGAAAATATGCAAACTGAGAACACAGCAGTGGCAGTTCAAGAATTGCATTCTAAGAACTTTCTACCAAACAGCCTACAGAGAACACCACTTATCAAATCAGCAGTGACCAAAGTGGCAGACCATCTTGCAAAACTGCATGAATGGGAGGTATTTCCAGAACAGAACCACAGCCAGCAGAAGAATGCATAATGGACAATGATCGCAAGAATACCTTCTGCTAGCCTACATAAAAGCTACTAACCAGTGTCTCCTATACTAGAAATTTTTCAACTTAGCTTTTAAACCTGACTCAATAAATCTTTCGCTTAATCAAATCCTTAATTCTTTTAGTATCTATTCAAATCTTAATCACGCAATTACTTAACTTGACTCAACAAAAATCGACCGTGATTGTCTCATTCTTTTCAAACATTGATAATACACTTTGTAAACAAATTTCTAAATTACAGATTATAGGGAAATTTTATAACTATACAGCGTGACTCTAAGTATGATTGTGGCTTGCTTACAAGTGGCAATAGGGACTGCAAGATTTAACGTTTAAATACTGCCTTGTGTTTCATCATCCAGTTGGTCTCTCTTGGACATGCAATAGATGAGTGTGTGGGATTCCCACTTGTCTATATTACCAAATACTGCAAATATGGTATCACGGTACCAATTGCTTTTCCATAGACCGCAATGCTAATGTTTTGCGAAATAAATATACTTTCTATCCTACCTCAGCATGCATGTCACACACTCTCACAGAGAACAATGTTAGATTATTAATTTGATAACATCGAAAATAGGTAATCCATTGCATTTAAGAGAGATAACTCTGCTGGAACTAGACAGGGGTAAGAGTTATCTAGTTACACTGGTCACATTTTCAGTCATGTGTACCACATTTTAAAAAAATCTTAAAAAATACAAAATGTGATCTAGATATGAATTAACATAATTTCACATGTTGCCAAGAGGCTCAACTTTTTTTAAAGCCTAAAAGAAAGTACAACTCTTACATAATGCACCAATCACAGCTAGTTTTGTTGTTTATTTCTGAATGCAATGTTCCCTACACCTTAAGCTCTGTCCACCTGGGGTTGTACAATTGGTACTGTTATACCTATAGCCAACCTTAATTTTTTCAATAACCTTTGATATAGCTTGGGACTGTACAAGTAACAAATGTACTTAGTCTCGCTTGTCAGAAACCATTTTATAAGGAACCTTAGCTGTGTTTTATATTAATGTGTATGTAATTGTCTTTAAACTTTTTCAGCTGCTGTTTTCATATGTGTGCTTTACTATCAAACCATATTTTTGGAATAAAATGATTTGTTTTAACTATGAGTTGTGTTTTATTCACATCAACACTTACTGAACTTCAGATGGGTGATATGGGATAAATCACATCATATCATATTATGTAATAATTAGGTCAAAGGTCAGTGTACTGAACAATACATACCTCTTCTACTTCATTAAGTACAATTCACCTAAACTAAAGGACTTTTTCTTTGTTTGGTAGATACAGAACTTAACACCAGAGACAGGTGGACATGAACCAATCTTATTATAAAGTATAAGCAATCAACACTTTACACTGTCTGCAGATACATGAGGTCACTAACCTCCAGTCCCCATACAAAGGTCAACCTACCCATCTTCTTGGTAATACAAATAGAAACCTTCCCTCATTAGTGTAGTGAATAAAATTAATGCAATAAGCCAATCTATCACCAAATATAGTATATTCACAACTTTTAAATGGGTATTCTGCATTAGGGGTGAAATTTGGGGAATAAAATATAGAAAAATGCCAAAGATAAACAATAAGTAAAGTGAGTCAAATGGAGTTAAAACAGGAGGAAAGTGTTTATTTAAAAGACAGCTGTAACTTATGATAAAGGAATTAAAGGAGACAAATGCAGCAATGAGGAAAATGAGAAGCAAAAGTTTCATGACCTTACCTTGGACAAATATATGGAGGCAGTACCCCATTGGTCCAAGGACAATCTGAAGGCACCAGTGATACAATATCTATCACATGCAATGAAATTTCAAGTGAAGTGGTGTTCATTCCCATCTAATACATAAGGGTGAATAATTTAGAAGATATAGATGCATATAATTTACATTTCTTTTATATAAGAAATTAACAGAAACTGGCTAAACTTATGCAGAAAAATACCTAAACCAAACAAAACATCACTTATCTGGTTTTAAACATGTAAAAGTTACTGTGAGAAATTATTAAATTGCTTCTAATTATAGTTTTATCAAGACTGAGGGCTAATATAGTATTTCACAAATCTTCTCTTTATTTTTATAACCAATCACTGAAAATGTAAGTTTTTAATTTATTGAATTGTTACGGCTGGTGTAAGGGAGATAACTGATTTATATACATAAGGTGTGGTCATTTTGTTTCCTCAAATATATTATCAATGTAATAGAGATGGCATTATTAACACATGTATTAACAATGCAATTAAATTATCCCAAGAAATACACTATTGATAAGTGGGAACCTAATATTCAGGCTTCTGTATGTAATGGAGTCCTCAAGAGTGATGTAATATTGTTCTCTAAGGTGAGGCGGCTTATTTGATTTCATGTTGTCTACAATGCCAACATGTGGAGTACAGCCTTCCATAGACATGCAGATATGATCCCATGCCAATTGGATTCTTGCAATGGGATGCAAAGTTTGAATAACAGTGATTACTTGAATGGAAGGAATGGGCAATATGTGACTAATATGGTTACCACTCAATAATGTTGGACCTGTTGTTTTAATTTGCATGATTTATAATATTTGACAGGTAAAATAGTCAATATTTGGCCAAAATCTACTATAATATGTTTACATAACTTTGTTGCATCTTTGCCAATCTTGGAGCTGACAACACAAAAATGAAACCATCACCATCAGTCAATATAAGTCTATGTCTGTCACATCAAAAGCCCCAATCCTAAGTCAACTTGTGCTATTTTCTTAAGATTTCATACATTTTATTCTTAAAAGATTGCCAATATTTGACCAGAAATGTTCAGCATACTTTAATTTTCCTACAACAAACTAGTACAGTTCATAAATGCCGCCAACATGTATGCGTTTCTATGGATACACTGGGAGGCTGTTCTTCCCTTTAGGTATCATGGTACCAATTGCTTTTCCATAGACCGCAATGCTAATGTTTTGCGAAATAAATATACTTTTTATCCTACCTCAGGATGCATATCACACACTGTCACAGAGAACAATGTTAGATTGTTAATTTGATAACATCGAAAATAGGTACTTCATTGCATTTAAGAGATATAACTCTGCTGGAACTAGACAGGGGTAAGAGTTATCTAGTTACACCGGTCACATTTTCAGTCATGTGTACCACATTTTAAAAAAATCTTAAAAAATACAAAATGTGATCTAGATATGAATTAACATAATTTCGCATGTTGTCAAGAGGCTCAACTTTTTTTAAAAGCCTAATAGAAAGTACAACTCTTACATAATGCACCAATCACAGCTAGTTTTGTTGTTTATTTCTGAATGCAATGTTCCCTACACCTTAAGCTCTGCCCACCTGGGGTTGTACAATTGGTACCGTTATACCATATAAAACCCTGAGGGTCATCATTTGTGGGGTATATTTCCATCAGGTGATGTAACGGTTGAAACACTGGCATCTGATAGCCAAATAAATGCATGTCTGGATTCACACTTGCTCCTAATATCCATGATTTACAAGTTATTATGTTCTGGTATTGTGGTGTTGACAGGTGAGAGGCTCCTTTCCAACCTGATGACTAAAGCAACAGGTGATCATGTTAAGATGACATCACCAGTTGAGAAATTAAATCTTTTTAACAGACTTTAATTAGTTACACATGTCCGGATGGGTATATGCGACTCAAATCCAAGACAAGACAAGACATGATCAATTATTATAAAATTTATATGTTTGTTTATGACATTATATTAGCTGTAAGTCATATGACACACTACGCACATGTGTTTCTGAGTTTAATATAGTCATCATGAAGACGATGAGTGGACAGTTTTGTATTTTCTATGATATTGGACAAAGAATGAAGACAAAGAAAGTAAAATAAAACTGCCGACAGATTATTACAAATTCATTTGTCATGGTCCAGCTACCCTCAGCTCACTATTTCTTCATCATTATTATTATCACATAACTAATTATGCATCATCCCAAAATATGACTCAAATACTTTGAAAAACATATTCTTCCTCTGACATGTAGAACTCAAAGGAACATTTTATATTATTTTTATTAGTCAACAAAAATTTTTAAATACGAAGGAAACAAAAAATTTACAGACTCGAAGAAAAATTACCAAATCCCCTTTAAAACCAATTGTTTAATGTTCAATGTAATGATGAACAAAGGAAACAAACAAAATTTAGGTATGGCATGATAATTGTCAAAAATGCATTGATTCCATTCAGAAAAGAATATATGAACATTCACACATGCATAAGCATGCATCATTAGACATGACATAAAACTGTTCAGCATCTGGTTTTTTTTAATTACATTATGATTGTATTCAACTCCTAAAATATTTTTTTAAAAAGCTGACTACTTACTGAATCCAATGAACATATTTATAGTGTTGGAAAATACAGCCAATTAATTCTGAAATGAAATAACATTATGGCATTGATGTGTACAACACTTGCTATAAAAGTGGTAAGAATGTTGTACTCACCAAATATCGATCTAGTGGTGCATTTATGAGAACTGAGTTAACTCTGATGACAGCCTGGCCATTGTCTACCACAACCATGAAGTAAGGCAGGGCAGAGGCAGGGCTAGCAATTCTGTAGCTTAGATGACCAAACAATCCACCTGGGTTCTGTCAGCATCAGAAAGGAAAAATGCAATGTATTATTCAGTGAAATATGCATTCATCCTATACATATGTGTCAGGAGGCTACTTATAAAATGGAAGGCATTATTTTATGTAGCTAGTAAGTAAATAGGGTATTCCTTAAGCATAAATATCCTACAAAATGCCTACATGCAAAACATAATCACAAAAAGCCCATGGATGCAGTCAACTCAATTACTAGATGATTGGAGGTTCTAGCTTGCTATGGTACAAACAGACGAAAAATATGAAAAACAATCACACAATTAACATGAATAAATATGAAAAATATATAAAATAATCTAACATGTAGATATGTTTAAGCCTAGAAATATAATTAAGATGTTAATTAATACTGACATATATATATATATATATATAAGTCTTGATATTATTTAGCCAGGCAGCCATATTGTAAAACAAATTAACATCATGCATGCAACTTAAAAAGGTCTTTGATAAATGGCTTCAAGCACTTGACCAAGGTAGAATAATTTGATCTGTATTTGTAGATTTCAGGAAAGCTTTTGACATGGTGGATCATGAAATACTTTTGATGTTAGATGGTTTACTTCATACTTAAGTGAGAGAACACAACATGTTTATATAAATAATGTTCTGTCTGAACCTAGAACAATTAGATGTTGAGTACCACAAGGCTCAACAAATCTTTATGCAGATGACATGTCATTGTCAGACATCCAAAACACAAAGAATAAACTCGAACTTTCTCTAGAGAATGCCCTAACAAACTGGACAACTGGTGCACATGCAATGGTATGGTGATTAATACTGGTAAAACTAAAATATTGCTTATTTCAACATGGAAAGAAGAACAAAACTTGATAGTTATGAACTATGACATGGAAGGATAAAAATTTGCAAATGATCTGTCATGACAGTCTACTTGCTGTTTTGGTAGACAGTCTACTTGGTATTTTGGTAGACAGTCTACTTGGTGTTTTGATATATAGTCTACTTGTTATTTTGGTAGACAATAACCTATCATGGACTAAACATATCAAACATATCAGTAAAAAAGTCAAATAAAGTTTATGGCTTCTCAGTAAGATAAGACACTTTCTTCAATAAAGGCACAGAAAACTATTTTATGACAGTTACATACAACCCTATTTAGACTACTGTAATATAGTATGGGGTAATTCAAATGATAAAAACTTAGAAAAGCTGGCACATCTCTAAAAAAGAGAATTTGAGTTAATATCAATCCAGAAAGAAAGCAAGGAAAATTAAGCTGGTAAGTTAAAAATATTACCTATTAAAGACCGAATTTGTTTGAGAAAAGCCAAATTAATGTACATGATATCCAATAATAGTGCTCCTGAATATTTACAATCACTATTCAAGTATAGGCTACCTGGAAATACTCCCCACCTGTGATCTATGTCTACCAAACATTATGAAACTCCCAAACCAAAAAAGGAATTATTTTTTAAAAAAGTTTTCAATACTCTGGAACTTTGCTCTGGAAAAATATTCCAGTTGACATTAGAAATGCCCACTATATTTCCTTTTTCCAAACCCTGTATATCCAGTGGCTTCAGAGATGCAGCTAAAATAAATAAATTCCTTTGAATGAGGGCCTCAAGGTAGATTAATTCTTAGTTAATTGGGTTACCCTCTTTAAACAAAGTCATAATAATAATAATTATTCGAGGATGCTTTCTACTAAATTTGGTCATCTTCTCTTGGTCAGTTTTAGAAAGAGGTCACTTTCTATTTTCAGTAACACTGATTATACCTAATGGTGGATCATCTTGAACTGGAGGCTTTTATGAACAGTGTTTGAGAAGTCATTTTTCTATTATTATGTTTATTAAAAATGCAGGTAATTTGTTTGTATATCAGTAGCATGTAGAACTTGAAATGCCTTTCCTCATGATGCATTCTATCAGAACTGTGTTCAGGACTTCCTGAGATGTTTTAAAGGTATATCTCTTTATCAGCAGTAGATATATTTGATCATTAGAATTTGTGCATCTTTGAAAGGCCTTTAATCCAGGATACCTTCCAACAAATTTTGTCCAATTTAGAACAGCAGTTTTTTTTGAGATTTTGAGAAGAAGTCATTTACAGGTTTTCTTGCTTTTCTAGCAGCAGCCATATCTCCATATCTAATGGCAAACTAGTTTCTTTTTGTATAAATTAAAAAGGTCTTCATAGATGGATGGCTTCTGTAGAGTTTGGTGAAACTCTGTTTAGTGGCATTTGAGAAAAAGTTAATATATAAAATTATATTCTTGATAATAGTGACCAACTGAATGGCAGATTAATGGCAGATTAATGGCAGATTAATATAATTCATACACAACTGAAAAGATCTTTGAACCAAAATACATTTTGTCACAACTGTTCAGCTATTTTACCAATCAAAAAGAGAAATGTCATTTATGGATATTTAACCTGCAGTCTTGGCTGTCATAATTCATGCCAGATCAACATTACAAACAAGAAAGGTTTTCATGCCATAGGGGTTCTTAAAAATTCCCAAACTTTATCAAGCTGTTTTGAAAAGATGTTATTTAAAACCTTTTACATTTTTAGCAAGCAGACTATATTTGACAAGAGACTGACATGGAAAGGTTTCCAAGCCAGAATGCTTTCTGGTAAATTGTTTTCAATTGAATGATTTAAACAAAGTGGAAAGTATTTCAGCATAGAATGCCTGAATTTGGCAAATCCTGTCCAGTATAATCATTTCAGCAAAAAGTGGAATGTTTTATCATGCCTGAATGTTTTTATGTCAAATTTGGTCACTTTATGAAAAGTGCATGTTATTGAGAAAAATACTTTTGCAAGTTAGTCTATACTTTACTAATGAAGGCCTTTAAGCCAGAATGCCCTCAGTGTCAGATGTGATATACATAATCTCACTTGGACTTGTATTCTGGTACTCTTTAAACTTATCCCTAATGACTCAGTTCTAAAGAAGTAACTATAATTTAGAATTACTGCATGTACCCTCACATTAAATCCAAATGACAGCCATGTGAACAAAGAAAAGAAAAGATAAGCAAAGTCTTATAAGTGTATAAAATTCACTTACATTGATCATATCACTGTCAGAGGAAAACAGCAGCAAAATGTTTGTGCTTACATTCCAAGTTTCATCCACACTTACACTGTATATACTAGGGCTGAAGACAGGACGAGTGTTTCTTAATACATTAACAGTCAATGTAAATGTCTGTGTAGCCATCAGAGATGGAGTTCCAAGATCATATGCTTGAAATGTCAACTGTAAGAAAAAAATAATTTGTTCAGCAATAGTACTGTCTCAAATTTGAGGAGAAAAATTTACAAACATATCAAGAGTACCATCCCCTTAATAGCTGTTCTTTTAGCTTTCATTACGAAAAGGATGCCTGTACTTAGACCTGCTTGTATGAAGGACATTTTACATTTTGTTTATTGCTATGCCAACAACAGTCAAATGAAATCCTGATAAATGTAGAAATACATTATTATATTTGAAGTGTATCTTGCATGCTGTCGAGTACATAATTTTGTCATCTCCTTTAGTGACCACTGACCAACTGGAAACAAGGAACTTTATTAACTTTGAAATGTTGCTTACTCAAAATGTTTTTAAGGCAATTTTTATAGTTTCTCAAGACTTATTTAAGGCAATTTTTATAGTTTCTCAAGACTTATTTAAGGCAATTTTTATAGTTTCTCAAGACTTATTTAACTCAATTTTTATAGTTTCTCTTTCTTTTGCAAAATATCTCAAAGTCTGCTTTTATTTTACAAAGAAATCCATAATCATGTGCAAGGTGGACTTAAGTAAAGTTCATAATTATTTGCAATCTCATAAAAGAACCAGAACTAATAGTAAATTACTTGTAAACTCACCAAAAAACCAAAAGTTCAGTCTGATAAAAATATAAATATTTATATCTCTTGATAATAACCTTTCTGATTAAAAGTGCTGACTTGAAAGAAGTGAACAAGTGTTAAAAAAAATTCTAGATCAGGCAGGGCATATGGCTTGAAACAAATCACTGGCCCAACTAAAACACCACTAGCTCAACAGGGTCATACTTTTTATGAGGTTACTTTAAGCCAGTGTTGAAATTGCCATACATTTTATTGTAGGTCTGTTTAAATTCATAATCTCATAACTTAGCTTAAATTGTCCATTATTTTTCTAGATACAGCTCGATATATTAACAAGTGAAATATTAACAAGTCAGAGTAATAAAGGGACAGTTCATTATCATTTATTCAGGATAAATGAGCTCAAATGACAATTAATGAAATATCATGAGAATAAATACTACTGTTCACCAGTCATCAGTCACGTGTTTGCTATGTACACACAAAGTTTATAGCATGTGATAAAATTAGCAAGACAATTTTCATATGGTGGAAGGACCAACAAATGGAGTCCCATCATAGAGATGAATAATTTAGAGATGCATTTTATGAACTTCAAAATTAAATGCTGCATATGGTCAGTACATTCTAGGTTTCAAAAAAATCAGATAACACTTTTTTGACATGCCCAATGATTTCTTTTGCTATGGATAGGAAAGCGACAAGTGTCATTTCCCATTGCAGTGCTTGCAGTGTTACATGGAATTTGTCATTACTTGTTACTTAGGACAAGGCTCACTATTCATTTTGCCAAGTAAGATGCTGCCAAAGAAAGCCAATACAATGTGTTCAATCAAGCTGGGCCTTCACAAATACCACATTCTTAGGAGTCTGGAATTATAAGTCTTATTGAACATTTTACCCTTTTTTTATACATGGACTATTTGTGTTTTTATTATTGTTTTGATAAAACATTTTCAATTGTATTGTATATTTAATTTGTAGTATTTGTTATTTTTTTTCCCATCATTGTGTGTTTAGTTGTATTTTGAACTTAACCCTTTCCAAAATCAAGTTCACTGTATTCCTGACTAGAGACACTGAAGATTGTTTTATTTTGTAAATAAATAATACATAGTTAATATTTTTACAAAAGTGGGGGTTAATTATTAAGATCATAATCTTGGTTTATTATGTTTACCATGTTATTTACTAGTATTTACAGAAAATACTAATTGTGACCTGGTCATGTGAGAATTTTATAATCTTGTCTAGAAATTACTCATTCATGCTGTGAGATCTTGAAGCATAATCATTTGTATTGTTGTCTTCAATATTTGATTTGGCTATACCTATTTATTAAAACTATTTATTCGCTAGAAATACAAAGTGTTCATAAATAATATTTTTGGATATTGACATTAACGTGAAATTAGATTCAAAGGAAACATTGGATTATGTTACTGTGATTCATCAAAAGACTGTTGGCACATCTTTACACTTCAGGTCACTGGTACATTAGTACATTCAAGACAACAGGTACATCAACACTTTCAAAGTTCGATCTTAGTTTGAACAGCAATGAAAATTAATTAGAACTTTGTTCATTAGTTCTGTTGTTAGAACATTTTGGACTCTTTGGGATTGATTGCTGTAAGTTCATTTTACATTTTTCTTTGTATTCTAGAAAATAAATTAGATGTGACCATGACCACACCTCTTGTTGTCCTAAATCTTTATGTATTTTCATAATGGAAATGAATCTGTGATAAAACTATCCACTCTACAGAAGCAATCTTCTGATGAAGATCTAACTGTATTATGGGGTGTCTGATGACTAAACAACAAATTTCTATATAAATTTGAAAGAAAACTACACCATATTTTAGAAACGTTATATAATGATTTTCAATGAGAAAATGCCCTCTTCTATGAAATAGGGCAATATTACTCGATTCTAAATATAAAAAGGAAGGAGAATTAATGGAGAACAAACCCCTTGATAAATACAGACAATAAAATTATAAGTAAAATACTGCATTTGCCATCCTATAATTCAAAACTTTTGTACCAGAAAATCTGGATTCTCTGAATTGACCTGGATTATGTCTTTCAAACTGCTTTATCATATATCATAATTTTCATATGTAAAGAAAAAGTTTTCCAAACATACAAAAAAATAATGCATACTAAGGAATAGAATTAAAGACTCTGGACAAAATAATAGAATGGAATCAAATATGTGGAAAAAAGTAGAATCATGCAATATAACACCCTAAATATACAATGTATAAGTGATTTCAGAAACTGGAAAGGACAAGAAGGATTAATGGTTTTATTCAAACAGATAAAAGCTTTTGATAAAATGTGACAGTTTTATAGTATTTATTTCTTAAAGAAATTGGTTCTGAACAATATTTCAAAGCTGGGTATGTAACTTTATAAAACAATTGGTCTAAAATGAAAGGTTCTGCTGTTCTACATAATTGCAATTTAAACATTTTGCATGAAAGTAAAAAATAAAAATATTGATATAAAGTAATCTAATCTAGGGAAAACAAAATATTGTAGCATGCTTATGACATCACCAGTATCAATAGAGGCAGAAACACTTTTAGACATTTAGACAGGGAATTCAATAATTTGGATAGAATACCAGTGCCAAAATTAAATCACTCAGAACAGAAATACTTATATAGTTCATTATGAATTAAGAATAACACCTGCATCTTAGCTCAGGAAATGTTTAGGTTAGTCTCACTTAATGTAGTTAATTGTGTTACATATATGTAATTGAATGGCATGTGTGTTAGTTTTAAAATTTTTTATTTTATTTTTGTTGCATTATATTTCATTGTAATAATTATTGAAAGGATTCTAAATTCTTTTCAGTAATTAGATATTTTCTTTTGCTAAAACTTATTTTTTTAAGATGTAAAGTGTTACATGAAAATTATTTTATTCATCCAAGTTCATCTAGGGCTTTCAAGAACATCAACAGGCAGTTAAAATGATTGGTCAGTATCAAGGCCATTTTCTTAGCGTGAGAACTATGTGCAAACAACATTTATTTATGATTGGTTTTTAGGTGGGGTTATACTGGCAGATGTGATAGAATTCTTGTAATAAGAAACCACATCTTGCATGACTTGAAATGATGTTTTTTTGTTTTAAATATGCTTTCTTAATATTCGTCTGGCAGAGTCATTTTAACATCTAAAAGGACCAAGGTGTTTCTTTTTATTTGTTGCCAGATTGTTTGTTCTTCATCTGATTTTGGATTTAATAATTTGTTCTTCTGGAAACTCAACAAGTTGACATTTTTTATAACAAAATTCTGAAACATATTCATACAAATTTTTTTGGAATTATTCGGAAACAAGAACTGTGATTCAAGTGAGGAATTGTTGATATTCATACATTGGAACACATTTGATATCATTGCCTTCCAAATTTGTATGTTGTTGAGATTCGAACCTGGATCCTATTAGAACTATTTAGTGATAGAACTTGTGTTACCATTCTTAGGATTGAATTTTGTATTATATTCTCAAACTGTAAGTCCCATTTACATTGTTGTCTAGGGAAATAAGTTATTTTGTTAAAATATATAAAGCTTGTTAGCTTTCACTCTTTCCTTTGTTACTGAGTATGAGCCCTTGTCATGCAACAATTGTAACTAATTAATTTCATGCATAAAGTATTTAAACTGTTTCAAATGTACATAGAGCATAGCACATCTCCTTAAATACATGCTAAAATAAAATGGTTTGTGTACATAAAAAATTTTTATATCTCCAAAACTTACAAAAAAGTTGGCATGTTTATTAAGAAATTATCAACTTTCCTATACAGTTGTATTTGGCTGTAATGTAATTGCCTTAGTTTGATTTCTTTTCAGTATCCAGAACTCCCAATAAACATGTCAAATTATATGTACAAAGTCAATAAGAATTATCTTTAAATCAGTTGTACATGAAACAAATTCAGTAAATTTAGCTATATATTGAGACACTGATGTAAAGCTTTGGTGAGAAACATAATGAACTTTAATTGCGAATTGGAGAGGTATTGATGCACCACACTATATGAAAAAGGCAGTAAAGTCCTTGGAATAATAGCAATTGGAAGGAAACAAAGAAATATTAAACTTTGTGACATTAAAAGAACAGAATTTAATATTTATACATGAATATGAACAATTTTAAACTAAATATGTAATATATAGGTCCTATATGCACATATGCCTTCATGAATTGTAGTATGTATTTCCAGTAGGTCCTCATTATCATCTTCAATATCCTAATATCCTACAACCTACAAATTGAGATATACATTTTATCTTTTGAAGCCTCAGAAAAGCTGGTAAATTTCAATATCAGCCTAACAATCAACAGTGGGATTATAAGTCTTCATCAATTTGTTTTTAGTGCTGAACATTGTCCAATCAATTCAAAGGTCTTATATCACAGTTTCAAAGTCAATTTCTTTCTCCTGATCTTTTTGAGCCTTATAAAGCGCCCATCATTTCCTTCTCCCAGCATCTAGCTGACTCTGTGCACCTGGGTGTCTCACTGTCCAATGCTTTCTCACCAAGATAGTCTACCTCCTTGAAGCTTACTTCTATTAAACATCTGTTACTAAATTTTTTACTGCTCACCACAGATTTCTTAAGCTCTCTTCTGTAGTCATCTTAAATGCTGCAATAATCACTTTGATCAAGAAATTATATCTTGGAGGGTTTTGTTTTTCCATTGCTGATCACAAGGCCTTTGACAACTAAGTTTGTGGTGAAATTATCGAGTAACAGACTAAACGTCACTTCTAGTCCATATTATAAGTTCCTTGATGACCAATTTTCAAATATTATGACTTTCATCTTTAAATGTTTTATATTATCATACAAAAATAGTCTTCATGTTTGTGTTTACATGATGAAAGTATCATGGATAGTTAAATCTGCCATTAGTCTGGAAGTGGGGGTGGGGCAAAATTTGTGGTTTCCTGTCATGTTTATGCATGCAAGAACTGTTATTCTGTGTTTCTTTTAAGTTCCTATTTGTCCTGCTCATCAAATCTCATAGCTAGGTTTTGTCAGCAAGAGTTTATAACATAGTCCAGTTTTATTTCAGATATATAACTCTTCTTCACAATATCTGCAGACCTGGCTCAGCAACTCTGTTCACTAAAAAATATTCCATTTAGCATCATAACGTCATTACTCAATGTCAATATTATATAACACAATAATTTGCAGACTGTTCCGATGGCCTAGTGGTTAGAATGTCAAGTGTTTGAACATGGCAGAGTTGTGCCAGAGACTTTAAAAAATGGTACTAACAGCATAAGAGGTTAGTGTTAGGACTGGTTGGCCTGATGTCAGAATAATGTGACTCCAGGGTGTGACATGCTACATGTCTACAGCATAATGCGCCAGTGCAAGCCATCATTATAAACTGACACACTGCAAACTTCATAGCTATGTTAAAATCCAAATCACACTCACACACACACACACACACACACACACACACACACACTCACACAGTGATTTCAAATGAAAGAGCCACTTTATTGTTTTAATAGACTTTATTTGAAGCAACATAATGCAAAATTAGCATCTGTCAGTGACTGTTGCTGGGCTGCGTGGCCACAAGTGGTCACCATGGCAAGTTAAAAAAAACCATGCCACTGCTAATCCCTTTTGTGATCTGTGCCATTCAGGTGTCTGTAAACAATGATCTTTGATCTGCTACGTAATGGCTTTAGTTCAAAAAGAGATATTTGTATATTTAGCCAACTACAATATTTAAAACACACAAATGATAATTATGCTTTGTTAAAGGCATGGGTAATTTCATGTGTGTAATTTAAGCCCATAAAGGATAGATTGAAGAAAAAAGTGAATAAATGATATATTTCACTTAGTGGCTAATAACTAAGTATGTTCATGAGTGGTAAACCACTAATGAGTTTAAACTTCAGTTATGTCTCTGTTAAGTGTTGTGGAGGCTTTGAACACAGTTGATAAGAGGCTTTTCATGATGACACAGGCAAATTTAAGTGCTACAGGGACATACCAAATGTTTAGTTCTGGTTCAGTTTTCCTAAAATAATAGACCTACATATTATCACCTGTCATTCTAAAAAAAATACTGGATCAATATAAACAAATATAGTTTATGCATATTACAAACAAAAAAAACAACTACTATTTCAGACCTTTAGAAATTCAAAATAGATATGCAATAATAAAAAACATACAGTATAAACCTAACACTTACAATGTAAAGGGTTATATTATGATCCCGAGTGAGGTCTTTCTTGATGGCTACTTCTCCGGTAGTGGCATTGACCTGGTAATAGTTCTGACCTTGTATGGGTGTTGAACCTGTCAACTTATAATTTGTTATATTGTCAGGACTTGTGAAATCATTGTCTGTGACTAAAGGTAAGTTGTAAATGACAGAGTCCACATTCTGGGTTTCTGGAATGGACACAACAGCTGAGAACTGGTTGGATCGCCACTGAGGACGATTTAAGTTACGAAGGACCTTGACATACACCAAAGCTGAAGCTTTAAACTGGAAGGCACCATTGTCTGCAGCCTCAATTCGAATCTACAAGAAAGTTAGATTTTTTTAACAAAAAAATGTTAAAGCATAATAAATAGTCTTGATGACTTTGACTTTGTCCTCGTGTTTTTCCATATTATGTTTTATTTTACATTATATAGGTAGAAAGACTGCCTATGAGATATATTTTCAATTAATAACACATGTTTTTCTATAATAAAGATTCACCTAGTCTTTAAAGAGTAAATAGTTGTTTTCATTTTAAAACTTCATTTTACAGGAAATCTGAGCCACTAAGATGGTGTGCACAGACAGACACATAGACACAAATTACCCTGAATGTGTCTGTTAAATCAGTTGCAAGATTTCCACTGGTGATGATCCATCCAGCCAAGCTTCCAGAACTGATGACTGTAAAGAAGTTTGGTGCTGTATCATCTCCAACGATCCTGTATGTAATCTGGTTGAAGTTGCTCTGAAAATTATATGTGATATTTACAGTTCAAAGTATGTAATATAATGAGTAACATAAAACACAATTATAGACCTCATTATAGTAATGGTTTTAAAATAGAGAATCAAAAAATGATATTGATTATTAGGACTGCATAACAAAAGTTTTTAAAAATTTTTAATTAATTTTCTGTTACTCTTACATAAACTTTATCACAAATCTTGAAGATTTTATGCTGGAAATAAATACTGATTCACAATTAAATATACAGGTGAAAACATAAAATTCAAAGTCTTTAAGTAATTACAAATGTTAGATGTAGCCATTCTTCCCACATTATACATTCAGATAGCATACCTTAGCCTGATAAACAGGATGCAGCTTGTGATGTTCATGGACATAGCAATTTCTTTTACAGAAAACACTTTCAAAGACTTTAATATTAGGTTGAACTTTATAATGAAATTTTATCTCATTCTAACAAACTCTCCATTTAATAAATATTTGTATGGACATACTTCTCATGGTGACCACAGTACACCAGCATATTAAAATGTTCAATCAAAACATACATTGGCATCACTGTCTGTTGCTGAAACTTGAACCACACTGGTACCAATCGGCACACCCTCTCTCAACTGTACATAGTAGCTTGTGTTGAAGTACACAGGAGGTTGCAAATTCCTGAGCACATTCACAAATAGAGTGGTGGTTCCAGTGGTTCTGGGTGGTACACCTTTATCTGTCAAGCTCACAGTAACCTAAAACATTTATGAAAATATATTCATTAAATGTCATCTTCGTCATATTGATTGAATTCCAGTCATTCAGAACTGTGACTGTGATAAAATAACCAGAGCATGTAACTATTTCTTTCCACAGAAAATATGACTATGTCTTTCCACAGAAAATATGACTAGTTCTTTCCACAGAAAATGAGACTATTTCTTAGCACAAAATTTTTTTAAAGATATTCTTAAGATAATTGGCCATCAAGCTTTTAGAGTACTCATTAAAATCTATTTTGGAATGGAGTTAAGCTTTATTTAATCACATAATGAAATAAGAATCATGATGCCATCAAAAAATTTTCTCTTTCTTGCTTTCTCTTGAGGATGCAGTGGCTTTCTGGAAGACTCACTTGCCAAGGGTCACAGGTTTGAATCTCACATAGATAAGGCTTGGTTGGATGCTATGGTATGTCAACAGAGAAGGCATGTAATGCCCACTGTCACAAAACCATGAAGTATATCCAGTGCTGATGTTGATGTGTCATTAAATGCCAATGAAACAAACAAATACTCAATCTCTCCACACCAATACTTACTGTAAATTGATCGATTGTTCTGTTCTGTACTGGCACCCTTATAAGGCTTATAATGCCACTACTACTGTCTATTTTAAAGTAGGTCAGAGCAAGGTCATTTCCTATCAGATGATATTCTACTTCATTGTCTGGAGGCTTAAATACAAAAAAAAATCCTGTTTAATACAGAAACTTAAATTCTTAAAATTTCAGTAGACAAGGATGTACAAGTTTGCTATGAAAGATATTACATTTATGAATAATAAAAAATATTGTCCTGAACTGTACAATGTGCTTTTCTCAGCTTAGAAATATTTTGTCTAACGAATTAAATACTTATTAGAAATAAAACTGAAAGCAGAACTGAGGTTTATTCATTTAAAAATTAAGTAGAAGAACATGAAGTGTTACCACATAAAGAAGTCACATTTTCATTTGTGCATGTACAGAATCAACTACGTTTCAGAATTATTCAGTCCTTCAATTCACTGTCACCTCTATACATTTTGAATTACAACACTGAGGTAAATTTAAAAGAAAACCAATCCATAGTGGTTTTTCTTTTCATTTTTTTTTAATGCCATAAAATGGTTAATATTTGGCTGTAATCTAAGCTTTGTAAATTTGTTCCTGTACTTTTGTAGCACTAATAAATGACTAATGTAGAACTAATTTTATCATGTATTCTTCAAGCTGGAAAGGTACCCACAATTTTCTGGAGTCAGTTTCTCTTTGGTTAAGAATGTATTGAACATAAATTTTAATCCAAAGTACTTTAACATTAACATATATCTAGCATATGGAGAGATGGACAAACACAACCATGAAAATGGTCATTATGTCAAGCAGGGCCGCTTCTGGCAGGGAAGAGATGGACAAACACAACCATGAAAATGGTCATTATGTCAAGCAGAGCCGCTTCTGGCAGGGAAGAGATGGACAAACACAACCATGAAAATGGTCATTATGTCAAGCAGGGCCACTTCTGGCAGGGAAGAAAGCAACTACATATATTCCAACTCATGAGCATGCTATAAAGAATCTAGGCAGCTTTTCTTGGATAATATATTCAAGAAGTCTACAAGTCTGTACCTACCTGTACAGTCAGTAACAAGTAGGCCTTTGATGGTTGGCCAGAATGATATCAAATCACTAAATGGATGGGTTGCAAAAGATGCAAATATTTCCTAGAAAATTATATTCCTTTGGGAATACTTATCCAATCATATTACCTTAGGACAACTACTTCTACCTTGCAAATCAAACCCTCTCAGATACTAGTTTTATCTAAAGGGAGCTAAAGTTGTCTTCTGACTAATGTGGCATTCAAGCAGAGTGATCATCTCCCCTTACATATAAGACCTGGCAACAAAATGAAATACTACACTAGTTACTACTGCAAGAAAAGGTAAACTCCCTATGGCTGTAACTGCAGGAAAGCTAGGAGGGGTGAAAGTATATTATGATAGGGCAAGTATTCTCAGAGAAACATAGTTTACTAGGAAATATTGGTTTCTTCTTCGAAAACGTCAAAACATGATAATACCGTACCTTAGGAGAATAGGTAAGTGGTGGATCTTACTCTGAAGACATCATCTCCAGTCCCCAAAAGTTATGTGAGGCAACTTCCAGGTAATCCAACTGGAGGGGCACAGCTTAAAAACGGAAAAATTACCCCCACTTCAAATGCAGTGAAAGTCATGATGCCAAGTCTTAAGAAGCTGTAGATTGATTTAGAAGGTTGACCTGTTGAGCTACAAAGATAGGTGCTACCAAATTGAATTGGGCCCTCTAGGATGATGGATCTTGAAGATACAATTGAGAGAATATGGACTCGATCTACCTCCCACAGTCTGAATGATGTCTGTTAGTGAAAGTTCCAGTCATATGCTAGACTGGTTGCTATGCTATGAATCATAGAAACTCAGTGATATGCACTCATTCGTAATGGAATTACATGTATATAGAAGTTCTATATGCTCTAGAGACTTGCATGTATGAAATAATTTTAGCCCAAACTGAATGTGAAGTCAATTAGACTCCTCATTAGCAACTTGTAAAGGCAGAGGTTAGTCATGTTAGAAAGAGTTGGAAATATATATGGTGCCTCAAATGGGTGCCAGTGGTAAGATAATGGTCTAGTGGGCAAACTTGAAGACTCCATTTGTACAGAGGAAACAGTAGCAATGCAGTAGAAGGCAACCTTGGACTCAGAGGTCAACTTCCACACTAAGCAAGTCTCGTAGGCAATGAATTCTTATGCAGATAGAATTTCCTTGAAATTAATCTGCTACTATGGATTGTTTCAATGCCCGATCCTAGTTGAGATGGAATTTTTTGTGTGTATTGAACTCCATACCGAGGCAAACAAATCATTGAGATGGTACTAGGTTGAATTTTCCCTTGTTGATTGGAAGTCAAGATTGGAATAAGAGTTATCAAGTATTTTAGAGCTAACTGACTAATATAGCTGCAGGATGTTGTGCATTAACTTGAAGATGCCACCATGGAAATGGTCCAGACATGGACTATTGATTCCTCAGACAAATTCGTGAATAGATACATGAAGGTATGCATTCTAAATCCACAATGATGACAAAGTCTTCCTCATGGATAGCATTCACAATGCACTATGGTATTTACAGCTGGAACCAAGTGGTGTAGAAGAATGGGTAGAGGGCACTATAGGACAATGACCAGACATATAGAGCCATTTGCCTGGATGATTGTTACCAAGAAAGGTGTGGAACAAATAATAGAACCGTCTCATTTTTGTATGTGTATGGTATGCAAAAAATTTAATTTTGATGGGTGGAGCTCAATAAGACGGTTTTCAAAGGTTTGTGTCATATGAGTGACCCTTATGCCCTTTTGTTGATTTCCCATACTATCCCTGAATCGACACTGTGGTTGTAGGAGGGAGAAAAATCAGTTTCCTTGATGGACTGTTTGCAGACTATATCCATCGTGACATTGAACAGAAGGTTAGATTATAAAGGCTGTGTTCTTAGCTTTACTGGATAATGGTCTTTCAGACAGACAGAGAACAGAGCTGAATTCTGCCAATTGGACTGGCAGATGTGGTTATAGAAGTGGCCAAAAGGTGTTGAGTGGCTCTGCTTAGTACCCAGGCCATTCTTGAGACCAACTCCTATGCATGCCCTGAAGTATTCAGAGTGAAGATAAGCTATGTTCCATCAGTTGGAAAATAGCCAGAGAGAATGAAAGTCCAGCAATGAAATCATGGCAACAATATTGCTCCCTAACTGCCAAGTGTCAACAAAGGCCATAGATTCATACATATGGAGTGTGGCTGTGACATCTTCAAAACAGTGATCTCAACTAGTGGGGTCAAAGGAAGAACCACCGACAAACTGATGATGAGGACAGTTCAGAACATCTGTAAATCTCCCTGACTGTGAAAACAACTGAAGTTAGAATGGTCCATTCTGTCATAAGATCAACAGATGCTGGAGCTCTGGTGCATGTTGTTGATGGAGTAGGAGGAGGAGGACAAATTTCTGGGGACAGAAAACAAACATAATGGAGGCTTGGAATGCTAAATATTTCCATGTCATCAGATAGATTAGAATAGATGATGGTACTGGAGAACAAGCAACATCATCCTGGTTGTGAGGTGTGAAACTATGATCCTGCAATGCTTAAGACTTGCAATCCATCACACACAAAACTTGTAGAATGCCTTACATAAGAAAGCATGACTTATAGAAATTTACTGAATAAAGAGAGCCTTGGCAGAGTGACGAGACATTGCAAATCAACATCTGTTCAAACGTGATGAACTACTCATGGTATCATGCCAAATGAGTGTCTCTATGTGGTACATGTTAGACTGGTCCCTGCACATATGTACAAAAGTCGTGTTTGGCATACTGGAAGATGGGCTGTTATTGATTGAGCTCGTAATATTGATGCTTGACACTTCGTGATCCCTTGTATATGGCTAGGCCTGCCACAATGTAAGTACACCATACACATGAGAAGAATATAGTTAGGATCATCAGTTGGTCAGGGTTATTGTATATTTGATCCATGTAACTTGTTCGTATGTCTGTTCAGTGAGAGGGAACATGGCTGTTTGTTGGCTATCTCCCTCACTGTTCCATAAGAGGAATCAAGTCAGACCTGGTAGAGGGAGGCATGGTAGAGGAAGTTCCAAAACTGCTGAGTCCTGTGGTGGCAACTTGGGTGCCAGAACTGTTTCCAACAGTGTCAACATCCAGCACTTCATGGCTAAAGGGTAAGTTGATTATCTTCCTTGTTTCCAAAAAAGATTCACACTGTGGAAAAGTCAAAATGCTGACTGGTGACATCTACATTCTGAGCTCTGTGTTGTTTTCACTTTGCCCATAAATCAAATCTGTAAGACAAATAGAACAAAATTTATCAAACTGTAGCCATGCACATGTCTTTTGAACACAATGTCCATTCAGAACTACAGCATGAAAGGTTGGCTCAGAAATTGATAACACTCAAATAAAGCAATGAACCATACAGGCAAATTATAAAAAAAGTGCTAGCTCCACTTGCTCATTTTCACTTCCTGAACTTCAAAGGTAAATTGTAAAAAAAAACTGATAATTTTTTTTCCATTTATAAATTTGGTAATTCATTCATTGCACTTTCAGAAGCTGGTATTTTCTAGTCTGGCAAAATTCATTTTCCCTATTTTAATAGCTGCCATGGATAGTGTACCTTAGACAAATTCATGCTGATTTTTCGGGCACAAGGGAGCATTCATTTTAGTTAGCAGTGTGCTAAGATCATTAATAATTTCCAAAAGCACAATATCTAAAGAAGTGTCAGCCACATCACATGAAAGTAGCAGAGGTATGCCAACATTCTCTCCAATGTGCATGTTTTAAATGCAAACAATTTCACCTTACATACATCGCTCTCTCAAAAGTACATAACAACTGGTAAGCACCACCTATGCATTGCTGCAAAGTCTTATAACTAAAGGGAGATCACTCTGCCTGATCACCACATAGGCTCCCAGACAACTTTTAGCTTACTCTGGCCAAAATAAGTATTTGGAAAGGCTGGATTTGCAAGGTAGTAGTAGTTTTCCTATGGTATTATGATTAGGTAACATATTTGAAGAATAAACAGAACATGTGAAGGACAGTGAGTAATAAATCAAAACAATTCAACAACTGCATAAAGGTTTTCATATTTATTATCATTATGTCAACTTAGGAAGCACACTTTGCTTCCATTTAAATGTTTATAGACTTCATTGGTTTTGATAAAATATGCAACAATTGCCCTGCCCAACACCATGTCTGTACTTTTCTGCCATCCAAGTTATCATACAGATGACTAAGTATGAGACCATATTGGGTTGTATGAGAAATAGCTAGTGTAATTCAGCAAGGTTAAATGGAGCTTTCTTAATTCTAATTCCAAACATTTAATTCTTTCAAAATTTTTGCTAAAACAATGATCCTAAAGATGTCTTTCTAACTAATTTTTTTCATCTTTCTTTTTTCTTCATATCTGTCGCATTTTGTTCACTAATTCAATGACTTCTTGTTCATACATGCTTTTCTGTTAATACCTATCCTCTATGTACTAGTTTATCATTATGGTACTGATATGCTTTTCTTTCTGCACATGTCTGCACAAAAGCTTTTTTTAAAATTGTTTATCTCAAGTACTTATTATATTAAGGAATTATCAATCTAATCTAGAAGTATGAATTCTCACTAAAAACATTGTAAAAATGGTTATCATCTCTGCAAAAACACAAATCCAAATTATCAAATTGTGAAATTTTCATGACAGAATAACACCTTTAGTGGCCAATTAATGGAGCAAGGCCATATTATAACAAGTACAGTAATTAACATGAAAATTACCAAAATATCCAGATCATTGGCTGACAGGGTGAATACTGCTTGTCCAAGTGGATCATTCTCAGTAATTGAGATCATAGTCTGGAGGTTTGCTGGAAGGTTTAACCATCGTGGATCTTGAAGGTTACGATTCACATTCACTGTCACAGTTGTCGTTGCTGTTTTACTTATGATACCAGCATTATCTTTAGCAGTGATTGTAAGCTGAAATTCAATGGTTGTCATATTATTTCTAAATGCAAATATATTACACTTGCTAAGGCACAGACAGTCTATTAGCCAAACCATATTAAATGAGAAAAGAATTCATTTTTTCCTACGAAAGTGAATCTGAAAATGTTATTCATATTGAACATAAGAAAATGCTGTAAAGAAAAATTTCAATATTACTTAATACATAATTAGCAGGATGCTAAATTTAACCAGTGACTGTTCAAAATTTATACCAAATCAAAACAAAGTTGTAATCCCTGCAACCAACTAAATGACATCGAGATAATATCTTTGATATCATTTTCTAAATTCTAACATATTTGGATTTCACATTGTATCGTTCATTTCATTTCATAGATTGAACAGAGGAAAGAAAGTAAAGTAGATGAGGATAAGGATAACATATATCCAAAAAGTAAAAAAGGGGACTACTGATGTGAGGTGATTGCTGAACAGAGGTTGTTATTGCAAACATTCACTTTATAGGACCATGCAAATGTGATGACACTTGTTAATAATGGTGTTATGTATATCTATTTTGTGTTATGTATATTTATATTGTGTCATGTATATTTATATTTTGTTATGCATATCTATATTTTGTACTTAATTTTTTTGTTGTGATTATGCATTGTGGGTGGAGTTTTTGCTAACTTCACTTCTGTCATGATTGTAGTTGTAAACCAGATTTTTAATAAAATTATAGTTCAAGGCCTTATCTTGTTATTAGTTAGTGCAATTTTCCATTTGAATGTCATAGTTTTCTTGAACATTCTGTTGCATTGCAGGTGAAGTTAAACATTTTATACAAGGGAACTTGTTAAACAATTAACTCATTCCTATCTTAAGATCTGTCTATGGAATCCATTTATTATCAGAGTTATAGTTGTGTTCAGATATTATTCTAGAAGACTTTTTGCTTTAAATTGTTCATTGGAATACTCATTGACTGGATTAACACATTATGTTGGAAATTCATTCTATGACATTCTGGACTGCATCATGGTAAATTAGGACACTAAAGACTATTGGTATATCAGGACATTGAAGACTTTTGTACATCAGGATCTTCAAGACTATTGGAATTCATTCAGAAGATTCTATACATTGGACTTGTGATTGGACATTTAAGATCATTTGGAATTTAATTCATAAAAATGTCTTTTGAATTTTCACGTTGTATTCTTGGGTACATTTTGATTCTTTTCTGTTACATAATTCAAGACCAAGAGATCACCATGGGTTTACAAGGGGAAGCTTGTAAAATCACTATAGTAACATACAATACTGATCTTCAAGCATCTACTGAATAAGCATGTAATGCTGTTTACTGCATATCCATTTGATCTTATATGGCTTATCTGGCATTTGATATAAAGTTTTAATATATATATATATATATATATATATATATATATATATATATATATATATATATATATATATATATATATATATATATCACACAGTCTGTATCACACACCAAAACTTTTCATATTACATACCCAGCCTGGATCTACTTCTGCAACTTGAAATATTTAGTACTACTCCATTTATAAAAGATTGGAAATGATTTAATGCTAAGCATTTTAAATTATTAAAAAGTTTATAATTTTAAGAAATGCAGTCATATTAGGTGAAAATGGCCACTTTTGCTGCTGGGGATATTGGTAAAGTATCATAAGATGCAACTGTCCATTTCACAGTATCTAGGCCAAGAAATTCATGTTTGTTGAGGTAGACAGCAATATTTTGGTCAAAATGTTTGACAACAAATTCTCCGATAATGTTAGTGTGCAAAGTGATATCAAACATGAAAGAGAGAGAAAGTACTTTATCACTTAAATCTTATATTGAAATTTGTAAAAATCCAAAATAAGAAAGACTAATTAAGTCATGTCATGATTCTATACATGGTTAGCAATTTCCCAAGTTTGGAGAAAACTTCACACCATGTTTCACTCCAAAGAGACCTTCTACAATATAAATCATCTATATTCACAAATATTTTCTACAGAATCATTTTTTAAAGAGCATATTTTAAAGGAATGGAATTGCAATTTGCCTATTAAAATTACTGTTTAGTAAATGTGAGGTTAAACTGACAAATATTTGCAACATAAATGTTATCACAGAGAGCAGCAGCTGTTTTGATTGTGATGCAATTTTAGATGAATTATCTCTTCTTAGAAATGTTTGTTGTTGTTGTTGTTGTTGGGCTTAACGCCATTTTTCAGCACACGATAGGCTATTCATGGCGGCCAGTATTAATGGTGGAGGAAGAAACCGGGAAATCACTGGAAAGAACCACCAACCCACGAGAAGCTGCTGGCAAGCTTTCTCACATATCCACATTTGCCGAATCCTAGATTTGAACCCACAGAGACAGAGGTGAGATGGCAGTGATCCATAATGGACAGCGCTTTAGACCACTCGGCCACTTGGGGCCCCAACAAATGTTTGTAACACTGGGACAGAGAGTGAATTGTATGTTTACATTTTTAAATTCATGTGATTGATCACATAGAAAATAAAGAGAATAAGACAGAACATTACTGCAGTATAGGATTGAATTTTATTGTTCAAATGTGTCCAAGTGAATATTATAAATTAAGTCCACATGTTAGAAAGATATCTTCAATTTTTTAAAAATATATTCTTAAATTATCTCTTTAACTTCAATGCATTATGAATTTCTTGTTTCAAATGAAAAAAATAAAAATTGAAAGTTTGAATGTACTGCAAATTAATGAACTTTCTTTGTAAAATTGAATGTATTTAATTACTGTTAGTCTGTGAAAGTTGCCCTTAAATTTGCTTAAGTAGAGTGTCTATTCAATAAATAGAGTAGAAGAAAAAGATCACTTACTGGTCCTAAATATAGGTTTTATTTGAAAGTAAGGAAAAAATCCCCTTGCCTGTGACTGCATATTAAATACATTCAAATGTCTATGCAACATTTTTGGAACTTCAAAGCTAATGAGTAAATACATATCTGCAATTCAGACAGGCCAATAACACAACTGCACAGTATATATCTATGAGTCTATATTTTCCCTTGGACAATGTCTCCACGAAACAACAACAACAACCCCGAACATATTTCCCCGTGGACTCTTCCCTTATCAAATAGGATTCCCCCTCCTAGTCATTCTCCCCCCATTATCTTAAATCATTTAATGTGACATTTACTCAATAAAATATAAAAAATTTATTTTAAGTTATGTGAAAAGAAAAAGGTTATCTGAAATAAATTTCAGTAGTAAGTGTTAAATAAAGTTGACATTTTCACATATTACAAAAATTGTAATGTTTAAAAGTTAATGTTGTAAGCAATTGCTTTTAAGTATTGCATGATGTCATGATTTTCCAATGAATAAATAAAGCAAGAATACATCAAAGCTCAACAATCCAATGAATAAATAAAGCAAGAATACATCAAAGCTCAATAATGCAATGAATAAATAAAGCAAGAATACATCAAAGCTCAATAATGCAATGAATAAATAAAGCAAGAATACATCAAAGCTCAATAATGCAATGAATAAATAAAGCAAGAATACATCAAAGCTCAATAATGCAATGAATAAATAAAGCAAGAATACATCAAAGCTCAATAATGTAATGAATAAATAAAGCAAGAATACATCAAAGCTCAATAATGCAATGAATAAATAAATTGAGTATACATCAAAGGTAAATGTTACTATATATAAATAAAGTAGTATAAAGATAACGGGGGAAATAACTTGGGGGAAAAATCCTATTTGATGAGGGAGGAAAGTTCAGGGGGAAATGTCTGTGGTGGATATGTCGGGGGAGGGGGAGATGTCCTGATACATATATCAAGGTCCTGCACCAGTTATGTACATGCAGCATCTTACACAAAACATCAAAAGTGTAATTCATTTTTGAATGTATATTTAAAATTTAAAATAATGTGTGAAACTAAAAGGGGATATGTAATATGTACAAAACTGCATCAATATTTTGTTCCAAGTTGGGGGAAAGAACTCTTCTGGTATGGAGTAGGAACATATGTTTCAGTTTCAGCTTGACAGCCTTGGCATTCCTATGCAGAATCAAACTTGCTATTTCTACCCACTCAGAACAAAATACATCTGCAGTTTTGTTTATGTTTTGTTCCATCAAATACAAATCATGAAATCTGCAGAAGAGTAAGATTCTAAAACAGTGTACAGTAACATAAGTTACAGAGTAATATCTAATACTATATATAATTACATAACATACACATATGTAGATGTCTGCTAGAGAAATAATGTATAGCACTGTATAGTAACACAAATAGTGTGCTTTAAAGATTCCAAATTTAAACAATTTCAGAGAAATAATTGAATTGGCATAAGATCAACCACCTACCATTACTTTAACCATTGTGAGCTGCTTGTGTAACTAAAAGTAAACCAAACAAATGATCTCAACACACAAAATGACATTTTTACAGTACCTTGCACAGCTCACACCTTGATAGAAATAATAAATTAAAGAAAAAAGGCATACTCACATAGTAAGTCCTTCCTGTATCCTTAGTCAACTCGTCAAATGTCATGATGTTGACACCATTTCCAGCTGCAACAAGTTGGAAATAACGACTGGCTATGCTGTCTCCCAGAAGCTGGTAATTCAGTCTTCCATAGTCTCCCTGAAATATTATACCGCTTGCAATAAATTGTTAAACAACACAAAAATATTATAAAAAATACAGAAATATTTAGTTTAAATTTAAAACTATATAAAATTATTTTCATCCATTGATAATACCATTTGCTTCCTCTTAATGTTGAAAATGTTTCACAGAATGTCAATAGCAATAGGGTAAGTGGGTTGGGATAATATAGATAATGATGTCAACAGGTATTTCATTTCTAGTCGTTTACCTCTCTGCTCTCACATAATGAAAAGTTACATGCATCAAGACTGGTTCTGAAGAAGTAGAAGATTCACTCCCCATATTACATAGTTAGGGTACCATATAGGAACATTTTAATAAGTTGAGTTACATTATTATCTTGACCACCAATTGTATTAGTAGTGCAAAGTTTAGCAACTAGTTGATCTAAATTAATTAAAAATGATCTAAATTGATTAAAAATGATATGTATTTTAGAGATCTTGATTGCAAATTAAGAACTCAATCTTTCACAAACAAAACCTAACAGGGTCAATGGAACCATCTTTTAATTTTGATTCCTTCAATTTTCCACAATGTAAATAATGCTGTATATATCTCATTGTTCTAAAAATAAACCAATTCTCTAATTTCTTTTGACAATTAAATCTACATTCATTAAATTATCCAATCTTCCACAATTACTTTTTCATGCAGAGAGAAATATATAACAAAACCATGCCTCGTATACATACTGGATCAGCATCTACTGCTTGAATACTAGCGACAAATGTTCGTGGTGCCATGGTGTGGTTTATGTTGACTAGGACTGAATTTGAAACAAACAATGGAGCAGTGTTTCTAAAGACAGTCACAATAAATGGAACCTGGAAACTTTGTACTGGAGTACCTCTGTCACTGGCACGAACAATAATCTAGAATAAAAATAACAGAAAATACATATTGTAATAACAGCAATATGATAATGCTGTTGTAGTAAATCTTGAATCTGAAACAAATGTCATCTGCATTATTGTAATTCTGCAGTTGAAAATTATTAACCTGTGACCATGTAAATACTTCTTTTTCAGGGTTGACACTTGTCATCAAAATATAATTAATTACAATGTGTCTACAAGCACGCTTTTGATAGATGTTGGCAT
Organism: Potamilus streckersoni; assembly: GCA_016746295.1. Taxonomy (NCBI): domain Eukaryota; kingdom Metazoa; phylum Mollusca; class Bivalvia; order Unionida; family Unionidae; genus Potamilus; species Potamilus streckersoni. The sequence goes on from JAEAOA010002295.1 coordinate 1,094,399, forward strand.
AATGTAACATCTTTCATTGTACCAAACCATCATAAATAACATCCAGTAAGAAAGATACAGACAGCAGACAGACATACAAATTAACATAATATCAAAATAGGTAAATGCACAAAGGTTTCCTAAAATTTCAAAGTATTTTGATATTGTATCATTTATAATTAATCAGCAAATGTAATCATAAATAATCAGGATTTAAAAATGTTTGTTATTTAGTTAAAAATGATTTTTTTTATTATTCAAAACTATGAAACAACAGATGAATAAAAACATTTACAGGTTTCTATGCTCAAGCATTGAAGATAAAAGAAAGCACCTGTACCTACCTGATACTGATTAACACCTGGATCATTTGTGAGGGATTTTTCTATCACCAGTATTCCATTATCACGATCAATTGAGAAAAAACTTAATCCAGATGATGGAGAAACACTTACAATCAAAAACCTGATCTCACTGTTGGATGTGTTCTAAATATAAAAATAGAAAATGATGACATTATCAACTACAATAGAATCAAAGTTCTACTTCATTTTTATGTCTACATGTTAAATTGCTCATCATTATATTAGCAAATGGTACAATTTCAATTGTACTGAATATGAATTCTAAATATATAATTTAATATACAGTATATCTTTTGATATTATAAATTATCAATTGTTTAGGACTAAACTGATGACACAACCTGATCTACTGTTATATCAAAACTAAAACAAAGCTTTCTTAGTTATCCTCTAATACATAAATTACTTAAATATAATTCTGGAAGAGAAAGTCTGGATGACTTCATTTCAAAGGCAAACAACTTCCATCCTTCAATAAAATTCACGGCAGAAATTTCCAACTCAAACCATGTTTTCCTGGACACAACAACCAGACTGGTGGAAAACAAATTACACACAGATATCTACTCGAAACCAACCGACAAACACCAGTATCTTCTCCCAACCAGCTGTCATCCAAAACACTGCATTAAGAACATTCCATATAGCCAGGCACTGAGGATACGCAGAATTTGCTCCGACGATGAAAGATTCCTAGAAAGGTCTGAAGAGCTGGCTAAACATTTAATTTACCGAGGTTACGACAAAGACCTGATTGCGGAGGCAATCCAAAGGGCCAAACAAACAAACCGTGATGACCTACTCAGATATGGACAGAAAGAAAAGGTTGATAGGATACCATTTATTCTGACCTATCACCCAGACAATCCCAAAGTAGGTAAAATCATCGCAAACCACTGGCCAACCGTGCAATCGTCAGTTTTTATTTACATAAAACCAGCATTACTTTATAACTACATGAATTTTAATATATATATATATATATATATATATATATATATATATATATATATATATATATATATATATATATATATATATATATATATATATATATATATATATATAAAATCATCTCAACAAAAATTATCATGTGGCATTAACCTATAAGTAACCTAAGCCATCACAAACTCTATAATGTCAGTAATATGGCTTATATGTATAAAGATTTTAGTAGTCACCAGCAACCATTATAAATACTGTCATGAAAAAAAAAAGTCATATTGACCTATGAAATGTTGGTAACTTGGCAGAAAAAAAATCTTTTTGTAAGACATAAATGTAAAGGTACCATATTGGGTCATTACAAGTCAGAAATAATTTTATTCCTTTCTTTTCCACAAATTGTTTTTTTTTAATAAATTTTGCTTGAGAAACTATTAGTGTCCATCTCTACAAGCCAGACATTACTGAGTTGAAGTCATGGTTTGGAATAATCTTGAAATGGTGTGGTGTGATTGCTATAACAAACTAAGACCTTCCATTGGTAATCAGCTTGATTGGCAACTATAGCTGTGTCTCCCAGGAAATGCATAATGTACTTTTTCAATACCTACTCATTCATATCTACAGTGCTTAGTTAACTTGTTGAGAGTAAACTATCACAATATAGTAGGCAAAGTTAATAACAGCCAATGAAGCAAGTCAAATGAGGCAATGTGACCTAATTTTGTAATATATATATATATATACACACACACACACATGGTACAAAACCCTAACATGAGCAATAACACAAAAGCTTAACCGAAAGCCAGTAAAATATGGAATATAGGTCACAGTGGCCTTTCTTTGTCACAAGAATTGGTACTCTTAGATATATGTGCAATCATATTGTTTGACAATTTTATCATGAGCAGAGCTTGAGAAATAAACTCTGAAATTTAACTACAAGTAGTGTAGAGTACTCATCAAGATGCCACCAGTTACCAAATGCCACATTTCCAGGTGTAACAGCAATTATACAGTGTGCAAATAAACTGAAATAAAACACAACAACTGAACCAAGAATGTATAATCAATGTATATGTATGTACAAATTTATCTCCTTCATGCCTCTTTCCTGGGATTAGGTGCTAATGAAACACAGACTGAAATGCTACTTAAGACCTTAAGGAAGCAAAGCTTTGGTGAGGGCATACATGATTTTATGAATATGGTCTCCAACACCAATGCAGGTCAGTACAATAGTTTACCTCTACTTTGTACAGGTGAGCTAATTACCAAAATCCATAGAAATGTGAATCACAGTTACTAGCTTCTGAGAGGGTAGTGAATCAATCATTAAGATGCTTACCAAGTCTTTTGATTGCATTATACCAGTTTGCATATAGAATGCAAAAGCCTCTTTGGTCAGGTCCTAAATGCAACAACTTAACAAAAAAGATGCAATTAAGGTACATGTACAAAGTTAAACCTCTTGTCTCTTGTCTGTGGGATAGGTGCCATAAGTTTCAGGAAAAAAAGAATAACTTATGTGCAATGGGGCTGCAAAAAGTATCAAATCATAGACAATAAAGGTAGTATAATAGATTTCTTGACAGACCTTTGAATTTTCTATCATTGTAACAAGAAAATGTCAGAATATCAGAGGGGGAAAAAAAACTTAAATATTTTTGCGAATCATACTTTGCCTAACAGAATGATAACTAATCATCTGTCTGCCATCAAAGCATGACCAAAAGGATGTTAGTTCCAAAGTAATCAAAAAATAATACCATTGTAAATTTTAACATGACAAAAAGTGAGATTCCATTTTAAAAATCAAGGTTATGTTTAATTAAATAAAAAGTCCATCATATTTAAATTGAATATTTTTAATTAAAAATAATATACACTGCAGTATTTATGTATTTACTGATCTATAAATTTATTACTCAACATAAAATGAAAACTTTTTAATTTGATTTGATGTATTGTTGTAAATTTGGTCATAGGTGATGATGTACAGTTTATTACTTTGCATATGGCTTTAATTTTGAAGAAAAACATTTCACAGGTTTTCTTCAATGGACATCCTGAATATTTAAAAAAAATTATGTAATTATGGGTTATAGAGATATTGCTTGGCCTTACTTCATCTTTCATGCTAAAGTTAGTGAACTTTGGACTGACTGATTTTTTAGGACATGGAGCAGTTAGTGAACTTTGGACTGACTGATTTTTAGGACATGGAGCAGTTAGTGAACATTGGACTGACTGATTTTTAGGACATGGAGTAGTTAGTAAACTTTGGACTGACTGATTTTTTAGGACATGGAGCAGTTAGTGAACTTTGGACTGACTGATTTTTTTGGGACATGAAGCAGACACTTTAAGATGTGTGCTTAGATCATGCATGTTTTCACAACTACAACATGTAAAAAAGTATCAGCCACAGTACATGGATGTAGTATAGAGGTTTGCCAATATTCTCTACATTACTCATGTTGCAAATTAAAACAACTTCACCTTATATCTGTCACTCTATCAGGAAGTATAAAGAACAGATCAGATATATTATTCTTGTATGATCTAACTTTGCTTCTATAACTAAAACATTTAAATTGCATGCATCTAAACAGCCCTTTTTGAATAATTGAAACATATTTCTTCCATAGAACAGTATTTATTTGCAAAAAATGGACTCCAACCCCACAACATAAGGCATATTTTACATGCAGGAGCAAAATAGGCATAATTAACTGTTTTTCATATATTACATTAGTGTTAATGCACCATGTTGTTGATAAAATCATACATGATGACATGAAAAGCAGAAAAGCAAGTACACACATTTTCTCAGACAACTCTGGTGGCCTAGTTATCAGACCACTCCGGTGACCTAGTGGTAGAGCATCTGCCTCAAATGCAGGAGGTTATGGCTTTGAACCCCAGCCAAGTCATATTGTTGACTTATAAAAATGGTACTAGCAGATGCATCACTTGGCAATCAGCATTAAGATGTTAGTGTTAGGACTGGTTGGACTGGTGTAAGTATAATGTGACTGGGTGGGACATGAAGCTACGTGTCTGCAGCATGATGCCCCTATGCTAGATATCACTATAGACTGTCACACTGCAGACATTATAGTGATATGACTGAAACATTTTTAAAGCTAAGTTAAAAACCAATATACACACACGCATACACACATTTTCTTATTTTATTTAATGTGGCACTCTACAGTTTCATACTTTGCATAAGGTTTAATTTTAAAGAAAAGAAATTCCCAAGATAGAGGAACTTTGGGTACCATAGCTTTATGATTTTAAAAAATGCCCTATTTATCTTACATATTTTTAAAAGAACTTTTAGTCCCTTTATTTAAGTGTACAATTAATGTGTATAATTTAGATTATAGAATATTAGTGAGTACTTAATTTTTCCAGTGAATAATAATTTGAATAAATAATTCCACCCAAATGAAAACCTGAACATGACAATCAATAAGACCGACTCGACCTCAAGATATTAAGGCAAGAATTAATAACTTTTAGATCAACAAGATTATATAGCCCTCTACCAAATCAAGGTCATAATTACTGAAAATACTCTCTCATTTAATGGAATTATCCATTCTGAAAGAAATGTGTGGTCAGAATCTGGACTATATCTTTAATTCAGATTCAGGTAAACATGCTCACATTATTAATGGTTTAAATATTTAATCCAAACTCAGAGAAATATTGACTTTGTATTATGTTGTCATTAAAATAAATGTCCCTCAACAAGTACACAGAGAACTTGATTTTTGACAAGGTCAAGTACTAAATACATTTGTATAAAACATATAATCACTAAGAAAAAACAAACAAATAATACAACTTAAATATACATACCAATTTTCACTTCAGGGACATCAAAATTAATTTCTAAGAAAATTGAGCTTTCTTCAAATAATATATATTTTGTAATTTACTAATTGCACTTTCTGAAGTTGGTTTAGCTTACCCTGGCAAATTTAGTTGTCTCTTTTATTACCTGCTAAAATTAGTGAACTTTAGACTGGTTCTGGCTGATTTTTTGAGGACACGGAGAGGGACATTTTGCTCAGAAGTGTGCTTAGATTATGTTTGATATCCACACCTACAACATGTATAGTAATTTCAGCTACAGTATATGAATATAGTATACAGGAATGCCAACATTCTCTCCTTTATGCATGATGCAAATGTATAAAACTTCACCTTACACCTGTCACTGTCAGAAATATATCATATCTGTGGAGTGCCCCATATATAAATAGCAGAGCTCATTCATTTTATAAATATCATTTCATGGATATTGGCTGCAGTGAATATGATGTGGTTTTGACTTTGTTAGTAGATTTACAATTAAATTTTTTATGTTGACATGGCAGATGGTTCATTTAAGGAACATATGATTTGTAAAAATATTTTTAATGACATCACAAATTTATAATTTTTTTACCCCTATCAATGTAAAAACTATGTTGCCAACCTTGCCCATTTATTTACTTGTTTATTGTTATTCACTCCTGATATCATGACATTATCATGCTACAGTGATATAATTTCAAGCACTATTAGAACAAAGTGAAACCATGATCAAACCATAGTGAATATTCACACTTACTGCTGCATCAGCGTCCGTTGCTGAAGCAATTACTAGGACATGGTTTACTTCAGCATCCTCAAAAACCTGAACTGAGGGAGTAGACAGTGATAAAACTGGGTTGTTGTCATTCTGATCCTAGAAAACAAGATGATAATTTTGTTAAACCTTCCTCCTGCTCATGTTTCCTACATATTATTTTAACCTTGAGTTTAAGCATTATTTGACTGTTAGCATTTTCATCAAGTATTTATCCAAATAATGTGTTCTGCTTAGCCTTTACTTGTACTATCATTTACAATATATTCTACTCAAAGGACTATTAAATTTTTTTAACTAACAGTCCATATAAAAGGAGGACTAGGCAATGACATTTTTATAAGCATTTGGCATCACCTGTATAAATAATCATTCTCATTCTAAAGCTGGCTTTAAAGATCAGTAAAAATTGTGTGACACATTTACAACTTTCATGTAGTCCAATAAATGGGATCCCTACATCTGTGTGATACAAACAGATTAGGGGGATGGATCTATCAGACTAATGTTCTTTCTATGCTAATAACAAGCAAAAGTACAATCTAAAATTTTTAAATGCTTGGTCGTAATTTTCTATATCTTTTGTTTAAAAATAATAGAAACTTGCACTGTATATGTTGCTGAAACTGCTTATAATGTTGTTGAAGCATTCACTAAATCAGCTAGTCTATGATCACTTTCAAGATAAATTTATGCAAGCCTTCACATAGTTATACACTTATGGATGCCTACAAGGATGCTATACCATCACTCAGCCTGTGTAACTCTGAGATGTCAGACTTAGCGGGGTCATCATTGACTGCATCATTGCTGATACTTATATATAGTGGCCGAGTGGTCTAAAGCACTTTCTGTTATGGATCACTGCCATCTTACCTCTGTCTGCGTGGGTTCGAGTCTAAGATTTGGCAAATGTGGATATGTGAGAAAGCTTGCCAGTAGAATCTTGTGGGTCAGTGGTTCTTTCCAGATTTTCTGGTTTCTTTTCTCCACCTATATTACTGGCAGCCATGTATAGTCTATTGTGTGCTGAAAAATGGCATCAACTCCAGAACAACAACAACAACAACATGTATTATATACAGAGATATGTTCCCTCATGGAATTCTTAAAATGGCTGAATATACATCATACAAATATTTTATTAATAAAATAAATAATTCAAAACTAAATGTATCTATAGTATACATAAATTCATATATGAAATGGTTTTACATAATAAGTAAATTTTAGTAGGGTTTGTTTGTTGTCCTTTAAGCATGTTAATATTTACATGCAAGATCAGAGGATACTGACCATATCATATCATACTTTAGGTAGAATGGATAGAGACTTCATTGGAGAAATCCAGAGATTGAGCACATTTATGCTCTCTAATTTACACCCAATATTTCTTAAGAGTCAGCAAAAAATGGTTTTAAAATATGACTTAAAGCTAGAACAATATTTTTTTATATTGAATGTGTCTCTTGATTTTATTAATCTTTAAAGAGCACCTCTCAAGCAATTAGCATTAGTGTGAAAATGCTATTTTATATGTGCTGAACCTCTTTCTTACTCTATTAATGCCTGCCATCCATCACGTCTAAAGTGTGCTTTGTTGGGGAGACAAGTGCTTTTGTTTACGACAATTCCACTTGACCAATTATTGGTTGTGGCATAATTAAACAAATGGTTTACTATTGTATAGTGTTAAAAGTAACAATGTATGTAAAAAAAAATCTTGATAGATTAGTGCAATGAGATGCCATAATAAATTTGTATTAATTCTGAAGAATTATGGGATTACTAATTCCATGTACAGATTGTAAACCTAAATATATCACGCTATTGTGGAAAGTCGTAACCGAGGAAATCCTATGCCTCCTTAATATGCTTACCAGAACAGTGACTCGGACAGTGGCTGTGGATGATGGATTAGTTGACCCTTGACCATCAACTGTGGTCACAAAGAATTCATAGTACCTCTGGGTCTCATAGTCCAAAGCAACAGCTGTATTAATTTGGCCTGATGCACTATTAATGGTAAATGTTGTTGCTGTGGCTGGTGATAGGAACTTGTATTGAATATTATCAACCATATCCACATCAACAGCCTGTGAAGAAAATAGAAACAATGTTTATTTTCCATTAACAAATAGCCTTAAAGCAGAAAATCTTTAGAAAAATGAGGTACTTAATGCTGATAAATTTTAGATACCAAAAGGAAATAACTTCACCCATCAATTTTAAACTGTTTGTAAAAGAAATGCTATCTGCATAAACACTGATGAAAATACAATAAAATGCAATATGAACATGGAAATAACAAATGTATGGTTAGTGCAAAATAAATTTCAATATTAATTAAGCATTATATCTACAAATCTGTAATAATAGTAAAACCCATTATAGTGACCATCCAGTATTTTGAGAGAATTTCAACATATTCATCTGTGCCACACATACTCAACACCCTTTCACTTTGAGCAGGCTTATTTATAAACTGAGCAAAGGAATAGTGTACTGATCTGCATTTTATTTAAACAGCTGTCATCTAAATTAAAGATTAATTAGCTAATTAAGGACCAAGGCACTGAATGCCCCCACCCCAACATTGGCATATTATGTACTCTACCATCTATGAATCTGCATTTTTCTGATTTATTTTGTGCATATTGATTCTATCAAACTTCACTCTTTAACAAGAATATTGGCAATTTGAAACTTTATTCATCTTTATTGAGAAAATAAGTCAGATTGCCAAGGATACCTACAGAAACAAAGATAACAAATGCATTGTCATTCCCTTCAGCAACATTTGCAGTGAAGATTTGCTGTGTAAACAATGGCACAGAATCCTGTACATCTGTCACAATTACGGTAACAGACACTGTTCCTGTTCGAGAATCACTGGCACGATCAACAGCCAATACTTCAAATATATACTGATTTTGAGACTCGTAGTCTAGCGGTTGCAAAGTAGTGATCTGCCCAGTATTTGGGTTAATGGCAAAGCTGAAAATAATAATATTGCAAAGATTTTTTTTAAATGACATCAAGGTTTAATTATAAATATATTATGATGATTTGATAGTTTATCTATGTAGTTTAACAACCTGAAAAACAAGGAGAGCACTATGGAAAAGTTCATACTGCTAAGAAGATGATCCTGTCTTTGAGGGTATGAGATGCATTTGCATGTCTGATAAATTTACTTATAAAGTTTGAATCAATTATGTTATGAATGTACTACTGTACTTATCTGATTACTCTCTGTTTTTAAAGAACTTTTCAACATAAACATAACATTCACTGGACCAAAATTCTTGCAATATCCAGATAATGTAGCACAAATATTTCACAGATTTATATGCTCTCATGAAATTGTATAGCAAAATTATGAATTTTGAACTTTAAACAATAGCAATTGTTTGACTTGGAATCTAAGCATTGACTTTAAAGATTTGATTAAACCAGGAATTTTTTCTTTTGAAATCAATTCCATGGAGTACAATGCATGTGAATTATATAAGATATGTGAGCATTGGTCTCAATCTAGGTAAAAACAAATTGTTGTCACTTTGATATACTGTATTACTACTGATAATAAATATTTAAGTTTGTCATAGTTTCAAAGTAAAAGAAACTATACTTCTGATGCTCTAGTTTTGCAGAGATTCACTAAATACAACATAATTAAGTTAAACAAAAATTATTAATACACTTTTGAAACATTATTAAAATACATTAACACATTTCTATCTCTGATTCTGTATGCATTGAATGGCATAAAAATAGAGAGACAAGAGAAGATGGAGAAAGCTGTTGTCCAGATTTAGAAGTCCATCCTATTAATACAAGCCTACACATTATTAGCCAGGTTCAGTCTGTAAGTAAGTTCAGAATTCCCAGTATTAGGCTGATCAGCATCTGTTGCCTGTAATAAAAAGTTTAATATTTGTAAAATGTGCTTGTACACACATCCCCAAAGCAAATTACCAAGTAAACTACAATTCATTATGGGTTCTTGCACTCGTGCCTACAACCCTCACTCAGATGAACAATTTCACTGTCATCTATGTTAGCACTGAATTTACAGTATAACAAAAATTAGATTTAAATATCTTGAACAGAGGCAAGATATACAGGTCTGAATTTACAGTAGGCATGCAAAAAAGTAACTTTATAAACACACAATATTGACTTGAAATAATGATCTGAATGAAAACAGAATTCTTGTGAATTTGGCAAGAATACTTAATTTACAATAATTATTATTATGTTATAGACAATAAAGTAAACAGTATAAATATGGATTTATGTATATAATTTATTGTCAGTTGTTAATTGCTATAAATCTGGAATGACACAAATGCTGCACATACCAGGTCCATAAAGCTCTATGGCATAATTCAAAGTATACCCTCTCTAACCCCAACTAATAAAATGCCTAAATTAAGAAAATATTTCAAAATATTTTTGTAATGCTTGACTTGTCAAGTGTCAGTTCTAGTTGTTTATCAAAAAGCATTTCACTTAAATGATGCATCTGTTGAAATGTTTGATCAAAACTCCATCATACAGAGTTTCCATCACAGATAGGTGAGAGATAATATTACTTACTGTTACAGTTCCAACACTGGTGCCAATAGGTTGATTTTCCGGTACAGTAAACTGGTACTGGCTGGGAAAGACAGGGTTGTTGTCATTGACATCAGTTAGAATGACAGATACTGTGGTTGTTGCAAACTATTAACAGATAAAGTACATTTGTGTAGAAAGAAGATCAAAATATAAATGTACATTTGTGTAAAGAGGTTATAAAAAATATAACTACTTTTTTGTGTGAAGAGATGATTAAAATAAAAATCTACATTTGTGCAAACAAATAATCAAACTATAACTGCACAGATGTGTAAAGAGATAATCAAAAATATAAATAAACATTGGTGGAAAGAGATAATCAAAAATATAAATAAACATTTGTGTAAAGAGATAAAAAATATAAAAAAGCATTTGTGTAAAGAGATAATCAAAAAATATAAATTTATGGTAGTGTAAAGAGATAATCAAACTATAAATGTACATTTGTGCAAAGAGATACTCAAAATATAATTGTACATTTGTGTCAAGAGATAATAAAAATATAACTGTACATTTGCACAAAGAGATACTTAATAAAAATATAAATGCATAAATTACATCATAAAGAAAATACTATTCAAAGTTCTTTTTCTCTTCTAAAATAATTTAATAAAATAAGACAGAATTGATCATGGAATTATAAAAACCAAGACCAAATACCATAGCTGTGGAAAATTAAACATGTTTATTACCAAATATTAAAATACAGAAGCTTAGTATAAAATCATCATTTATGGGATTTTTGAATACATCGTAGGAAATATCAATGTGATGTCTCACAAATACTTCCAAATTGTCACAAAAATCATATATTTTGAAATTTTAACATTTTAAAATACAATAATCTTTAAATATTTCAAATCTTCCTGCAATAGTTTACAGTTTTAATTTTGCAGGGAATAGTTGACTTTATTCTCAGACTAGAAACATCAATTGAGAATTACTGAGTTGCTTGAGTAATTAGTGTTAGGTTTCTGTATGTTTGACTGTGGAACTGACAGATGTTAAGTTACTTGAGTAATAGTGTTGGAATTATGTAGATTTGTCTTAATAGAACTGATAGATGTTGAGTTACTAAAATTATCTGTTAGAATTGTTTATTTTTTTAATATATGGCGCTATTACCAATGGTGCAGGAGTAGTGGTGTCCCTCACTGTCACTGTCAAACTATAGGTGGGGATGACTTCTCTGTCTAAGCTTCCTACAGTTCTCAACTGACCACTGCAACAAAGAAATAATCACAACTTCAACATGTAAACCCAATATGCTGAATTCAACATTTGTAAAGAGCTTATGGAACCATTTTTAAAACATCATAATAACAATAACCAAACTATCTCAAGAAAAAGGTTTCAAAAATTACACTTGCAATTACAAAAATTACTGTTACTGGGATAATGTATGTAAAGTCATTTGTAAATTTGGACATTGTGTGTACATACATTCCATTCCTACACATGTGCAGAGAGAAACTTGATTTATATGTGGACTCCTTGTGTAGCTACAACATTTTTATAATTAATTGGAATGTAGATGCTATTGAAAAGATTTTAATTGTAATTGATGGAAATCTATCTGCTCTTGATGAAACTAATTTCTATTGATGGGAATCTGTGGTGTGTCAAATTTTTAAACTTGTTGAAACTCAAGGTTAAATGAATTGTGTTTTCAAGTTAACATAATCGAAGCAGAAAGGTCTGGAGACGTTCAATAATTATTTCCTTATTTCATCTCTAAACATGAAAGGAACTTTGTTTATGCTCCAATAGCATCTGACCCAGTCATTTTTAATGGCACATCAAATAATAAATTTTTCAAATGAAGTAAATTGCAGCATGTTTTAGGCTAGTGAAATCAACGAGAGACACATTATTTGGAGGGAAACCTTTATGAACATTTATTTCTGAATGGTCAGGGAAATTGAAGGGTGTATACTTTGAGAAACAATTTAGGGGCTATCTCTTGCAAACATTCTTTAGTCATATTTTGCTTGGAAGAAGTTATACTGACTCCGGAGATGCTAGTGAGTAGTGTTCTTTAAAAGAACTACTAGAAAGGGCCAGAAAATTGTCTTAGAAAAAGAGACAGACTAAAGGCTAGGACACTGTTTGTATGGAAAGAAAAACTACAGTAAGGTATGCAATTTCAGTTTCCAAATTAATAATACTATTTAGTTTGTTTAATTGGTTGCATATGTGTTGATATGTTATGATTCATGCATGTACCATATTCATTTCATAGGACTCTATTGAATTGCTAGTTTTATGCCATTTATTTCTTTGATTTTTTTAATTAATAATTCATTGAGAGAATTGACAGAATGCATGTAATTAAATATTTGATATGTAGAATTGCGTAGGGATTTCAAGCATTGACCCTAATATATGAATGTGTCATGTTTCTTAGGATATATGAATTGATTCTCTGTGTAGGATGATATTTACTCTTATGAACTAATGACAAGTGTATATCTATATGAGTCACAATATTTAAATGATCAAGCAAGCTAGATTTGATGGAAATTATGCCATAAATAACAGAGCATTAAACTGCATTGAATAGCCTAGTGTAATTAAGTCATGTTGTAATGTATGCTGGCATATATGGCCACATTTGTCTGTAGAAAGCATGTGGGAATTTATGATGACTTGCCCACGGGGTGAATGAACTTCAAGTTAAGGCCATTTGTATCAATATAATAGTCACATTGCAAACACAGAATCTGAGAGGAGTTATTGGCTAAGGTCAGAATTGTGCAGTGCAAACCACCTAAATCTGAGCACCAGAAATATAGTTTACATTTATATGTAGATGTGTAGTGGAATTTGTCTAGTGTGAGACATACTATATATTTAAGGTGACAGCTTTACAACTCCAAATGAGAGAAATGAGGAGGAATATGGAAGGAATCCAATGAGTTAAAGGGGAAATCTACATCTACAGGATGTTAGAATAGCAAGGGTTGGAAGAGGACCATGCACGTGGGTTAGAAATGGGAACAAGTTGTGAGAGACAGTTGACATGTGATGCTGTTGAGCATTGGAAACTGAGTTCAAACTCAACACTCGTAAATATGATAAAAACTGATGTACACTGTAATTAAATTCTGTCACTGACAATCAGTCAAACTGGAAAGTGAATTTTTGCTGTGCTTTAATTATATATACATAATTTAGTAAATCTGTTGTATGGGAATTTATTTTTCTTTGATTATATGTTATTTGATTATAAGTTTATATTTTTATTTATTGAAAGGGGGCTCATTGTTTTTATTTCTTTCAATACTTTGTTCAGCTATCTGCAACATTCCATCTCACTGGGCAATTATACTATGGGATATCATTATCTAGCCAATGACACCAAATAAAAGGGAGGAGGGTTTTAATGTTTAAATCTCCCATTAGAAAATCTAACTGTTCTTGATGGAACTATAACTGTTATTGATGGAAATCTAACTTCTCCTGATATAACTGTAGCTGCTATTGATGGAAATCTACTGTAACTGCTATTGATGGAAATATCATTATTATTAATGAGATTCTAACTGCTACTAAATCAAGTTTTAAATGCTACTTATGGGATTATAACTGGATTATGACTGTTACTGATGGGATTATAACTGTTACTTATGGGATTATAACTGCTACTTATGAGATTATGACTGTTACTGATGGGATTATAACAGCTACTTATGGGATTATGACTGTTACTGATGGGATTATAACAGCTACTTATGAGATTATGACTGTTACTGATGGGATTATAACAGCTACTTTTGGGATCATAACTGTTACTGATGGGATTATAACTGCTACTTATGGGATTATAACTGTTACTGATGGGATTATAACAGCTACTTATGAGATTATGACTGTTACTGATGGGATTATAACAGCTACTTATGGGATTATGACTGTTACTGATGGGATTATAACAGCTACTTATGGGATTATGACTGTTACTGATGGGATTATAACAGCTACTTATGAGATTATGACTGTTACTGATGGGATTATAACAGCTACTTATGAGATTATAACAGCTACTTATGGGATTATAACTGCTACTTATGGGATTATAACTGTTACTGATGGGATTATAACAGCTACTTATGAGATTATGACTGTTACTGATGGGATTATAACAGCTACTTTTGGGATTATAACTGCTATTACTTAGATTGTAACTGATATTCATTATAACTGCTACTGATGTTATTTAACAGCTTCTTATGGGATTATAACTGCTATTCATGGGATTATAGCTGCTATTGATTGTATTCTAACTGCTACTGATGGGTTATTAACTGTTATTGATGTAATTCTGCTAATATACACAGGCCATGGTTAATACTGACAAATACTATTGTTTTAGAACTGTGATGATATGGTGTGTAATATTGAAGCTTATACTGTAATTTATGTCAATGTGATTCCATTCTGTCATATATATTTACTCAGCATTTCAAGTGCCAACATTTCTTCAGGCAAACAACTTACTGAAAGTGTACAAATGCAGCTTTCTAATTGGTCAGAATAATTTTAGGTGAGATTTGTCAGTCGAGTGCACTTTTATAATGGATGGAGTAGATAAATACATTTTGTATGCCTAGATGAAGATTTTTCTTGCTTTGTTATAGGCAACAAATAAGTCTGTATTTAATTGTTAATAAGCAAGCTATGTGCATATGGTGCATTATCGGTTTAATGATGACAAATATCTTTGAGACAGTTCATACACTGAATTATGACACTCTATACATTATAAAGGTTCTATAGCTCTTTCTTTAAAATAAGAAATTTAGTAAGACACTGAATATCTAAACTAAATAGAAAAAAGAGAGACAGTCACATAGACTGGCATGCTGACTTACCTACTGTCAATACTGAATTTACCAGCTGCATTCCCTGCAGTGATGGCAAATGACAGCACCTGACCATCAGGATCCGTTGCCTGAAAGAAAATTAGTTTTGATTTAACTAAACCTGATATATTAGTAGCTAACATTAGGCAGATGTTAAATAGTTAAAATACTGAACTTAGACCAAGATTTTATTGTCTTAATGAAAACTTCATTGTCCTCTGCTCTAACAAATCAAATCTTTCAAGGAGTACTGTGAATGGTAAATTATAGCAGCACTCCATTTTTCATAGTCATGATGGTATATTTGCACAGAACCTTAACCTTGGCCATATATATATATATATATATATATATATATATATATATATATATATATATATATATATATATATATATGCAAATGACAGGCTTCTTCTTTATATCATGTGCATGTAATCCACAAACCTTGGTTGAGTTGTGTTATTTACAACTTATATTATTGTATGGAAACCATTTTTATTCTTACAGCCACAGTGACCTTGAACTTTGGACTACAAAATCCATAGGTTCCTATTTTGGACCAAATGCAAGCCATCCACAAAGTTGGTTGAATGAAAATAATGTAGAACTCAAAATATCATGTGGAAGCTATTTTTCTTTTTATAAGTTACCTTGCCTTTTCACCTTTGAGTCCACAATCTATAGTTTTTCTTCACTGGAAGTGGAAACCATCTACATTGTTTGATATCCATAGGGTTCTGAACATATAAGTATTTTTTTTTTAACAGCAACCTTGACCTTTAATATTTGTACCCTTAAATTAATAGGGCTTTTCTTTCAATCAATGCAAATCAATCACAAAGGTTTGGTATCTTTTGATGGTAGAAAACTCATGTTACCATATAAAACCTATTTTTCTTGTTTCATTAACAGTGACCTTGAATTTTTCAATTATCAGCCCAAAAGTAATTGGATTCTACCTTACCCATGCCATCCATGATGTTTGATAACTGCAGATGGTAGACATCTAAAATTATTGTGCAGAAACCAAATTGATTAAAGAGTAATGGATGAGCGAAATAATATTCTCCACTGTATGGCAGACATAACAATTACAGAAAATATGCTGTCAAACATAATTGTGTAAATTGTATCATTCTTACATATTTTAAAAATTTAAACTGAATACAAATTATATCTATAAATGAAACATACACTTTTGCCTGTAAGTTAATGAGACAACTGATAAAACAGAAAAAAATTTTAAACTTAAGTATGGATATGTACCTAGTATGATTTTAGTTTAAAATTATACCTTTTATAGCAAGCCTAGAAATAGGTAACAATGATGCCTGGTACCTTTTACAGCAAGCCTAGAAATAGATAACAATGATTGTCTGATACCTTTTACAGCATGCTTAGAAACAGATAACAATGATTGATACCTTTTACAGCATGCCTTGAAACAGATAACAATGATTGTCTGATACCTTTTACAGCATGCCTAGAAACAGATAACAATGATTGATACCTTTTACAGCATGCCTAGAAACAGATAACAATGATTGTCTGATACCTTTTACAGCATGCCTAGAAACAGATAACAATGATTGTCTGATACCTTTTACAGCATGCCTAGAAGTAGATAACAATGATTGTCTGATACCTTTTACAGCATGCCTAGAAACAGATAACAATGATTGATACCTTACAGCATGCCTAGAAACAGATAACAATGATTGTCTGATACCTTTTACAGCATGCCTAGAAACAGATAACAATGATTGTCTGATACCTTCTACAGCATGCCTAGAAACAGATAACAATGATTGATACCTTACAGCATGTTTAGAAACAGATAACAATGATTGATACCTTACAGCATGTTTAGAAACAGATAACAATGATTGATACCTTTTACAGCATGCCTAGAAACAGATAACAATGATTGTCTGATACCTTTTACAGCATGCTTAGAAACAGATAACAATGATTGTCTGATACCTTTTACAGCATGCCTAGAAACAGATAACAATGATTGTCTGATACCTTTTACAGCATGCCTAGAAACAGATAACAATGATTGATACCTTACAGCATGTTTAGAAACAGATAACAATGATTGATACCTTACAGCATGTTTAGAAACAGATAACAATGATTGATACCTTTTACAGCATGCCTAGAAACAGATAACAATGATTGTCTGATACCTTTTACAGCATGCTTAGAAACAGATAACAATGATTGTCTGATACCTTTTACAGCATGCCTAGAAACAGATAACAATGATTGTCTGATACCTTTTACAGCATGCTAGGAAACAGGTACAAATGATGCTTGATATCAGACAGGCAAAATATAGTCTACAATTATGTTATCAAATTCAGGCCTTCCTAAGAAAGTAACTTGACTTGATACATAGACCTGACATAATATGGGAAATAATGTAGCTATGTAGGTTCAGTACTTTCAGCTTGCTTACAGTCTTAGAGTCATGATGTGGATTTAAAAAATTGCAGTATGTTTGTTTTATGTTTGGTGACCAATACATTTGGTGTACATATTTCAAATGCTTATACCATATAAAAAATGATTAAGTATTTTGAATTTAAGAAAATGTCTCATTTAGGGCACAACTCCATTCAATTCTACATTAGGTTGAAGAAGACAATCATATTATGATGATGCCCATGGTAACAAAAACAAGTGCTTGTTGCCTCCACCACCACTTATATCTTTTGATGTAAAGAACAGGTGTTTTCACAAGAGTAGTTTCTTGAAGTAAATTATCTGAGCACTCTTCTATCACAACAAAGTCAGACTTTTATTAACAGGCTTAGAATAATGCTGTAATTTATTTCCATTCCAGGACTAAGCACTGAGAACTAGATTTCCCACATGGTTCAGAGTAAACCAAGAAGGTATTTTCATGGTGATGTAATTTTAACATCATATATGTTCACAGAAACAGAATACATCAATGTAGTAAAAAATATGAGTCATATAAATATTGTCTTCATATTATAAACAAACTTTATCATTGTACATATTTGTCCTGTCATTAGTACTTACAGGTACAATAAAGATAGCGGTTTCATTCACTGTGCTTTCACTGATTATAATTGTGTACAGTTTGGATGGGATTTGTGGAGCATTGTTTCCAGCACTGGTGACATTCACATACAAGTTCTTTGTTGCTGATCTAAATATAAGGAGAAACTGTAAGTTAGCAATTAGGAGAGTTACGAATGAGAACCAAATAAAATATATATAACAGGAAAAATATTTAGTAAATATATGTTAATAAATCTCATGAATTAATAAAAGATTGCTATTTAGGGACAAAAGGTCATAAGCATGAAGTATTCATCCTTGTGTGTGGGACAAGCATTCCAATGTTAATTGTGCATGTAGACAATGAAGTTGACTTAAAATTCTAATTGTGGGAACCAAAGAAGGACATAATTTTTGATGGTCATTAGAAAAGAAACAATTAATTATCTTAATACTCACCTCACCGCATCTGGAGATACAGCACTATCTGTGGCTTTAACAACAACAACATAGTTGCTTGGATAAGTGACCCGCCCACTGAGACTGACATCGCCAGTATTGGCATTAATGGTGAAAAAGCCAGATGGCACTGCAGGTTCAATGCTCATAATAGAGTAGGTCAATAAGGCATTAGCACCAGAGTCTGCATCAGTTGCATTAACCTTGATGGGATGGAAAAAAGAACAATTAACTATCTTATGGAACATGATGCATTTCCTAGTGATCCATTTATTCATAACAAGATCCATTATAATGACATAACTGAAGAATCTTTGGTTGAATGGTTTTTAATTGCACTTTAACATATTATTACCAGTATCAATGTCATGCCAGGGCAATGGGAGTTAAGCCCCTTTCTTTATCATGCACAGCAGCTGCTGATCCAGAATGGCCTGGCTGAGAACTGAACCTGTAACATTTGATCATGTGTCTGACACTCCTGGGTTGCAAAGGCAAGAATAAAATTTAAGGTCAAAAAGAGGCTGTCACTCAATTCTGATATAAAAATGTGAACATCAAACTTGGTTTAGATGTTACAAATATGCAGCCATACAAAGTTAGTTACAATAAAAATTGTTCTTACCTATCTAGAAATCTAGAAATATGAAATTTCCATAATTATACATTTGAATGATTAGAATAGTGTTATGTTGAATCACAGCATTTGACAACATGTTGTGAATTCTGACAAATTGATTGTTAAGACAAGAATGACAGGGTTTATTTGTTAAGTTCACAGTCATAGCAATGCTGAAAATCTGTCAAAGAAACTGTTGATGCTGATGGTGGAAAAGTGGTTACTGTTTCACTTCCCACTAACAAGTGCTTGAAAATAATCAGTATCCAGATGCTTGATGCTTTTTGTACCTGAGCAAGGAGCCTGGAGGACAAAGTATAATCTCCCTCAAGCACAGAAACACGAACTGCTCCAGTTGATGTAAATACAGGATCATTGTCATTCAGATCCAACACCAGTATGGTGACAGTAATGTCTGTGGATCTTTTTTCAGCTGTATTAGTTTCAGTCACCCTCACCTGAAATCCATACAAAAATACAAGTATATTATCTAGATTGAAGATAAAGATACATGATATCCTATGCAACTGTTCTCTTCTTTATACTTTTACTGGATTCCCTATCAAATGCACTGCAACTGTTCTCTTCTTTATACTTTTACTGGATTCCCTATCTAATGCACTGCAACTGTTCTCTTCTTTATACTTTTACTGGATTCCCTATCAAATGCACTGCAACTGTTCTCTTCTTTATACTTTTACTGGATTCCCTATCAAATGCACTGCAACTGTTCTCTTCTTTATACTTTTACTGGATTCCCTATCTAATGCACTGCAACTGTTCTCTTCTTTATACTTTTACTGGATTCCCTATCTAATGCACTGCAACTGTTCTCTTCTTTATACTTTTACTGGATTCCCTATCTAATGCACTGCAACTGTTCTCTTCTTTATACTTTTACTGGATTCCCTATCTAATGCACTGCAACTGTTCTCTTCTTTATACTTTTACTGGATTCCCTATCTAATGCACTGCAACTGTTCTCTTCTTTATACGTTTACTGGATTCTTTTAAAATATCTATCTGGTTCAGAAGCTTTCAAAAGAAAAATTATATTAAAGGATGATAATTTATTGCACCACTATACAAGAGAAAACTTATATAATCATTTCTGCACTAAAAATGTTTCCTTGATTCAATAGCTTAGAGTTAATTTGAAGCCTCTAACAACATTGGTAAGGATATCTTATTCACATATATTTTTGCTGTGATGTTCTTGTTAAAATGTTCCTCAGCCACTTCATCATAGCACTGATTTTCTCTCATCTGTATGAATCTGAGGTCCCAAAAGGAATTATACATTTATGCATTATGGGACCTAAGAGATATCTTTAACTGATTTTAAAATGTTAAATTGCAATGATCTCACTAGCTGTGCATGTTGTTTTTCTAACAGTTAATGAAATGTCAAGCCCTCCATTGGAAGCTTGTGCTTAAAGTATAAAAGTATGGCACATCTGGGTCTCTTTTTCTTTCTTTGAACAGTTTTTGTTTCATTATATGTTTTTTACACAACTACCAAACCAATCCACTTGATATTTCATTTTGTATTCTAAAGTCATCCTTATGTAATATTTAATGCATCAAAACATAAAATACTGAAAATATTCAACATAAGTTTTCTCTTATGCAAATGACATAGAAAACAATTTATTCTAGTAAAATATGTTTCTTCAAGAATACTGGTTCAACATAATTCTTTACGAGAACTACTAAAACCTTGCAAATCCATCCCTCAAAGATACTACTTTTTAGCCAAAGGGAGCTATAAGTTCTCTATAGACTTATGTTGTGGTCCATCAGAATGATCTCCCCTTCGGTATAAGACTTGGTGCCCAAGAATAAATCAGTTACTACTAAACAGGAAGTCACACCCTCTATGGATGTAACTGTAAGGAAGCCAGGAGAATGAATGTTTTTTTGATTGGATAAGTATTCCCGAAAAACAGTTATTCTAGGAAAATTTTGTTTCTTTTTTAAATACATTACTGAATCATACTTTGTTAAGAGACATAGGTAAAAGGTGGAGGGAAATATATCCCCTTATCATGGAGATACCATCTCCATTCGCCTAAGGTATGCGAGATAGCTTCTAGGTAGCCCGAATGGAGTGGACTCCATCTGTCAGGGCAAGGCTTCCAAAAATGAAAATGGACATTGAGGTTCACTGCTGCATTTAACAAGAAAAGTAGGAAAAGGAATTTCATGAGGATAGAATCACTTGAAAGTAAAGATGCTACCATGGTCCAGATTTCAATCCCCATTACTGCTGATGATGTAAAATGCTGCTTGAGATGTCATCAGGTCAGATTTTTCAATGTTGACAAGAAGTCCAGATTGATAACAAGGGATATAATGTAATATTATACCTAACTCAGTGATGTTTCTGCAGGATGTCGTCCAGGTAGCCTGATGTTTCTGCCATAGAAATTATTCTGATAAGCACCATTACTTGATACATCAGATGAGTGAAGCTCCAAGGGTAGATGCTAAGTGCCAATGGGAATGTCCTGAATTGATATAAGGTCTTGTAAGCGAATTGCAGGAATGTCCTGGAAGCAATATGAATAGGGACATAAAAGTATGTGCTTTTTGGCAAAGTTTCCCTCATAAATAGCATTCCATTGAGAAAAAGGATGTGGATGAATTGACTGAGAGCATGTAGATCAATGAGCAGACACAAAGTGCTGTTTGCCTTTGGGACAAAGAAAAGTATGGAATGAGCAATATGACCCTCTCAGTGATTGTTACGACTCTGTAGTTAAAGTATGTGTGTGTTAAGGAATCAATTTTGTATATATCTATTTACTTCATTTTACTTCATTAAATGTAATTATTAATATAATTATATTAATATCAGTGTAACATGTTTTGTGTACTTGAGCTGTAGATGTGACTCATGTAAGCACGTGCTGTGTATGATAACAAATTCATTACAGATAAACATTCAGGAATAGCTATGAAAACGATTGGCTGATGCTGGGTCAGGCTTTCCTAATGTCCAGAAGTATTATGAAATTGCATGCATCCTCATGCACATGCAATTCAAACAATGTAGTAGCTTCATTTATATGTTTGGGATTTTTGTAAGTCACAGACAGACAGTCGTAGGCAAGAGTCAACAATCGTCAGTCATAGTCAAGTCATACACAGTTGCAGAATCGTAAAGTAAGTTATACAACTTCTATTACCTTAAAAAAGGTATTTTTGTGCCAGAAGAAGTTGTCTGTTCATATGTCTACTTAAAACAACATGTTTTGTTAGAGAAGCTAATTTTATTTACTTCGTTTTTCTGATGTTTTATCCCTTCATGATCCCTAGTACATGGCCTAGACAGATCACAATACAAATATGCCATCTGTGTGAGAAGAATAATGTTAGGATCATTGTTTTGGACGGATCCATGTAACCTGTCCATATATATGTTGAGAGAGAGGGAACTGGGCTGTTTCTTAGCTCTGTCCCTTGTTGTCTCACAAGAGAAATCAAGACAATCCCCGAGGAAGCAAGGTAGAGAGATCTGCTAAAGATGCTGTGGGTTGTGGTGTTGAACTGGG
Source organism: Potamilus streckersoni (assembly GCA_016746295.1). Classification (NCBI taxonomy): domain Eukaryota; kingdom Metazoa; phylum Mollusca; class Bivalvia; order Unionida; family Unionidae; genus Potamilus; species Potamilus streckersoni. Next base: position 1,117,501 of record JAEAOA010002295.1, read on the forward strand.
TTCCACAGCTGTCTGGAGTTTCAAGACTGAAGGATAAGTTGATTTATCTCCCTTGTCAACCAGAAATTTAACAATGAGGAAGGTAAGCATCAAGACCTGATTTTTTGATCCTGAACTGTGTGTGTTTTTGTGTTATGCCCAAAATGTATAATCTGTAAGACAAACACAGCAAAAAATATAAACATGTAGCTCCAAACCTACCTTATAGAATGCAATGTCCATGCAGAATTAAATATTAAAAGTTGACCCTGAAATTGATGATAGATGGTTAAATAAAGCAGTGAAGTATACAGGTAAAATATGATTCTTATGAGAAGTATAAACCTTTGGGCTGCACATGTGATGTTTGAATACACTGTAGGCGAAGACCTAAACCAAGTGATGGTTACATGGAAAATAGTAATGGTAGACAATCTTAATTACAATTCTGCCTGTAGGGAAGGTCAAGGATATTATGTACAGTTAGAATCATTGAAGTATGGCATTCCAAGGCTAAGGAAGCCACAGTAAAAGAAAATCATGTCTTTGTACTTGAAATGACAAAATTATGCATATATACAGAGTTTCTAAATGGCATAAAGAACCACATGCATAGAAACATCATAGCCTGGACCATAATCTTGCGAAGTCACATATGCGAGTGACTATGTGCTCTTTAAACATGATGGAATGCTTATGCAGATAATCATAACTCAAGTGTCACCTATAGAAAGAATACCTGTACTTGTCCAACCAGAGTGTAATACAGTAATTACACAAGTGTCTAGATTACACATGAAAAGCTTCACATAAAAGGAACTGAGGCACAGTTATAGATTCTTACAAAGTGCAACAATATTCAAAAAGAGACAATTACATGAATGGAAGAAAGTCTGCAGACCACATGTTCAAGTAAAAACATTGAAGTTGGCACCCAGACCCTACGAATACCTTGGAATAGAAACTAACGAATATGTGCAATTAGTATTGGCATTACACATATATCAGGAGTTTTTTTTATAAGTGCCAAAGACTTGCACCTACATAAAATAATTATAGCCCATACTTAATGTGAAGTCGCTTTGGCTCCCCGTGCAAATACCTAACTGTGTGATGATGACAAGTGTTAGCAAATTGTAAAGGCAGAACATTGTTGGGATAGGAACAGAAAGTGTTGGAAATATAGATGGAGTACAATTTCCTTAAAAGAGAAAAACTCCTCCAGGTTGTGATGGTATATATTCAAAATGGATTCTAGCTTTTGTAACGTCTCTCATGATGAGAGCATGCATCTTGGCACGAGTGAAAGTAGTAACTGGTGTATTCTTAGTCTTTGCCGCCAAGTCTTATACCAAAGGGGATATCACTCTACCCAACTGTCTGATAGGTAGGCAAAAACAACTTTTAGCTCTCTTTAACTAAAAATCTTATCTGGGAGGGCTGGATTTGCGAGGTTGTAGTAGCAAGGTAGTAGTTAGCTCTCCTAAGGTATTATGATTGGGTAATGTATTTAAGGAAGAAACCATGAAAGGCAATCATGCTGCTATGTAAAATAAACAAATTATTTAAATAAAAAAAACAAGTATATGTAAAAATGATAAACAAATCATCAAAAACGTACAATAAAAGTGGCAGCAATTTTTGTGGTCTCATAGTCCAGGCTGCCTGATGCTAAATAGATGTATCCATTGTAGTCAACATTAAAAAGTCCAGTGCCAGTGACAGAAAAGTTGAAGGCTGTTTTCTGACCAGATATATTCTGACAAAAGAAAAATAAAAAACCATGAAGATTAAGTAACTGTAAAATATCAAAGGTCTTAACCATTACAATTTCTTCTTATCACTGACTATCAAATATAGAAAAAAAGAATTTGAGATGTGCTCTCTCTCTCTCTCTCTCTCTCTCTCTCTCTCTCTCTCTCTCTCTCTCTCTCTCTCTCTCTCTCTCTCTCTCTCTCTCTCTCTCTCTCTCTCTCTCTCTCTCTCTCTCTCTCTCTCTCTCAAACATTGCTGCATACAAATAATTCTTCAGAAATAGAGTTGTTAGTTTTCCTTCTTTGGGATTTTTGAAGCAGGGGAAGTACAAGTATGATGACTTGTGAATAACTATAAATCTCTATGAACATCGATACTTTCAAATGATCTTTTCGGTAACATTATTCAAAAGAATGTAAGTAAAAAGTAAACATACATCATCAGGATCTGTAATAATCAACTGCAGAGGCTTTGCCAATGAAGTAGTTCCATCAAGCACATTCTGTCCAAGGCGAGAGTTCTCATAAATATACCCAATGTTAACTCCTGATGCTGTGGTGACATTTGGCGGATTGCTGTTGGGAACATCTATCTCTACAGTTACAGTGGCTCTCTCTTCGTATCTTCCATTGGCTTGGACAGCCTGTAAATAAATTGAAGATGTAGAAACTTATGTGTATTTCATTTGTGTTATTTGTTGGCTTTTCCAAATGATTTATATTATGAATATTTGTATTTTCTATTTAATTTTGTCCAAAATCAATTCAAGGTGTTCTTGACCAGTGACATTTATTTGTTGTAAGCAACATAATACATAGCTACTATTTCTCCAAGAGTATATCTTTTATATTGATATCATTATATTTGGAGTTTATTTCAATCTGCATCTACAACAAAGTTTTAACTTGAAAATTCTAAACTTGTTGACAACTTTGAATGTTTTAGAGTGATGACTGACCTAAATCCAGAATATATTATTGCGTCTTTGCTTTTTATAAAATGTTGCTTACTTGAGAAATGCTAACTCTTGCCATTCCATCTTGAAGCAGAATCAGTCTTATTGTTGTGTGTCGTTCTTAATTGTGGTACATATTTATATTCATATTATTACTCACTACAATTACCAAGTGCTTCCTGGTCTGTAACTTTAATTTGGAATTATAGTGAATTCAGATGAGGGCATGTTTCAATTGTATTACTGTGATACATCAATGGACTGTTACCACAATATCACAATCCAAACCACTGACACGTTAGCATATTTGAAGCTACAGGCACATCTGAATATTGAATATAGGAACTTATTTGGAATATCACTGGAATTCAATTGGAACTTTATACATTTGGACTTCTGATAGAACTGTTAGAACTATTCTGGATTTAATTCACAATACAGTAAGTTCTTTTTAAATTTTTGCTTTGTGTTCTTGTAAATAATTTTTTTGTTACATTTTACAAAATTTGTTGGTTTTTGCTCTTTTCTGTTACTTAGTTTAAGACAACACAGAGTCGTAATAAATTTCAAATCCACATCTACTAACTCTTGTAGCTGATACCATTTCTAACTAATGCAAACTGTTACTTTCCTATTCGTCTTTAATTCCATGTTATATAGGTTCATCAAAATAAGAAGCAATAAACTGAAGAGACTGAACCTCTACTGTCCAATTGTATTTTAAATGGAATTCAGGATAAGACTATATTTTCAATATGTTTTTTGTGGCAGCAATATGTAAGGTCAGAATGTCACCATTTTTCCAGGATGAACTACATAATTAGTAATTTGGGGTGAAAGCTCCATTTTGACATAAGGATTAGAAGCAACATTTTTTTCATGATTACTGCCATGGTCACCATACTTGATGTTAGATAGACATCATTTTCATTTAGTATCAACTTGGCGTGATGTTAAGACGTCTGGTGAAAACACAATGTTGGTAAGTTTCTTGCCTTAAGGGGATTTGGCAAGACTTTAAAGATGACCACATTGGCAGCCATATTGAATGCCCAATCAGAACTATTCATTAAGACTCTCCATTAAGAATGTGTTGGAATAACATGAATATCAGTCTGGCCATACCAGATATCAAATTTGCACAATATTTAATACCAGCTAGAAGATTAATTAGGCTTCAAATAAAAACGCTTGATAATATGACTATCCATTCACATTGAGTAGTATTAATAAGATTTTTAATATAGGTGCTATGGTGCCAATACTAAAAGTCAGATCAACGCTGTTTTCATATCTCACCAGCTAGACATAATAAGATTTTAGTGAAACCTCTATGCTAAATATGACCAATTATTCAAGAGTCATAACCATAAAAAGAGTCTCAAGATGGATGTTGTGGTGAATATATGGGATATGTATCCAAGTAGAACAGTTTTTATTTAATACTAATCATATATCATATGAATTCCTCTGGTAAAAATTCCATTTTGATACGACTTTTTGTTCAAGAGCTTTAGTGATTTTACAATTTTCAAATGGCTGCCCCATAATGACTATACCAGACATTAGATTGGCATGATTTTCATTCTGAACCAACCCGATGTTTTAAGAAGAAGTCTTGCTGGGACATTCCTTGTTGATATGGCCATCAAGGATGTTTGTTTTGGCTTCCATAATGAAAGTATCTTCAGCACCATCTTCATTTTTAAAAAATGGACCTTGGAATGAATGTGTGTAAAGTTTCATTACATTCCTCATAGTAGTTGAGGAACAGCAATAACAAATTAGGGCTTTTGGATGGACTAACAATGTCCAACAGGTCATCACAGAAATATTGTTCTCCATGACAAGTAGAGCTAATTAAATTGGCATGCCAGGTGCAATAACTGAGCATAAATTTTTTAACTTTTCTCGCTTACCAAGGTTTTTTTCTTACTGTTCATAAAATTAGAATAGTTCTTAGTTTCATTCCAGTCATCTATATATTGAAAGACATGGGGCTAATAATATTAGAGTTAAATTATGAGACTCACAACTACCTTGGCTCTTTCTCCAATACCTTTCACTAATGAAAGATTATATTTCACAATAGTGGGATAGGAAATGCATTTCACTAAACACCAAATTCTGAAGGATTTAATTACCCAATCATTATACACTAGGAGGACAACCACTACCTCACACATCCGGCCTGCACAAGCTTGTTTTCAGCAACAGAACTGCTTAAAAGTCATTTGTTGATCTAGCTTCAAATCAGGTGAAAGTGATTTTATCGTAGATAGAAATTTGTATAATAAAATTCTGATTATGCTTCAATTACTAATCAAGCATGGAGGATTTGGAGGATTGCCTTTTTATTATGTTCAGGAACATATTATCAAGTAACATATGTTACGCCACAAATTGTGTCTTCTTTCTCCAAATATATTAGCTAATAACAACAAGACATTAGGAGAATAAGCTAGAAATTGAGGAAGTTCTTCCATTACCCAAGAGACGATACAATCCATGAAAAGTATTGCACAATACAAATTTGAAATCTTGTGAAACATAAGGGCGTGAGTTAATGCATGGACTCCAAGTATAGAAAATCACTCTGCTTGAAAATCCACCAAGATTAGTGTGACAATGTCGTTGAGAAACCCAAAAGAGTATCATATAGCAGTGCTATAGATCTCAAAAAATAACAATGAGCTCTTGGTGATAAAGGTTTCAGAGGTGAAATCTTTAGAATGTCATCTCACTATTCCAGTAAGCATATTAAAGGAAGTCATCTAAACTCTAGTACTGAAACTATTGAGCAAAAGTGATTCTGCTGCACCACATCCCAACATATTACAATTGGAAGGCTAAATCTGAGTTTAAGCAAATATGTTCACATGTTCTGAGAACCATTCTGAGAGAGTACTTGCAATGAGCCAAGCATGAATAAGAGGATATCTATATTGAGCAGGCACACAGAAAGCAGGACTTCCATAAGAATCTCCACTGCTAAGTGTAATAGATCTTTGATACAGGTTTTGTTGGTAAAAAAGGGGTCTTATATGACAGGAGCAATCAGGATTAGACGGCATTCTAATACCCTCCCTTTTTGTAACACCTGGGCAACGGTGAAGAAGAGAAATTAATATATTGTGAAACCATTCTAGTCGAGTTCAAATTCATTGTAAACTTATGTGGTTTATGAGATCAGTCCTAGTGGGTGCAAAATTGATGGTAGAAGAACATAAAGAACCTATCAGTATGAATAGATTGGCCATGACGTCCCCTGGCAACCACAGGTGGTGCAGAAATAAGCTGAGCAAAACATCATGTTACAGGATTTTTGTATTGTGTGGATGGATGTGAGGTTACTAAAAGTAATTTGAATTCAAGGAGATACATAATTTGCAATAAAAGGGTCCTTTGAATATGTTACCAATCACATTAATGTTAGCAGAAAAGATAATAGGTAGAGGGACTGTTTAGCATTTAATTTGTACTCCAAGTAACCTATCATGGGAAAATAAATTTAATTCCTTCTAAGAAGATTAACTCAATTTTCTAACTGCAAACAGCATAACCATAATTGACGTGAATTATGTTTGCAAATGAGAACAAGATCTTCTTACCACATAAAATGTCCGGGAGAATCGAAGCAAAATCCTGTGCATGGTGTGAGTACGAAGGTTGTATTGATGTCAACAGCATAACCATAATTGACGTGAATTATGTTTGCAAATGAGAACAAGATCTTCTTACCACATAAAATGTCCGGGAGAATCGAAGCAAAATCCTGTGCATGGTGTGAGTACGAAGGTTGTATTGATGTCACTTGGGTCTGGCAGCCACTGGTGAGAGTGAGCCAGGGTTTACCAGATCTAAAGTGTGTTGCTGTGGAGTGAAGTCTTCAAGATGAAGACTGGGGAAGGGGGGGAGGTTGACTGCATGGCAACTGACTACTATGATGATAGAAACATTACAGTCAAAGGCAATGAACACAAAGATTACTCTTATTTCTTCATAAGTAGGTTCTGTTTTTGGCCATTCAGCCACAATCAGAGGGTTTTAGGGATTATGTCTCACTTCTCAGGTTTAACTGGGAGATATATGTATCTTCGACTTCACTGATTAGCTTACTTTGCTTCAGATTAAGTTTGAGCATATGTGCAGGTTTGTGGCTGAAAGCCTGTTGTGATATGTCAATACAGGAGAGAGAACCTGTGGTGATTTTTGATTTGACAGAAACCTGTTCTTGGCGACGAAACCTGGTTGCATCATAAGGACCGTCGAGCCAATTGATCTAAACTAATGGTGGTAGGCTGGGTCAACAGAGAGGGCACGTAATTCACCTACTCTGTATGCCAAAGCTAATCCTATCAGGAAACCAGTCGTGTATGAAGAAATGCAACAAAGTTCTTGCCAAGGGCTCAAACTCATTTGAATTCTGCCAAATCAGAACCCAGGAACGATTCTGCTTAAGAAACAAAGTGAGTAAGCCTATTTAAAGTTGGACAACAAATTAGAGAGGTCTTATTATGATCAAGATTGTGACTGCCATGAGGACAGAACATGTCTGATATTATATAAATGTAGCCCTTAATAATAAATAAAAGCTGTTTTCTCCTCAAATGGCAATAAAAAAGTTAGCTTTTTGTCAGACAGAGTTACTTAAAGTGACAAAGTTTTTTACTTTGCATTAGTCTCTGAACACATGCAGCTTCCCTTCGTAGACATCTGATATTCTTTTGCATCAAGGATGTCCTGTCCAAAGCCAATCATGATTAATGTGTTCGAAGCAAGAATGAAACTCGTGGGTCTTGGGTTATTTGAGATGACTCAACCTTGCCGGAATCCTCCTGGGTAGATCTATCGCTAGATTGAGAAGAGCATTGATTGAGGATTTGTACCAGACGAGAAGAGCCATGAGAATGATTTTGCATTTCTAGCACCTCTATTTCTGTATAATCTTTGGAACTAAGATCTTTGGTAAGGGATGATGGAACAAGGCTTGGGATCTGGTACTGTGGAAACTAAGGTCAGCAGTTTGTGAATCCACCATGGTGTCAAAAAATCAATTATCATATGTCCCAAAAACTCGCAAATTCTGTATGGAAGATCTGTCATCTCCTTGAAAGATAATCAAACACATCTTTAAGTGTGCTGGTAATATGTCTGATCTGAATACTGATTGCGTGTTGTACACACCAATGGAAACATTTTCATAACAAAATGGAGAGTTGTGATGATTTGTTATCATCCAATTTGAGGAAATATGACACCACAACCAAGTTGTCTGACATGGTGACCTCCATCTCATTCTGAAAATAGTTAGTCTAAAGGAGAAATAACTGCGTTAAAAATGCCAGATATCCTCAGTACCAGGGATAATAAATAAATAGTGTGCACAAACACAAACTTAAACACTATCTAATACAATGTAGTCTTGTAGAGTCATGTGGTTTGTAAATGAAGCTAAATCTGCGTAAGTGAATATATTAATTCACATAATTATGGTACAAAATTCAAAACATAATTTATACCACATGTAGCATAAGCCTTAATACATCTGAAGCTAACAAAACATCAATGGATGGAATGTAAAAAGCACAAATTTCCACTTGTTTTTGGGTGGCAATCTGAGTTATGTTTTGTCAGTCCACATGCGACAAATTGAAATTGCGCAACTTGCAGATGGCAAGGGGATTAAAAGGCAAGGGTTACTGTATTTTCCCCATATATTTTTTTTTTGAGACATAGCCTCCTGATATGATTGAAAGTTATGATCTTCATCTCCAGACAATGAATGTATAAAATGCACACCGGGGTTTGGTTTGGGATTGAATATAGACCTCGCTCACTTCATGGGAGTAAGGCAGAAGCAGTGCACCAACCAAGGTCTTCTCATTTACCGTGATGGGGCCATATATAGACCTAAATTAGAACATTGGGGAAGAAACAATGATTAGCAGCCACTGGAATAAAATAATCATCAGCAGGGATCCGATGATCAAGTGGCCCAAAATGAAAAGCTCCATTGTCATATTGAGGAGACTCAAGAGGGACAGAAATTCCATGACTGGTAACTGATTTCATAGTCGAATGGTTGACACCACAAAATGATGCCAAGACACTTTCACAGATAGCATCAATCTCAGATTAATAAGATTTAGGTCTTCTTCCCAAATGACTGAAGAACAATGATAGGAAGAGTTTGAATCTCTCCTTGTCAAGGAATCCCAGGTAAAACCCCAATAGAACCCCAAGATTTCATGTCTTGACCAAAAATGACTGACCTGACAAATTGCAGAATGTCAGAGAAGCAATCTAACTTCATGAATAAAGAGGTAGATAAAAAGAGCTATATGAATCTATTACACAATAGCTAGAAGTCATGTCCCTTTATGTGAGCCCTACAAACTCCTGGAAGACCAGGGAATAAGTAAGTAAAGACATGTATTTCAAATGATTATAAAAATGTCCTTCTGATCGCCATTTATAACAAGACTCCATGTTTCAGTTCTTAGAGAATTAAGTGAGGGAAGATTCACAACTGGATGCAGCTTACCATTGGTTCCACATCTAAGGAGATCTGAGTAAGATTCCAGTGAGTTCACATTGTCAGCTATTTTTCCTGCACTTTCAGCAGGAATTCGTTTCCTGCGGTCAGACATCCACCTTGTATGGATCTCTTAATATGTATGTAATGATGGGTACAGTTTATCATTAGGGATTGACACTGAACAGTATCTAACTGTCACCAGAGCTATGTTCTTCATTCCTTCAAAAACTTTAATTCCTCCCACCAGGATATAAGAATGAAAGCATACTCATAAAATATTGCTGGTGATATCTAGAGACAAAATATGGAATGAATATCCCTTTCTTTCATACCTAATAGAGTCCTTCCAAATTCATGCATCTTTCCTAGGACATTAAGGCAGGCTCAAGGTTGTTTGACCCATGATGTTTATTGCATTGGTAGACTGATGCAATAGCTATGTTTTCCTAATAGCAGATATGGAGATTGTGAAAGAATATATAGCAAAAGCATTTGGTAAATGAATATTGATATGTTATATTGCCACACATTGTATATGAGAGACTGACTCTCAAACAAGAAAGTCGGCAGGGTTCTGGACAATAAGGGTTTAGGCCATGTTTTGCTTGCTATAGGACCAGTCCTGGAAACAAGTCCATTATTAGTCCTAGTCCAAAACATTTTAAAGCCGTTGCTGGATGTCATGAATGCACTAATGGCCCATAGACACAGAGAAAGCTGACAGATTGGCCCACACTGATTTTGTTAATAGCTAAAACTATGAGATCAAAGGTCAGCAGCTGTACCTTGTAACAAAAGAGAATAAAATTTAGCCTTTGCCAGTACAAAAGAAAATAACGGTTGATGCTGGGGCGCAAAGAAAGATGACAAGAATGTATGTCCGAAACTTCAACAGTCTACAGTAATTAATCTAACAATGGTTGGTCTTTCTTGATTAAGAAGTGAACATATGGGAGAATTAGTCAAAAGGTTTAGGTTACTTTGAAACACAGTTTCAAACAGAACTCTAGATTGAGGCAGTCAAATATCATCAATAGTAGCTAATAGTTCTCTCAGAATTGTCAAGTAAGTAGCGGGAAATAGCACCTGTGAGCATGAATCTTCACAATGGTGACAAACAGAATCCTGTTAGAGGTGCAACTGCTGATTCAAAGAAAAATAAAATCTTTGTGTGACAATGAATGAACACTGGATATATGATCTTGGTGAAAAAAAGTCATGTCCAAATGTTCACTATGGGTCTCTCTGGATCGGAGCTAGTACCAATCGTCCAGAAAAAGGGTAGTCACCATAGCCAATATTGGGTCAAAATGGAACCAGAACCAGTGATTTACACAGTTTACAATAAAATTTATGCAATATTAGAAATAAGTAATGAAACTGTGCATACGCCCTCAACAATTGATTTTTTTTCCCAGGATGTATAATAATTATGCAGTGGCTTACAAACTTGATATGGTGTGTCATTAAAACACAATCTTAATAATCATAATTTTTGCTAATAAATATGCTGTTTAGATATTAGGCATACTTTAAGAACAGAATTACCAAAAACATCATACTGAACAATCTGCTCTCATGGAGATGTGGAAATACATAATTTGCTAGAAAGAGTAGTCATGAATCAGCAACATGCATTTTCACTTACTGATTTTGTAAACGTATACAGGCAATAACCTATACTAAACCATTTAGGCATGTAAACATTGAAGTCTTAGTGTCTAGAATACCAGGAGAATCGATCCCCTTACTCAGATCTGGCACAGATTAAGACTGTCAGGGTTGGTGTCATCTGCAGACATGTAGCATTTGATGTGAAAGTGCACTAAGTGGCTGTGTCAGGTTTGATCACTATACCCAGTAGCTGGATAAATCAATGCTAATTGTATATCAGCTACTGGTCTGAATGTGTCACCAGACAATTTCAGTGCACACTCACTGTACTGTGGTGAAAACATAAACTTTCTTTGGCAACGTGGTGTCAGGCATAAACAGAGCTGGCATCTGCAGCAAGACAGATGAGGCTCACATCTTTGTTTATACATCCCTCACTCTCTCATTACTCACAGCAGCAAAGTAGCAATAATGGTCGCCTACACCTTTTCATACCAGTGTGAGCGCATATGGCATCTCTGACCCTATTACACTCCACAAAGTACTTATACAAGTAGGTTGGTTAATGTCAGGCTCCAGACAAAATATGTCTACATCCCACACTCTTAATACTGTCCATTGCACTGACACTTTAAAAAGAGAAACCAAAACATGTGGCATCTAAATCCAAATCAAATGTGCATCACATTGAATTTATTTGTATGTGATATTAATGTTTATGGAAATTTGCATATATGTAATAACAGGCTGCTCTTTCACAGATTTAACAGACAGAACCAATTACTGAAGCTGAACGGACTGAAGACAGTGACAGTGACTATGGCAGACTTTGAAAATAACGATTACACGCTTACCGCATGAAACAGTAAGACAAATCAGGTGCCAACGGTGTGTCTACGATGAAAATAGAACAAAAATTAGACAATATATCTGATTATACTTCAAAGTGCTTAAAAACTCCACAGAATTAATCAAATGGTGAAAAGGTACAAGTGGATATTAGGTTTTGAGATCTTTAATTAGCATGACTATTAACAAAAACGGAGGTCACAGGTTCAAGCTCCAGCTGAGTCATACCAAAGACTTATAACAATGGTACTAACAGCTTCTTCGATAATCACTCAGCATTAATAGGTTTAAGCGTTACAACTGGTCGGCCTGGTGTCAGAATAATGTGACTGGGTGAGACATTATGTTACATGTCCAAGGCATGATGCCCCATAGTCAGACATATCAACCCCCCAAATCTGTTGATAGAGACAGACGATATGTTGGTATGATGTCAACTGTTCCATAAAATGTGCAATTTTCCTGCATGCAAATCTTTCTGAAAAAAATCTGCGTACACTGCAGACACATATCATTAATGGGCAACAGCCATATATAGTGCAAAATTTCGAACTGCCATGGAACAGATGGCCGTGGTATTCAATGTGTACTGACAATCACCATGCATAGGGTTTGCTCCAGAAACATAATGCACTTGTCACCAAAATAACCCTTCAGCCAAGGTTTTCCACAGCTGTGAGAAATACCGGTAAAAGTTTATAAAATGTACACCGATGTGTGCAGCCAAAATTGTATACAATTTTTTTGCAGCTTTTAATGAATAGGTGATATCAGCCTCTAAACTGACAATCAATATTGTCACGGGTGAGGGCTGATTTATCAGTCTAGACACCCCAGTGCTAGACTTAACTATGAACTGCCACACTGCATATATTGTAGCAATATGACTGAAATACTTTTAAAACTGCATTAAAAATCCAAAGTAACAACCATTTTGGATTGCTGCATCATTACAATTATTAAAATTAGTTAAATTTGTTTCTACACAATACAAATTGGTACTGATTACACACCCGGCCTATGGGAAGTAATTTCCTTAAACAATTGTTAACATGAATGATCATGCAGAATATAAATTCATATACACAATAATATAATCATACGGTTTTACAACATCTATACAAATCATGATGGTTTTGTGTAATTATTTTCAACAAATTGTTCATAATATCTGCATCAAATTATTATCATTTTCACCACTAGAAACCATATTTACATGGTGAAAGCAAGTCACTATTAAAAGCAAGCTTGATTCAAGGCAAGCATCAAATGATCAACCATAACTGTGATCTCCCACTGAATACATGCAATCCACTGTTTTATAATTCATACATACTGCCTACTCATTCATGTATCCAAGGCCTGATTACGTTCATAGAAGGTTTTGGAGTAATTTCAAAAAGCATTCTCACCACACACCCACACCTACAAAATAACATTCTACAACTTTAAAGGCCCTCACCTTTAATTCCACTATGTATGTATGTATGTGTGTGTGTGTGTGTGTGTGTGTGTGTGTGTGTGTGTGTATGTATGTATGTATGTATGTATGTATGTATGTATGTATGTATGTATGTATGTATGTATGTATGTATGTATGTATGTATGTATGTATGTATGTATGTATGTATGTATGTATGTATGTATGTATGTATGCATGTATGTATGTATGTATAACAGCATGTCAGCAGAATGCTGGCTCTGTGGTGCTGACCAAAAGGTAAATCCTAGAAGGTTAAATGCAACAATAAAGAAATTCATGAAGATAAACCCTTCGAATTAAATTGTGTATACCATGATAAATGTTACAAATTCATTTGTGCATACAATAAATGGTCAATGGTCGAGATAAACATATTGCAATACATAAACTCTAGTCATTAATAAGGACATTTTATCACTTAATAAAAATATTTATCTCTATTTGTACGTGCGATGGTCAGAAAGGAACAGTAGAACAGTATATACAAGCAAGTGTGCTGGAAATATGTCTATCAATAGTTTACGTAAGGGCCTGACCTTTTGCTATCTGTAATAATCAGCAGAAGACGGTCCAAAATGAATGGCGTCGTGTAGTACCCACTAAAGCAGTCCTGCCCTATATGCGACAGCGTGCTGATTTTAAACAGTTGTGGCACTTGGCTTCAAAACAAAATTTTCTGTGACCCATGGTATCAAAAGATTGTAGTTGTGTCTATTACTAGGATGTGGTTACTATTATGATAGCCGATGCCCATATTCTGATAGCCCAAACCCTCGTTAAAGAAACTGATACAATGTCACAAGTAATGGGGCAAATCTTCATTAATGGTGTAGATGTCTCATCACTCAATCAGATGGATAACAAACACTTGTGTCCTGAATTTTATTTGCCCATAGATCATCATAACTTTAAACCTGCAGGATTAACAAACCTTTACTCCCAATCACCAGGCCAGTTGGTTTTCGTGTCTTAAGGTGAAATCAATTGTATCAGATCTCCGGCATACTATATAATTGCTGAGAAAAACCACGTCATTAAAACAATAATTCCAATTTTCAAGTTTCATTGATCAACATGGAAAGTTATCAATACATGGACTTAAAGCAAAACAAAAATGTTTAAAAACTCACGAAAGTGTGAAGTATCTATCAAAAGACTTGCTTTCGTTGTAAGGATATAATGCATAAGGTATGCAATACCTCAGCAACTTTCAAGATTTTAGGTTGGATGGAAAGTATATGCAAGCAAAGGAAACCTATAAGGTTATGAACTAAACGCAAAACCTACAGTATAAAAAACATGAAATACAGGTCACTATTTTTGTGTTCTAAGTGTGTGGTGTTATGGTAATTCACCCAGTAATCAAGTTTTTTTATCTGCCATAGAATGTCCCTAGAAAGAAACAGAAATGAAACAACTTGTTCAAAGTCACTAGTGCATCAAACACGGGTGTAACACTTATCAAAGCAAATCCATTCACCAAATTCACCAAGTTAGAATTTTATCTCATTAGCCCGCATATTATGCAAGATGAGTGCAGACAAGCTGTGTGATCCTGAGCAAAATGCAAAATTTAACCAAAACTATTGACCACCCACCATGATATAATTGATATTAGACCCACTTCGAAAGTATTTCAGTGTGTGTGTGTGTGTGATCAAATAGTCCTCTATTGATGAAGTAACCCCAAGCGGCACCTTCAGTCAAGCGTGCCACAGACAGTTCAGAACACAAATTGACATGATCAGCTACTCAAAAAAACCAGACCAGCTGTTGATGATGCTTTTATTGTATTCGAACTCTTTGCACAAACAAACAATTTGTGTCGAGATCAAATACCAACAACTGATGTAGTAAAATAACTCTCTTATAATGTAGAGGAAAGCTTATATATTACAATTTTATTACTTACAAGAATATACACCTCCACTCTGGTCATAATAATGCTTCTGGTTATCGGACGTAACTGTGTCAATGTTGCCGTATAGATGTCCTTATCTCCACTGGAAACAGGTCCTGAACCAGCAACTGAGAAATAAGTCTCATAACCTACCGGTGACGCTGGAAGTAAACGGTTTCAATGGCTTTATCAGCACAAATGCTAGGAATCCTTTCGTTCCATTCAAAGTTAATTTAGGCATAAATACTTTAGCTTACTTTAACTCACTGCAACAATATGACCACCACCAAAATGAATTTCAAAAGCATTACGCTATATAATGCAGATATATGTACTACTCCTTTTGGCAAGAATTGAAAATATGACTTTGGCAAGCATTCTTTAGGCTCAATGCTCCTTTTTAATGTGCTGGTATAGCTTCATTGCATTTTCCCTTTGAAAACAGGGTCAGGAGAACACAAAAACACATGTTTATGGTATTAAAATCAATTTAAAGAATCAATATTGTGACATTCACCATGCTACATGATACTGGTATCATATGAAAAAAGTACCAGTATAATTGTCCAATGAAATAATGTTAATGATAATAAATCATTGCAAATAATAATAATAATAATAATAATAATAATAATAATAATAATAATAATAATAATAATAACAATAAGAACACAATTAATAAAAATAAAATACCAATGCTACTGTAATCTAAATAACTAACTTCCAACAATTCTGAATGTCAAAGGTGATCTAAGTGTATCCCGGTCCAAGGCTCTGATAGTGCTTGCAGCCTGCCTGGTAAATCCCACCAGCGGGTAGATAACCAAGGGATTTGTCTGAAAAAAAGATATAAAAGAGTGAACCTGGTTCCTCTTACTGGATACAAATTTAATGCAGTCACACTCAATAATTGTGGACAGCATGGTTCATAGGTCATTTGCCATTTTTAAAAAATATAAAATGGTGCCTTATAAAGTTATACAAAACCCAATGAAGTGACAAATGTTCTCCTGGAAGTCTGATTGAGAAGCGGGGGGTGCATTCACCGTAATGGACAGAAAACCAATAACTGAATGTGGCAACTACCCTTCCAAAAAAGTAAAACTATGATTAAATCAAATGCCACTGAAAGATTAAATAAACTTAACAAAGAAAGATCTTAAAACTAAGAATACACCTCTAAAGCATAAATATTTAAATCAAATGTTAACTCGGACGCTGTTAAATATAATGTCAAGAGGAAAATAATAAATTGGAAGAAACAAACTGCTGATTACATTAGGGAGTAACAAGAATTACTAATCAGAAACATGACAGAAGATCAGTCATATTGTACAACCACAGTAATGAAACAGTAAAGAGTGTTCAATTCTCAGAATTTCCTAATTACTAAGTCTTATTTCATACCATTGCAAAACAAACACTAGATGACAAAATGATTTAAATGTGCAATAATTTCTCCATAATTCTTTCATGCAATACTCATGTTTTTTGTCGGTTCTGACATTAACTTCTACTATTTATAGCCTGCAATCTCTAAGTAAGTACTCGAGAGTTCTTATAAAAAAGAAAAGCTTCCAACAAGACTTGAACTAGATAATTTGTTACAGCGCATGAACTTTGTATCATTCAAACTTACCACTTGTCCTGAAGCAACACTCGTGGAGTATCTTGGATTAACACAATATCGTCCTGAGAGAAGGCAGTCAGCATAGACAAAAGCTGGTGCCAAATCATCATTATCTGTAACAGTCATATTAACTTGTGCAATAGCTGAACGTGGTGGTGTGCCAAGATCCTGAAAAAAAATAAATAAATAAATAATAATAATAATAATAATAATAATAATAATAATAATAATAATAATAATAATAATAAATGAATGAATGAATGAATGAATAAATAAATAAATAAATAAATAAATAAATAAATAAATAAATAACAAGCACAACAAAAGATATCATGATGATGAAGTTTCATGCTTGTGGTTACAAATTAAAAACTCATACCATATCAGGGTAAACGCTTCAGACCTATTATTCCAATTTTTAAACTGAATACAGAAACTGCCATAGAAGATATGTTACGTTGTAAAGCAATTGCTTTAGTAAAAAGATGCTCTGCTACCTTTTGAATCCGGCAGTCGCAGAATGGATCATAATGTCCTATTTCCCGCATATTTCGTACAGACGAAGAAAAGAAACTCTTCCCAACACTTACTCTTTCCTGCCCTCACCACTGTCAGGTGCCTATCATTGGTCACAAGTTTTAGTTTGAGCGATACAAAGGTGAAGATGCTTGCATTTGTGGACATATGCAGGAGTCTATAATGCTAAAATGATCTTGTAAGGTTTCTCAGAGTAACATAGTTTGCTTACTCCCTTCAATGTATTTCCCGATTACATCAACGATATAAGAATAGGTAACATGACGAGGCAATGCAGAGCATCTTACCTAATCCATAGCACAATCATGGAAATAAGGTAAACGACACACCTAATTTCTGACCAAAACAAATGATATTCAAAAAACCGTGATAACTTTGCCCATGTAAGAAAAAAGGAATCTAATCACTTTTCTACCTAATAAAATCACCAGGCAACTACAGTGAAAGTGCTATTTTAAGCCAGTAGTAAGGCTTTGCTCACTTCGAACTGGTATGGTGACAATTTGGCCTGCAGATACGTGACCTACCAGATCGTACTCTTATCTCTGAGAGGCTAGATCAAGAAGTTCCATGTGTGCGTGCCAGTCAACTGCATCTATAATGCCAAGGCTGGCCACGTTCCACTAGAATGCAATGATTGCAGAGATCGCTGTTTTAAAGAGGTTAGGTGCACTTTATCTCTTGAGGTATCAGAATACGCCTAGTGTATGATCTACTTTAACCATGAAACCAGAGCTAGAATGAGTATTATAAGTTGCAGTAACAGTTTCACCGCCTTCCAAGACTGTTCAGCCATTATGATCATCTGCTACCACTCCTCTATCCCCAATACATTCAAGCATCATAGAAGAATGGCTACAGGTCAGTGTAAGGCTCTATCAGACCCATTAGCTAATTTTGAATTTTAATTTCCAAAAATTGCTCACCATGTTTTGCAAGTGGAATATTTTTGTGAGTGGTGAGATGCCCTAATACAAATCAGTCTGTAACTAGCACCTCCTTGATGCTGGTATTATTCAAAATATGTTGTTTGATAGCTTTTGTTTCAGCTTGCATTATCAGCTAATTGTATGCCCGTTCATTGCAACCTAACCGTCAGTTCAGACCAGAGGGTTCCATGGTCCGTGGTGCAACAAGGCTTCATAGCGAAGAACAGATCATCATCTATTTGCAACCAATGAGTGGTCGTCCATCCTCTATTCTCCATCAGTGAGTCTTAGTGGACAAAACACTAGGATGGAGCAAGATCCGATTTTCCCCCAGTTCGCGTGAAAGCCAGTTTGTTGTAAAAGTGGAAGAAGATCGTTCCTATCTTGGAGTAGAATCTTCCTACCATATGTTTTGGAGGATGTCGTACAAGTACGCTGCCGTCGATGTAGATGAAGTCAACCAGAACAGGGTGACATAGCAATCCATAATCTTGGTTAAAGCACAATTGCTGACAGTTTAACCATAGGGTATGATGTTGAACTGATAATTCGTGTCATGGTAAACAAACCGAAGGAATTTTCGAGACTGGGTGAAAATATGCATAGGTAAGATCGAGACAAACGGCATAAAGGTCCTTTCTGATGAAGAATAGGATTAGTCTCGACGTCTCCATCTTATATTTTGTCGGCAGAATAATTCATTCAGGCAACTCATGAGTCTATGATCGGTCTCGATCCTCCTTTCGCCTTTTGGAAGAGAAAAAAAACTCCAGTTAAACCAAGAAGATTGTGTGGCTTTAAGACACCACTGATCGTTGCGATAAGCGGCCGCATCCCATGTTGTACGAAAAGGCATCTTTCATCCAGTCTGACGAAACTTGCCTAAGAATAGTTGAAGATAAAATGTGAAGTGGCTGGGTAAATGAAATCCGAAGCTCTTCCAAAATGACCTGGATCTCAGAATGGCTCTGATAGAAAGGGCGATACTGTGAAATAATTATGCTATCTAGTCCGATTTGACGACTGTCTTCTGCCATTTGGCTGCGATCTATGCCGAATACTTTCATGCAAAGATTCCTTGCCTCTATTCTGCCTATCATCTCTCCTTTTTGGTTGTGATGGATTGATCCGAGAAACCAGAACGACAGGCGTAAAGTTGGAGAGGGATGTTCTGGGAGGAAGCAGACAACTTATTGGCCATAAACTGATGAGCCTATGTATTGATGACCCGAGTAATTCGGGCTATCGTTCATCAAAATTACTGGATTATGAGTCGTTATATGGGTCAGACTGTATATCCGTATAGACTATCCCAGGTGGCAAACATGACACTATCACGTCAACTGTGACTAATGCACATGCTTTGCCTTAGGGATTCGCCATGAACATAGGGGCGGTAGGGTTCTTCGGACGAATTTGTCGCGCCTGATTGAATGAATGTTTTGCCATGCGAAAAGCTGGCATGGATGCCAGCTGTATAAAATCCAATCAGGTCTTCCTGGGTTTCAACTTCGTAAAATATCAGTAAAATCCCTTGATAATAAGGAAATTTCATTGAAAGTTCGGTATGACGGATAGATTTATCACTAAGACTCCCCCACCATAGCGTAGCTGCGGAGCCAGTTTATAAATCAAGTCCCCATATTGGTTGGACGGACTTTTTTCAGTATCAAACAAGTCCCTTAACTGGGACAGCTGGACAGCTGAGTTGTCTTTGACAATGAAAACAAACACAGCACTGGATACATTTGATACGGTAAAACCCCCATGAACCCTGACTTACAGACCCTACGGCCCCGCCCGGACATGTGGAGGAATTAACGTCCACTGGTTTGGCTAACATTGTTGAACATTCAACACTGCAAACTTTCAGAGTAATTTTCTCCTATTTCTGTTGATGTCAGTATAATTGCTTGATGTCATAGTTTGGGACGTGGACCCAAACAGCGTATCCAATAAAGCTCGCAAGAGATACAGATTTAATGTGAACACTTAAAACATTTTTGGCGATATTTGGTTCTTTTATCCTTCTTTTGGTTGCAATTTGCATTAATGCAGACTAGACGTCTTTAGACCATGACTCACAGACACTGCATGTCAGAGAAGTGCATTTGGTACAATATAGGCTCGTGTCATGAGTGTCTTCTGGAGGAATCAGCTAACCGGATTTCTGTATAGTTCCGCATACCAAAGTGTGACATGCCGTTTACGGCTCACCGGAATGACGGATTCCTGTTTTCTGATATTAGAATACGGCCTATCATACGGCTTGTCTGGTTGATCTGCAGCTAGAACTGTTTTATGGACTGACTGACGACAAAACCGATCATTTACGTCCAAAATATATCCCATGCACTCGGCTATAAAAGTCCTAAGACCAGACTCTGATATGGTGGGGATTTAACACATTTCACAAAATAAAGATTGAAAAATGTAGAAAATCCCTTTACACTCAATACTACTATACAGACGTTGTTGATGAATGTGCCATAATTAACAAGATTATGTGAGAGTCACAATATAAAATGTATATCGCGATCAGCGAAGCTATAACAAAGTTTATTTAATTTTTAGTGTTTTAGTGATCATCAAATTATTTTTCATAACAAAATTTCCAGATGAAAATTATCGATCGTTATGGACTTTTACAATGGCAGTTCGGTATTAGAACGGGTCAAAAAAAGTTTATATTGGAATGAACTAGTGCATGGGAAACAAGAAGTCATTAATCTCCTGTTTGGGTGGTCAGCTATGAATGGGATAGAGTAGAACTATACAATAAGTTTCATTCTCAACTTTTACATACCACATTTATTAAAAATGACAATTTAGCATCATTTAAAATTTAACTAACAAATCTGAATTGACAGCGTGTTTCTACCATCTTGTACGTCTATGAAGGTACATATTTATATGGGAAAATAAGTTAATGTAAGAATTGAAATAAAAGACGATTTATCATACAGAAGATGTACACCAAGTTATATAATTGCCTCCAATTTATTGGACTTTTGTGCCCTGTTGTTTTTTCCTGTCGGTGTTTTCCCAGACTTTGTTAATAAATGACAAAATTGTCGCGTCGCTGTTTTCATTTGTAGTACTTCTCAACGACTCGTTCCCTCTTACATCATAGAGCGCAACAAAATCGATTTAAACCATATCATCCCGCAAAGCTTGACGGTTCCCAAAAAATGTAGAAGTACGTTATTATTGAATTTGCAGTTAAACATTTTTTGAGGAATTTATACAATACTTTTCAATGGAATTTTGATAGACAAGGCGTAAAATAAAGTGAATAAACACCATTCAAAGCTGTGTAATGAAATTCTCCAAAATGATGCCAGTAGCTGCAAAAAGTGACTTAGAGCATGGACATGAGCTGTATGAGAAGTACTATAGCGGAGGCAAGGGGAAGGATTCGGAAATGTTTCTTAACTTCGTCTTTATTAAATATCGACTGGACAGACGAAATGTCTCCACTTTCCACAATTGCTGAATTTGAGTGGTAGAGGAGTTTCTTCTTAATGCTATTAAAAGGAGAAAAATTCAAAACAACACTTGAAAATTGTTGACAACAATGCAATGAGTCTTCTACTAATGCAGGCAAGGCAAGCATTTCTCACATATAATGATAATCACTTCAGAACGTCAAGAATATTATCACAAAGGTTCAGCTGAATACAACAATTCAAGCTGAAGATGTGTGACTTTTTAAACCTTTTCCACACTCTTTAAGCACTGTTGACGGTGGTGCAACCAGTTTGTTTCTGCAAGCGAGAAAAGAACTCTTAGCATATAAGATTACAAATTTCAGACCTAAAGTAACTATTCTCATACATTTAATCACTGATGCATGTGATAAACGTTAATTGCTGACATATGCAACAAATAAAGATAAAAAGTAGTTACTCTTGCAACAACATTGATCATGAAGGTTGTTTGTCCTAAAGTATACATAGGTTCAAAATCCAGAGACTCATTTATGACAAGGTAAGGAAATCTGTCTGAGGTAAGGTTGAACTTTCTGGAATCATTAGTCTGAAAAGAGAGTAAAAATAGTACAGGTGTTCGAAAATGTGATATGCCAAGTTAGATACAAAAAAGCAAGAATTAACATCAATAAACTGTCTCCTTTTCACTTCCAATTTCATCAACAATTCATATTTATGCCTCTTACAATCTATTTTTCACTTCCAATATCATAAACAATTAGTTAATGTCTTCAACACACAAAACAAGTTATGAAAATAAAATTCTTAATAATATTTTCATCAAGAAAATAATAAACTGCTATATGAGGAATGTCATTTAATCTGTAAGTATCCCATCGACTTTAGCAACTCTTTACCTTACTCACTTTAACCAAAATAAAGTTCATCGGTTAATGTCTAGTGTGAGAAATTACAGATTGATACACAATATAGGTCTAGCCGGACTACCTTTCACATCCCATGACACATGACACAAAAATACAAGCATAATTTATCTAAAAAAATTTACAGGCTCTATAAAACAAAATATATAAAAAATTTTATTCATAAAGTTTCATGTACTGCTATTTGATTTATTTTTATCGATATGACATCCTAAACAAAATTGTTGGTATTAACTTTTTTTGACATTTCACATTTCATTGCCAGCAATGACAATTATGGCATATATATTTCCATCACATATTTAAATTCATTACAGGCTGCGTGCATGCAAGCTACGAAAATGAGTATCCAATGAAGAAAAGTGACTTTACAGTACTTCAGAAGTGGAGTGGGAGAAACAAAATTCCAAACAGGACATTAATCGGTGACCAGAATGTAAGTGTTGTCCTTTTTCCTTTGGGCAAATTCTAGATCTAGCAAAACAATTGCATAAATTACCAGCACGACAATTTTCGACCTTTTAAAAATATTAGGCCCAGACAAAACAACTGTTCAATGAGTATAGTTCAGAGGTAACTACCAGTGAGCCATCTTCTGCAAAGATTGCATAGTTAATTGTTGCTTGTAGACCACTATCTTTATCCAAGGCTGAAATTTGTCTGTAGACAGTTGTTCCCACCGGAGTAAGCTGTGAAATGAGAGCAAATATAAAAATAAAAATATAAAGACAGAAAGGAATAACTGATACAACATAAATATATGATTATGTGCTTTAGCGTTGGTATAATAGATGCTGATGGACTAGGGAAATGAAATGCAGTTCTATCTACGATTTGCATTTAGCAGTTGTTTATGAATGTCGCAAGAAAAGACAATATAGCGTAAAAATTGAGCAGAAAGTTACTCAATAGGATTTTAAAACTGAAAGTTAAAAATATTGCATGAAATATGCAGTTTGAAACATACAAACACATTTTACAATTAATTAATAAAAAAAACACTTAAAATATTAAAAACCTAGTTAAAAGTATTTTAGTAAAATTGATTCTTCACGATGTTTTGACACTCGATAAAACCAGATACCACTAGTTTGTTTGAGAAAGCAAAGTAGCACCAGGTTAAAAACGTTTTTAGGAATTTATCCATGATTTTGTTTTATCGCATGTTGATTCCGAGAAGAGGATAGATCATTTTGTCAACAATTAGACACATTCCTTTCAAAAGTGTACAATTTTAACGTAAAAAGGTGGCTTGCTTATAGCCCTCTCTCGATCCATATTTTATTAATTTATCATTTTTTTTTCAATTTACTGTTGATCCTAATCTCCAATATTAAAGAAAAATATCGTAATTTAAAGATAATCATAAAAAAACAAAAGCATGACACTGAAACCATAACTTGACCTTTCTTTCTCTCAGCAATATCAAACTAGAAACCATAAGGGTAATACGTACCTCTTCCACTGATATAGAATAAGGCATATTAATGAACTGTGGACTGTTATCATTTATGTCTTTGATGTTGACAGTAACTGTTGAATAGGCAGTCTGAAATTAAAAGATTTAAATTAAGTACCTTGTCACTAATTTTCTGTAAATGAATAACTGAACAGGCTGTAACCAAATAGGTATTTGAAAATTTATCCAATCTGCACAAGTTGAAGGTCACACTTTTCTACTGACATACACAAAAACAAAACATGTACTGATAATAATTTCCCAGTGTTGTATGCAATTTATACTAAATGAAACATTTTCATTCAGTAAACTATAATCACAACTACAATATAAGCATTTCTGTATGATTAACCAGCAATGTCATCAATATTTATATAACATAAAAACAATCTTTTTGGCCGCAGAGTGATCTCCTCTTAGGTATAAGAACTGGAGGGAAAGTCTTAGAACCGCTCAGTTAAAAATTGGAGCAAAAGGCACGCTCTGTACGGGTATAACTACAGGGAGGCTGGGAGGGTATATGTGTATTATAATTGGATAGGTATTTTCAAAGAAACATATTTTACCAGGAAAAACTTTTGTTTTTCTTTAAATACGTTACCCAGTCATAATACGTTACGAGAATAAGTAAGACGTGGAGAGAGGTACATCCCTGTACCCAAGAGATACAATTTCCGGTCCTGTAAGATATACGAGACAGCTTCTAGGTAACCCAACTGAAGTAGAGACTCCATCTGTCGAGGCGTAGATTCAAATCTGGAAACATTTCCCGTTGCAAATCCAGAGTGTCTTGTTCAGCCGTGGATATAGATCATACCACAAGGCACTGGGCTTTTTGAGATGACAGATCTCGGAGATAAATAGCGAGCGAACGTGAACTCCGATCTCCATCCCACAGCCTGAATGACGTAGGTTAGCGTACAATTCCGGACGGGATGCTAAGTTGGTGGCAACTGGTCTAACCTCTGAAGTCGAAATGTACATTCGTACATTCGTGGTAGCTGAAGTTATTTGTCTATATGCCGAGAGAAAAAAACCCACTTAATCCAAGACAAGATAATCTGTTTTGATAGATCCTCGTGCCTTGCCTTGAGAGGTAGAAAGAGGCATATAATTCGGTTTTGCCTGCATTCTCTAAAGCCATAAGGTAACAGTGCATATAAGAAAGGAACACCAGATATGCCCTTGAAATTGATTCAAATGGTGTTTTTTTTTCAGCCCTGTGAATACACAAGATAGGTTCCAATTCTGCATAGGTTAATGTTTACGCCGTGTATACTTAACTTTGGCGTGTAGGTCGGATAAATCCTTGGTTTGTCCGCTATCTTATCTTCCATGATGACGAAAGGCGTCTGCGATCGTGGAGCGGTAACCTCTAATTACACTCGGTGCTAACTTTCTTCCTTCGAAGAATCAGAGGAGGAAATTAGCTGTTTGTGTAATAAATGCCTGTAGAAGCAGGTTATGTTCGTTTATGCACCACTGAGGTAAATATTTCATTTGCTTTTGTATGTTTCGGTGTTGAGGGCAGGCATGCTATTCTCTCCACAACTAGTTGAGAGAATTATTTAATTCTGAGGGACTGTTTAATATGATCAAGACATGCGGGTTCAGTAGCTCAGGGCAGGGATGAAACAACTACTGTCGTGGTTGTTTAAATAGATGATGAAAAATCCGCATTTTAGGAGGATCTTCCGATGAGATATTGAATAGGTCGTTGATCTCTGACTTTTCCCCTCTGAATGGTTAAATGAGGATTATTTTCTTGCTTTCGGTGTTACTTTTGGAATCAGATATGTTGGGTGGTAGGAGTATGCATATAAGTTGTTCTAATTGAGCAGTAGTGCGTCGGCTGCACAAGCTTTTGGAAGATAGCCATAGAGGTAAAAGTCAAACATCGAAACCACGGTAGAGCTAGAGCGCACTTACTGCCAAGTGTCCTCAAAAGTCATCCGATCCATACGTATGGACTGTGGCTTTGTCTTCCTCAAAGAGACGAAATCACTTTAGGTTGATGGAGTTTCCAAATGAAATTCTAGTGTGTGGCCAATGTCGAAAAATGAAGGTAGGTCAGAATGTTCGTAAATCTCCAAAATTGCGGAAATAACTCAAATTAAACACTTCCGTTTTGTCCTAACATCAAGAGATTGTGGAGCTCAGGTCCAGAATGGGGATCAAATGCTAAAAATAAAATCATCGTGGATGTTCGGAAGGCTGAATCTTCCCGTAAGATCAGAAATAATAACATCACTTGAGAACAAACCACATCATCTGGTTGCATGAGGTGAGGTTAATGACTCCTGTAATGCATGAGAATTAGCTGGTGAAGAGTGACACAAAGTTTGCCGCTCCCTAAACTCGTAAAACTCTCTGAATTAGAAACTGTGACTTCTAGACAGTCGTTGAGTAAAGATTCTCTTCTCGTCGTAATGTAGAGTGTTTGCGAAGAGAAATATGTTAAAGCGTGAGGATCGTAGCATCGTTCCGAACGATTGTCTCCAGGCTGTATTTGGGTCGAGTGCGATGTAGTGGAGGCCGGTCTGTTAAGTGATTGAGCCCGTAATATTGATAATTTTTCCCCTCGTGGTGCCTAGGATAAGGCTTAGGCCGGTCGAAACGGAAGCAGGATATATGTGTGGAAAGGATATCATCAGTTTGGGACTGGATATAGGATTTTTTATCCATATAACCTTTCAGTATGTTTATTGAGTGAGAGTGAACTTGGCTATTTGTTTAGCTCTGTCCATCGCTGTTTCGCAAAAAGAACCAAACCAAAGATGCAAGGTAGATGAAGTTGCGAATAACGCGAAGTCTTTAGCTGGCGACTTGGTCGCCAGAGCTGTTTTAAAGAGTGTCACTGTCCGGCATTTCATGGCTGAAGAATAAGAGTTGATTATCTCCAAGTGTTACCTACAGAAACATGCATGAACAAGACGCAACTGGATAAACCATATATAGATAGCTTACCTGTACGTGTCCTACCAGAGCTCAAGCTTTGCAGAAATGTACACAAGTGCCTTTTTGATACACAAAAACTTCACATTTGAGGGGACTGATACACGTTTATGGATACGTACAAAGGTGTGAAGATATTCATTATGAGGCATAACCTATAGGGGAAAATGCGTACATACCGCATGTACAAGTATAATCAATGAAGTTGCGTCCAGACGCTACGAATACCTTGGAAAAAGTAGCCCACTAGTATAAAACCGTTCGTAATGGAATTACACATATATTAGGAGTTTTTATAAACGCTAGAAATTTGCACATACAAAATGATTATAGCCCGAACAAAATGTGAAGTCGCTTTGGTTCCCCATGCAACTGCTTAAATGTGTGACGACGACAAAGTGTTGGCTAACTGTAAATACATTTAAAACATTTAAGACTTTTGTATATAATACTTTGCACTATTTATTTAGTCTCTTGTTTAGACTTGTGAAAATGCAACATCTTGCAATAAAATCATTAAATTTCTTGTTGCCAAAGAGGAAATTTACAGCTACGTTTTACATAGTTTCTTCTTTGTATTTAATCTTTAGCATGGACGCGTGAAAAGAAAATGCCTTACAAACAGAAATCAAGGACTTGGCAACATTTACTAAAAATTATTATTAAAATAATTTAAGTAATTGATTTTACTGATAACTTATTTTCGCAGGACGTAACCAATTACCGTAGTTGAATCTGCATTGATTGTACACTTCAGCCGAAATGATATGATCTCAATATCATCTAAAGTCGTAAAGTCTGGCCCCTGAAATAATAGACAATACATGCTATATGAAAAGAAAAAAAAATGAAAAAGAAATGTGATCTTTGTGGCACTAAAATTTATTTTGTTAATGGGGAAAGAAGCCTAATATAATAGTTTGGGATAAATCAACAAACTTTTCACAGATAGATAATGATGATCTAACATATTTCTAGTAATAAAATAATTATTAAATGAAAAATATTTATACTTGTCCTTCATAGTCTCTTTTTTAATACAGGAGTTTATAGATAGTACATGGAATATAATATATTCCGATGCACTAATTAATTTAATTGTTACCTACAAAATCAAAATGGTTTTGTATACTCTCTCTACTTAAAAATAATTAATTTGAAAACCCTCAAGTTAGAAATATGCTTACAATATTTGACCAGTTTACAGATGGTTTAACAATATCAATGAAAAGGACACAAATACTTTCTTACCCGAACTTTGCTACTGGAAAATAATTATGTTCAGAAACGAATATATAGAATGATTATGTATATTCATGTGAACCCAAAATGAAATTCCATTAAATTGACACCTATCTTCAAAGAATATTTTATCAA
The DNA here is from genome assembly GCA_016746295.1 of Potamilus streckersoni. Lineage (NCBI taxonomy): Eukaryota > Metazoa > Mollusca > Bivalvia > Unionida > Unionidae > Potamilus > Potamilus streckersoni. Next base: position 1,145,839 of record JAEAOA010002295.1, read on the forward strand.
AATCTAAGAGGTCTATTTTCAATTCAAGCTAGAATAAGAATAATCTCTTCCTGGTATTAAATAAACTTACATCCCTGTCCACTGAAGTGATGAGACGAATCCTGGTCCCTGTCCCGAAATCCTCAATTCGGAAAGTGTTGTTAGGATTAGGTGTCAATGGGTTGTCACTAGTCATCACTAATGTTATCCCATTCGTATCATCCGATAGCAATCCTATGACAGGAAGGGCAGCTTGGTATGGACTGTTGCTGTCCAAAATCTGACTTGCTATAAAGAGGATACAATAAAATGTTAGCTGAAATGGCTAATTCATAAATCTATTTCATACCAACGTTAACTAATACAGAAGTATGGAAACGAATGTTTAAGATATTTAATTACCATGGAAATGACTCTTTATGTCTAATATTTATCTGATATTGTTTTCTTTCTGATTTGACAGAAGTAGGATCACCCTGAAAAGATTAAGCGTTAAATAACTACATGTATTGATCAGTGTCATAAACTTCCGTAGCACTGTCTCTTTGGCAGATAAAGTGTAATATATTTGGTGGCGTCTTAGTAAAATAATGCAGTGAATTTCAACGATGTAACTTCATTTAAATGCAATAATAAGACCAAAATGCTGATAATCGTTATACATATTTTTCCAAGTTACCCATTCTGGATGATAATTATTAAACCCTAATCCTAATCCTTTGTATACTACAAACTATAATCCTAACTCTTTGCGTATTACAAACCCTAATCCTAACTCTTTGCGTATTACAAACCCTAATCCGAACCCTTTGCAGAGTAATTTAGCTGCATATTTATCGCGAGGTTTGTCACAGTGGCTACTTTTAAGTGATGGATATATTCTGTAAAGGATAGTATATTTAAAATTTTCCCCATATATGTGTTTTAACTTCTCTATACTGATAATATTTAAGCTTTATTTTGAAAGCCCTCAATTTTCAGGTTGTTGTTAATAAACACAATTCAGGTTCATATTTATCACTGTTATAAATATTACATAAGCAATACCAACATGTAAGTACATATTATAAAGTTAATGAACCTCAGCCATTGAGGTTATTCCCTTTGCTGATAGAAATACACTTATTTGTCCAAACAGCTAAGTTTGCATAGAGACTTCAAAATGGAACGATGTTTCCCATTCGACATATAGCAAATAATAATAGAAACAGGCACATTCCCTTCGACCATGAAAAATAATAAATAATAACAACAGACCCGATTTTGTCATTCATTTCCTTCCACTAGGACAAATAGCAGTAAATTACAACAACAGACCCCTTGTTGAATCTAGTTTATTTAGACATGATGGGCAGAAAAAGTGATGATGACAAAGTTATTGCTGTCTTGCCATCTCTCAACAACTTTGTTTGGCAAGATATATAAAATAAAAAAGATATAATTTTATTTTTTTTTTGTAGTCCATACCTGTCACATTTCCTTCCTCAAGAGTTACAGTGATGGAAGAATTCATGGAACATGGTGCTGAAGACAATAAAATACATACATACAATCAAACCTGTCACTAGCAGCCACTCATGGCAAATGTCAAAGGTGACTGTTTCACACAGTTGACCGCTGTACATCTTTTAAATATTTGTCGAAATAAATATCATGCACCGATTATTATTATTATTATTATTATTATTATTATTATTATTATTATTATTATTATTATTATTATTATTATTATTATTATTATTACCAAGATTCAAGATTACTTGATGCATACAGTACAACAAAATCATTGTTTTAGGTATATGTTATTCGTTCCCAAATGCATATCCCACACAAGAATATTGTATACGACTCCTTTTGATCCATCTTATGAATGAAATCATCGCCTGCTTAAAATATACTGAGATCTTAATTGATTCACGCTGTAAAACGCTGTGAGAATCCTGTAATGAACAGACTCAAAAGATGCTGAAAATGGCTATTGATATTGCCCCATGAACCGAAAATTCACATGATTTTACATACTTGTTTTGAATATTGAATGACCCCTGACCCCAATGGAAAAGGATGTAATACGTATCTCTTCTGAAAGATGAACTATATTCCCTATTAGTCACAAAATATGTGAGTTCCATCTATATTGTGATAATAATTTTTATATATATATATATATATATATATATATATATATATATATATATATATATATATATATATATATGTTTGTATGTGTGTGTGTGTGTGTGTGTGCGCGCGTTATACTCAGTTGACCATAAAATTGTACTTATACTAAACTATTACTTAGGGATTCATTTACTAAATTCTAAAATATTTATATTCTATGATATCGATGTTTAAACAATATTTCTTATATGGTACGCTCCCCCCCCCAGTTATCTTTCAGTAAGTCCTTTGCTCAAGCTTGGCTTACTAAGATAGAACATATACATACCGTACCATGCATTGGACCAGCAGAACTGTTCCCAATTTGCGATTGTTTACTTCTGATTGGAAAAATAAGCATGATTTTGCACGAACCCATGTATGTGGTAAAATTTATAATTTTCAATTAATGTTAAAAAAGCACTGGAAAACATGTCAACGTGATTCAGTTTTGTTACTTTACGCATGTTTATTGCAAGCTGCAAACACTTTGCAACTTACGTAGCGATAGATAAAATATATTAGAACTGGAGCCAGTGTATTTTTTTAAGCATAGTTTTTAAAAATTCTAAAATAGGCCACGGCTACACAAAATAAGCGTCCTCGTATGTCACAAATCATCGTTTCAAAAATGCAAGAACACTCTAAGTTCGATTGCAACATTTTCAATGTAGGTTGAAGTAATAATATGGCTAATAATCGAGAAAATACATGTTGTAACTTACTTTGAGCTCTGGCATCGGCAAGCAAAAGCGTAATGGTAAGAAATCCAAAGGACCACCCCATCTTGAGAGTATCTGGAACAAACAGCTCACAATATCTATAAAAAGGACACATTGAAATAAATTAAAGGGATTCTGTCTTTTAATATTTAATAAGTGGTATCTACCTCATCCTCTGTTTTCCAGATCAATGTCTATATTCAAATCAACCAAATTTAGATGCAAAATAAATTATGCATAACAAAAACCTGTACAAGTCCGGATTTTGTTAAAGTAAACACTTCAAATTTAGAATGTCAGTTATTGTGAAATAGTCACGACTATTAACTCTCTCATTAGAAGCAAGTTTTAATTTCAGAAAAGAACTTTCCGCTAATTGTGCTATTTTTGATTAAAACGAGATCTGACTGCGACCGTCTTATAACATTTAATTGATGGGATCATGAATATGTGGCAATAAATTTTCTTTATAAACAAAAAAAAAATGGAACACAAGAATTCTTAGTTGTTTTAAGCAGACAACTGATTTCATCATCGCCTATGCAAGATGATAAGTGTGTGGATTTTTTAAAAATTTTAATGCAGCTTTAACAATTTGAGTCATACGACTACGGTGTCTGCAGTGTAGCAGTTAACAATGATGTCTAGCACTGGGACATCATATCGCAGACATGTGGCATCATGTCCCACCCTGTCACATTATTCTGACACCAGGCCGACCAGTCTAATTCATTAATTAGATATTTTGTAACTATAAATTTTATTCGGTTATTAAAATGTTTTTGCGATGACATTAAGTCATGTGTTTCATAGGATGCGGGAGGTCGCGGATTCGAACCCAGGTGAAGTCATACCAAAGACTTAAGAAAATGGTACTAGACATAGCTATAAACTGCCACTCTGCAGATATCGTAGCGATATGGCTAAAATATTGTTAAGGCAACGTATAAAATTCAAATCAAACACACACAGAGATACAGATACACACTAAAATATTCAATATCTTTCAAGAGCTAATTAGAATGCAAGTAGCAAGTGTTATGTGTGTGTCTTAAAAATTTAGTCTGATTGCACAATCACCCACAAAAAAATTATGGAAGTTCTCTTATCTTTTAAACTTAACTTTTAAAGTTCTCCAAGTATATTAGTTTGTAAGTGTCGAGAGTGCCAGAAACAAAGAGGGTATTTCTGATGCATACTGGACAACACAATTTTAAGTAATGTGTATATAACACCTCTTATATAACCGTGTATATTGCCGTGTAATACTATTTACGAAGTTGTGCAACATGTTTGTAGATATACGAAATAAATTTTTATAAATATCTTTTTAACGTATGGTGTGTGCATTTGAACACTATTTCACACAGCCGCAAAATACCTGCAATTCAAATTATTTCGCCATTACGGATGCTGACCGCGAACTCACCTATCCCTACTATCACATTATTTCATCAAGACATGAGGATGAAATTACTTGGCGGGAATATTGAGTCCAGTTTGACCCCTTGACTATATTCAGCTTAAATAAATTAAAGTTGAAGAAACGCGTGCTTTTATCATGCACTTCGGAAAGTATTTGCTGACGATAAAATATAAAAGACAGCAGCAGATCACCAAATGCAAAATACATAGCGTTGAATATCCTAGATAAATCACCTTAAGGAAATATTAACTTCGCCTATGGTCACTCGTATTATAAACCTCTCACAGGGAACGTCTTAACCTCAATTTAACAATGCCGCTGTTGTCAAAGACATCAAGCCTACAATATGATAAAGTAAGGCAAAATTAAAAGTCCGGAAACCTAGTAAGATTGCAGGGTGACTTTTTCACCTTCAATTATGACGTAAGGAAAGAGCGTTAATGGTTGTCACCTATCGCATGAATAGTTTCTATGTACGACATGTATTATCCTTGGAGTAAAACAGGTTTTTCTCCGTTATTTTAGAGCATTTTTAAAGCAAGTCATATATTGCGTGATAGCATCCTGAGGGTTATCTCAAAATTTTGTCCAATCTTGGGGATTATGTCCAGATCGATGTAATTGTATCGCGGAATTATCTCAAGAGTTCTGCAATGGGATGGTGAGGATTATCTCAGAATATTCCGTAATGGCATTGTGGAGGTTATCCCAATATCTTGCTTCGTGCGGACTACGTCCAGATATTGTTTGATGGCGTCTTATGGTCTGGTGTAATTGTATCGTGGGGGTTATCTCAAGGTATAATGTAGTGGCATCATATGGGTCATCTCAAGATCTTGTGTAATTGCATCTTGTGTAAAGGAATCTCGAGGATTTTCTCAAGATTATGTGTAATGTCATCGTGGAAGTTATTTAAAGCATCTTGTGTAATGGTGACGTAGGGGTAATCCCAAGCTATTGTGCAATGCTGTCGGAGAGGCGTAATAGCATCCTGGATTTTTCTCAAACTCTTATGTAATGGCATCATGGGGTTATCTCAAGAAAACTTAAAGATGAGCTGTGCATGATTCTACCAACACTTGAGATTGATTAAATGCCGACACTGGTAATAATTTAAAATTTATTTTGATAATATTATTTGCGAAGCTAGTGCAAAAGATCTAACACATATATTGTATTTTTTGTAATTTATTGAGTATGTGTAGCAGCAGAAAAAAAATTATCATTTGAGATGTAAATCAGATAAAATTTATTTTGTGCATCAATTCATGTAAAGCATATTGAACTGAGTGATAGTTATTGATTTGGCAATGTGAATGTCATGTGAACTCTTTATTTAGGAAAACCAAATTAACCCAGCTCTTATAAGATAATGCGTTACTTTCCAATCTAACCATTTTAATACGTTTATGAACAAACTAAAAGATCCTTAGGGAATTGTAATCAATATTGCGTTTCTGAAAAAGTTTCGCCTTGCAAGTTCTTAAAATTAAAACCATGTCAAAACCATGTCAGAAGCTTTCGTACAGGACGAAATATGATATCGAAAGTTGCAAAATTGAGGTCATAGAATATAGCCCCATTTAGACTGGGTTGATAAAATGGGGTAGTTTAGGTCCGTATTTTTTAATCTAAATAAAGTTATCTCCATCTTCAGCAACAAAATACAAATATACGTTAAGATATGAAGGGAAGCAAAGAACACTAGACTGTGTTTTGCATTCATTAATTTTGATGTATACAAGAAAAAGTGTCTTCTAAGGACCGAACGAAACTTGGACTCATTAGGGTCTTCTTGCAAATTGAAACTGATGCGGTTGTATGCACCTACTACACATCGCAATGCTATCTGCATGCATTACGCATGAAACTCAGAGTGGTGAGTTAATTTAAGAATGGTCATTTAACAATAGAATGAAAGTCACAGTAACCAATTCTGGTAAATGAGTCTGAGATAACGGATTTTTTTATATATAACGTGAGCGTTTGGCAGAATTACTACTGAGTCAATTATAAACAGCTTTAACTAAAACATATAATATGGAATACTTCCTGAATGTTTGATAAAAAATAAAGTGGTTTTGAAAGATGTCAAAAGTATGTTTCTCACCTTAATGCTATTAAGACAAAACTTTTCAGCTTTTGTAAATCATGGCATAAATAGATCATGGCATAATGATTATCTCTTATAACGTTTGATATAAAGTGCCAGTGAAACTTGGGATATCTGAAGATTTATATTTAATTCCTGATTGGTATGCAGGCATTAGCATAATGGAGCGATATAGCGACAATGGGATCTTAATGTTAAAATAGGGTGCTTGCACTATGGCGACAATGGGAATTTAACATTGGAGAAGACTGGGTCTGTAAAGTGACAAAGGAAATTTAACGTAGGGACCTGTCCACCGACAAGAGAATTGGACAGACATACTTATACAAATGCAAAAACAAACACTTACAACTATATAATAGACAAAAAAGAATTTCAGCACAAGAGTTGATGAAAAGTTAAGGACAAGGACGATTTAGATGCACGTTCTCAATAGTCACTATATCACATTACTATTACACGAGTTGACGTCCGTACTCATACATAAACCATACTAACCCACCGCCAGTAAATTGGTTTCTACGTTATGTTAATTGTGAGACAGAAGTCATGACTCTGACATGTGATACCGTTTCTTGCAATATACTAATATAACCTGTCTACGTTTCAGCAGTTTACAAGTTTTATGTCATTAGGTTTACAAGTCCCATGGTTGAAATTTCCCTCGCCTAACCTGGAAGCAGGGGTCTGACAATGCTACGTAATACACCGCCGAGTCCTGAAGTAGTCGTTAAGATACATACCACATGGTATGCAACGTAGTCCCTAGTCATGTGACCTTCGAAATTTGAACCAAGAAAGTTATATATATATATATATATATATATATATATATATATATATATATATATATATATATATATATATATATATATATATATATATATATATATATATATATATATATATATATATATATATATATATATATATAATCAGTTATATCTCTCTCAATATGATTTTGTTTAGTTCAAGACTTGTCAAGAAAACAAATTATTGTGTACATTGGCACGTGACTTTTACCATGAAATTAGGATTAATGAAAGTAACAGAAATGAAGGCAAGTTGCAGAACTATACTTTGTTTCAAATTACTACATTGAATGAAATATATATATATATATATATATATATATATATATATATATATATATATATATATATATATATATATATATATACGTACAACTTTGAATATTTTATTACTGTTATTTAATAGGTCTTGCGGGATGGTTCCAACATAAAAACTGTCATGACCTTGAAAATAGGCATCAATAAAGTGGCATGACATTTGGTCATGATGCATAAATACATGAAGTTTTATCTCATTAGTGGTATCCTTAAAATATATGAGCTAGGGCAGTCACAATTATAAATAATGTTGATTTGAGATCTTAACCCTAATGTAAATGTAATGAATAAAAGTTACATATTCAGAAGTCATAACATAAGCATAAGTTTAATTACACTACCTTCAATGGCTTTCGAGTACAGTCCTTTTACAAAACGATTGTAAGTTTCACAGACGACTTGTATTTTGCTGGTTGGACTGTAATATTGATACACATGAAATGTACTAGATACTTCTCCAAGCTATGATTTGTACTGGGTAAAATGGTTCGCTACATCATCTGTGACAACTTGACAACTTTTAGGTGAGTATGAACACCAAAATAAACAGCATCGATCTATGATATGTAGGTCCAGGAAAGTGGTAAGTGACAACATAATATCATGATGTATACCGATACAAAGTTTTACGTCATTACTTTGTTTTAATTTTTGCGAGTTAGAGTTTCATAAAAAAAATCATAATGTCCACCTTAGACTTTGAAAACTCAAAGCGGTGATTTTGACAAAAGTTCTATACTTGACTAAAAAGTTAACCAATTTGTAGGGGTATGGTCAGTTTAGTAAAAAGAAAGATATTGATTTGTGTTGATGAACATCAAGAAAGGACGACATCACACCGCCTTAGTTTCCATGTGTAAATGTACAAAATTAAAACAATGTATTGGGATTGTTTCAAGAAACTGCATAAGTATTTAAGTACATTGATGGGAACCGTCGTAGTCAATTAGGAGAACGTCGCACTAGCAATCCAATAATTTTGAGTCTGATATCCGCTCAGACTAGCCCGTGTCGGCCATCTTAGAGCGTCCATGGGAAAGGCTTAATGCACTCATTTCCCCTGCGTGATACAGAAAATCTTGTCTTAAATGTACCGTTACAAATGCATTTTGGTTTGCGAATTTTCTTTATGAACACGTGGGTAATATTACGTGTGTAATTTTTTTTCCTGGATGATTCTTTGGGTAAACATCAAATTAATGTAATTCAAAGCATGATGTTGCTTAAGTTTTCAAAGTAAGATACAGATAAACTGGAATGAGCCATTGAAAACCCTCACTCTTTGAAGCTACGTCACTAGCGATGTGGCCTGGCCCAGGAGTTGACATTACAGCTCTGTAATTGTATATTGTTTTGCACATCAAGTAATGTAAATATGACTACATTATTAGGATCGTGATAGTATTCAAGTTATGAACCAATGGCAGCCTTTAACGTTTGGACTGATGAAGTTATTTTTCCTTTGTGACAAGCAGATTGATTTTGGAATCGATATAATCTTTAGAGGCCATATTTTCTAATGTCTCAGTCAGTACCTCAAACTTTGAATTGGTCATATCTATATTGGCTTGTTCTGTGTGTTTCTAGGTTTTAAGTCGACTTCTCACAACTTTCCTGATAGAAGTTTGCAAAAGGGACAGAAGAACATCATTACCTTAAGACACAAGCTCGTCTCATTTTCGTCTCATTGTCTCTGTCTATCTGCTAATTATTGGACATTCTTGTCGGTCGCAGTTCCATCTTGAAAATATTATGTGACTCAGTTCCAGATTAAGGGTTTAGAGCACAGGGGAGGGGTCTAGTGCCCTGAGCCCCATTAGTCAAGGACCCCCCCCCTCCGTTGCAGTGGAAAAAAATACATGTGTTAAATAGCTAAAGTCTAAACCATCTAATACTTCGTCTAATAAAGCTATAACTAGATTAATTGCACGTTCTTGGACGGGAGTAAAAACATAGAACAAAATCGGGATGATCGAGTTCAAATGAATGTTTTAAGATAAAAATACAAAACAAAATTTACTACAAGGGTTTGGATGCCGCCTCGAAACTGGAACTCACAACCTCTTATTTGGCAAACATGAGAGAGAGAGAGAGAGAGAGAGAGAGAGAGAGAGAGAGAGAGAGAGAGAGAGAGAGAGAGAGAGAGAGAGAGAGAGAGAGAGAGAGAGAGATTGTCTTTACTGGAAAAGGATTTTTAAAAAAAATAAAACAAGTAAATAAATTAAAACTTGATGAGCGATTTAAAAGAAAGTTTGACAATATAAATACCAAATATTTTTAATTTTGGATGCCAACGTGAGTTTCTAATATGCGACCTCTTGTTAGGCATGCGTTGCATGTAGAAAGGACAAATGTTAGTGATTATATGTAAGACAATTATACACATGCAAAGGACAGTTTTGGGATTGCTTTCATAGCGTATGTGTAGATCTATCAGGCCTCTTCCTCCTAATGTTAACTATCCCGGACCATTAATCCGGTCCTGCTGTCAATTACTGATTATTAACTTTTTTGCTGATAAATTCATATTCTGAAATATATTTTCCGTAGGGGAGATAAATCAGCAGTTAAAAAATAGGTCAAACCACGTGCATGTGTGTTTACTACGTGAAACGAACTTGACCAATATATATATATATATACACTTTCCTTGCAAATGTCCCAAATGTCAATTATTGCAATAAATATTTCTAACATTTTTTAAAAAGAGGTTAAATTAGGTACTTTATATCAATGAATAAATGAAATAGGTATCTCTGTGATCTGTACATACCTGTCCGTGCATCCCATGCCATGTCGTCATTATGCAATGACTGCGTGCATCAAAAGTCTTAAAGGTTACGGTAATATGAATTGGCCTAACGGGTGTGTTGGTATAGTATAGTCGAATATCATCTATTGTTCGTAATGAGTTTAAAGGTCTATATTATCAAGTAAAAAAATTAATAAACTCAATGTTTAGGAGCACAATTGTTAGACAATGTATGTATAAAACTTAAAATAGGCAACTTAATATTTCATTTTACGTGCAATAGATCGCGGTATTGGGGATAGTATTAAGCTATTGTATTTGAATTATCTGGTTGCATGAGGACTATATCCAACGATCGTTACATTTTTCGTATACATTGGGCATTGCGTACAATGACCGTGACAAAAATCACTACGTCAGGTAAAGAAGGGTGGGTGCCATATTGGTCGTCTTTCGGTGAACACAGATCCTTGACCCACAGTCATATTACACGCATACCTGTAGCCCGGTGGCAGTTGAACACCTATTGAAAGTACAGTTGTGGTCGGTACTGATAATATCAAAGAGAATTACAAATTGCTCCTTAAATAATACTATAAAATTATAAAATGACATATGCTTGTTTATATTTTGCTAACTTAAACCACATATATTTATCCAAATTTTAATCCGCCAAACTTGACATCTTCCGGTATCATCAGTCTTTATGTCTTAATACCCGTCTACAGGAAAATTTAAAATACTTGCCATTCGCTACTTATTCCAAATATACGTTTTAGGTATACATAAATAAGATGCATAGAGAATTTAATTGCAAATAGGAGATCTATTCTAGTTGTGATATGCATTTCCGCCAGTGTGTGAGAATGCACTTCCCGCAATACAAGAACGTGAATTAAGACAAATGCAAATTTTAACAAAATTACAAACTAAACAGGTAAGATATGTAAACAGTTGCATACTTTACACAATGGTACTTCTAAGGGTTCTCGTGGATGTCATGATCGTCACTAATTGTGACTGTTAAACCATGTACTGCGCAACATGCTTAATGATGACGAATATTACATGTACTCACGCATATATCCATGTGCTTTTCTTCCTTGGATTCTACGGTGTTTCGAATAGGCCAGGTATAGTTGACACTTGCACAGTTAATTATTCATATGTTAGAGGTGATTTAGTAACATTTTGTTTTGTATCTCGGATAGCTATTTATTTATGTCGTTTTGTCTTGACTTTTCAACATTGAATACATTAATCTTTAACGTTGTACAGTGGAGTCATTCGCAAAGACAATAGAAAACCAGGATAAAAAGGATACAGTTTAATGTGGCTGGTAGCCTACATAAAGGGAAAACACTAGATGAAAGTTTTAGATTTCGTACATTTTGCTTTCAACCCATTGTTAGGATACCAAGGGGGTCTCAAGATTTAATAATTAATAAAGCTTAGAAAACTGAATTACCACTTCTGCATATGCATTAAGACAAATTGAATATAATAACTCTACATTTTGGGAACATCGTAATGTTTGGGACTATCATCATGTCATTATTATTATTATTATTATTATTATTATTATTATTATTATTATTATTATTATTATTATTATTATTATTATTATTATTATTATTATTATTATTATTAATTCTTTATTATTATTATTATTATTATTATTATTATTATTATTATTATTATTATTATTATTATTATTATTATTAATTCTTTATTATTATTATTATTATTATTATTATTATTATTATTATTATTATTATTATTATTATTAATTTTTATTATTATTATTATTATTATTATTATTATTATTATTATTATTATTATTATTATTATTATTATTATTATTATTATTATCCAAATACACAGAGAACTGTGTTATTGTCTTTAGCATAACACGCTGCTTATGGTCAATTCAGGCCTTCATACCCTTGTTAGAAAATACTGTCATGGTTGTTCCTGAATTGATTGAATCCATTTTATTTGAGGTGTGAAAAGAGAAACAGCTCATTTTCACTGTCTCCAAGTTTTGTTGAACATCCACTTGTCCTAGATACTGTGTAAATTATTCATAAGTATCAGTGGAATTTCATATTCACTACATGCATAATCAATACTGCTGCACACTGCATCAAAGTCAGGGGACAGAATGCCATGTAATTGTTTTTGCTATAGTTATTCTTTCACACATCACTGTTAAATGGTACATAATACTGAACTGAAGGAAATGGGACATCAATATTGCTATAATTTGTAGCAATTTGTTCACAATCAGATTACGCATGTGTTGAATTGTGCATTACAACAAATCTGTCTAAAGACCAATAAGAAAAAAAAGAAAAAACAACAAAATTAGCACAAGTTTAACCCACAATTAAATAAATAGTTATATATATATATATATATATATATATATATATATATATATATATATATATATATATATATATATATATATATATATATATATATATATATATATATATATATATATATATATATATATATAATGACATGAAATTATATGCTTTTGCACGTTCAGTACGTCGTTCAACTGCAGAGAAATGCATAAGAATTATGATGTATTTTAGTTGGTTACATGGTTTTAACGATTTTCTCAATCCATGTTAGATGGCCCACGTGCTATAAAATCGTTTTTCTGTAACGTTACATTTTTGTAATTGTATATTATTTTGCATATCAAGTAATGTATACATGCCTATATGATGAGAATCGTAATAGTATGCACTTTATGAACCAATGGTTAGTTCTTTATGCCCAAATACATTCATCTTATCGTGCCCACTAAAAAGTATACATGATTGTAGTGTGGGGATCTTAAGTATTTAATTGTTGCATTTAAGGTTTATCCTCATAGCGACGATATCACTAATTGAACTACTTGTCCCCATTTAAGAATTTTTTTTAAACCTGTATTTCCTTATTTAGTCATATTTCTTCTTTTTCTCCCACCCACCCCTCTCAACTGTAGACCCTCTAGTGTAGACCTATGCACTCAGTTCGGTCTCATCAATAAACGCCTAGTAACGAACTCCAAACAATAAAAAAGTAGACTTCAAGTATCACATTTTCATTTTAGCTTTTTACATTAATCATGGGATCTATCAGTAACTGAACTTAACATTGCTTGTTGCTATGTGTCGACGATACATTATAGTATACACGTACTGCCACACGACAAATTGTACACATTTCTGAGAATAGAACTGGTGATTAAATATGCTAATAACCCTTGTAAAGGTAACAGTTTTAACTCACATCACAATCGTATTTGAAAACAATGAATAAATCAGGCATTGATAAGTGCTGATTGCAAAACGAAATTTGGTGACAGTCGAAAATCAGATACAATATCTGCTACCGAACTATGCTGCTAGCTTGGCAAGGCTACACAAAATATCATGTTTAAATGTAGAAATAAACAAAAAAAAGAACTACAATCTTTACAAGTACATTTACAATCATTAAATTTGTTGCCTAAAAGATGTAACGTTCTGTAGTTACTGACACATTTACTCGGTCTTCAAAAGGTACATGAAATGTGCTCGCTACAATTTTAGAAATCTCTTCATTTTCGAACGAATGCAGTCAATATTTTTACAAAGCACAGTCTGATGCATAATATGTAAACGTTATTTGCAAAACATTCCTGTCCCTAAAGTATTGTAAAACTTTGAACTCTTTTTATTGATGTAACAATGCAGCTGGTAATCGTATTATTGCAGAATGGAGAAATCCATGCAAATGGACAGTTCTTGCTGTAAAATATATAATAAAAAGAAAATCTATGATTTAGTAGATATACGGGAATATTTTTGAGTGAAGTGGAAACATTATATTGTCACAAGTGTCAATATCAACTCAAAATCTTAATATTCTCAATAAAGAACAATTAATCCTACCGATAACTTGTATCGTATACAGGTGTGAGTCATTGTGTCCCATTACAGAAGGAAATACCTATTGTTTGTTCACAAGAAATAATATTTGCGTGATAATTAGGAATAGTTAAAACGATTTTGTTTTTTGAAAGACAACTTCTCATTAATGATGTCAGAAACTATAATTTTCAGCTAATATTACATTACTCACGTGCAAGTTTCAAATATATTTCGCCAGCTATGTATTCTAGTGATGTAGCAGATTAAATATGGAAAGATTCTCTCAGAATTAAAGTTAGTTATAAGTATGTTAGTTTATTGGTATTAAGTCTATATACGAAATATTCCATAATATATAATACAAGTCAAGCATTTTCACCCTTTCTAATTGGACACCCTTGTATATGTTAGTAATTAGCAAGAATATAATTCGTTAACCTTCCTACGGAATGAACTCGTGCACATGATCCGAAAGAAGTGCTTGCTCATACACAATACTATGCGTGGTAAAAAGAAAAGGTTATTAGTTAGGTGAAATTTTAAAAATAGTGTTGGCTAAACGCCATATCTTGATTGAGTTTGAACAATTAAACAAAACTGAAATTGACAATCTGAAGTCAGAATGGTAGTCATTGTATCATTTTTAAAATTTCTGGCAAATGTTTGCATATCTATATTTGAAAATTTGCATTTGACCATGTAAGCAAAACTGTACCTAAAGCTCACAAAATATTCCACAGTAACTGAAGAATCTTATATGCACCGTCTATACGCACTTTTCGAATCAGATTATATGCTCAAATAATATATATATATATATATATATATATATCTATATATATATATATATATATATATATATATATATATATATATATATATATATATATATATATATATATATATATATATATATATATATATATGAGATATATATATATATATATATGAGATATATATATGAGATATTAAAAGAATTCATCGGTATGTTTAAATTGTTCAAAGGTGGATGGTATGCCAGGTTCTGTTTATAATGATACTTAATTCCTGCGTTATACTTTAAGCTGTATTACAATATAATTCTTCCACAGTCGATTTTGTCTAAAATTGTCTATTCTTTTCTCTAGCAACAAATACGCTCTTCCTCTCTTGATCATCTATTTGTTTATTATGTTAACTGTCGACTTTGGTAGCCTTGCTGAGGATGAGTAGAATGTCCAAGTTATACAAAATATTCGGGTAGAAGAGACAAGACTTAGTACACAGCACGGGCGGTAGGATTTTATATGTATATATGTTTATTTATGTTTAGAATCGGTGACAGTGGAGCAACATTCCTTTCGGTCTTACTGGTACAATGACCAGTAAGAACTAGACATGCACTTAATATAACGCCATCGGGGAAGTGTCCTTAAAGGCATTTTTGGTTGGTGATGCACAATCTAGGGTCCCACAAAGGCACCTACTCATGTGTCACGGTATAAATATGCACACACGTCTTTATATTCACCAGTTTGAACATTTAGATTTAAGCATAACAAACTTACCATACTTAAACAGTATAAATTATTACCTAAACGTATGCATGTCAAAAGAGATAGGGAAAGTTTATAAGCTTGCTCAGAAAAGTAAGAGACATCTAGAGATGACAGATTCAGGAAAGCTAACAACAGATTTATTATTGTTTATGTTCTACATAGACTAAACGGGTGCCTTAAGAAAAATAAAGATTTATACAACTAAATATGTTAAAAATTCATATGTATGAGATTTTTAAGGCTGAAAGTTAAGTACATAGATTATTTTAAAGCAGATCACATACTTTATTAGATACAATTATGTATCCACTTAATTAAACTTATAGGGAGTTAGGGGTAGTATGTGGATTTAGTTTTGCTAACAAGTTGTCTTAACATCTATTTCAACTCCCTTCTTTAACATCCTACACTTTGAGTGAGCAAGTGTAGGTGTTGGTTGTAGGTGTATGTAATGGTCTGCTTATGTAAGGTGTTGGTTCGTAGACTTGGTTCCGGATCAGTCATACGGGGTGCTAGTTTGTATGTCTAGGTGTTTGGTAAGCAAATCTACCATTACTCTGCACCCATAGTTTCATATGTGTCACAAACTATGAGTCCAAAGGAAAAATCTTATGGTAAATATTAATATTACTATTCCCCTTGTACCAATACTGACCCACAATAATTTTGTTATGGACTAGTGTTAAATTCCCCTTCTCCCCATATGGTCATTTAAGTCATAAACATATTAACATTTTTAACATTTCCACTGCAATGACCATTTGGTCTACATACACATTTAAAAATGTCTTCCGTTGATTTTGCTATATCGACCAGGATGTGCAGTTACAGTTATTGAGTCGTGCTATGATTTTCGAATATTAGAAGTTAGGATACTCATGCTGAACACAAACGATAAGTATATAGATTGTCGTTAAATTCTCCTTGTACCCACTCCGACCTAATCCAAGATGGTCGCCTAATGTTAATTTCCCCATGTGCCATGCCGACCCATTTTTACCTATACCACCTTATACACCACTACATTTTATTCGGTACGAAGGTTATGCCTTCCTGGTCTTAATATATAGTTTGAAATAAAGTATGTTATACAGCTTCGCCAGTGAAAACTTACAAAAACTAGCGTCACGTTCATGCATAATTAAGCCTTTTCTTCATGCCGCTAATTGTGTCGTATCGACCCGGATGTTCAGTTCTAGCCATTACGTCCAGCGATGATTTTTGACAACTGCCGTGACATGTCATAATTAAAGGCACTACTTTCGTCTCTAGACATACACCTATGTCAAAGAAGAGCTGCATATATGTGTTATTAAAATTATGTAAATTCTTTGTTTTAATCAATAAAAATAGAAATGAGGTATGAAAGACTTACCAGAACGAAATATATTTTCAACATCGATCCCGTCGTTTACAGCTTGGAACAAAACGCAACGCTATATAAACACAGCCCCACTATCAGGCTTGACTATTGTAAAAACTTCCTTGTTTAGACAATAGGTTTGGTGTTTTTGAGTTCAATAGTAAGCAGAGCAAGATATTTTTGGTTGCATACCGTGATGCAGACTTTTCTACCTCACACAACCTTATAAAAAAATTATTCGAAAGACATGTCTTCTTTGCTTGGTCGATATGTTGGTGTTCAATTTTTTTTATTAAAAAAACCAACAAAAACTAGTTCCATTAGCACATTTCGGTATTACAGTGTAACCATGGGGTACTATTACATGCAAATTGAAGTGTGCCCTTTCCTCATTATTGAAGCTTATTTTTGTTTCGAGGTTAACACATGTTTATTCAGGTTGATACCGTGTGTGTGAAACGTTTATTCAGGTTGAAACCGTTTTTGTGAAACGTAAGAGGGGTTAGTGCCTTTCATATTATATTTACCTGTGTAGTATGTAATAATCAGGGCCGACAAGAGGGGAGGGGGCAACCTGTGATATATCACTGGGGACCGGGACAGTAATGGAGCCTGGGCAGAACAACAAGTTTTAATTTTATGAAATAAAAATTTTGTTTGAATAAGAACAAAGAAAGGCCGCGGTGTTTCTTACCCAATGGCCCTTGATCGCACTCTATGGCCTTGGTAAGAAACCATTATGCAATAACACAGAGTTAAAAGATGTCAGATTTACATAATAAAATAAGTTTCCCATGATGTTATATTCAGTATCAACCTCGACTTATGCCATATTAAAAACATAATTATAGATACATATACATTATCAGACACCGTCCTTTGGTAATTAATTCTTCCGAAAATTCAAAAGCCTTCTATTAACTTTTATTTCATGCTTTAACTTTTAACTGGATGCTGGAATGAGTGCTAATATTTAGTTTTGCTATATCTTCATAATATTTATGTGCAAATATATGTATATAGCATGGCCACAAGATGAAATTTACACTCAGTAATATCTTGGAATATTTTCGTTCTTTTTTAAATTGAAAATTTTGTTTTAAATTTCCACTAACAGTTTGGTGTTGACATGTGCGAGTATTTTATAGAAATTTATTGTGACTTGAAACCCCTTCCATGTATTAATGACATTACCTCAAAAGAACCTGCGGTTTCCACTCCTCCTCCATATATATATATATATATATATATATATATATATATATATATATATATATATATATATATATATATATATATATATATATATATATAGTTCATGATGAAATCTTTAAACTGTATGATTGGATGCATCTTTCATAGTACCACACCCCATGTATCACGGTTACATGCATATCACATTTGACGGGCTTATGTTAAGTTTTGAGTTTAGCTCAAGATGAAATGGGTTCTAGCACCCGGTATGTATAATGTTATACCTAGATTTATAAAATTTAGTCAATTAATGCATTAAGATGATTACAAGATTTCCATCATAAAAATGGGTCACTGTGACCTCGACATTACTCTTCATTAACTGTGCTTAATTGTTGTGTTTTAAGTTTATTTCTCATCCTATGTTCATGCAAGACTCATGAACATGGATGATTGTATGTATCTGAACTAGGACCACACTTTTATAAATAAAAGAATGTCATTGACGTCTGTTTTTACGTGTAGCTCATAGCCTGGCCTAGTGGTTTGAGCATCCGGATGCGGGAGATCGCGGGTTCGGACACCGGAGGAGTCACACCAAAGACTTATAAATATGGTACACTAGGGTAGGTGTTCAGCATTAAAAGTCTACTGTTAGGATTGGTTGGTCGGTCTGGTGTCAGGATAATGTGATTGGGTGGGTCATCATGCTACATATTAGTGGCATGATGCCGGAATGCTAGACATCACTATAAACTACCACACTGCAGACATCATAGCTATATGACTAAAACATTATTAAAGTTACGTTAAAATTCAAATCAGAGAGAGAGAGAGAGAGAGAGAGAGAGAGAGAGAGAGAGAGAGAGAGAGAGAGAGAGAGAGAGAGAGAGAGAGAGAGAGAGAGAGAGAGATCTGTTTTGACTTTTGTTTGCCTAATTTACGCATCTTGCTTACCGTACATCCATACCAGAAAATGTTACCATCACATATATTTTGCAATATAATGGCTTAGGTTAGATTGCTTCATATTACTGATTCACTTCATGCTAGACCAAATGCACACTACCCTACTCAGAAGACCCTTTTCTGACCAAGGCAGTTTCTTCAGTTATAACCTTTCTATATTATATGACTATATATTGTTTATTGTAAGTTGTGTACAATGAACAAAGCAAGTAATGGAGTTTATTGCATCCTGCATGCTTTAATGTGATCCCTCACCCTCACCTGTATTAATCAAAGCAATTATTGATGTATGAATTATGTACTGTCACTCCAATGTTTCTCAAAGTCCGTGACAGTCATTCAGTATGGTGTATTTTGGGATTTTTTTTAACAGTTTGTGTCTTCAAAATGACAGTGTTTAGTTTTTATCTATCATTGACTCAGCATGCCGCAAACTTTTGGCATTATGTTTCACCAAGTCACATTATCCTAACACTTGGCCGAGAAGTCCTAACACTAACCTTTAAATGCTGAGCGCCAGCGAGACAGCTGCTAGTACAATTTTTATAAGTCTTTTATATGACTGCCGGGGATTGAAACCGTGATCTCGCGCATCTTGGCCGACGCTTTAACCTCGTAGGCCACCGGAGCAGTCTCATTCACTCAGTGTTGTCTGGCTTCAAGAAGTGAATACTAACAGTACCCTTCAAAAGCATTAATTGTAAGAAATGGGTACGGAAATAGAGTTAATCTACTTAGTGTTAGACCTTTACAATCCACTTTTGAAATCAGATGTTGAACCAGCCAGTGAAAGGAATGGAATGAAACTGTGTGGTCTAACATATACACCAAAGTTCTTAAAGTTAACAAATTCAAACTTACAATTGTTTCAATTTCGTGTTACTTGTGGAATTTTACCAATGAGTCCAGTTTTGTACAAAATACAATTGTCTGATACCGATAAAATGTACTTTTTGTAAAATTTACCGGAAACAATACCACGCGTGTTTTGGAAATGTGACTTGATGAACAGGCTGTTGAATGATGTGTTCCACTGGGAATAATAGATATTTTGTTCCAAGTGTAAAGACTATAATATTGGGATATAAGTGAATATGGAATATATAAAGTAACCATTCTATTGTTGCTTTCTTCTAGGCAAGTATTACATCTATATATGATAAATGAAAAAGACTATTCTTGCATTAGAGAGGTTGAAAGTTTTTTTTTCTTAAAGACTAATGTATTTTGAAAAAGCATATTGCAATCAGATCTGAATGAAAAAAATTTATGTTGATATTGGAACAGTGGGAGCCATAATCCAGCAGGTAAAAATAGTGTTATAACTCAAATGAACATTTTATAACATGTTGTACTTTATAGCATATAGTGTATGTCCCTTCATGTCTCATCGACTTATATGATCTTAATATTCTCTCTCTCTCTCTCTCTCTCTCTCTCTCTCTCTCTCTCTCTCTCTCTCTCTCTCTCTCTCTCTCTCTCTCTCTCTCTCTCTGTTTTGTTTTCTATTTTTTTTCTTCATCTTACAATTACGAAAAATCATTGTTTAGAATTACTGTACCAATTCGTATTACATGCATCATCTATCTTTGTTATCGTTTGTCAATACAAATGGAAACAAAATTAGTGTATTTATTTATTATTATGATCATGATCATTATGGTGATGATGGTTTCATTGGAATATTTAGAATACAATACAAAATATTTTTGTAGGTGACATTGATCCACCAGTAGATGAGAACTGTTTCTCGTCAGACATGGTTTGAACCAACTTTTATAAGAATTATAAAAAGTAAATGACCAATTTCCATATCTGATAGAATTAATGTGAACATATTTTCGGATCTGAGGAAATTCGAGAAAAAAGATCCCGAAACGATTCGTTGTAGGCGATGGTTAATAAATAAGCAATTGAACAATAATTGTCATTACCAGTAATAATCAGCTGACTAAGAGATCAAGTGATCCAGAAATGTGTTATTTAAATTATATAGATTTTTCGTGTTGATAAATACAAAATAAACTAGGAACGACTTACCTTGAACGAACTATATACGATCCGTCGTTTCACCTTGAAACATGGTGTATGCTGAACCCTATTTTAACACAGTCTTAATATAAGGCTTGACAATTATTAAAACTTCCTTGTTTAGACAACAGACTGTGTGTCCTTGAGTTCAATAGAAAACAGAGCAAAATCTTATCAGTTGTATGCCATGATGTTGAGTTTTCTACATGGCCTAACCTTGTATACATTCATTCAAAAGACAGCGTTTTGTTTATTAGATATGTTGGCGTTCTGATTTCTTTTTTTTTACTGTAACCTTTTTCCTTGGCACAATCTGTACTACAGAGTAACCATGGGGTAATAGTATGTATAAACTGAAGTGTGTTTGTTTTCCTTTATGTAAACGTTGTTTTTTTTCGAGAAATTTACATGTTTATTCAACATAACACCGTGTGATTGAGACGTTGGAGAAATTAGCTTCATAATACCTTTACCTGTACAATATGTAAAAATTCATTACGAATAACTGCTAAAATTAAAGTTATATATTAAAACAACTTTATCATGTTGTAGTATCCAGTATCATACTATCTGCACCTACATTAAAAACGTAATTATATATAAATATACATTATCTACACCAACCTTTCTTAATTATCTTTTTTCCTATGTTATCAACTGGATGCTGAAATGAATGCTCATATCAATGCTTTGCAAAATATTATTCATATTTATGTGACTATATATTCACTGGTATGCCCACATGATGCAATAAATAATCATTAACGATAATTCTTTTTCATTTGAATTAAACTTTCCGTTTCATATTTCCACTAACGTTTCCCTATTGACCTGTGCGGGTATTTAAAGAAAATGACCAAGATATTGTGACTAGACACACTTCTTCGTGACTAGATACACTTCTTCGCACTGATGTCAGTGCAAATATAGCCGCGGTTTATACGCCCACTCTCAAACACGAACATCCTATATATATATATATATATATATATATATATATATATATATATATATATATATATATATATATATATATATATATATATATATATATATATATATATATATATATATATATATATATATATTGAATTTTCAAAATGATTTTAAACGACATCTGCGAAGTAGAGGTATTGTATCCCCGCTCCAAGGACGTCGGCAAAACACCCTCATTGAATATCAGACATTATTTCTTCCAAGATCCAAGGCATTAATATGGATTGGGTTTCTTAGCACCTATCTCAATGTAGGAGGCTGCGAGGTGCACATATTTTAATTAATTAGACATTCTTAGTTACGTTTTTGCGTCTATCTCAGATGTTATACATCCAACATTTATACTGTTATATCTGAAATTATGGGACTTGGTCGGGTGATGCGTCTGGATGGATACTATACCTTCATCACAATTGTAGGTAATTGTGATATATATTTCACGCTTAACTGACTTCTATTAAATTTTTAACGTTACGTTAATTATTGGGCTTTGTTTTAGATAGAATCGAACTACGTTTGAATAAACAGAACCAGTGCCACAAAAGAATGTCACTGTCGCCTACAATTCACATTTTACTGGATTAGGTTAATTGTTTTGCATTTAGCTAATAACCATATTAAATTTGAATACGCTGTAGATATTTATTTAGATTTGTAAATTTAATGAGTTATACATTCTTATTACAGAATAATTCACTGTTATTAATATTTCATGTTTCACTGTCTTGGGCAAAATTTTTGCGTAAAGTTTATGTGAGGCTCTGTTTATGCTAAAATCATCAAACTGGATGATTGCATGCATCTTTTATTCTTACCGCAAAAAAAATGTCACGGTGGCCTACATTTCATATTCGGCAGGCTTACTTTAGGTTTTGAGTTTATCTCAGGACGAAAAAGGTTTGAACACCTTTTATGTATACTGTTATACCTAGATTTATGAAACGTACTGAATAAATGCATCTTAATGAATACATTTTAATTACAAAACGTAGGTCACTGTGACCTCAATTTCACGCTTCACTAACTTTGATTAAATGTTTTCAATTTATTTCTCAAACTCTGTTTATGCTAGAATCATCAACTTGGATGACTATATGCATCTGAACTAGAACCACACTTGTCACTGGCGTCTGTTTTTGAGTGTAGCTCTAAGGTATTATACTACTTCACCCAGGATCATGAATGATGACAACAGGATTAATCGTGATAAGTACTATACCATTATCTTAAATGTAGGTCATAGTAACCCATATTTTACATTGTATTTGCTTCGGTTTCAGTTTCATATTTTTGTTTTACTGATTTTACGCATTTCTTCTTGTCATACAACCATACCAAAGAACGTTATGATCACCAATATTTCGCAATATTCTGTCCTATGTTAGATTACTGCAAATTCCCCGATTCATCCATGCTAGACCGAAATACACCCAACCCCATTCAGATAGCCCTTTCTGACCAAGGCAGTTTATTCAATTAATAATTTTCCATATTAATGAGTATGCGTCGTTTATTGCAAGTTAGGTACTATTCATAGGAATGAGTCAATGAATTAGTGGAGTGTAATACATCCTACATGCTTCAAATGATAGGTTTAACCTGTATTTCTAAATCAACTTAATTACTGATGTATGAACTATGTACTGTCACCTCAGTGTTTTTCAAAGTCTGTGACATTCATTCAGTAATATCTGGCTTTAAAACGTGGACACTGATAGTAGCTTTTTGCAGCAGTTTTCAAGAACATTAATTGAAGGAAATGGATAAGAAAGCATCATTAATCTATTGATTCTCAATTATTAATTCAACTTTAATTTGATAGAAATGACTGTCCTTTATTATTCTGTGTCATTTTGTCCTTATCGCAGTAGGCTGGTAAAAGCTACTTGGGTGGGTGGATGGGTAAGTAAGTGCGTGGTTTAACAATAAGTCAGCACAGTACGGGCCATTTACTGTCAATTATAAATTCAACTTTTATAATTTTTACATGATTAAACGTTCAAGTGTACAGATAAAAGACTGCATAACAATCTTTTGTTGGAAAAGTGTTATGATAATTTTTTATTAATTTAAACTTATTTGACGTATGATAATATTTTCAACTAACAATGGAGAGAATTAGTTAAAGGAAATGAGAACTGTGTAATCGTTGCTTGAAGAATTTGTCACTGTTTTCTCTAAATGCTCACAACTAAGGTCTAGTTGTTAAAACGTCCGCCTAAGATGCGGGAAATCGCGGGTTCGAAAACCGACAGAGTCATACCAAAGACTTATTAAAAGTTGCTGCTAGCTAGGAGTTAAGCATTATGAGATTAGTATTATGAGATTAGTATTATGACTGGTCTGCCTGATGTCAAGATAATGTGACTGGTTGGGCCATCATGCTACATGTCTGCGGCATGATACCCCAATGCTGAACATCGCTATGAACTACCACACTGCAGACATCGCATCGATATGACAGAAAAAAATTGTTAAAGCTACGTTAGAAATTCAAATCACACACACGCACACATACAAACACACACATTAAAACTGTAAGAAATTATTGGTCCCATTTGCTGATTCAGCATCTGTATTTTCAATGTTTCTAAGGTTTTTATCTGAAAAGGACAGTGAAACCTACTTTCGTAGCTTTTATACTCCCTCAAAATTTATACTTTTATAATTCGTGAATGTTCTTCACACATCGATGAATTAGAAACGTCTGTAAACTGCTCTCTGTACATAGGGTTATTAGGCAGTCGAATCAATAGATCATAAATAATACTATCAGGTATAATGAAGTGTTTTTATTCATAGAGTAGAATGCGGCTTGTTCCTCACCATTGTGTAAATTCGTCATCAGACTTAGTCTCTGGACCACTGATGCTTTAAAATGTAGACAGATTGTAGACGCAAACTTAAAGGATTTTAGAAGCTAATGCTTGCTGGTGGTTTAATTGCGTCAGTAATATAGGAAGTCGCTTGATAATGAATATCTTCAATCGAGTCATGCTGAGTTGCTAATATTGAAACAAAACACTTTTTTATCAATGAATTTGGTTGTTTTGTACACGCTGTCACACTTTATGTATTTTTGTCGTTGATCCTTTCATACCTGCCTACACGTTTCGTACAGCAGATTGTGATAGGATTTTGGTGCCATATTGCTGATAAAATCATTGTCATTCTTTGTATGTATTTAGATTTATTGTTCTCTTTTGAATATGTCTGTACTCTATATAAATAAAGTTACGTGGTTTACTGGTTCGCATTAGTAATGATACAATTATGAATTTCCATCTTCTGTATATCACACTTATTGCTTCCATGTGAAAAGGTACATAAGAAACCTCTTAACGTGTGCCATGCTGATGTCTAATGTGTTTTGATACTCCCTTGTGCCATGCTGATGTCTAATACGTTGTGATACTCCTCTGTGCCATGCTGATATCTAATGCGTTGTGATACTCCTCTGTGCCATGCTGATATCTAATGCGTTGTGATACTCCTCTGTGCCATGCTGATGTATAATGCGTTTTGTACTCCTCTGTGCCATACTGATGTATAATGCGTTGTGATACTCCTCTGTGCTATGCTGATGTCTAATGCATTGTGATACTTCTCTGTGCCATATGGATGTCTAAAGTGTTGTTACTTCCTTATATTTACTTAACATTTTTACTCTTAACATACTAGCATAAGCTTGTGTTCTTTTATCCTATAGCTCATTTTACACCTGCAAGTTGAATAATATTGTATATTTACATTTACCTTAAGGTATAAATATTTGCTCTTACTTCCTTGCTGGAGTGCAATGTATAGTCATCTTTGTTAACAACGGTATTTTGTGCTTGATAGTTGATATATGTTTTCTAAGATTACTTTTACGTTATCGACTATTCATTCTTTCGTATTTGTATGCCTGATTGTACTCTTCGTAATACGGAGGAAATATAGGCATAATTGTCTCGCTCTTTGTGTAACTATTACACCTGGGTAATGTCCTTGGGTTGGAAAACGGATAGGACAAAAATAAGACGCACTTTGTCAATTACACTTTAATTATCAGTACGAAAACCTTTTCTAAGTTGGTATATAATATGTTCAGCACATCAGTTTAATGAAGTGCACAGGTGTAATCTATATGTTGTTATGCTAACATTATCCCTTATAATCCAAAACTAATTAGGTTTTTTTGAGCAATAGAAAGGCATAGAGAGAAATAGAATTAATGAAGGAAACATGCATGTATCATAAACTACCGAGGAAAGAAAAATTTAACATCCTCATTGCCAAATTCGTACATGGTAAACGTTATACATCCTACATTATATTAAGATTGATATCGGGTTACAAAAGTAAACAAGCGAGTAAAAACATG
Source organism: Potamilus streckersoni (assembly GCA_016746295.1). Taxonomy (NCBI): domain Eukaryota; kingdom Metazoa; phylum Mollusca; class Bivalvia; order Unionida; family Unionidae; genus Potamilus; species Potamilus streckersoni. The sequence goes on from JAEAOA010002295.1 coordinate 1,172,495, forward strand.
GGAGGGAACATAAATTCTTGTTGTACAACTATTCTGAACTTTTATGCAACTATATTTTGAAACACTTCAACAATCGTACATAAATTTACTTATTTTAACAGATGTCACGTGTTCCACCAATAATAATGAATCACGATAGTTCTCCCCATCTTGGCATTTAGAGTAATATTGGAATCGAAGAGTAGAGTGCAATTTGAATGGCTGATTCACTGATAGATTGGTGGATACATCGTAATTCGATTTCGATATATATATATATATATATATATATATATATATATATATATATATATATATATATATATATATATATATATATATATATATATATATATATATATATATACGCTGTTTTCAGAATATTAAAGTTTCGACATGTTTAATGCTTTAGAAACCTTTATGCCAATTTTCAAACATTCTTATGTGACTCGGAGACAATTGAAGACCAATATTTTTGTGCATCACCGTAATCATTATATTGATGGGAAATTAATGTTTGGTGACGATGTGAGGAAAGGGTGGAATATGCATATCCAGAAATGGAAAGTTTTTCCCAGATTTGAACATGATCTCACTCCTAAAAATCTAAGATTTTATCATGCATATATTTGTTTGGTAAACTAATACCTTTGTATGCAGCAAAGCATGCAATTAAATTCATTTCAACATCTGTAAATATAGTCTTGTCGCTCCTATTTTCACTGTACTTTATACCGATGATGTTGTTATACATCACGTGTACAAACATTGATAAAGATCATGGGAATATATGTTTCATCAACGAGAACGGATGAAACAAACCCAACCAGAAAAAGGTAAAGACGAAAACAAAGGTGATCAGGTAATTTTTATATTTAGCCCATTTATATATATATATATATATATATATATATATATATATATATATATATATATATATATATATATCCTCTTTTCTTCTCTCGTACTTTTTCCCGTCATAATAGATAAAAAATCTACTTATTTGAAACCTTGATAATGTTGTCATGTCATAAGTAAAAATGTAAGGTCCTTGCGATGGCTCTCCGACAAATGGTTACATATGCAAGGGAATATTAAAATATGGCGCATTAATGGCCATGTTTTTATGCTGGCTTTATGAAGAATATTAACAATATTCCATTAGTTTCCTTGTGGTAGAGTACTAGCACGTTTGATTCCTGTGTAGGATTAATTCTTCCTCAGAGCGAATTAATGTATTATTTTGTTGCCTTTTCGGTTGTGATTCAGATGTCAATTCCAAATGCTTAATACAAGATTACACATAATTTACAGCAGTAGTGGTAAAAGGGAAAAGCAGTGACTGTAGATGGATATATAAGCAGGAGAACTGTTAGGTAGGTAATTATAAAGGTGACTTTGTAAAAATATCAAAAGACATTAATAAAGCAAACAACTATTACAATTATCTCCGAATTTATCTATTTCCGATTCTTATCTCCAGATATAGCAAAACAATGACGTTTGAATGTATGCTGTGAAAGTTTATTCTCAGCAAGGCGACATGAAAAATTCTCTATACAAAAGATCAGAAAATATATTATACAAATTTCCAGGAAAAGAACGTTCTGCTTTTAAACTTGTTTGGCTCTAACATAATTATGAAATATTACTTTTACAATACAGTGATCTTAAGTCAATGGAATCGAACATTAAACATAATACAAGGAAGCAATTATATGACTGCTTCGATAACAAAAAATAACTATATTAAAAAGAGAATATGATTTTTTTCATGTGTCAAACTACAGAGGCCATCTTTTTATATTTAAAGCAAACGATGTTAGCACCCAGTGAAACAGAGAGAGAGGCACCCAGTGAAACAGAGAGAGAGAGAGAGAGAGAGAGAGAGAGAGAGAGAGAGAGAGAGAGAGAGAGAGAGAGAGAGAGAGAACATACAAAATCCACTGCAAGTACTTTGTCCTATATTAAATTCTATTGCTAACCTTTAAGGATTAAATTATGAGTTATGTGAATTAAATATCAGTAATTAGTACAACACGTAATAAACAAGTTTTATTGTTTGCAGTGGCGATTTAGATAAAGTAATCGTTTCTCTCAAAAAATATTTCCCGAATATTTTTATGTCTAGCAGTGCTTTATTTACAAACAAAAATAGAATTTTGACGCCTTCAGGGAAGAAGGAGCCATAGACGCGTTCAAGAAGCGAAATGGGGGAAAATAAACACGCAGAAAGAGACTTAAAGACGGAGAAATATAAAAATGTAAGCTGAATCTATCAAGCAATTGGTGGATTTTTTTTCTTCAAAAGATTACTTTTGGGTCGTCAGAAGAAGATTATAAAGGTCGTCTATTATATAGAAGAAAAAAAATTATTCATTTTAAGTCCAATTTCGAAAGTGTGAAATATTATTTCGCTTAAACAAATAATAAATTTAAATAACGAAACGATATTTTGTTTTATCGAATAGTATTTGCTATGAAAAAATATTTTGAAATGAAATATATTTCGTTAAATTAAAATATCTTTAGTTATAACGAATTAAATTAAATGTTTGTATGCATGGTTTCCGTATTTATCTGTAATAGAGTGGAAACAAAAATACGAAGATAAGTCATCGACTACATAAGCATGCATATTCTTTGAAATAGCTTTTAATCATCACACTGGTCAAATATTTATTTAAACACTGTTAACACTGAGATAGGATATGCAATATTTATATAAAAGATCAGCAAAACTTCATTTCAGTATAATATTTACTCATGGCAGAAATGAAAACACCACAGTCGAAAGCTTCACAGTTAGCAATGAAAAAGAACTCTCGGTTACAATTATACAAAAAAAGTGGTTGGGGTTGGAGAAGTTATACAATTCTGTAAAATAACTCATGGAAAGACTTTCCAAGAAGGTAGCACTGTAAATGTAGTTACTAAGTAACCTATATTTCACTGTTTTTTTATGGAACAAATTAAAGAAATAATGATTAAGAATATGCTATTGATAATACTTCACGCGTCATTGTTTCGTAATTTGATACGCATCACTTCCCATGGAAATTAAGGTTTCTGATTAATTTTTCTAATGTCAGAAGTAACCCTACGACATTTTGCAGATGCTTAAAGTAATCCAGGTGATGGCAGCCATACAGAATCTTAGAATTATTAAAATTAATTAGTAATCGAACAGCAGTCCGTCGCGTCTCCTTTGGGGTCACTGTGCAATAACCATGCAATTCTCATTCGAAGGAAAACAAGTACTGCATCAGCACTATATGTAAAACTATGCAAGCTCTCTTCCATTCCTTACATGCAGGAGACTAGAGGATTTAAATGAGTCATCGCATTCAACTATATTAAAAGGTCGGTCATTTATGCCTGGTACACAATCATTTTGAAATTATCGCGCCTGTAAATAACCATTACTATCAACTGACAAGCAGAAATATTGAAAAAAGATGAGAGAAAGAATGGGGATATGAAGGATATTATTAACGAAAACAGATGAAATGAAAAGATAAAAACACGCACGAACAAAAAATGTAATGACTACAAGACGTATTTTAGTTAATAATGTGAATAGTTTCAACTACTTTGGCATCCTTTAAGTATTTCTTGGTTCAAAATTCTACTTCACCTCATTAAATCAGGAGAATATTTTTCTGTTCACCTGTTTGGAACAAAACATCTCTGTCCTAAATGCGCAAAACATTCTTCCATCGGTCCTATACTCCATATAACTGTAGCCATTATATTGACAGATGTAAGCAATTAATGTATAGAAACAATTGAATAGGATACACGTATCCTTCAGCTTTGGAAAAAAAGAAGCTTGTATGATCAGGCACAGCATAGACCGATTGTATTTTGAATGAGCTACGATGCAAACTCTCCGATATGGTATGATATATTCACTTATTAGACGCTTATCGATGATATTGTGATGTTGACAAACATATGAACACACAACAATGTACCGTCTAACAATGGGTATACAATGTAAGTATTCAAAATACATACATGCAGGATAATTCAGAATAATGTTATACCTTATAATAGTGTCAATGATCGACGCACATATTACGTATCGGCGAGCATAACTTCGTGTCTTCCTCGCATTGTCCTTTTGGATTCGGTATAATAAGCAATGTAGTGACCCTGTTTATAGGATTTATTAAGATACGCTCACCTGAGACAAGTATACCTTTGTATCTCTTCATATTAAGGACAATACATGCACATTATAAATGTGACGTCATTCTTTTTATTTAAAGAATTATTATTAGATTAGGATTGAATTGAATTTGGGTTAATCAACGGGTCGGTAAAAATGACACATTTTCATCTTCTTTCTAATTATGGCTATCTGAGAAATTCATACAAAATTTCATGGATCGTCTTAAAAGCATTAATTGAGAAAAATTCGTATCAAAACATTACATTTGTTCTTTGAAAATAAGAATGACATTACTCAATTTAAGATCCTCACAAAGAGTCGATGTGGAAGCTGGTGAGTGGGTGAGACCGTATGTATATAAACCAATTCATGGTAAACTTTGTCCAGTTTGTAGCTTTCTTAAAGATGAGTACCATTTTGTAATTGATTGTTCAGTGGACACAGATCTGTGATTCAAATATAGAGAGGAATTTAGGTACGAAAGACCAGATGTTTTTGACTATATAGAACTTATAAATAATCAGAATAGTAAATTTATATCTATAAGGCCTATAATCATAACAATAGTGTCATATCTAGATATTTTGTAAACATTTTGACCGACAATTGCTTAAACATGAATTGAAATTGCATAAAATCTTATCGTCAAAATATCACACATTATATATATATATATATATATATATATATATATATATATATATATATATATATATATATATATATATATATATAATTTGCATAGATCTGCATCAGCATGAACCTGAAACAGACTATTGTCTGACCTAATGGAAACTTAGCATAAAATCATTGCTTTCACTGTAGTAAGCTATTCTCTCCGTCTGATTATAGAAAGAGAATAAGTCTAAGTATGACATACCTCTACATGTGATAGATTCGTTTGGTCTCGATTAGTTATCGTGAAGGCGACAACATCCTGATCAAGCTCGTATGCAGTGTAACTCTATAGTAAAACAGGACTCTGTGCACATATATGTGGCATTAAACTAGACAGGAAACACGTTGTGTCAGACGAGTTGCCGTTCCTGATATCGATGGCTAAAAATCAAAACCAGGCTTTCCGCTAGGTGAATGCTCTTTACATTTCCTTAAAAGTGGAGATCGACAGTGGAAAGTCTGAATAATATTATAACATCATGTACTTAATAGTGTTGACAAACAAACCTGAGTACTACTACTACTACTACTACTACTACTACTACTACTACTACTACTACTACTACTACTACTACTAATAATAATAATAATAATAATAATAATAATAATAATAATAATAATAATAATAATAAACCTCAATGTGCTGCAATCGTTGGCCAGAACAATGAAAAAATCAACAACAAAAATAATCGAATAAAATAAATCAACTGGAACAAAATGAACGTAAAAACTACAGGGAAGAAAAGGAAATAAACAAACTAGCGCCAATAAATAGTTCCCATATATATATATATATATATATATATATATATATATATATATATATATATATATATATATATATATATATATATATATATATATATTTTAAAATAAATAAATTTAAACATATACACCAAAACTAAAAATCTACTATTTGAATTGGACTTAAAGGCCTATCCTTACACAAATACATGGATAGCGTAGACACATTGCAGCATACAACACATAACTAACATAGGACAGTAGGAAGTTCCCTTGGCCAAGATCACTAAATAGGGAAGACATAGGGAAGGAACCGGCCAATGGCATGTACCTGCGGAAGGAAATGCGACCTCTACAATCTCCAACAATTTAGGACAGAGAACGGAAATTTGGGGAACCCAAGATCAGAATCCTTACTAAATACTGATAAATAAAAATTCTAGAAAATTCAAATGCATATAAATAAATTTGTGTATCTAATTTCTTTTTTAGTTTTCGGAAATTAATAGCACATACCTTTGGAAGCACACCAATATATAGAAGAGTTTACAAATTTCGGCTCTATAGGGTGGGGTGGGGGACTCCTCAACGGTTACTAGCTAACATAGCTAGGATCCTGCGAGGGGCCGACATGAAAAGAACAAAGACATATACGGTGGGTAATGCTTTCCACGTCATGGGCACATATGCTACTTTTATAAACAAAAATATATGGCAAATATTACACATGATTTTATTACTCTAACTCGTCACATGGTAAGCCAGTATTATAAAAATATATAAAAGACACAAATAGAAGTGTTCATGACTGCATGATGAAATATTTTTGTTAGTCACTCCTCATGGCACGGAAAAATATCTAAGGTGGACACAAGGTCTGTCAGTCAAGCCTTATATGGTTGGCTACAGAATAACAGATGTATCCCTTGTCCTGATCTTTCATTATGTTGCATCTCGTCAAGGGTGTTTAAAAAGGGGGAAATATTGTGCAAGAGCTATGATGTACACTTTGAGACACTGTGGTATATCCTATTAGGCATGTATCATTTACTCTCATCACGATTTGCTTTAGATAAAATCACAAGTAAATCTTATTTTTTTCACCGCGATAGGTAATACAAATTTATATTTATAAAACTTTATACTCTCTTTATTAAAAGATTCTGCTTGCTTTATCATACGACCAAGGCAGTCATCAAATTAAAAAGAAATGATGAAGTAAATAAGCTTTTTTAAACAAGTTAATCCTTCAGCGTATAAAAATGCAGGTAAGTAAAATAGATCTCTAAAAAAAATTATTATAAATTTCATAGATATTGAAACATATCAGTGGGACAAAAGTGAAAACTCTATGTCGATACCACTTTTATTTCCAATGGTGGCCATGTCACATTTGGAACAACATTTTTGCCGATATAGGAACTTTATCTGTCCTACTGTATGTTATTCAAATATTCATTTCGATATTTAGACATTTTTATGAGGGGAAGGGAATATTCTCTCTCTCTCTCTCTCTCTCTCTCTCTCTCTCTCTCTCTCTCTCTCTCTCTCTCTCTCTCTCTCTCTCTCTCTCTCTCTCTCTCTCTCTCCATTAAGAAGAGATCTTAAACTCTGTTCACCGTAGACCCTTGAATGTGCATTTTTGCAGTTATTATGGTAGCAGCAAGAAATGCCTAAAAACTAGTTCCAAACAGCCAAAAAGTAGACTTTAGGTATTACTTTTTAAAATTAGCTTTCTACCTGAATCATGGAAACTGTCAATGACTTGTTAATATGTATCACCCTTACATTATTGTACACCTGTAATACTCTACGACAAACAATATACATTTTTAAGACAACAATCGTTGCTAGAAGGAAAGTCGTAGCATTTATAGGGAGCAATTGTAACACAATCTTGTCCGAAAACAATGGATAAATCGCGCATTGAATAATGTTGCTTGTAAACTAAATTAAAAAGAAACTTGGATGCAGCGTCTGCTACTTATCTACACTACAAGATTGCCAGAACTATACAAAAATTCACTTTAAATTTAGAAATTAACAAAAAAAATGAACGTAAATCTGTACAAGAAAACTCGCAATAAATAAAATGTGTTGTTTACAGATGACGTCTGTCAGATACAACCATTCTGTGGTGCTTTGTCAATAGGCCTATACCTACCCCATCATTATCAACCAGCTCATGAATTATTATAACATAAAAAGCTTTTCCTTTTCGCACGAAAAGTCATTGGCTTGACAAAATACAAAATTTGATGCAGGATATGCAAACGCTAAATTTTGTAAACGACGCTGTCTCAAAATTATGGTAAATTTACGAAATTTATTTTAAGGATGTAGTAATACTGCTGTTAATCGCACTGGAATGGAATAGTTATCGACGGCTTTTGCATGAAAAAAAAATAATTCAAGGAGAATTTACTTTTATTTAATTTTTTGGCAACTACTATTTTTAGACGTATGATACAACAAAATTTTAGCAGAGACAGCTTTTAGTGGTAGAGAATTCTGAAATAACTGGAATATCGTTTTGTATAATTCATCAAAAGGGACGTAATCAAAATCGAGAAATAAGGTGGAGACCAAACATTGCGGTCATATAATCTTTTGTCTTCTTCACTGTAATTTGTGACAATTTTAAATAATCTTTAGAGCACTTGACGGAAACTTTTAATGAGTCTATGTTTCTAAAAGCACTGTCAACAGAAGATTACAGTTTTAAAATTCAAGAGATGCACTGTAAGGAAAAAAAAAACCTTAGATCTCTCAGCAGAATATGCATCGCGTATTTTCAGATTTAAGAGAGACATAACCGGACAGTTAAAATTATGTAACATGTAACGATGCAACACAATATTTGCTTACAAAGATATAAAGTTTCCGTTTCGAGAAAACCTAAAAAAAATGGCAACCCGAGTGTCTGTACAGTGCACACCAGCATTCAAGAATATTTAGACCATATTTATGTTTGGGTGGTTGTTTTCGGTTGGAGTGGGGTAAGGGAATTACTTTTAACCACTGACCCCTGTGGCGGGGAAATTCGACTCTAACAAGCGCATTTACATCTTTTATATAAAAGTTTGGAGAGACATTGCAAGAGAAATTCCAAATGGGGAATACACCATCCAAGTAAATCCTTGTCTGGTCAATATTTACAGGAGGACCATAAAGTGGAAAGTGATAAAATAACGAATCCTTGCTCTGCATATCACTTTTACTTGACCTTGATAACATTAAGAATATGTGGCCAAAAGTTAAATAAATGCGTGAAAGGACCATACCGCAATTATACGCCAAATCACGTACCGTGTTGTTTTTTTTACCTTTAGGACTGTTTTTATTAGTCTTAGGTAGATGATGTTATTACTTGATATCTAAGCGATAAAAAATACTGTTATAAACCAAGAAATCAGCTACCGTCTATGAGATGTATAAGTTCAATTTTCTTTTATGTGTGTGTGCTTTGATACTTTAGAAGTAGGAATGACGTTAGATTTCCTCTTATGACATTACCGAAAGTGGCTACTCACTTTTGAGCAAGTAAGTAAGTAAGTAAGTAAGTAAGTAAGTAAGTAAGTATGTAAGTAAGTATGTAAGTATGTATGTATGTATGTATGTATGTATGTATGTATGTATGTATGTATGTATGTATGTATGTATGTATGTATGTATGTATGTATGTATGTATGTATGTATGTATGTATGTATGTATGTATGTATGTATGTATGTATGTATGTATGTATGCATGATTGCATGTACGTACGTACGTACGTAGGTAGGTATATATTAGCTGAATACAAATATACTCGTTTCACATATGTGTGTTTTAAGATTATTTTAAGTAAAACTTTTTGCCAAAGAATGTTCTGCATTTTTTATATTATGTACAACCATCGATATATATATATATATATATATATATATATATATATATATATATATATATATCTTTATTCAAAGGATAATTTGAATAGAAATCGGTTTCCATACTAACAGAAGTTTTTCCAACCACTGAATATTTACTCGTTAAATATGTAACGTAATTCCGACAAAAAATAAAATTTGTTTGCATATTCTGTAGTCATCTGTTCCAAAACAAACACTGCAAATATCCAGTCACAAACACTTTACAGTAACTATGGAAATGTATGCATGCAGTGAACTTTTATTTCAAATGAATATCTAAACAATGTTTCGCTGCAGAATTGACACGATAGGTTACGTAAACATGGATCGTCAAATGTATAGGTAATGTAGCAAACATTACACAAGCAGGATATTCTGTGTTGAAAAATGTTTTTGTCTATGTAAAATGTTCCGTTTATTTGGAAAGACGCTTTTTCTTTGATTTATAGTTTCTTCTTTTAAACACCAATACCAGTTCAACCTTGGTTGTGGCTATCTTTTACCCACAAAAATGAAAGATGCATCGTTTGCCTAAATGAACGAAAATATTCGTTCGCTTTTTCATCTAAATAATTTAAATAATAATAATAACCATGTCAAATAAAGAATCTCAGAAGAGTAATGATTTCATATAAAATTGATGAAACTCGTTGAATTTTATTGTTAAAGATGGACATGATTCAACGAGTTTCATAAATGTTATATTAAATTACCTATTTGAGATTATATATATATATATATATATATATATATATATATATATATATATATATATATATATATATATATATATATATATATATATATAACACTTCCTTAATATTCATGTACTAATCAGCAAATATAGCAATATTAAATTATCAGGAGAAGGGGATTTCATCATTAGAGGTAATGTATCTATTTTTCAAACAAATAAAAAGTACTGTGTGCAGTTATATATTTTTTAGATTTATAACATGCTAATGTATCACTGTATGTGATTCTGGTTGGTTAAAAAATTATTGTATAGTATTCTCTTTACTGACTGGTTGCGGTAGTGACAAGAGTTTTTAGCCCCGCCTTCTGGAACATTTTGTTTTCAATTAATATTTTGGCGACCATGTTTCGATTCGTGTCACGCAAGAAATGGGGGGGGTCTCATCCGTCCGAGTTACAATCCGTCTCATCCATCTCATCAAAGTACTCCCACAGGAGCTTATTATGTCATGTATAACACATATAACATGAACAATGTTTATCCCCAAGACAACAGCAAGTAAAATTAAGAGTATTGGTTAGTTGATAGCGGGTGTGTGGGATGGGGTGGATACATATTGCGTGAGATCCACGCTATATATGTTCTGCTTTTTCGCAATTGATATACAACAAAACGCAAACGCCGATAAGTTTTAAAGCAAATTACGAATTTAATACCATACTTCTTTAGGCTGAAAATGTCTTGAAAGAAACGGATGGCGGGCGTCTTTATTACAGAAAATCTCGCTAAACATATGCGAGGGATTAGCAGATGAAGAACAAAATAGATCTCTCAACTTAGGAAAACAAATGTTAGGGATGATCTAAAGAAACACATTAGATGTACGAAGCCTTTTCAATTTCGATGAGGAAGTATACTAGAAAACAGATTCAACGAAAAATAACAAACTTTTGAAGAAGAATAAAAAACTGAACAATTAGAAAGTCAACAACTTGGAAGAAAACAAACTGGAGAACAGCATATAATCCATAATCAACCGAAAAAGCAGCAGCAGAAAAGCAACAAATCTTCACAATAACAGAGTAAGGAACGGAAAGAAAGGAAGTATTCAAAACCGAAAGAAACTACAGCAAGGAACATTAACACACATATAGCACCTCCCAAAACACCAGTAACCCAAGAGTCAACATAAATAGGAATGTTGTAAATTCAAGCAAGAATCAACGTGACGAAGACCCCAGAGCACAACAAAGTAGAAATACATAGATGACTTAAAAACGGAGGGGCGAAGAAAAATCAAAAACAGTGACCATGAGAACGATATTGACAAATCTATTAAAAATTCTACAAGGGATCGAAGAGGCGACATCACAAAACAAAAGAATATGAGACTCCATAGATTCAAATTAGAAGAAAGTGGAAGAAAAAAAGCAAAGAAAACAAATTAAGAAAGGTAAGAAACTGTATTAAACCTTTCACGTAGAAGATTAACTAATAATGACTATATATTGTTAGGCAAAGGGCTAACATTTTGCCCCAAACCGAAACATCATAATAAAATTAAATTAGTTGAAGAAATTTTTTACTTTTCTAGAAGCATAAAATTAAATGAATTTTTATGACAAAACATACAATTTAAAGGTTAATTGATTTTTTTATATTGACGCGATCACAAAAAGATAGTACATGAAAATCATCAAAAGCGATATTATAGTAATATTCTAAGGGCAAAATTAAGACTTTACATAATCTAATGAATGACGACAGTAAAGTGATTCAAGAGGCTGATAAATCAAACACTATGATTATAATTATTAATCAAGAGGACTAAGTTGAAAAATTGAACGTCAATTAAATGAGGAAACGTACTACAAACATATTAAGGAAGACCCGTCAATAGTCATCAAATCGAAAATTTCCACATGCATTAATGAGATCGCTAAAAATAACAATTCCATCTACTATGAATTTGATATTTTTCCTCTTAACATACGTACACCTCAATTCTACATATTATCCAAAACTCATAAAAATCATGACCATAAATTACTTTTAAATTATCCGGTACGACCCATTATATCAGGTTGTAATTCATATGCTGAAAACCTATCCATATTTATTGATAGGGTTTTGCAATCTTTAATGAAATGACTTCCATCATATATTAAAGATAATTCTGATTTCATTACAAAACTGAAGTCTATTCCACATCTATCTAATAACTCTATTCTGGTATCATTAGATGTAACTTCACTATATACCAACATTCTCCATAAAGATGGTATTGAAGCGTGTAAATATTTTCTTGATAACAATTATAGTAATAACAGATTATCTAGTAAAGATATTTGTAGAATAATAAACTTGTATTGGAAAATAATTGTTTTCAATTTAATAATTATAGGTTACTGCATTTTTATAGGTTACTGCATTTGTATGTGAAAATATGAACGAGAATTTTGGATGGTTATACTGCACGACCTTGGAAGCACATTATATCCATCCGACAAAACGAGTTCATATTTTCCCATACAAATACTGTAACCTTTTTATTATATGCCCAGTTTCTTATTATTCCCAATGCTTAAATATATAAACAAAAATCACTACAATAAACAAAGTAACCGAATGTATGCCCTACTCCAAACTTAATATGCAAGCGTAGCTGCATCAATACACAACATTATTAATGCGCACGTAACTCCGCCCAGACAAATATGAAGTAAGTCGCGATCTAGACGTAAGATTCGAGAGAAAATGGCATTTAGTCTACTTGTAATTGAAATATAAAGTAAAGTTGTTAATGAATGCGCACTCCAACAACTTTTCCATTTGATTTGAAATGAATACGTGTTAGGTTTTTTTGTCGATTCGACGCAGTTTTGTTATTATGAAGTAACTTTATCGGATTCCAGTAGCGTCTGCCAATTTAATGCTATTGAAGTGTGCTGACATCATCACGTGTCTTTCTGTTCTGTCATTGAATGATTATGACCATAATGGTGGAAAATTAAGAAGCTTTTAAATTTCAATTATCGTAAAGATGTTATGCAATTTAATTTTTTTTTCATTTTAGTGCAGTAAGGAGGACGTAACTGCACATGGAATATACTCAAAATTACAATACAATTTAGAAATTGTACTGTAATCAACCTTGAGAACCCATGGCTTGGTTCTTGTAATTCGGATTTGCAGAACTACGAAAGAAAATTCAGGACGTAAAACTGTAAGTATATTTTTGTCATTTTTAGTACCAGCTAAAGAAGACAGTTTATGTCTTACATCATGCGTGCTTTTGTGAGGACCCAGTCTATCGTCTATAGCTAGCTTTGATCTGAAATATTGTATCATAAAGGTAAACGCAGAATGTGTTAAAGATGATGATATGTTGCAATCCATGAAACATCCGCTTTAGCCTAGTTCATTCAGAAACAAACCTAATTAACCAAAATATAGAGCGTCTAACACACAAGTAAACATTAGTTGGTTACAAAGTAGTTCCTAATATACTATTGGTCACTTGTCTTGCGCCTGAGTACAGTATGAAGGTATGCAATATCAGGAAATACTGAACGATTCTGACAATGTAAAGTTAACGGAGAAAAGAATGAGCATATAATAATAATACAAAGTACATCCAAATAATGGGTAGAGCTATGGATAGTCCCATAGCTCCTCCATACGCCTCTCTTTTCATGGGTAAATTAAAAACAGATTTCCTTCAAAAAGAAAAGTTTAATCCATCTGTTTGGTTTAGATTTTAAAATCACATATTTATGATCTGGAATCATTCAACTGAAGAACTGGAGAAATTCATTAATCGCCTAAATCATATATATATGAAAAATCTCTCTGCAGAGCAAATTATACAATTATATCCCAAAATGATACTACAAAATGATTTGAAAACGTATATATGTATTAATGAGGTGCAACGCTTATAGCGCTGGAATCACGTACTCAAGGTCTGTGGTTTGATTCTCATGAAAAACACATTGTCAACAGGGCCGATTTGTATGTCATTTTATAAAGGATGTGTGCTCCACCTCAAGGTTGCATGTCCTCCCGCACCAAGTCAAACAATGCAATTGAGAAAGATCATGCTATCTGATTCTGTCAAAAGTGAAAGTAACACTGGGAGCAGCGACAGTGAAAGATGATATTGACATGGGTCGAACTATAGACAGAAAAATAGTTATTTTGGGGGGTATTAATTTAAGTATTGTTATTTGAAATTCATGTATTATCGGCTGATCATATTTTATTGAATATGCAGATTTGTATATTTTATGGAACAATTTATATGGAACTCGGTAAAATATCAAAATATTTAGCAGCTGAGTTCATGGAATTAAACATTATATCTTCCCCAGTACGTGCATTTACTGCTTTAATAACTCTCTTTCCGAATATTTTACACCTTCCTATATTTCTTGACTGCCAATTCGAATTCTGTGTAACAACTTGCAGATTCGAAAAATTATTATTTTTGGGATCTCCATCAATATGATCAATTACAAGTACATCTTCAATCAAAACCCATGAAAACATTCGAATAGGAACCTATGATATACATATATTTTTCTTCCAATATTAAAGCTAAAATAACCAGCAATATCAACAGTATCGAGTATGTTTTTCATTCCGCAATTTCTGATCACATCATAACGCAATGATTTATAATGTTTAATGACTGGATGTTTCACAAATTCATTTTGTTCCATTTATATAATAATATTATTTGTCAAAATCAATATTTAAAAATCTAGCGAGATATACTTCCGCGTTTTTTATATTTGATTTGCCTGACAATGTCAAAGCATTGTTTTTATCGTAATATCATTTTAGTTCTCTATATCTTTTACAATCGCATTTTATACATAACTGAGATTTTACTATGAATCCTACGCAAAACTCTACACACGGATTGGGTCATAGACTTCCATTTTATATATATACACAGAGAGAGAGAGAGAGAGAGAGAGAGAGAGAGAGAGAGAGAGAGAGAGAGAGAGAGAGAGAGAGAGAGAGAGAGAGAGAGAGAGAGAGAGAGAGAGAAAGAGAGAGAGATTGGTTCAGGCAAACAACTCACAACTCGTGCGATTAAATTATTCCTAAACAACAAATAGGACATAATTGTTTTGTTGCCTACACATAAACTCGCCAGAGAAATAAAAGAACGAATAATAAAATCATATACATATCATAACTTATTCAGATGGTGCTGAGAGACATGGACTCCTGAGCAAATTGATGCAAAATATATACCTAAATATATTATAAGGGACGAGGTGGACACAATGGCATTATTGGTTTTTGACAAAAAATACTGCTGTTAGAATATTTGGCAATCATGTTCAACTACCGCCTTTTATTGGACAGTCTCCACATGAGTTGCTGAAGAATAATTTAGATTATTATGAAGAAATAATTGATGACCATAGAGCTATTAATGAACTCCTAAAATAACTTTAAAGGTTAATCAGACTCCATCCAGATACAATACAATGTGATATAATGCTTAGAGTAATTATAGAAACTACTATGAATGATTTTCTGAATTTATGGAGACCTGCTCATTTGATAGTCGCAAGTAGAAAAATAGTTCATGATGAATTGCTAGATAAATTATTTATGTTAGATATAGAAATGTTTTCAAATCTACCCGTACCATTGCTTTATCGCTCAGCAGATACTCGACGACAGAATATTGAAGTTGAAATTCCTGGTTAAATTATATTGTTTTTTAGTTGTCGCTGATGTTGCTGAGAGAGCATTGAGCATGGATAAATCGCCGTGGACGTTGGGATACGCTATAACGATTCACTCATCACATGGATTAATTATTTCTGATACAAATATCTTGATTGTCGATGATTGGATCAAATGGTCAAATTTAGTTTATCTCGCAGTATCTCGAGTCAGAAGAAAATCTCAGCTGCATAGGGTTATCATAGATCATGTAATAACCCAAACACATCACTAACGACTTTGTCGTCATAAAGTAAAAATTAGCGAGTTATAAACAATGTGACCAAAACAAGAAGACTTTGATCTTGACGTTGAATTTATTACAATTCTAAAACGAGAGACAATCATTGTGCAAGCTCTAACACAATAATATTGCGGCAATATTCGAATAATAATCAAGGACAGTTCGCCGTAGACAGAATTAATAGTGATCTTGGTCATAGACGTGATGATGTGAATATAGTAGTATGAAGGGTTGATGATCATAGATCAGAGACCATTTGCCAACCTAAAAGGTGTAAGTCAACATTTTTATCAGCAGACTTTGTTAGCTCAAAATGATCACTTTCACATGCTAAGGTTTTTCTAACACATTTTCTGACAAAAATATGTTTTGTCGGGGCAGGAGTGTCTCTGAGTTAGGATCACATTAACCCTTCCTACTACTATGACAGTCTCTCATACTTATTAGTCAAAATGTTATATTAAACAAATGAAATATATAATGTCTTATTATAAACCATCAATCAGACATGTTGGATTTGAACTAACAAACAGATTTTGTAAAGATTTAATTCAATCAATGCAGCATCTGGTTAAACTGGTATAAAACCTAATATAATAAGTGATTGCATTAGAAAAGCAAGTTTTCATATATCGCCGAAATATGGGTCAGTATGGTTATTTGCGACTGAGAATATTATGAGATTGGGCAGATGATGTGATGAAATTTATTGATAACATGGTCGATATATTATTTGATAAGGATATTTATAAAAAATAAAACAAAAAATAGACAGAGGGGTCACATTCAATCTACCATTCCACGAATTATATCAGATAAACCTAATGACGTTCTAAGAGTCTCTTTCAGATAGACCTCCAAAGTGAAGTTTCTATATATACAAGACGAAATTTAAGAAACTCTGGGAGGGTTGTCTTTTTTATGAGTAGGTCTGTTTTTAGTGGCCAACAAGACTCAGTTTCAAGGTCTTTTGCTGTGACCAAGAACTTAATGAGGTTATTTTAGTCTAACGATGTGTCTTTTGAAAAGGCCCATGTGTGTGATGCCCCTTTATTGAAGTCTCAAGGTCACAACCTCGCATGACCCACCTGTCTACTTTTAGACGGCACAAAAACACATAACAGACACAAAACAACACAAACATATCATAACAGGGGTACCTTATCTGCGTCCAACAAATGTAGCAAATACTCACTACTATGGCAACACCTAGGAGTGCCTAAATAGCACCCACTATATGTTTACTTATTGGGAAGTATGTTTTGTTTGTTGAATTACGATGTAATTCTCCGGGTCCCCCCCAATAAATTATAAACCCCGGCATAAGATCGCCCCCGCAGACCTCAATTATGAAAGTTTCAACACGCTAGCAATGAGCCATCGGAGGTTGTTATATGTATATGTCGAAAAGGTTATTATATAGTTACCAAAACAGCAATATATATTTTGTGATTTTGAAAACACGTAATTGTGCATTATATTTTCTGTTTTAAAAACGATATATTATAATAAATTGGGAGTACATGATTTTTTTTATTTCATATTACACATGAAAAACGAAATCTAATGCTGGCAGTACAGGATTTTACAATGGCACTCGCTTACAAAGTCGAGACTAAACTAAGTGACCAAAAAGATTAAAAAAACTATCTGATTTTGAAAATATTATTATCAATAAAATCTAGAAATACATGATTTTTTATTTTATTTTGTATATTAAACGGATTTTCCAGTGCCGGACAAAACTTTAACTGAATTGACTGGCCAGCGCAATCATTTTGTCAAGAGAGCACTGTTTCCATGACTACACACGAAATGTGAAGAGAAGAAATCAATATTCTGTATTCTGAAAGTAATAATCCGTATATGCGTTCTTACAAATAGAACTAAACTACAGAAAAAAGATAAAAATATGTAATAGCATTATTTTTTCAGATCAGATTTTATCTTGTTTGTCTCACTAATTAATTACAGAAACTAAACATGTTCTCGTATAATATATACAACCAGATATATATACATATGTATATAGTAATATTGTTTATTTTAGTGAATTTTTAATTAGAGATATGAAAAACCTTAAAGCATAATGTCAGAAATCCTGAGATATCTGACACTGACAGAGGAAGAGCAAGAAGTGTATCCTGTACACACAAAGTATAAGCTATACGCTGCAAATGTATTAGGCTCTGATATCAACATACCAACTAAAATGGCTTTTGGTGTACCAACACCTGCCGGAATGTTATTTTCAGCTAAGTGTGATAACGTAGAAAAAATTTAAATGTTTAGAAAAAATTTTATTTATACTTTTTGTCAGAGATATTCCAGATGGACGAGTATATCGAGCATAGCGCAATTACAGATGATACTTTCGAAAATTTAGGATTGCAAAACGAATGTCAATCCCATACAAACTTTGATTTATACGAAGCAAATGATAAGTGTATTATCAGGCACATAAAAACTAAAAAGTATTAGGTAATTTGAATAAAGATGGATATTTTATTGTGATGGTACGTGGAGCAGAACTAAGTTTGTTTGTTATAAGTCGCATAGATTTGTTTATGAAACTTTAAATGGCGGTATTCCTAATTGGTCTAGTTATCGACCATATTAATAAAATTCAATCCGACAATCGCCTAGAAAAGTTAGATTTGGTTATGTCAAAAGAAAACACAAGACGTAGAGCAGGTTTTGATTGTTCTAATTTTAAAGATCCAAAATCATATATCTCAATAAATCTCGAACTTTTGAAGAAATAAAATTAATTCAATTTATTCTGCGGCAAAGCACTTTAAAATTAATCCAGCTAGAGTAAAATATGTCGCCGATGGCATAAGAAGATCCATAGTGTCTATGGTGACATTTGATAGATTTAGTTTTAAATACGATAAGTAATAATATTTTCCACATTATTTCGAGAGACAATTGTGACTAAATTTCTACGATATCGTCGCGAATTAATCGTAACATCGTCATTGTATTTCTATCAAGTTTTTTATCCGCTACTATTAACAAAAATTTATCAGATTCGCCCAATATTATCATAACATCAACAAAATAAAAATTATGCCACAGCAAGAAATTTAGAACTGCTTCGGTTAATTCTTTCTTGTTTAGTATATTACCTCGACAATGATATTTTATTTCACCAAATATATTATATATTATTTAGATTAAAGATTATTATCATAATGAGCTTAATCGAGAGACTGGCTCAGCTATATTCGGAAGATTTTGCTCCAGTTCTTAATGTTGCATTTGAAAGTATCACCGACAACAGATTTGCTGATTATACCAAAAAAGATATTTTGTATAACTTTAACGATGACAAAGATGATATTGTTATTAGCAAGAAACATTTAAGCAGACCAACAACCGGACGATAAGTACCATATTGCCGAAAAATAATAAAGTTTATTTTTAGCGTTACCAAACATCAAATATTTTGGCAACTTATAATGCTCTTTCTAGACGTAAAAGTGCCTGGAAAACAAAGAAATATAAAATACGATTTCATTTTGTTAACATATTTAATTTAATGCTAGTCGATAATTCGAGAAAATTATGTTTAATTTCTTTATGTAGGCCCGTAAAATGTAAGTCAGTACTAAGAAAATACGAGCAAATTAATAATAATAGTATTCATTCGACCGAGTTGGTACCCAACTATTAAATTTATCGCTATAACCGCGCCATTTAACTAAACTTTTTTTGCCGCGCTTTTTTAATAACTTTTCAAAAAGAATTATATATTGCTCTGTTTTTGAAGATTCTGCTTGAAAAACTGCCAGTTATAGTTACGACTAACAATGTTAACATACAACGTTTTAGTGGGTAGGGGTCTCTGAGCTAGGATCACTAACCCTTCATACTACTATGATAACATGTCTTAAATATAATCGACGTAGAGTTGATAGTTTACATAAGTGAAGGTGGTGGTAATTGTGTATCTTTAGGAATTACTTGTAATTGTTCACGTACAAGTCCACTTTGAGGAACCGTCGAATCTAGTTTGTTGATTGCAGGTTACCTGTGGATCTAACCACACTAGATATTTTATGTGTAGTAACACTCCAGATTTGATCAGTGACTCTATTTTACCACTTTCCAATTCACCAGGTTCATATAAATAACTTACAGTTACATTACCTAATACTGGTTGTTCACGTCGTTCTCCGTAGCTATCGCTGCGGGGTAAGTATTTCTTTGTAATTGCATTAGAAAGTTTCAATGAAGTTTTACGAGTAATTTCATTATTTCACGCAGCTATCACACTTGGTAACCTTGCAACCCATTTGCGAGATCTCTCCCCGGACTTAAAGTCAATAGACATATCCTTTGCACATTGATATACAAATAACTGCTCAGCAAATGTTTCGATTAAATCGTTCAACGATTGCCTGATCACGATAAATTTCAATATGCCATCGTCTGCTTTTAACGTTATATTTTTTCATCATATATAGACGTGATTGTCGTAGACGTGTTTTGATAGTATCACGAGGAAAAAATAAATATCTGCTTGATGAACTTCACTAGGGATGCTGACATCAAAATAAGCGTATTGAATTGTTTTAGGTGGTGGTAGATAGTTTTGCCATATTGCTTGTCGTGCAAACCAATTTGTAGCAACAGAACGTGAGGCTTTTGATGCTTCAGCATGTTTACTAATCGCTGCTCTGCCCTTACAATATCCTCTTGGACTATAATAAACATATTCCATTATAACAGCTATATAATTAATTACCAGCCCCTAACATCATTCTATCTTTCAAAACGGATAGGCCCATCTGAACATGGTAAGACACAATTATTACTTAGTCTGATAATGCGATGGCTCAAGTGGAATAAATTATATTTAGTAGCACCATCAGTAGATGATCAACGATTTTATGAAGTACTTAAAGATTTTAGAAAAGATACGAAATTATTGAGCGAATGCAAAAACGAAATTATTGATTTTATTACCGATATTGATGAAGCTCCATCTGTAGATGACTTATATGGATTTATTAATAACCTCGTAGTATAAGATGATATGATCCTGGACAAACAATCAAATCCAGCTCGGATATTTTCCAGGGGCAGACGTAAAAATACTGACGTGGTTTATGTTACTGAGCGATATATACAAAAACCTAAAGTGATCAGAGCTAGCTGCACTATTTTAGTTGTCTTAAATGGAGTAGATAATAATACTTTACGAAATATTTATTATACTTGGTGTTCATGGGATATAGATATGATAAAGCTTTAAAAGTTTTTTTTTTTCAAAAGCACAAGCTGTTCCATTCGGATTTATAACAATAAATCTACATGACCCAAGATCTAGATATCGTATAGGTCTGGATAAAATCTTTGGTTTATTACAGCAGCAGAGGAGGTGAACGACCAATATTGAGTGATCAGGCGAGTAAATTAAACACACTATAAAATTTAAAAAAAAAACAAACAACAAAGAGTAAAAGATAAAATAACAAAATGAGCTAGCCCAATTAGAGAAAATCTCTTGATCAGTTAGAGGCTTTGGTTTAGCGTTATCGACATTATTTTCAGCTTTTGTAGGCACTTATTTTTTTTAGATAAATGACAATTCAGCCAAGAGATCTGTTCACCTCTGCTGCTTGCAAAGTTGTCTCTCCGGTGATATGTCAGTCAAAAATACTCAATATGTTAACATTTTTATGACTATTTCACAGATTAATTTTCAGCTCATTTTTCAAAGTCAGACATCAAATCTGCATTCATTGAGTTCGTGAATCTGATTTAGCACATTAAAAACTGGAATTTTTAAAATATTACTTATACTTACCTGGATGCTATTCTTTCATTCTCATTTTATTTGACTTTAATTCTCAAAATTGTTTCCTTGGGATCAGTGTGTTGACTCTCCGGTATATAGCAGTTTGTCCTATTGATGGTGATGAGTAGTTATCGTTTAAATCGCTAAATAGAGAGTACGTTGTTTATGCCATATTTCCGCATTTATTATGTAAATTTCTAAAGAGAGTACTTTGTTTATGCCGTATCGTGCCATGTACACCATCGCTAAATAGAGAGTAATTTGTTTTTGCCGTATTACCCAATTTAGCATGCAAATCTCAAAATAGAGAGCAGATGGTATTGCAACATTCATCGTGTAAATCCCGTACTTTGTGCCTTATTGCTCCAGTTATCATCTTCTAATATTTCCTGAAATTCCAATACCACATGAATAGTTCCTTCTGCCAAAAACGGCAAGCTATCAAGTCAGCAAGGTTTTTAATTGCTAGACCCATGTTACCAAAAATGATACAAATAACTGAATAGTATAATATGGCCTCTTTTCGCCCGCATCTAGTCTACTGATTTTATTGGTGTACCATCAAGCTACGCTGTGTAATGAGTCTATGCTCTTAAAATAAGTAACAGAAAAGAGTGAAAGAAAACAAGCTATGTAAAATTTAAAAAATGATGTATTTCCCGGGAATACAGAATAAAATGAGAAGGAAAAAAAGAACTTACGGTATCACGAATAAAATCCTAAAATAATCCAAGAATTACATACATAAAGCCGAGTAATTTTAAGTCCTGACAAAAACTCAAAAAACTGAAAGCGATAACAAATGGAGTTCATATATCGTAGCAATATGACTGAAAAATTGTTAAAGCTACGTTAAAAATCATAATTACATTACATCTTTTGTTTAATCACTGTAATATAATTCCAGGTTTGAATTCCAGTGAATGTCTTTATCCAAGAATTTTATCAAAGAGCACCCTTGTATTTCCAGAGAAAATAATCACTTGAATTTAATAATTAAAAAAAGATTCCAGCCAGAAATAAATAAAAATACTGGTCACAACATATAATACAACATGATTGTGTTAAGACTTAAAGCACGATTGACCAATTAACCTTAGGTTACAAATAGCAGTTTCTATATACAAAAATACCTAATGGAAAATAATTTTCTTGAATGATCCTGATGTTTACAAAGTCAAAACCATAACATGGTATACACTCCGTAAATTCCAAATCCTGACCTAAAAAATCATATTTACTTCTTTATTAATAATGATCATGGTAATAAACCCATACACAAAAAGAATAATTTAGTACTTTTTAGCTATTTACGCAAAATTAAATTTAAAGAAAAAACAATGTCATTCATGTAAAACAGAAATAAACTTAGTTTTGGATAAATAATAATAAAAATAAAAGTAACAAATAAACAATTAAAATAAATACCTCTGATAGTACTCGTTCTGTATTTGGGAGTTTATCTTAGATAGCCAGGTTTCTGTACCAAAGGATTCTGTCTGGTGAATAACTCTACAAGGATTACATGAATCTTTTCAAGAGTTGCTGTTCTTACATTAACAATATTAACGCGTGTCATAAAGTAAACTTATATTCAGGCTACACATGCACAAACAATATATTTATTGTGAAATTAAATCTCACCTACCGCTTGCGTAAAATTCTCTAATTTAATTCTCTGACAGTAACAATTTTGGTTATCTCTTATCATTATGACCTGCTCCCAGCTGTTAGATAAATTGGTTTATATACAGGCTGCCAGACTTATGAAGCTAACGATTGGCATTAAAAGCTTTCCAAGCTGTATTTTTATTAGTACGCATGCTGTACTGGAACATGAATATGCGTGAAGTAAGTTTTAGGCTCGTTGGTATTGCAAGAGTTATAGATGCATTAGAAATAGCCAGCTTCACGCAGCAATTATCTATTAGTCCAATGATCGATTAGATATCAATGTATTTTAGAAATGTATTTCTCTCGCCACCTCAGCCCACACAACGCCACGGAAAGGGGGCAATTTAAATGCTCGGCAGATATATGCATATAGAACAAGATGTTATTTTTTATTTGGTTATTAATCGACAACGTTATACCATAAAACTATCCCCAATATATATTGCGGAGATCTGGTAACTGAAAATTTATATGCACTTGACCTTCGTGACAAAGGCTGCTTCATCGTGATAACTATGGACTTGTAGATCTACAGTAAATATACGCATCGCACAAATGTGCTATATATGTGTCTGCTAACAGTTCAAGGAACAATTTTTAAGCACAAATTTCACGCCGCATTAGCCTGCCTCAAAAAATTATTAAACAAAATAACAGTACATTAGTGATGCTAAAAAGGTCTCGACAGGGCTGATAAAACAAAATTGTATATCCACTTGTCCAGGACAAGTAGTTTCAGAAAATTCATTTGTCCCCTCTACCTTTTCCCGACCTGTCATTTGAGTCACTTGCTAAATTTAGATTTGATCAGTCATGAATTTGTCGGTTCCACTAACAAATAAAACAGCTGAATTTGTGATATTTGCCAGTTTGGGGTATTGTTTGCAGGAACTCCAAAACAAAATTCTTTCTGAGTAAATGAATTCAAGCCATTATCACCCCAGTGTGACTGCAAATTTATCCCTCTCTAAGGCCTAGCTGTGTCATATTTGAAATTTTCGGCTGTAACAGAGTCTGGCTTATGTTTCAATGAAATAACATTAACCCCAAATTCAGTGGCAGTCCTGAGTTTTGTTTATTTTTTTCCCAATCTTCCCCATTACATTCCTTATGAAAATAAATTAGTAATCTCACGTTATGCACACAGGAATATCACACAGCCTAACAATACTTCTAAAGTGGTCATAACGAACTTTATATTGTTTAAATATAAATATCAAGACAACTCCATAATCAGTGTTCTCTTCGCTTCAAAGGCGATGTTGCATGTGGAATTTGATCTTCCCAACAACAAGTAATAGTTTTAAAAAATCATTATTGTCATTGAATTAGTTCTTAATGGATATCGACCCAATGTTGGTAAAGTTCCTTTCCTTAATCTATTGGTAGAGATTCTTTCCTTAATTTAATTGCATTGACTCGCTAGATTGAAATAAAATTGTAATCAGCTCGTGATCATGGCCGTAGAGAGCGATCACGGGCCTTGTTTGTGTGTGTGTGTGTGTGTGTGTGTGAGAGAGAGAGAGAGAGAGAGAGAGAGAGAGAGAGAGAGAGAGAGAGAGAGAGAGAGAGAGAGAGAAAGAAAGAAAGAAAGAAAGAAAGAAAGAAAGAAAGAAAGAAAGAAAGAAAGAAAGAAAGAAAGAAAGAAGGAGATTTAACGTAGCTGTAAAAATTTCTCAGTCATGTCGCTACGATATCTGCAGTGTGGCAGTTTATAGTGATGTCAAGCACTGGGGCATCATGCCAAAGACATGTAGCATGATGTCCCACCCAGTCACATTATCCTGACACCAGGTCGACCAGTCTTAACACTAAACTCCTAATGCTGAGCGCCAAGCGAGGCAGCTGTTAGTACCATATTTGTAAATCTTTAGTATGGCTCGGCCATGGATCGAACCCACGACCTCCCGCATCCGTGACGGATGTCGGGCCCTGTTGTAAGAAACATCCGGGCTTCTCCTAGTTGTATTCAAGCAAAATCTTTCTTTTATAAAATTAAAAAGTGTTGTTCGTCACGGGCCCTCTTAATGGCTCGGACCTCGGGGATATATCTCATGTTGCACCCCCAACCCCATTTTTCGGCCCTGCTCGTGATTAGCTGGATTAAGTAAACTCAATACGACAAGGCAGTTTAAAACACTGCTAATTAATTACACTAGATTTGTTTTGTTTTCAGTCATTTGATTGGTTGTTTAGCCCAATATGCAGTCAAGCAATAATAGCCTGCGTACACATGCAACATATATCAATATTCACTTTGTAGGTGTGATATATTACAGGATATCAGTGATTAAAATATAGGTATATTCAAACATTCAGTAATCCCCGATAGCATGAATGGACAGGAAAAGGTATATAAATTGATAAAATAATGAAAATAAAGGCTTGCCGGACTTGTTTTAAAATATTTGTCTTGGACTGGGACTTGGAAAATTCACATGTCCAGCTTAATCCACGTATGGTCTAACATGTCTGGCTATCGGAACTTATCTGCCCGGAAAGATCTACATTTTGGATTGCTATATAATAACTCAAAATTTAAGAAAGACATTATTTTTGACCTGAAAAGTTCATGGAAGCTCATAGCAATATAAATTTATGTACACCAATCTCAAATTCATACACGCATTTCTTGATCCATGGTCATTTATCACACAAAGAGATGCTTATGATCGAAATGTGACCATCTCGAAAATCATTGTTTACTTGATGCAATTCAGAACAGTTGCCGCCAATGCCTTTTTGTACATTTTATTTGCCTCGAACACAATGCTGCTGCTATGGGAGCAAGCTAAGCTTTTTTAGCCGGCTATTGGTATTCAAGTGTCTGACCTGTAAAGTAGTAATGCAAGGTGTGCATGCTTCACATCAATTTTAAAGCGTAGCACAAGCCCGAAACACCTAATGTGTAAACACCTCATTTCCATCCACCGAAACACCTAATGTGCAAACACCCAATTTCCTACTACCGAAACACATAATGTGTAAACACCCAATTTCCAACTATCGAAACACCTAATGTGTAAACACCTATTTTCCAACCACAAAAACGCCTGCTTTCCAAAGATCGGAACATCTAATTTACAAACATATCAAAATCTTTAATTATTACACGATAACAGCTGAACAAGTTACATGATATCTTTAAGTTAAGAAATTTGACATCGTCAACTTGCAAACCTTTTCACTGCTTCCTGTATAACATCAGATATAATGGCAAAGTGTATGCTCAAAATGTTTAAACTGACATTAATATTATTTGTTATTCTTAGCTTTCGGACTTGGTAAGTATGTTCATTTTGAGTCGAAATCATTTTTGTGTCCCGTCAAGTTTCAAGTCTCAAAGCACTTTTAACAAATATCAACGGCACATTTGATCGACCCATTCTGTATCTCACAACAAAAAATAAGAAACACATAAAACAAGCGAACTTATTCAACCGCCCATCCAATTTAGTAACTAAATATATATCGCAGTAACTCTAACACCGAATGACTAGAACCATTTAGAAGGCATAATACTTATAGGAGGGTAATGTCGGGAATAGATTGTGACAAGCCAACCGAGACTATCGTGGGAGAATAGAGGCAGTAAAAAATTTGACTTACAAAGGAATGCTTTCAGTAGCAAAAACCGGTTTCCTAAGTTGTTTGAAGGAGTACAGACCTTAGAATACCCCAGGTAGTTAGGTCGACTAAGAGTATGAGGCTAAGATAAATGAAAGCCGATAGACCATTCCTCGAGTTTACCCTAGGTCATTAGGTCGATAACTAGAATAAGCTGGGTGCGCACTGTAGACGTAGACATTTCTTTTACTTTATTCGTGGGCTTACGTGACATCAGATCCTTGGGTCGATAGGAAGGCTAAGCAAGATGCGCGCAATAGCAATTACATAACTAATGGTTACCTTTTAACATGTACACAAGCAGAATTCCAATCAGGTATTTTCTTCACTGCCTGTTTGTGACAGGTTTTATCCTACACTACTTCCTTTCTGGACGATATAATTTTACATTAGACTTGCATTCAAATAAAAATGAAATTGTATAATAATATTTGTAATATCACAGCTACTGATAATATGATTAGGTTAATAGTTGGGTGGGTGTGGTACAGTGAAATATCACGTATAATAAGTACTGTAATAAGTTTAAAGACATTAATAATTTTAAAACAATTGTCATTTTCATGTTCAGGGAGAATTTGTTTTAAGGAAAATGTACTTTTATCAGGTAATATAGGCAATCTAAAATCGTGTTTTACGTGCTTGGCGCAGAAATAATATTGAGCTATTGCATTATGTTATCTTGCTGCAAACTAAGCAAGATGCAACGAACGTTAGATTTTTCATATACATAGGGCAGTGCGTACAATGCAAGTGGAAAAGATTGCGATGCCTAGTAATAGGGTCTTCCAAATTGGTCTTCTTCCAGTCAACCCGGTCCCATGATTGACAGCAATATTACACGCATACTTGTAACGCAAATGGCCATCAAACTTTCCATAACGAAAGTACAGTAGTGGGGATATTTTTCTGTAGTTATGGAATCTAGTTCTTTTGTTGCTTTGCGCACGACATTTGAACTTTGAGAAAATTAGATTATATCCTTGCACAGATTAGTCATTTGCAAGGACATAGGGTGATGTAGGAACCGGGATACAAGGAGGCAGTTTAATGTAGCTGGTGGTCTTTATAAAACATAAATATTAGACCAAAGTCTTACATTTCATACGTTTTGTCTTCAAACCATTACAAGGATGCCAAAAAAGCATCGATGAATAAAGTACATTACAATGAATTACCGGTAGATAAATAGATAGATCTATGAACATCATCTACATAAATACACGTAAGCAGAGAATATGAAATTTCTAGACCCATATTTGGAGATGATCTTGATGTTTGTGACTAAAACTTGTTTCATCATTATTATTACCAAAATACATGAAGAATTTGCATTGTCTTCGTCATAAACTGCTGCTACTTGCAAATGCAGACTTTTCTACCTTTTTTAAGAACTACCGTAAAGGTTGTTTATTTGCAAACAGTTTGTGCAGAAAAACATCTCATGTTCAATATTTCCAAGTTTTATACAAAATCCACATCTTGCCACAGAATGGATTATTCATAAATGTTAGTAGCATTTCATTTTCACTACATATATACTCCATATACCTGTACATTGCATCAAGGTCTGTGGACAAAAAATATGGATTAATGTTTATTATAAGCTATTCAATCACACACTCACTGATAAATTTTCAGGGTTCATAAGTGAAAGAAATAGGAAATCGTTTTTCCCAGAAATTGTAGCGATTTCAGCATAATCAGAGTCTAATTTCCACCCACCTATAAAGAAATTGTGCTTACCAATAATTCTTAAAATAGATTGAACTACATGCTAATCTTTTCGAATAAATTGTTGACGCCTCATGCTAGGCACATAACAAGGCGACTTTTATCCAGTATTGACTGGAAAATATAACCCATTTTCAGACTGGTCTTGAACCATTAATCCGTATGGCTGATTTACCCTGGCAACTAGTGAATGTCTAACCAAAAACAATAGACGTCTTACGAAAACGATATCAGTTGGTGTCTAAAAGGTCAATACAAATCGTCTTTACAGGCCACGAATTTTCGTGTTTTGTTCTTGTTTGTTCTTTTTCTTGTTGTTTTGGGTTTAACGCCATTTCTCGGCGCAAGGCTACACCTGGCGGTCAGTGTAATTGGTGGATGAAGAATGCGGGAAAAACCCCAGTAAGAACCACCGACTCACAAGCGACTGACAGCTTTTTCACATACCCACAATGGTCAAGTTTGAGACTCGAACCCACGCGGACAGAGGTGAGTCAGCAGTGATTTGTAAGGGTGAACGCTTTAGACCACCAGGCCATCTGATCCTTTATTCACCTTTTAATCGACACACTCGAATCCAAAGAACCAGGATTTAAAGCGATCATCACACAGACGGGATTTAGAGCCAACATTTTTAAACCACGATTTGACGCGAACGTCACACAATCGGGACTTAAAGCGAACAACACACATCCAGGATTGTGAGTGAACATTTAATATCACTAGTGATTTATTTTTTTTAAAAATAAGGTATACAAATAAAAGCTTTTGATTGAGTATTGATGTTTTTCTGTGAAATATTCATATCCGAATTTTTTTATATTATTATATAAATAACTACTTTTACACATTTAATACACACTTTAAACTGGGTTAATTAAAAAGATATAATTATTATTCAGAAACTGTTTTAATCAAAGAAATTGTTCTGAATCCGTCGTAAAGTTAGCAATAAAAAATATCTTCCACAGTTGTCAACAAGCAACAAACAACAACAACAACAATAACAACAACAACAACAAATAGATCAAACATCTTTGAATTGTTTCAAGAATATCATATGCTCTCATAGATGGGAATATTGGTAGAATCTGGGTTTTTTGTTACCACGTAAATACATTTTCGATATATTTTCGTTATTTGTTTTCTTACTATTAATGGAGAAAAACTGCCACCGTAATTTGCTTAGCAGATGAAAACAAAAATTTAAACTCTGGTCAGTAGTTCAAGTCAGATCAGATAT
This sequence comes from Potamilus streckersoni, assembly GCA_016746295.1. Taxonomy (NCBI): domain Eukaryota; kingdom Metazoa; phylum Mollusca; class Bivalvia; order Unionida; family Unionidae; genus Potamilus; species Potamilus streckersoni. The sequence continues at coordinate 1,202,762 of JAEAOA010002295.1, forward strand.
AAAGATATACGGTGAATGTTTTCGACACAGCCAACAATCACGAATGACTCACTTTACCGACAGACACATGCGTAGTCTAGACGAAACTACGCAGATGACACCCACGTTAATATACACGTACATTGATCATACCTTTTTTCTTTTTATTTCATTTATTATTATTTTCGGGCTTTAACGCTGAAAATACGAATGATTTATATCGGATTTGGATTTGTTCGCCGTTAAGTTCATAAAGAAATAGTGGATTATAATAAGTACTGTGAGAAGTGTTTATTTTTCCTCGATGATTCTGATATATCTGACAAAACTGACAAACCGGTTACACGGTACAAACCCAGTTTGAAATGAATACTGTGCGAAAGCTTTCAATGCAGTTATTACGCATATACTGTCTCATCATACAAGCTGTCGAGTTTGTTTCATCCCACCTGATTCCTAAAACCATTTGGACATTGCTATTATACATAACAATTCGTTTGAATTATTACACTTTGAAACTTATTTAATGTTCCGCCATTCCTTTATTTAGTATTCTTTATTTCATCCTTCAAGTGTGTGTGTGTGTAATATATATATATATATATATATATATATATATATATATATATATATATCTATATATATATATATATATATATATATATATATATATATACTCTTAGGAAAATATAAAAACATATACAAAGTTTTATTACAAATACATACACAACATAAACACATTAGAAGGCTGCGTGGGTAGCAGCCTGGGACGGGTGTATTGACAGTTCCCGTATTATTCAATGAGGAGTCGTACCGTCACTTAGCGTTCGAGACAGTCTTCTCTCTGTCGGGGAAAAGGCTACACGACCCTCCCTCTCCAGGCAAGTAGTCTCTTTAGAAACTTCCTTTTAGGAAGAGTCTTGGAGTAAGTGTTATGGCAGACGCCATCCCACCCCACTTCCAGAAAATGAGCGAAACGGTCTAAACATTTTCTATATTAAGTTTTCTTTACACTTAGAAGGATACTATTACACCCTGGAAACTCTTAAAATGCAGACACTTTCGGGGCTCAAAGAGGGATCGGTCACACAGAATTATTGCCTACTTTTTTATCAGCCTACACACACACACACACACACACACACACACACACACACACACACAAGCGCTCGCTATTTTTTTATCCGCCACTGCTCCTGACATGTGTGCATGCATATACGGCGTTTAAAGAGCCTTTTGCACATTACTGGTTCTCATGGGTAAAAGAGATTTCTTCTGAAAGGGTTCCATTGGAGACTTAATCCATATTTACCTCCGATGAATTCTTTGCTCGATCCACTAGCCACAGCTGTAGCCGTGTTAGCGGTTAACGTGTTCAAATTCCATTAAGCGCATACGCAGCATTTGCTAAATCTTTATACGCCAACGGCTCCGCTTCCATGTATATACTGGCAACATCCACAATGGTCATCCATATTTACCTCCGAGGAATTCTTCTCTCGATTCACTTGCAACATTGATGTGGTGTGAATTGTAACCACTGTGACTATCGTAACAAAGTGAATTGGAATTGTTGAAGCTAATAATAACTGGTGTTACTGGAGGCACTGGCAAGATAATCTGTTTACGGCTGCATTCAGGAATACGTGCTTATTCATTATTTCTCGAGGCACCACAGAGCAGTCTCAATTAAATTAGCAAGCTGTACTAGATGGCAACTGAGGATGAACGATTGGTATGGCTTAGTTCGACATCGTGTTGGAGGAATGGAAAACCAATGGCGACTGCAAGCACAGGTACATAACAGGAGCTTTGACTGAGATTGGTAACAAAAATCCCAAACTGATTTTGTTATACTACTGGTTGGATCTAAGAATACTAATGCCATTGATGACCAATTATGCACACTAAATTAGCACCATTTAGACAGCACATTAAGGGGTTATTAGTAACTTCTTGCACGAGTCACGGTTTAAATCAAAATTTCAAGGTACATGTACCCCACATCCCAATACAAATGTTGGCTTATGACTGGACAATTCTAGCTTTAACTCATCATATCAGCCTGTACTACTACTAACATTGCCTTCATAGTAATAGTAAGATGAAACTTATTATAGACCTGGCTATATGTAATTACAATTAATTAAGATTGTAATGTTGCGTATACACTAAAATTAAATAATTATCATTTTATGCAAAATATAATACATGTTTAAAGGAAGAAATGTTTAATACATAGGTTGTAAAAAATAAAGTTTGCATTATTATGATGCTCTCTATCTCTCATATTTTATTGGATATACACAATAGCTTCACTAATTAAATAAACATGTGACTCACCGTATGGGCTACTCGTTGACTAGAACCCAGATAAAACACTGTACGTGATTATCGTGATTTCAAATCTGATTCTAGTATTTGATTACATCCTGGGCTGATGGTAAATTAAATAGAATTTGTTCTAGGTTGATTCCAGCTTAAGAAGAATCTATGTTGGGCTGATCTAAGTGTTCGAAAGTATTTTGGGCTTATCCCAGCTTAAGTAAATCCATGCTATGCTGATCCCAGTATAAGAAGGTATTAAATGCTTATCCCAGCTTAAATACATCTATCCTAGGACGATTCCTGCATAAAAGAGTTGTGTGGGCTGATCACAGATTAAGTCGAATAGTGTTATATTGATCCCAGCATAAAGTAAACATGATTTTACATTTATCCAAACAAAACATAATCACAAGAATGTCGAGTGTGACCCCTAGCTTCAGAACTGGTGCTTTATTAATCAAAGTATGCAAGACCTATAGTGTTTATCTATGTTCAATAATGCTAGATCAGTGTACAGAACTGGTATCCACTACTTGCCGACAGTTTTGGTCATCACTAGAGTTATCACTCGGCATGATTCTTTACATGCGCTAAAGGGGATTTATTTCGTCGCCTATTATGCGATCTCTGCATGCTCAGTACTCCACTGATAAGCTGTATCAGGTGCGAATTAGATTCCATTACACGCAAGCTGGTCATGCGAACCTTTCTCAGGAATTTGACAAGTTACAATGCTTACTTCAGGGGATAAAAAGGAATAACATGTCAAATGTAACTCCCAGATTACCTCATACCTACAAGATGGTGGAGCAGCAGTGTAACGTGTTATGCGGGAAACATTTTCGCTGCATGTGGACCTAATTTTACTGTGCATGGGTCTGTGATATTTTTCATTTCTTACGTGTGGCAAATTCTCAATGCTGTGTTTGCAAAACTTTACAGCATTGAATTACTTGAAGATTCAAGACGTGACATTTTCAACGGCTAAATCGATATTCATGCTTTTCGAAGGCAGACACGTTCCGTGCGCGGGACAACATTTCATTTTTTCGAAACTCTATGTTTCTCTATTATGGAACTATATATGACTTGGCGACGTTACATTACTTTTGCTGAAGATCATGACGCATGCATTCCTTTATTAGTCGACTTAACAAAAACTAATTAATTCGGCTAATCCAATTCCAACAGACTTGCATATAAATGTATTAAACAGGCATGACATTTATATTATCAATATAGAATATGATTTTCCAGTTAGAGGAATAACCAAACGAATTCGAAATTAAAATATATCGAATGAGAAAATATGTCATAATTTTGTTAACGTTTGATTCTCATTAGTTCGCCCCGTTATAAGAAATCCCTGCTTTCTTCCTTGCCTTTGAACAGTTTCCACTTACGTGTCACTTGTTTGATTATTCCTTATATTTCTGAGACCATGTTTCCCGCTAATTATTGTTGTCTTGTGATGTCTTGAAATGGATTACAACTAATTTACCCCCTACCCATACCATGACCTCCACAATGATATATTGCCTGTATCACAGTTACACAGGAAGATATACTGGACTATTGTTGAATCATGTCTCGACTGACGCTCTCCTTGGCTCCTATACGTCATGTCTTTTCTAAGGTTAGAAACAATACAGTATAGGCTACCCATGGTAGGAATATCAACTTCTCAATGTCCGGAGACATGTGGAAACCGAAACTGTCCTTGACATAGCCCCTGAAGCTTGATTTGACTACCCGATAGATCTGATCGTGTCTTTTTGACAGCTGGTCTAGCCTGTTCATTAAACGACTGATCGGACTGAGCCTTTCTGACTAACTAACCTTCAACTGTCAAACCCGGAGCAAAAACCTCCAATAGGCGTATCTTACAACAAAAATGAGAGAGCATGGGGTCTTTTTCTGTATCCCGTTCCATAAGGTAAAGCGATCATGTCTATCTTCAAAAGTTTGACCTCATCGCTCATTTTTAAATCAGAAGTTGATTTTGTCCTTTGTTAAATGAAAACATGCTCTATGTTTCTCTGCAGAAGTTTCTTATTTTTGTTTCTTCTATTTGATAAAGCATTTGTTTTAATACTAAGAATAGCCCTTCTATACACCTTTGTTATCTTCGCTAGACAGCAAACTTAGCTTTGGTATATATGTTCGATATATTTATGTAGTCAAGTATATATTGAAAAATCTATATTCCCTTTGGGGCACACACGACTGCTCGAATTACTTTCGTGAAAGAACGTGAAGAACTGCCTTACGCAATCTTTTCTTTTGAAATTGCATCACTATTTAATGTGAAAACTCGTGGAGAAATAATAGCTTTCCTTCCGTCAATTTCAGCATTCGTTTTTTTTAAATTAATTTTCATGTCTGATAGTACAAAATTCGATAAATCTTCAAATTTTCAAATTTCTTTACATTGTTAAATACGCCGTTAAAAGCAACAATCCCCTAAACATCGTAATATTGAATATTATACAAAGATTGGTTGGATATTGTAAATGTCTTTGTTATTTAAAAATGCTATCTTTTCTGGCTTAGAGGAGACGATTCCACAACATCACAAGTCGAAAGCAGTCACCGGTCTACGGCAAATGCATTACCACCATCAGCAAATATTGTATGTATGTATGTATGTATGTATGTATGTATGTATGTATGTATGTATGTATGTATGTATGTATGTATGTATGTATGTATGTATGTATGTATGTATGTATGTATGTATGTATGCATGCAGGTGTTTATCATTGTATACCTATTGGTCTTCACATATATAACAATATCTGTCTCTCTAATGTTCTGTTTATGAAGCTAGCGATTACACTAATACTGTGAAGACTATTAATAGTACTATTACTACTTTTCTTCTTGTAACATACACCAGCGCCCCAGTTTATATACTTGTATCAAAGATGCTTCATAACCACGAAACATACAAAGTCTAGGATTGACACACTGGCTTTAACTTTTATAGGTTGCTCGATTAAGAGTAAAGTTATGTATGATATTTTATTATTGAATCTCTTCATAATGTTAGAACACTATGTGCTTCTCATTACAGTTAACACACGAGGGTCAATAGGGATTTCTCAAATTATCATACTGGGGACACTTAGCAGCAAAATGAAACTCATTTGCACAAAAAATGCACAGACTTTAACCATAGGTGATATATCAAAAAATCTACCTATATTTGCCATTATATGAAAGGTTCCATTTCTGAGCATTCATAGCAAGCGAACACTGTGGAAAGAGTTTAAACAGTCTATAAAATATCGATAATACAAATCGATTATAGAATCATAACCTATCCATTAAATTTAACACTCTTATTACTTATTATAGAAATATTTCTGTACATGGTTGCTTACATTTACTGAAAAAAAAAAGATTATCATCACCCCCCCCTCTTGATTAAACCAAACTTTTCCAATGTCGTATGAAAACAGTCGCCAATGTCAAAATTAATTTTTTGTTATGTATATTTAATATGATTGTCTGTCTGTCAATTTCATTATTTTTTCTTCATTACATTTTATTGTAATGTACTATGGTTTGCTGAACTTGATCTTGTCCAAAATCGAGTTCTTTTCTGCTTGACCTAAAACTGACTTTATAAAAAAAATTCTTTATGTAAACAACTAATACTAGATTCATTATTCTCTATGTGTGTGAGCTTATTATCAGAATTTTTTCTGGTAAACGAGGAGTAAATATGTTGATCAGGGTAAGGGTTTTGGAGATTCCCAAATGAATTTTATAGGTTATTGTGTCATTAGATCATTCTAAAAGATTATTTTTCATTAGGTAATGGTTGTTTTTTAAACAAAAATGCTAATTTGTGACATGATGTCAAGCAGGGAATTATGATATCTAGTGACTATGAGGATTTTACAAGTCGTGCTTTAACATCTAGCATTTTAAGTTGTTTTATGTTGTGACCAGTTTGGGCTGAATTTGTTTTCTTCAAATTCTTGAATTCAAGTGATTATTTTCTCTGGAAATACAAAATTGCTCCGATAAACTTCTTGGATTAGGACTTTCATTGAAATTTATACTGAATTCAGATCGGAAATAATATGCATGTGATTCAATAAGAGACTGTTGACACATCAACACTTCGCAGATCATAATAGACAGGTCGTCGCCTTCAAATTTGGATCTCTTTGGGATTTAAACTGAGCTGTATTCAGGACATTTTATTACTAGGATTTGTGTCGTTAATTCTTTGGTTAATTTTGGATTTAATTTGTAATACCGTAAGTTTATTATTCTCATTTTTCGCTTTGTATTCTAGGGATGTAAATTATTTATCAAATTTTACAAAGCTTGTTGTCTTCACTCTTGTCTATTACTTATTTTAATATCATAAACTAGTAGCAATTTATTTTGAGAATGTATCAGCCCTCTTAATAATTTGAACTAACAATTAGAATTTCTACATGTCTTACTACTTGCATTGGTATTCTGTCTAACTCATTTTAGAAAGGAAACATTTTGAGCGTGTATTATAATACTAATATTATCTTTACATAAGGATTTATGTATAAATACAATGCCATTTGCTGTGTAAAAGAAATGAACATCTGACTTATTCAAGATTTCCGCTATTTTTGTGTAAAATTGTGGGAACGGAATTTTTGTAGACAATTTACCAACGCAATTTAGTATAGCCTTGAAGTTTTAAGTCCACATGCTATTTGTCTTTGAGTTTCTTGAAGAGAATACACAACCACGATGTTTATGCGATACCTTATCTATCAGGCAATCACCCAAATATCAACTTTCTTGCCCTCGCATCTATCATCCTACAGTTTTAGTTTTTCCAAATCTTAAGTTTACAAATTCCTTTAGTTTATTTAGAATTCTTTGAAGTTGAAAAGTAGTTTAGGCAAAGGTTACCAAGCCATCTGCATACAACAGTGCAAATAACAGCAAATTATAATGTTGCGCCGTTAGGCTGGTCAGAAATGTATCTTGATATCATTAAGAAATAATGAAAATTAAACAAAAACTAACACACAAATTCGCCTTACCTATGCAAAATGTTTGTGTCCAGCCGTTTGGCATTTTCATGCAGGCTTTTATATTTACATGTCTACTTTTCAATATCATAAGCATTTGATTGCCAATAGTTTCATTAATAATTTTTGATAACATGAGCCCCTAACAGTACGATTATACCTTTATTCATAAGTCTTTGTTTCGTCAAAATTAAACTTCCTCTTCATTTATTTTATTTCCTTGACTTTTACCAGGAATAAAAGTTTGGGTTTTGGGGTCCATCTTGTTGTGTATATTAAGTAATTCTTAAAAGCACTAATTAGCACTCTTCGGTGATTTTTATTTTTCCATTCAACGTGCTATTCGGATATTTTAAAAGTCTTCATGGGCGTTTCGAATCTTTCTCTCAAAGTGCCTTTCTTCAGAACTTACTTTTCCTTTTGCTTCGTACAGTTTGCATTTGTACTTGGCATTGTAGTGTAGATTTCTAGTGTGCTTATATAAAGTCAGTTTGTCATATTATTATTTCTGAAGATTTTGAGTGAGTAAGTTGCGAAATGATTTATGGCTGTACAGTCTGCACCTTGTCAAATTTTTGTTGTTGTTTTTGATTAGCTTTCAGCGTCGGGGCTAATATATAATTAGTCGGCAGGAAAGAATTCAAAGGAGTATCGAGTTGATTATATTCTATCATTGTGAGTATACTATGGTATGAGGGAAATACTTTCATTATTTTCACCTGTTATGGGTAATGGGTCAGGTAGACTAAAATTAAATATATTTAGTGTGACGAATTGTCTTATTACCTATCATGAAGGTACTTATGCCTTGAACCAATAACTATCTTAAAGTAAGTAACATATGGTTGTGGCTGATTTATCTTGTGTCCATATAAAGCTACTAATGCGTTTGTCATTCAAACATCTACCATTTGCTACCCTCATTTCAGATAGCTGATAAATTTTCAGTCAACTCCACCGATAGTGATAGAGCTCCATTTTGCCATTGTTAGCCCTTTCTCCTTTTACATCTCTGACATAGGCTTTATTCTTATCGATGATATTGTATTATCATGTATAATAATGTCAGATTTTGTGCAGTACACAAATTCAAATCTCAATAAAAATGCATGGTTTTGGATTTATAATGTGCCACATAATTTTCAATAATGGTAAACAAATCTTCTTCCTCGTGTTCATGTGACGAATATACTACAACAAAAATTAAGTCTTCCTGCAAGAAGCAAATGCTAACCAGACAATAATTTAGCTTTCCTATCAAGTTAATAGGCACTAAAGACATGCCTTAGATGTTCTTTTATGTAGACTACATTACCTCCAGAATAACGTTTTGCATTACGTTCTTTTATCTATGACACTTCTGCAACTCCTGAAATCAAACTGCATCAATTTTTTTTATCATGATCTCAAGTTTAGACAAGTGCAAAAATATCGAAATCACGCATAAAAATTAACCCAATCACTACAATCAATATTAGACTCTTCATTAATTCTGAAACATGCCATTTACAAAACTTAATTTCACTAATCTGCACATTTACCGCATGCAAAAAAAGGCCTCGACCAAAGCACTATTTTACCGTGAATGCGTACAATATCATGTAATGCATCATTAAAACATATTCATATATTTATATTTATAACCAATCTGTCGTATTTCAACAAAAGTTGCTTTACCATTCATGGGTACCTACATTCCCGATGTACTCTTTCTGGTAAGTCATAAGATACTCAAAAGTGTGGTTTAATTCATTTTAAAACACTTTGAAATTCGTTGTCAGTTCCAGTTGATCCTCCATCTTCTCTCTCATTTATATCATTGCCTTGTTTCGGGCTGTCTAGTTGATATCCTTGTGCTTCTCTAAAATTGTTAGCTTATGTTGAAGCGAGAAAACTTAATAATAATAATAATAATAATAATAATAATAATAATAATAATAATAATAATAATAATAATAATAATAGCGATGATTTCTTTAATGGTCTTGATAGTCTGTACAAACGCACATGCATACATACATACATACATGCATGCATGCATGCATGCATGCATGCATGCATGCATACATACATACATACATACATACATACATACATACATACATACATACATACATACATACATAGACAACCGCTCCGGTGGTCTAGTGGTTAGAGCGTCCGCCTCGGATGCGGGAGGTCGTGTGTCCGATCGCCGATGAAGTCATACCAAAAATGGTACTAACAGCTGCCTTGCCTGACGCTCATTATTAAGAGGCTAGTGTTAGGACTGGTCGGCTTGGTGTCAGAATAATGTGACTGGGTGGGACATCATGCTACATGTCTGCGGCATGATGCCCCAGTGCTAGACATCACTATAAACTGCCACACTGCAGACATCGTAGCGATATGACTGAAAAATTATTAAATCTGCGTTAAAATCATAACCACATCACATTACATACGTACGTACGTGCGTGCGTGTGTACGTACGTACGTCCATACTTTTCAGTAATTGCTGGAATGTAAAGGGATTTTGAAATTATATAGCATTCGAATAATAATAATAATAATAATAATAATAATAATAATAATAATAATAATAATAATAATAATAATAATAATAATAATAATTGCTCCGACAAACGAGATCGAATGGGTTTCTTTAACATGGCTTTCTGTTTATGCAGATGAAACGATAACTAACTCCTCGTCGATCCAGTTACAAACAGTAGATATTTGGTGTTATTTGCCTGAGTTAAAAACAGATTAAAATGTGATGACGTTGCCCCGTTGCCCTTGGAAAAAAGAAATGTTGATGCATCACTATGCACTTGCTGGCCAATAATACTAAAAAGAAAATAAAGATCTAGACTAATACAATTAATAACAACGGAGACGGCGACGACGACGACGAATACTAGAAAGGTGAATAAAATGTTATAATTTACGGTGCATCGCTATCTGTAAATGTAAATTTATTATAAATACAAAATGAGCTCATTTTTAGTAAGTAACATGACAACATTGCATTCACAAATGAAAACAAAAATTCAGACATCGTGTTTGTTAAATTAACATACATACACATATTTTCTGAGTTCATTATAACGTGTGGGCTTGAACAACGTGTTTTATCGTTAGCCTAAATAAATGTCATACATCAACAGTCAAGTAAAATATTATTTGAGGAGTCAACGCCTTGGTCCTTTTCGAAATGAATCATAGCTAGTTATGTATGAAACAGCGGTGACACATTCATACATAATCGCAGTCAAAAGTTAGAAGCATCATACCATAGAGAGCATGGAATAGATTAAAACCGTGCCACAGGTGAATGATTGAGGGAAGTGTTCATTCCACTATGGAGAATATCGACTGTCATTTAAAGTCACCAGGGAATATCGAATCTCATTCAATGTTAGAGTGTATATACAACTACAGCTCATTTTACCAGAATTTAATACTGTTCTATGGATAAGCTTATAGAAGGTGCTGAACTAATGCAACATAGTTAAGCGGCGTGTCAAACTGTATTTAACATATGAGAGAAAACAAAAATGACATACAAATCACTCAGGCCAAATACCAGTGATCTTGCCTAACCTTGAGCAAAAATAACGTTTTCACAACTTGTTTTATTTCATATGACATTTTATCATCACAAGAGGTAGTGTTATGTGGAATGTGTGCGTGTGTGCATGATTAGCGTTTTGTCGATAAATGTAATATTTGTGTATTTTCTGCTCTTTGTCTTCGTTCTTTCGGTGATTATCGCTTGTCCCAATATCGCCTGTCCCAAACTTTCGCCTTCCACAGACTTAAGTATTTCACTACGTGTAGGGTGTTCGTGAGAGCATGCTAATTATGTGAAATATTACTACGATTACCTCCAAAATTCTTTTTCGCATCAGAAAGAGACGAGGATGTTCCGAATGAACTATGCCGATAGCGTCATTCGGACCATCAAACAAGCAACGGATTGACGAGGATTGACCGAAAAAATGTGCATGTAACATTTGTAACATCTCAGTTAATCCTACAGCCAATAAAATTGTCAAAATGGAAGAGGTGGTTTGATTACATTGTTATTTCTTTTTGCGAATAAACGTTTGGCTAAATTAATATATATATATATATATATATATATATATATATATATATATATATATATATATATATATATATTCTGTAAATTACAAAGCCGACATACATCCGATATATGTTTTTGTCTCTAACCAATCTTGATGCTTAAGTATTGTGGGAATTAGGGATTTGGATATAGTTGAGTATAAAGTCTCTGAAGGATGCCCATTCTTCCTCGACATTTTCCAAAGATAATATCAATTGTTCGAGTTGGCTGGACAGTTCTTCGTTAAATTCCGATCTCACGTTCTCAATTTAGATATATTAAGCACTTTGGCACATTTTGCCACATTGTCATCAGATATGGTGCATCTGGGTATCGAGTTTTGGAGGCTAGGTGAACGTGGTTGTCATGGCCTTCGTTATTTGAACATCCTGTCGGTCACTCTTCAGACAATAAGACAATAAGTAGACAATAAGATGCCAGTGCTTACTGCGTGGGTCAATCCAAGACTTCGTGTTGCTGTTTAGTAGATTGAAAATTGTCTTGTTGTTTAGGTCATGTTCAGCGCATTTTCTCGATAGGAGCAGTCCTTTCTTCACGCGTCTGCTAAAGTCATATTTCCAATGATACCTCGCCATGTCTGATAATATGTGCCAACTTTAGTAAAGATAATAAGCTTGCCTGCTTTCTTTAATTTTGTGATAAGAAACTCCAGATCTTTATAAATTTTGTCTTTAATTTCATCACGGTTGATCATGGTGGCTGCAGAATTACATATTTAGGAAATATATGTACTATTAATGAAATGGGACCGCTTTATATGTAACCGAATTACTATCTAACATCCTAATGATGAATAAAGTGGGGCCTTGGCTTAAGAACCTAATCGGTTCCCGGACGGCGTTCGTAACCCGGAACTCATTTTCCCATTGGGTCTAATTGTTAAATTTTTAATCCGTTCCTGAGCCAAAAAAGATCGCTGCTACTCTAAATAAAGGATGAAAAAGAAGACTTATAAAACACATACATCGCAATAAAAAACACTCAAAACCTACATAATGAACAAAAACGTGACACAAAAATAAACACAAGAACACCACAGACTCCTTTTTTTCACCTTTCTTTCTCTTTTTGGTGGGAGGACACCAGACTGATCCCCCATGGTGTCTCACCCAGTCACAAGAAAGAGAGAAAGAAAGAAGCCAGGGGCTAACTACAAAGAGAAATGGGCTACAAACTTTAAAAAAGAGTTGAACTCAGAAATACTGTTTTTGCAATAACATATATAGTTGTGTTGATATTAAAAGAGATGTAACACAAGAGAACTCCTCTTCAACCATGCCTTTTCTTAAACAGATAGCATAATATTCTATTTTCATTGATATTAAAAGGGCTGCGATGAAAATGAAGGCTATTAAATTTCTTCTTGTACAAAAGGATCTTTGCGATGAAAATTTTGCATAGGGTGAGATGTTTTTCTTTGTACAATAAAATAAATTCAAATAAAATTGATGATTGGTCATTCAGACATTTATTTGAAAATAATGTTTGATCTATGAGAACATCAACTTAGCCATCCTTGTTCATATATTCGTTGTTGTATTAGACCCTCTGGACTTTTTTGACCAGCTTGTTCATTGGAAATGAAAATTAGTACTAATAGAAAATTTGTTAGTTTTAAAAAGTCTGGATGCAGTGGATTGGCAAGGTATATATCTTGTTCATCAGAGACGCAATTCTTCACTTGTTTCGATATAAATTGCTTCACCTGATCATCTATATTAAAATATATGTATTTACTGATGAAATATTAACTGCATACGACCCAGCTTAGTACGCTCTGCAAGGAATCAAGAAAAATATAAGTATGCTATGAATGAACACACGTTACAATCTTATGGATTATATTTATCTCTTTAAATATCAACATGAAGTTTTCTTGACGCCTGATATTCTTCTGGTTTTCCCCCAGCACCTGATATGTTCTTCTTTCTCCCTCAACACCTAACGTGTTCCTACTTTTCCCTCAAAACTAGTTTCAAATGGGAAATTCAAACGATCATAAATGTAATAAATGTTGCATTAGAAACCTCTACATATCCTATTGCAAATTACACTTCCTGTTTAAAAATGGCAATAGCTATAAATAACATAATATCATGATACAGCACTAAAATATTTACTTACTACATATACATAGGTGTGAAATTTAGAGAATTATTGGCGACAAAATTTTCATAATTTAATTTCTATACTTTTACATGCCAAAATATTTCCTATATTGTCACATGTGAAAAATATAACTATATTGTAATAAGTGAAAATATAAGATTTCCCATCATGCCATGAGACGCTTGATCTAGTGTCCTTCCAAAATTTGTAACTGTAGCAACAAAAATTAGCACTTCCTGAACTAGAACAAATAAATAGAAGCTGCCTTTCATCGTAGACATGGAAATTGATCATTGACAAAGAAATTTGACAAGACTCCTTTCACGTCTTGCTGAACGTTATTTCCCCTTACTTTCTTGACAACAACGATAAACTCACTGTGATGCATTGCAGAATCGTACTCGCATTGTTTCCAGACAGGAAAAAAAGTTTACAAAAAGACAAAAATATAATTTATTGCAATAGATTAGGTCAATTTAATCCTGACACTGTCTTTAAGTCGCATACATTTATATGATTAGCCGATGAAAAGAGGAAAAGGGGGGGGGGACGAAACGGCGTGGGGGTGAGCGTGTTGAACTGAAGGGTGAGTTTAATCTTGTAAAATTATATTCTTGGGCAAGTTTAGTATATAAGAAAAATAAAATTCTTTTCCAACGTTTAAATCTTGGAGTATCAAAAACGATATACCTCAACTCTTGACTTCGCTGCTCATTAAAATATCACGTTTTAAATGTTACACGATTAAATAAACCTGGTATTACGTTGAGACAGAAAATATCCGCTATGTATTATATACTATATCCAGACAGCAAAGTGGGGTGGGGCTGGCGATTGTCAGTTAATGTTAACGTTCCAGGATCAATCTAAAATAGGTGGTCTTTTAAAAAAAGTTTTGATTTAGCTTCCTTTTTTGTATCTGGCACAAGATATGAATTAAACCCAGCTGCCTTTTTAAGATGCACTTTCGGACCATCTCCGCTAGCCAAGGTACCGGTAACTCTATCTACACCTTGGCGGATCAAACAGCTATTTTTGTCCTAGCGACATCTATTGGATGTCATGTGCTGCCTCCCTTAGTATGTAATGCCTGCTAACCAATAAAATGGTGCAAACATCGACCGAAAACGGTTGTGGTAATTGACTTTAAAAGGATACTTTGTACGTTTAGCATTGAAAGTATGACTATGCACGAGAGCGAAGCCATTAGAGGTGTATTTGAGTGAAAAGTGTTGCGCAAACACTGACCGGCACTGGAAAAGTGCTTATTTAACAGTCAATTTAAGTTGTGTGTTCCCCTTTTCTTGAAAACGTAGGAACAGTATTCAACTTTGAACAACTTAATTTTTAACAGATACGGTGATTTGCCGGCGCATCCTATGAAATTCGCAAATACGAAGCACGGAAATATCTGCTCGATATGACAGGGTGTAGATAGAATTATATTTTTTTTTACAGTTTGTTTCCCACATTCCGGAATATATTAAATTGTCAGATATAAGATCTCTTTTTGTCTTAAATAAATGGATATTTAAGTAAAACCCATGTATTTATTACCCTCAGTAATAAATGTACATGAAATTAGCCTCAATATGATATTTTAAAACTAATCCACTTGTTTAGGGATACCAAATACACACACACACACACACACACACACACACACACACACACACACACACACACACACAAGAACCTCCTAATATTTCTAGCACAGTAGTAGAACACACAACCCATTAGAGCTGGCTTACAACTCTACTGAAAAACAATACTCACTTGCTCATTAATAAATACTAGGTCACTGATAATGGTGTAACAAAACTAGGTTGCATTGTTTTACATAATGCATATTTACTGGAGTTGACCAACTATCGTGCTATTTGAATCTTACTAACATAAATGGAACTGATACAATGCTATATTCGCGACAAGGAAACATCATAAAACCTAAATAAATTAAGTTACTGATTACGCGCTGCACAGTTACCTTTGGTACGATCACTATCTCAATTGCTACGCATTCAACTGAGTGAAAAGATTGCCGCCTGCCATTTAAAGCTCAACATTATAACATAATTTCAGCATGCTGAGAACCTACTATACGTAGCAACGATTATTTACCTAGGTAAATGTGGCTCTTGGTGGCAAAATAGGGTCCCGTAGGTGTATATTACGCGGCGGTACGAGGCACATTGGAAATCTATATGCTAAAGTAATCCATAAAAGTAACATTGAGGCTTAATGGTAAAATTGTTTGAAGAGGCTGACCTCGACTGGAGTTACGTGTACATTGTAGCATTGTTAGAATTTACTCCAATATGTGGATGCTGGGGATCACGGGTTTGATCACCGTCGAGTCATACCAAAGACTTATAATACTGGCATTAACGGGTGACCTGCTTGGTTCTCAGCATAAAGAGCTCGTGTTAGGACTGGTCTGCCACGTGTCAGGATAATGTGACTGGGTGAGACATCATGCTACATTGGTAAGACATCATGCTACATGTCTGCGGTATGATATGTACCAGTGTTCGTCATCGCTGTAAACTGCCACACTGCATATCGTAGCGATATAACTGAAAATTGTTAAAGCTACACTAAAAAAAAAATAGAAATCGCACACACACACACACACACACACACACAATGCGCAATTATAGGTGCGTACGAAAAATCATGTGTTATAAATGTCAGTAGGTTTCCGTTAGTGATATTACGCGCAATTAGAAATTCCTTTGTGAAAATTATCAATAGGTTTACATTAGGAGGTACTTAAGGTCACAACGTGAAATCATAAGCTATTTCGTTTTTGAGTGACGGTCTATTTACCTTGCTGAAACATGTATAGCACACAATGGAAATTTAACATGAAGATGGCTCTTGGACGATGTGGTAAATTGGTGGCGTTCAAAATACACCAACCTCTTCCACTACGGTTCGTTGATAGGGAATGACCTCCCACGGTGTAATTTATCTAGTGTGGATGGATAGAAAGAAGAATAAAGATCTCTGAATAAGTATATTGAAGAAATAAACACAACGAGCCCCCTTTCAATGAACACATATAAAATTTAATCAATTCAACAACAGAATTTCAAATGGAAGAAATCAATTTCTTGGTAACAAGAGAAGACAAAATTGTACTAACATGTACTCAAATAAAAAACAATACAAATCTTCTTTACTGTTACTATTACTTGTCAGTGACAGAATTAATTCGGTTTCGTCATAGCCTACGAGATGTGACCTTGAGGTCAACGATGAACGATATCATATCTTATCCGGACATCGAATATTCCGTTCGTTTCTGCTCTGCCAACCTTTGTCTAGTCATCTGGACCTGGACTCTTGCCAGTCGAAACTTGAACGGTTTTGCCGATCGTCTCTAGACCTAGACTTCTTGCTCAGAAATTGCTCCGTACTCGAAATTTGTACAGGAATTTCCAAGAAATTTCAGAAAGCTTCAAGAAAGTTCAGGAAGTTTCAGGAAAATTCAGGAAGCTGTTTCCTTAAATCAATAAAATGTCTCACAATAGACAATAGGTCACATTTCCAGGTATATGTTTATATTTTTTACAATTATAAGCTCAGAAAAAATTGCGTAATTCTGTCGTACTCACGTTCACTAATTCATTTGTTTACAGATACGGCCATTACATGTCCTGACCTTAATTCAGGTCACGCTAGCGGGGAACATTAAATTCCACTTCAAAGCGAACACGTATGTGCCTGTTTTTAACACCCCTTGACTTCTTACATTAATTCAGTGTTAAATTACATATGGCTTAGCCCTCAAATCTAACTATTCTAAAATAGTTTACGTGATCAATTAAATGTTACGAACTAGTATATGAATATACACTTAATAGATAAATTAAATGTTACAAACTATTATATGAATATACACTCAATAGATCAATTAAATGTTACGAACTAGTATATGAATATACAATTAATACATGTCATACTAGACAGAGATATAATTCATAAAACTACGAAACCTTACCCATCATTTATTAAGCTTAATTCTCGAAAATTCCTAAGCGCCCATATGTATCGAATATTCAATTACATGCAATCTTGTCAATTTTCCCAATGAATTGATAATTAAAAAAATCAAAGAATAAAATGTCGTGACTAACATTTCACTAAAACCCTGAAAAATGAAATCATACATACATACATACATACATACATACATACATACATACATACATACATACATACATACATACATACATACATACATACATACATACATACATACATACATACATACATACATACATACATACATACATACATACATACTTACATGCATGCATGCATGCATGCATGCATGCATGCATGCATGCATGCATGCATGCATACATACATACATACATACATACATACATACATACATACATACATACATACATACATACATACATACATACATACATACATACATACATACATACATACATAGAATTTCAACCTTTGTCTAGTCGTCTGGACCTGGACTCTTGCCAGTCGAAACTTGAACGGTTTTGCCGATCGTCTCTAGACCTAGACTTCTTGCTCCGAAATTGCTCCGGTACTCGAAATTTGTACAGGAATTTCCAAGAAATTTCAGGAAGCTTCAGGAAAGTTCAGGAAGTTTCAGGAAAGTTCAGGAAGCTGTTTCCTTAAATAAATAAAATGTCTCGCAAAAGGCAATAGGTTACATTTCCAAGTATATATTTATATTTTTACATTAATTAGCTCAGAAAAATTGCGTAATTCTGTCGTATTCGCGTTCACTAATTCATATGTTTACCTGACCTTAATTCGGGTCATGCTAGCGAGGAACATTAAATTCCACTTCACGTCGAACACGTATGTGCCAGTATTTAACATCCATTGACTTCTTACATTAATACAGTGTTAAATTGCATATGGCTTAGCCTCTCAAATCTAACTATTCTAAAATAGTTTAAGTGATCAATTAAATGTTACGAACTAGTATATGAATTTACACTCAATAGATCAATTAAATGTTACGAACTAGTATATGAATTTACACTCAATACATGTCATACTAAACAGAGATTTAATTCGTAAAACTACGAAACATTACCCATCATTTAGCAAGCTTATTTCTCGAAAATTCCTAAGCGCTTCTATGCATCGAATATTCAATTATATGCAATCTTGAGAATTCACTCAATGGACATTCAATTACATGCATTCATGTCAATTCTCCCAATGAGCTGATAATTAGAAAATCAAATAATAAAATGTCGTGACTAACATTTCACTAAAACCCTGAAAAATGAAACCATGCATGCATACATCATAACATCAATACATTTGCAAATAAATCAACAAATGAAATAGCATATTAAAATCGGGAATCTAAGATTGCGTACCTATTGCTGTTTCTTATTCGTTTCTACGAATCTCCAACGTATAGTCTGAACGGCAAAGGAAATTCGGTTCCACACTACGAAATTTGACCGAGTCGTCTGTAATGATACAATGGTTTTGGCATAATACTCTTCCAAACTCGACCGGTAAAAAGGGGAAGCACGTCAATAATTGATTGTTCAAAGTAATGTTAATTGCGGCATGATTATTCTGTTTCGTCAAAAACTCTACATAAAAAAATTTAGGAAACATTTGATTCTGATTGGTTAATTGAAGTTTAAGGGCGTAACTCTTGTAAGGAATTTTTAAATTATCAGTTCATTGAGTGAATTGACAAGATTACATGTAATTGAGTATTCGATATGTAGGAATGCGTAATAATTTTGTGAATTCAGCCTAATAAATGATGGTCAAGGTTTCTTAGATTTAGGACTTAAATCTCTGTGTAATATGCCATGCATTAAGTGTATGTTCATATACCAGTTCGTAATATTTAATTGATCACGTAAACTACTTTAGAGTAGTTAGATTTGATAGGCTAAGCCATATGTAATTTAACACTAGACTATTAATGTAAAGAAGTCATGGAGTGTTAAATACGGGCATATACGAGACATTTTATTTATTTAAGGAAACAGCTTCCTGGGCATATCCCTGGGCAAATTCCTGGCAAATTCCGGAGTAAATTCCTGAGCAAATTTTACGGCAGAATTCGTCAGAAGTATTTCACAGCCGAACTCCAGCGCTAGATACGATCGTCAAATCGTTCAAGGTTCGACTGGCAAGAGTCCACGTCCAGACGATTAGATAAAGGTTGTCAGTGCAGAAAGGAACGGAAAATTTGATATCTGGATAAGATAGTTTATGATGCCATTCATCGTCGATCTCAAGGTCACGACTCGTAGGCTATGATGGAATTAATAATTATGTCACTGACAAGTAATAGTAAAGCGAAATTTGTATTACTTTTATTTAGTACATGTTAGTACATTTTCTTCTTTTTGTAGCAAAGAAATTGATTTCTTCCATTCGAAATTATATTGTTAAATTGGTTAAATTTTATATTTGTTCATTGAGAAAGGGCTCGATGTTTTATTTCTTCAATATGCGTGCTCAAAGATTTATATTATTCTTTCTGTCCATCCACACTGGGTATATTACACCGCGGGAGGTCATTCCCTGGCAACGAACCGTAGTGAAGAAGTTGGTGTAACGTTTTGAACGCCACCAATTTACCACACACTCCATTATAAAATTACATCCATAAGAAAACCACCTTTTTGTAAAACATTTGTCAAATATTGAATTGAAGACAGTCTGTTAAAAATTCTTTCTTTTGAAAGAGGCAGATTTTAGTTTCTCGCAAAACATTATATCCAAACAAATCTTGGTTTCTTGGGTTTCTCATAAAGGGAAAAATGTTTATTCCTCACAAATTTTATGATTGGTTGTCATTTAGTTTTTTTTTTTCGGTTACAGCGACTAACGGTCAGGCACAGAAAACAAAACATCTAAGTTCTTCAATGTGTGAAGAGCAATTGAAGCTAATTCGAAGGAAGGTTGTAAAAATCTTAATTAGCCAGGAAAACACTTTTTATATATAGATTTAAGACAAGCAGTGTGGCAGAATAAAGCATATGGACAGCCTTCGTGCAATGCAACAGAGTTAATTGGCAATCATGTTAAACATTTGTGTACAATAACATTTTTTTTTCTCGCCACGCTAAATGTCGAACTACATTATTGGTTCGTGTTTTGAAACCGACAAACCTTTTGGTCAATTTGTTATTTAACCAATAAATAAAACAACCGCATCCCCCACCCCACATAGGTTGGGACAAAGGGCTACAATATTTAGTAGCAGGTTTGTGTTTTTGTGCTTAATATTGTGAATTTGTTGCTTGTATGGAGCTAAAATTTCTGGTAAAGTTGCACATATTTATGATTTCAAAACAGTAAATATCGGAGTCATTTTTTCCATGGCAAATTCAAAGGTAAAGGTTAAATGCAGGTTTCAAAACAAAGATCACATAGCATTCTATTGCAAGTAGACTAATTTGAAGTATAGCAAGTCAATATCACGAAGACATTTAGAGACATGGGTGTAATAGTTCTTCTTTGGATAAATCTAGTAAACTTTGATTTGATACCTTGCATTAAATTACTTTCTGTCAAAGTAAACCATCTTAATCCTTCTTTGAGACTGGCTTTTAACAAATATGACCGTACTTGTGCATTTCCTTTGCGACTAATGTCATTAAGTGCCCAAATAAGTTGCCGGAAGGATGAGATTGAAAGGATATCATGTTGAATACTCATTGAAAGGAAATAATTGAAGAATTTTAGAGTTTGTTTCAGACAGACGCCAATAATGATATGCAAATGACAGGACACCTTTGCACCAATTATGAAACAAATTTGTACAGAATCTCAAATAATCAGTAGATTTTAAATCGATAAGTAAATACTCACGAGGAGTTTGCGTGGCAATCGTTGTATGCACAATTCAACCAAGGTTTTTCGAGCAGTTAAATCTTAATTTTTTTTTGTTGCACTTTTAAACAATATCACATAATGAGTATTTAAACTGATGTGCGATGTGCTTTGTTTTCTCACATTTTGAGTACTGTAAATTATATTAGCATTACAATGATGTTCTTTTTTGTGTAAACCAGAGTTTAATTTCTTCTTCGTCTTCTCCCATTAGTATACTTTAGCCGATTGCCAGACTTTGTAAAAACTAAACAATACGTAGTGGTTGCCGATCAAACGATTGCAATCTGTGCTCGATCAAACGTTTGTCAAATTCAGTTCTATCTAAATCACTGTGCCTAACATCAACATGTTAAAGGGATGGCGAAGATACATCGATGCCCGCCAGCAACTCTGACGACCTAACGTTTGCCAATCACTTTAAGAACAGAGGAGGACCCAGTCATAACCATAGTTAGAATTCTGAGATTCTATCAGCGACACAATACATTTTACATATATTTTTACACCTTCGATATGTCATGATTTTACCAGTGTACATTGAGTCAGAAAACAGTTGATATTACAATAAATTGACATAAAAATAAGATATTCGTAGTGTAACCCATTCACGTTAGAAAAAAAGAAACACCCACCCCTGTCAGAAAAAATCCAACAAAAAAAAATAACACCAAAAAAGAAGACCCCCCCCCAACAAACAAAACACCCAAAAGCAAATTCATGCTGAACTTATTTACAAGTCTTTTGCTTTCTTTGTTTCATTCTCTAACCAATTCATTTTTTAAAAAAATAGTTTATGGTGCAATGCATTGTCATAAAGCAAACGATCATGTAGAACATACTCATTTTTCAGAAAACACAGTTCATGCTACGAGAAATGTAAATTTTATTAAGAAAAAGTTCATTCAACTCTCACCATTGATAAAAAACGCTATTCATCTGCACATATAACCTTTCATAAAACAAGAACCACCCATTTTCTTCCGTGGTACAAGCAATGTACATTAAAAAACCCGCAAAGGTTATGTTTGTCTTTCATTATCTTATTTTCAACCAACCATCACTAGAGATGTTTTGGCCTGGACAAATGTCATTTTGTGCCCAAATAAGTTGCCGGAAGGATGAGATTGAAAGGATGTCATGTTGAATACTCATTGAAAGGAAATAATTGAAGAATGCTAGAGTTTGTTTCAGACAGACGCCAAGAATGATATGCAAACAACCTCTTGCATCCGAGCGTTGAATCCAAGTCTTTTTCAGCCCCGTACATCCAACCAGTCGTAAATGTCTTCTTCACTTGGAGGTGAAACGTGTATGACGAGAATGGTCGCTTTTTCCATCGGCGAAGTCAAACTCTTCTCTAATTTGATAGTTGGCAACTTGATAGACTTTTTCTAAAATTTTTCTAACAACTGTTGGAATTTTGCAATCGTTCAGTTGTGTGTGGATTTAATGTTAACATGCGAAAGTCTTAATTTTTCCAGAGTATAAAGCTTCTTTCAGGGTTCAAAATTACCTGATTCGATCGATAGTTGAGTAAGTAATTTAACTTTGCATTTGATACGCTATTGTATATGTCGGTCTCTCTATTGATATCCACAGTTGTTGCGGTCGCCGATAGAAAAAAAAAAACAAAAACAAAAAAAAAATATTGTATTCTGCTATTCAGTCCAAGTTTTTAAACGGTTCACTTCGTTATCTGTGTGATGGCTATCTGGACGATGGAGGATGTACATGTAACTGTCGGTTTCAAATAAAGAACTCGATCTCCAAAATTTCCAAGACATCATACAATTTTAAAAGGGCAATGGCCGTCACTTATGATGCAATGATAAAATTTCCAAACGCGCCATCGGTTTGGTTGGGATATGTGCGTGCAAACTCTATCCATAAGTTGTGCTGCCAATTTGTAAAATTGCCGAAATGTAATACATAATTTAGTTCTTCTTCGTGCCGTGCTGTTCCAACAATCTTGCAATGTAGATTGATATCCTTGCTGTCAGCGTTAAATGTAATCTATAAATCTTCATTTTCTAACACATAGCAGAACATCTCTCTTGTGTTTTAAATTGAAAAGTCTACGGTTTTATTCCCTTGCCATCTATTTTGCGTACTACAACTAGCGTCGTCCTCAACGAAGCTGCAGACAAATACACGTATGTTTTTCGTGTATAAAACCGTTGCTTTTACGTTAATTCAGAAAGGTCTCCTATATAAGATAGCAACATGCTTAAACCATTTTGACTTGTTTCCGAACGTGTGTGGTTAGCCTACAATCTTGCAATTTAGAGTGACATCCTTGTCAGCGTTAGATGCAATCTGTAAATCATAAAAAGGTTTTAAAATGTTGATCGTTTAGGATGTACGAGGACGTTTAAACTGTTTTTGACATTAATGTTTCAGAACTCTTAACAACTAGCTATATGTTAATTAATATCCTTTGCAGTTTTCAATACTATATTGGTTTGAAAAATGAAATGAAATTTGTCTGGGCAGATATTGACATAAGGAGATATGTGTTTGTATATTCATTCATATCGAGGCATCTTCAATGATAACATAACAAATCAATAATGCGTTTTAACAGTCCAACGCAAAAGTCTGCCTTGAACGAGTTCAAGAAATGAATTGACTTCTGTCTGAATGGAGTCCCATATGAACACGTGCTTTTGTTTACCACTGAATACGAATATTTCTCAGTACTAGCTTTATTTGAATACTCACTTTTCATTTGTCGATATATTTGTTACCTTCCGACGCATCTCGTTTAGGAGTTATGGCGGTTCTTGTCAAACCGGTTCTACTACTACGCCTGAATGACTTGGGATTTGTTTGGTCTTTGAAATGCAAAGGAGCGGCGCGGTGTTCATTATTAAAACACTGGCGAACATCAAATACTACTAGCCCAGTGCACAAGGTGTGGTAGTAGCACACGGGAACATTTAGCATTCAATCATTTCGAATTCTTCTGATCAGAAAGGGATACGGTTGTATATGTACGATATAACAACTAACGGGGAATATTAGTTATCGCAGAAAATATCAGGTAAGTTGTTTCGTGAAAATGCATGCTATATCCAGTGTCTGATGGTTTGAACGTATTCATTATCAGATGCCATCCCATTACTTGTTGTTATTAGTATGTAACATCTATCAGTATCGTACGTTTGCGTTGATCTATTTATGCACATGCAGTGTTTCTGCATTATATACTTTTATTACATATTTAAAAGATATAATCTTTAGTTATTAGTTTTGAAAAGCAGCTGTCATCAATACAGAAAAAAAAATCGTTTTAGTTTTACATATAAATGAAATTTATTTGTACAAAGTGATTTATAAAATCTACATTGGTTTGGTATAAATTAATATTTTTAAAAGTGATAACTTACCATATAAAGCAGTTTTAATGATTTTGTTGTGTGCATCGAACCAAGTAATGGTAACAGGGTTTGTTTATTAAAAATTAGTTGAAAATGAAATGTTTTGTCGACTTGTGCAAACATGCTTTGGCATTACCCCCATTCAAAATCAATCTTTGTAGGCTGAAAAACAAATAAAAGTAATAAAAATGAAAATTTGAAATAAATTTAATCTTTGATTAAAATCTCTTAGAATGAGAATGAAGGAGATTTTTTTTATATATAAAATATTCTCATTAAAATTGTTAACATTTTTGTCAAGCTTAGCAAAAAGATTAATTTCAATAATATAATACTTGCATTACTGGAAACTTTCATTGTTGATTTTTAATATGTTAATAGGTAATGAAATTTACTGATTTAAAAAAATGTCTTCTTTTTTGGAGTAGCTTCATAAAGATTAAGTTATGAGTTGGTTGGTTCACTGTGTGGAGCATATGAATTTACATGGTTATGCAATGTTTATAGACTTGTGCTAGGTTTGAGCAAGCACAGTTATTTAAAAGTATCATTAATCACAAAAATGTTTTATAACATGGTGAATGTCTTCATAAATGTTCACAGATTATACTAGTACTATAATAAATTTCAGTTGGTTCATAATGTGCTTACGAGGCTTATTATCTTACTCAATATATGGAGCTGGCAAAAGTTTATGACTTACACTGCACAGTGGTATTTGCTTTTTTTTAATGAAACTATGCAAGTATGCTAATTCTCAGATGGATGAAAGTAATGCTTAAACTTTCTCATTTTACATAATTTTAAAAAGGTATGAAACTTTAAATCATTCTTTAATTTGTTTTCTTTCTGACCATCACTTCATATTGCCCATATCTTTTGCCACCCATGTAGTAGTTAACACATTGAAGTCAAGTATGAAAGGCCTAATGATGAAATGATTTCATTTCACAAATTTATTCACATAATTGGTGACTTTGTAAATATAAGTGACTTTTAATTGTGGTGATCTGACTCCATCCCCACCCTCTACCCCCACCCCAAAATTTGAAGTTGTATTGATATTAGATCAAGCAGTTTTTTTTTTCAGCTAAAATTCCACTCTATCAAATAATATTCATTATAGCTTCGTGTATACTTCTTAATCATCTTTATTCTCACTGTAATATAAAGCCACAATGTGTCTACTCCACCCCACCCAGATTTGTGCTGTTATCTCCGCCACACCATAGTAAAAGCCCATCTTGTGTAGATTGATCATAATGTTATGCAGGCAGGTAATCCTTGGCCTTTCCTTTTCCTTTCACCCTCTGTCAACAATCTCAGTACATCTTCTGGCACTACTTTGGAGAGGCATGCACTGGACAATTCCCTGCCATTTTCAATAACATAAAGTGTTCTAAATTAGTTAGAAAAGGTCGCCCTTGTGGTCCTTATAGTGTGGTGCAGTTTTTGTTTTGGAGGAAGGGGTAAAGGTGTCATGATTTGATGAAGCAATAGAGTTTATAATTGGATTCTTCATTACTTCATCGAAAATTGCGATTCTTTTGAAATCGAGTCTTTGTGCAGGGCGGTAACCTGTGAGAGGACCATTATAGATTGCTGTCAGCTCTGTTGTTTTCACTAAACCTTTCTTGCATCGTATGATATTTTGTTGATATAATTTTCCAAATGTGTCCTTTTTTAAAAGAACTACTTACATTATATCCATTAGTTTTTAACTCCACTGGTCTTAGAACAGAAGAGTATGCAAGGCTATTGTCTTTCAACCATCCATCTTTAGCACATGTTAGTTTTTGCTACATTTTTTGAACTGATTGGAAATTTGCCAATGATACTTCATACACGAAATTTGCCAATGATACTTCATACAAATACAAATTCAGTCTAAGATGTAGTTTTTCCTAAAAACTACACTGGAGACACTATGACATCCAATATGGCCACTTGTCTAGCCATCTAGAAAA
This sequence comes from Potamilus streckersoni, assembly GCA_016746295.1. Lineage (NCBI taxonomy): Eukaryota > Metazoa > Mollusca > Bivalvia > Unionida > Unionidae > Potamilus > Potamilus streckersoni. Next base: position 1,229,583 of record JAEAOA010002295.1, read on the forward strand.
TCTTGTTATTAGATCAACATGGCAATTTCACTAAAATATTTTATGTAATAACTCCTTGGTCCTAAGTGTAAATGGTACCTTGGTAGCCATCTTTTAATCTAATTATAGATACTAGTCCTAAATGGAAAGTTATATAGAAATGGGTTTTTGCAAAAGTCTTCTTACATTGCTTTGTTAGACTTTAAAGAAAATGTTGCAGATGTAAAATCCAATATGACCACCATGACTGCATCATGAAAATATTCTTATTGCTACTCTTCAGAATGGATGATCATGTACACTGTCTCCACAGTAGGACATTTTGTGATGTCTGCAAGATCTTAAATAAAATTATTGCCTATATGACATCTAGTATTGCCACCAGGCAATCATCATCATTCTAATGGAAAGTCTTAAGTGTTTGCCTAAACTTCTTATGAGGTCTAGTTGGTCCTAAATGAAATGGCGCTGATCTGATAAGGCCTTCATGGCAGCAATTTTTAAAGTTTTGTTATTGTTCCTTTTGGATAGATGGTCATGTCAGTATTAAGTTTCCACCAAATGACTTCATATGTCTTGTTAGTCTTAAATGAAAAATGGTGCTAATCTATTTGATATTTTTTAGATTAGTCTTCAGGGAAATCAAATTTTGTAGAATTATTTAGTGTTGTGCTGATTATCGATTATAACAATCATTATTTGGTTGAATGAACTAATAAGATAATCGATTGTGAAACTCCATAATCAGTTGTGTAAGGGGAGACTACTTATTTTTAGTTGTGCACATAGCACAAAGGTTAGTAAAACTCTTGTGTAAATAATACTCTAAATAGGCTTAAAATCTACTAAAGTTATTTCTTCCCTTCACAACTTACAAATACAAAACCATACCATATTCCAACATTACATGCTTTGGTATTTAGCAACATATATAGACATGATTATGTAATTAAGCTGTTAAATGGTTGAGCTAGTAAATTTAAACTAATTATTATGATTTGCTTCAGTAACAATGCAAAATTCCTTTGTAGTATTTGTAAAGAATGACAAAGAAGAAAATCATGTCTTTCTGGGTTTCAAATTATAGGCATATCACATATGAATAAAAGCATTTTGGGGGATTGCAACGATATCTCAATTGCATAAGACTGATCAGTGATAAAAAGTTGCTTTCATTTATCAAATTTGTAGAACAAACATAACACAATACATTTGAAAAAAATACATGTCATTAAAAGAAATTACTCAAGTGCATTTTTTGAACTCTTGAGCAAAGATATAACTAGTAACAAACAAAAATTCAAATACTGTTGTAGTTACCAATTAAAATCAATTATCAGGTATTAAAGTGGAACTGATGATTAATTATGAAATTCAGACCGCTTCCCATCACTAGAATTATTGAAGGTCTTTTTGATAGCGTGTGTGCTTGTGTGTGCTTGGATGTTTATCGTAGATTCATGGTTATTGCCTATTTATTGAGAATCATTAGAATGAGGAAATCATTGAAGACCTCTGCTACACAAGCCTGATTAGAGATAATATTATCATTTTCATATTGAATATTGAGTTTTGTGATAAAATAACTTTATTTACCAAGATGCTTTATCATGGCTTCTAACCAAAACTTTGGATTTTGAGTGTCATGACAAGATACCATCATATCAAGGCAGTTCCATTTCTGGCAGGGGTTAATCTGTAGTTAGTTATGATTGAAAAGGAGGAGTAAAACAGAGAAAATAAACAGGATTATACTGACTGCTGCTTATCCCACTATACCCAACAATGAAAGAACATTTGGCTTCTATAGCAAAACTATGGATTTTTTTCTGCACCAAGATAGATTGTCCTCAGAATGTGGCATTTATTTTTGCTTAAAAGGTTTTGCATTCATTTTTAAACTGCAAGAGTTTCCAGCACTGTTTCTTGAATCACCCAAGTTCTGAGAAAAAAAAAATCACTACTTTTTTTTTTTTAAATAACTTGGAGTCCCCTGCAGTCATCAAGTACAATATGTACCTGTTTATTGTATATAATATACTGTGTCATAGGTTAATTACCTCTAAACTCATTGCCCATGATAGTGGTTTATCAGCCTTGTTACAGTTGTCAAGGACAGGTGACCAAATAATCCCATACTTAGTTGATCAATGCTTGCCTAGGTTATGTGGCACAGTGACCAGGGCAGATAATTTAGTAAAGTAAATATTGTTTCCATTGTATTTTTTCTTTTATTCTCTAAGAAAATGTTTTGCCAAGAATAAAGGAAAAGATAGTCATGTGTTTTTTTTTTCTTCAGTAAACAGTTTTAAATTAAGTATTCAAAACAAAAAGACAGTCCAATACACAGGTAACAGTTAAGTAAGTGATAAGGAAAAGATCTTTAAAGATGTTCACGGTTAGAGAAAATACAGGAGGAGAAAGTTATTGTAATGTTTTGTCCTATATTCAAATGATGATTTTTAATGTATAATTTCTACATTCAGATAAGTTTTAAATGGTCATACTTCTATTTGCAAATGCATAGTATTGAAAATATAAAAAATTGCATAGATATATGCCATGGGACATAATAAATTATTATTGAACTCATTGATCAGGGGCAAATATTCATTTAATTTTAGTGTGAACCTAGTACATGAGTTATTTCCCTTGTCACATATTTTCCTTTGCTTTAGACATGTAAAACATTTGCAAAAAATTCAAAAAGTATGTAGGTAGGTAGGTAGGCAAGTAGGCATGCATGCATGCATGCATACATGCATGCATGTATGTATGTATGTATGTATGTATGTATGTATGTATGTATGTATGTATGTATGTATGTATGTATGTATGTATGTATGTATGTATGTATGTATGTATGTATGCATGCATGCATGCATGCATGCATGCATGCATGCATGCATGCATGTATGTATGTACACATACATGAATGTATGTAGGGTTTAATGACACATGAACACAAGAGCACAATCCTGGCTTTAGAGTACAAAAAGTTATGAGAATAAGTGAATGTAAAACTGGGACAATGGTTTCAGTATTAAACCAAAAATCTGGTGATGTGATGCAAAGGAAAAATGGTCTCAGAATTTGACAAGATGAGCTTCTTCATGGTAGTCTCGTCTTGGAATTCTTGTCTCCTGCATACAATACATTTCTGAGACAGAAAATCGTGTCTTGAAAGACAATAAACAGTAATTTGCCTTGAGAGACATGATTCATAGTGGACAGAGTTATTAGTTATATAGTGTTATCACCTTTCACCAGGTTCATTTTTAGCTGCACTTTTGTACTTGTGACCCATATTTTTAAAAATAATTGGTGCAAGGAAGTACCATCCTTTGTTCCCATAGTGTATGTAAAACAAGACCCAAGAAAATAAAAAGGACACATCATTGTGGTTCATTTTAGACTGAGTTAATATATCCCAAGCTTACATTCATTGGCTGATGGAAATGTTTTCCTGAGTTGGATTGGGCAACTTGGTATTCCTGGCCTTATGGTGACTGTGTGAAGAGAGGAACTATTCTGGCTCATTACCCAGAGGAAAGGGTCAGAGATAAAGTTTTATGAAACAAAATTTAATTACAGGACATTTTTAATTGAAATAACAAGATGACATGTTATTATCTAATAATTTTCATGTTATATGACCTGTATTACAAAGGGGAAGAGGAAATGAATCCTAAGGATAATATTACACTTCAGATATAATATCATTTAATGAGTGCATATGGATCTGTGATGGCAGGCTATCAGAATTACTGAGGTTGCTCTAAATGTATAAAGAACTTACTTTACTACATTATTAGTACTTTGATGATATTGAGATCTATTGTAGATACTTGTTTATAGGTCCAACAGCAAAAGACCTCATATCTACCATCAAATAATTTGCTAGCAGATTTGGGTCTGTACAGTTTGTTTAGGAGTAATCAGTGGAACAAACAACATAGACAGGCACACTATGCAATGGCAGATCAGGATCTTTGTTGTTTGCAGTTAGAGACAACTTATAAGCTGTTATATATGGCTCAATGAGAATTACTTTCACAGCATTTTGTTTTTATAAACTTCAACTGTTCCATAGAACTTAGCATAATAGCATTTTGGGATTGGACATATATGAGTTTAAGACACCACTTTATATAGGTTAAAACTGATCAAAATGTTAATTAAATTTTCAAATGGTTGAGAACAGTAGTCCTTGAAAACCAGTTTGATTGGATTACAATCAGTGATAAGAAAAATCAGATAGGTTATAATCAACATGCTAGCTTGAGCACTAATACACAGAAACAATGAACATGAGTTTAGATGACCCAGGGCATTGAAATATTGCAGTGTGAATTGTGACCTGCTGAAAGAAGGCATTTTCTCCCTCATTTATCATAAAATCTCAAGTACTGGAATCTGATTTAATTTTTTTAAAATTATTAGTTTTTGAAATATTGACAATTTAAATTTAGGCAAGAAATGTTTCTCTGTTAAATAATTGTATCTGAGTTTAAGAGTATTCTGACTTTTGAAGGTTCTATCTTTTTATCTGCCCAATAGTTTTTTTTGAACATTTACAATGAATGGAGAAATATTCAGATTAGTTAGACACCATGTCTTAAGTATCAAAAGCTAAAAGCCCTTTAATTTCCATCAATGTTTTCTTTCATTTCAGATATTTGCAGGGAGCTATTTGCTCCAGATAGTTGCAAGATGGGGTGGTTTTTTCGACTCCTTAGTTTTATGCTTCTGCTGGCTGTTGCTAGAGCCCAGGGTAAGTTCCTACTTGTATGTTGTTCAGTGTTAACTCATTAAGCCTTGATGCCTTGTTTACATGGCTGGAGGTAGCAGCATACTTTCCGAGATATGTAGTGTCAAGGTCATGTATGATACACTAAAGCTGGTGACATTATAGAAAGGTAAACAGATGTAGCTCTAAAATGATACCAAATAATCTGGACATTCTAGTTGCAAAATACAGAGAGAAAAACATAATTTGTTGGACCCAAGCTTTTTCCATCCAAAATGTACCCAAGTTTGGAATCCAATTTTGTGTCCGGATTTTAGACTTTTTGGCCTGGGAGCTAAGGCAAACTGGTTTGAACTGCACACAGACAGGTGAACCTTTGCAAAAAGTAGGATAAGATGGGCATTTGGAATGAAGAGTGGCCTCGATACAAAAATTATAGGTTCATTAAGCAAAAACAAAAAAAGATGTAACTTTTACCCTTCTGCTTATGTATGGGCGAAAGCATAGTTTATAACACAACTAGGCATTAAGTTAATCAGAGATCTCTTGGAGGTTGATGTATTAGGATGTATTCGGAAATGGCCCCCAAAATATGTTTCCTGCTTGCATTTCAGGTGAAATGACAATAATCTCCAGGTGTTAATGTGATAATTATAACATGCATTTTTTTAGAAAGATGATTTATGGTACATTGTGCCACCTGGGGTTCAATTTCAGGTACATTTTAACCTGCTGTAACCAAAGTTACTCTTTTACGGGATCTTGAGATGAATATTTGTAATTTGACAAAGTTAGGTCACTGTGACCTGCTTTCCAGTGTTTAAAACAATTTTCATACATATAGCAATACTGTAATTGGTTTACTTCTTTTGTAACAGTCTAATTTTTAGAGAGATGTGAAGCATAAAAGTTAAGTTCATATAAGCTAGCATATCAATTTCTGTCTTTTGATGTCGGATGATAAAGAACAGTAATTCCTCTAGAAGAAAATTAAATTGATCAAAATCATGTAGTGTTCAGACAATGTATGAGCTTGAACTGTTGAAATTAATGCTTTACAAACATGATTTCAGTATGGAAAAAAATTTAGCTTTCTTACATGTAGCACCCATTGTCAGTACTTACTGTAGATTTATGATTGTGGTATAATTAGTGATAGTAAATATACTGGCATGGACATGTATATGCCCTAATTACATTTAAGGATCTGTGAGGAATGGAGAATATTGTAGACAGCTCACTATATATTCCCAGTTTTGATACTATTGAGTGTCTTAGGACTGCCTTGAATGTAGAACTCAGCAGTAGAGCAAATTTATAAATTTCTGCAAGTCCAGTAAATTTCTTTAGTTGACCTAGAATTGCAATCCACTATGAGTCCTGCTAATGGAAGGTGTCATACATGTTACCACACTTATTTCATCTCTTTTGAGATAAGAAAATAAAGGTAACTAAATGAGTCTGAAACTGCAAAGAAGAGACATAACACTGAATTTCTATCGGAGTGGAAATGCTTTATTAAAATTAAACAATAGTAGTAATGTTTATATAAATTACAAAATAGACTGTTTTGGTGGCCTAAGTGGTTAGAGCTTCCACCTAGGATGAAAGAGGTTGCGGATTCAAACTCACTAGCCAAGTCACACCAAAGGCATATAAAAATGGTACTAACAGCTGCCATGCTATATGCTCAGCACTTAAGAGGATAGAGTATGGACTGGTTGGTTTAATGTCAGTATAATGTTACTGGGTGGGACATGTTACTGCATATCTGCAGCATGATGCCCCAGTGGTAGGAATAACTTTAAAATGTCACACTGCAGCTACATTAAAAATACAAGTCTTACACACACACACATGCACACACACACATATATGCATGTTTTAGATAGAAAATTGAAAATAATTCATTATACTTAATCAGTACTTGCCAACTTCATGTATTTCTAATTTGTATATATTTTAAAACTTGATGTAAATGATCAAATATCCAATTAGCCAAAGTTGGTGAAAATATAATGGTACTTAAGTTTAGAAAGAAGCCAATCATTTACAATATTAAATTTTGTTGAAATTGCAAATAGTGTATGAATATCTTATAAATGTTGAAACAATCCATATCATATCTATATTTTACAATTTCACACTTTAGAATAAAATAAGAATACTGTTTTGTTTGTTGGATTAAGTAATTAGCAAACTGTGATTTACAAGAATACTTGTTTTTTACCTGTAAAGAAGAGACAGAACTTTGAATGTCTGCAGGTGAGGTAATGCATTCCCTACCTTTGTACAACTGCATATACATGCTAATGCATGGTATTACCTTACTAATGTAACTTGCTTAAAATGTCTCTCTAATGTATGTTTGTAATATATATTTGTACAAGACAAATAGGATAAAAAGTATCTTAGCATTAACCTTTTTTGTATATTATACTGTCATCAAAAATTTCAATTGCAATAATACTTATGTGAAAGTTTCCAAAGTTATATAAATAATGAATACTCTATTGCCTTCTTTCAGACAATTCTAAAACCTTCAAAAGAAGAGTTTATCATTAGTCATTTAGAATTTAGAATTTTTTATATATATAGTGGTTGTATTTTATCTTTTTCAGGACCATGTTCCATGGCTTCTACCATCACTGTAACACTTGATGAAGGAAATGTGACAGGTATGGACTATCCTGAGTCATTAAAATTATAGTAAAGCTTGTTTATTATGTTCTTGGATATGATGTTTCCTCTTTTGTAATGTCCAAGTTAAAATTCCTTGGTCAGATACCTAACTAATACATATTCCAAAGACTTTGTTATAATGTTACTTTGTTACAATATTGAATTGGTTATAGCATTTGATTTGTGTGGTCTGCCAGAGACAATTAACTAATTTATTACATTTTATCACCTGAAGCAAAAGAAACCAGAGACAAAATGGCAGCCATTGCTAAAAAAACCCATATCTGATAGCATGCATCTGGGATCCCACCGATTTCATATGTCCCTTCCTGTATTAGTCAAGTGTCCATTGGGCTTGTTGAGAAAAAATCTAACTTGTATGAGAAAACTTTGATTTCCCTAAAGAAATGCAGCATTTTATTTTCATATTGTTGAATGACACTTTGTGTTAATATGTGTCCCCACATATGCCCCTTTCCATTATGAAGATCATCTAGTTGCTGGACTTCTGTAAAAACTTTAAACATTCTATACAGATTGAAGTATTCGACTTATGAATGGGGAACAGATCTCTGGGGCTACTTAATTAGTGCTTACATGGTTTTAATATACATGTGATTCTACTAGTGAAAGGACAAAAATATCAATACTGCTTTTAGGGATGTCTACTATATATACCATTTTGTAGTTGAAATCAGCCACTTTTTAAAACACAGACAGAGGATTAAAAATAAATTGAAGAAAAGAAACTGTAATTTCATGTAGATGTATTCTGCCCATGCATAACAGAAACCATTCAGAACCAGTCTTTTAGTTACTGGAACTATTCCATCAATAATTGTAACCAGTGCAATCATATATGGCAGAGCAATAGTCTAACAAGTTAATTGATTACTTATTGTTGTGAGCTGAAGAATTTAGGGCCAAATACTGGATGTATTTTGAGGTATTATAAGTAGGAAAGGGTTCAAGATGTGGTCTATGATGGCTTTTGATTCTTTGATTAAAAGTTGACCATCCTTTGGCTGAAGTGAGATAAAAAGGAAAGACTGCTCAAAAATATGATTTTGGCAGAAGCACTTGATTAAGTATTTTGATATTTTGTCTTGTATAATAGCTCTTGTATTGTTTAAAATGTTTTAAGTAAAGTTCAAGGAATTGTAGTTGAGCTGTATCTTTTTTTTCTTCATCATAACACATATCTATACAAATATATATTGTTTTATGAAAATATTTATTACCATTACATAAGTGTTCTGACAGTAATCATGACAGTATAAATTATTTACATATGTGCAGCATTACTGACATGGACTAGTACCATAACAATTTGAAAAATTAATGAATTTGGATATGTTTCTCTGTTACAAGTTTCTAAAGTTCCAGTCCTCTCTGAAATGTCATAAGCAATCTATAGTGTACTTCTTTTTTATATCTTGCCAACAAGGTGTAGTAACTTTTGTCTTCCGCATGTATTGCATTGATTTGCTTAAAACAAATTGGGTTATTCCACATTTAGAAATATACCTATAAAATTAGCCTCATGGGCTTCCCCCACAGGGGTCTACAAAGGATTTAACACACCAACCTAGCTATTGCCAGCCAGTTAAGTAATATGCCAAATGGTAGTTGTTTATCTCAGATCACCTTTATGTTTTAATTGCTTTTATGACAATTAGCTGTATTAACTGCCCTAAAGGACAGTTTTACATAAACTCAAAGCAGGACTGTTTCAGTATTACATATTAGGGATCAAATCACAGTTATTTTCTGTAGAGCTTAATAATATTTTAAAAATAAAAATAGTTTATTAGATTGGTATAGAAACCACACATGCTTCCATTCACTGAGTTAGAGAATATTTTTGTCCAGGAAAAACAGGTGCTTTGCAGTATTGTTTTAGTCTTATGCTGCTAAACAGGGGCACTCACTGGTCTGCACTTAATAGGCACAAGATTTTAACAAGGTGATTTCACCTTATGCAGTTTGGAAGCTGCATCCATTGATGATTCTGTGCTAATTTTGTGTTTAGATCATGTTGGCATGTTAAGTTACTGATTGCATATATCAGTTAAATATATAAGTAGACACTCCAAACTTGTTTCCCATGTATGATTTAAGTATTTTTGCAGATCATTTTTAAGTGTTCTTTTTTGCAGAAAGTTACCTTCTTGCTTTGTATTTGGATTGATTTTGGATGCCAATACTTATGGTGTGTCGTGCAGTGAATAAGCTATTGATTTGTCCTTATATTTTGTGTCCTGCAGTGAATAAGCTAGTTTTGATTGGTCCTTATATTTTGCTCAGGACTTGAACAAAGAATAACCAATTATCAGAATTGAATTTAACATATATCACTGCATGACAGAGAGAAAGTGTAGCCCTCATATTCAGTCCAAGTAGACAACATATGAAGCAGAGAAATTGCATGTAAAATTTTTATTAACTGATCATTAAAGTACTTAAATCACTCAAATAAATCTGGAATGTCTTTTATACATTGATATCATATATCAATATATGAACATAATGAAGTAATTAGCATTAAATTGATGGGGGAGAGGTGGGGAGATTTTGAACCATGAATTAGTCAGCTTGTGTTAAAGGTCACTACCCACCTATATTGTACAAACATGTGACATTATTATAGTCATAAACAAAATGCATTTGCTGTGTATACACACCAAAAAATTGTTTAATTAGACTTAAAAATCAGCATTTTTAATTGAAGAAATTATTTGGCCATCTCCATAAACAATCGGTAGTTTCTGCATGCCAAAAACGAATATGACTTACATTTATCACTTTTATTTAACCTAGCCATTCTAGTGTTTAATTTCCCGATGAAAATGTCTGCATGATATATTTTATGATCATGCTTTTGTACGGCAAATATGGTGCACTGTGCTGCATATGGATGTAACCAAATAGAGTGCTGATGGGGAAAAAGAGTTCTTTCTTGTTCCGAAAGACTCTCTTTTCCAGAAAAAATGTGGATTCAGTCTGTGGGATCGAATAGGGTGAGGGGATGGAAAGTTTTATCATTTATGCCAGATTATTGTAAATTTGGCCCAACTTGAAAACAATGCGGCCCATCTTAACAATAGTTTAAACAAGTTCTTTTTCTTCAAACAACAATCAGATACTATGTAAGATATGTTTTAGGAAAATAAATGCAATTTAAGCAATCTGTCTTGATATTCCGTCAAAGAAAGTAATCCTACTTCATAATGTAAATATATATTAGAGAAAACAAAAACTGGCATATCATACTCGTTCTAATTAAAATATTTATATGCATCGTTTCATGCTAAAAAGATCACATGCATTTGCGCAATGACATTCTCAACATTAGTTTTCCGGTCAAATTATCAATATTATAAAACAGTAATACTAACAGATAATATAGAGTACAGATCAATATTTTGAAGGGTAGTTTACTTGAGATATTATAACAAATATATTTAATTTTAGGCTTCAGGTTGTAGCACTGCTGCATATAATACACATTAGATTACACATGAGAGAGAGGGATGAGATGATCATGAGATAGAGTGAGATGATCATTTTGTCAGTATTTAGTTGCTGCAATATGAAGCTCTTACCAGTTAATTTTATTGTTTTTTATTTTTCATGTCTTAGTGTGAGTGTGTATAAATTAAAAGCTTGTCATTAATAGTCAATATTCTAAATCATATTTGCTCCATTATTCCATACAAATAAGAAAGGAAATAATTTTGTGCTGAATTTGAACCTTCCTTCCTGCATGGTACAAAAAATTGATAAACATGCACTTATTTGAAAATAAATTGAAAGAAACTACCTTGCATTGTTATCATTTATTCTTTCTTTTTTCATCATGCAAAATTTATTAAAGAAAAAATATATTTATGAACAAAATTGCAAAAGAGACGAAAAAAGCACCTGATTGCTTGAAGGAACTTGCCATTCATGCATGATAAGTTACAAGGTGCAAACTGACCAAGATTATGTTGTATCCGGGTTAATTATTCGACAGTATCTCACAAATAAATATTATTTTAAAATACATTCATTGAGTGCAAATGATAACCTTTTCATTAGCATGGGTTAAAAAAAGTGTTATTAAAGCAAGTTATTGTTATGCATACTATTTGCCCTGCAAACATCATTTATGATTACATATGGCAAGCAAATAGAAGCTTGGGTGATGGATAAACACAACTGGCATTGAGCAATAAACTCCTTTACCCCTACCATTTAGAGAACAAATGTTATTTGGTGGGTCCAAAAAGTGCACTGCCTGATCTTACATAGCACTACATGTCATTTCACACTACCCCACAGGAGTATGGCATATGATATTTATAGATGTATTTTAACATATCTAGAATAATGATTTTCATGTGATGTTTTATGAAGCTTAGGAAGAGATAAAAAATAAAAATGACATATCTGAGATCTATGTTGCACTTAATATCCATTGGATATTTAAGAAGGGTCAATCAGAATTCCCTTTTAATGGTAGTATTAGTGTTAGAGTGTAATTGCAATGGTGGGATAATAGATGGGTTACAACATTCTGTTAATTTTATGGAAAGGTCAGCACAATACCAGTTTGACCACCTTCCTGCATTATCCTTTGTTCAGAGTTGCCATTAAATCCTTTGTAAAACACACCAGAGTTCATCCGAATTAAATATTGATTACTGCATTTCAAACAAGGAGGGAAAAAGAATTCATGACTGTCATTGGTCATGCTCAGTTATTAAATGCTTGTGTTCTTGATGTTGATTCTAATTCTGTCAACCTGGGCAGAATACATTATCTTGGAAATCCTTTTACAGAAAGTCAGATTTTGTCCAGCTCCAGCCCATACCAAGCTACCCTTCCAGTGACAGGAACAATAGGTGGTGCTAATGGGATAACATTAGTAATGACTAATGACAACCCATTTACCCTTAATCCAAACAACACTTTCAGAATTGAGGATGTTGGGACGGGGACCAGGATTCGTCTCATCACTTCAGTGGACAGGGATGTAAGTTTATTTAATATCAGGAAGAAATTACATTAAATCCTACTTGTACTCAAGTTTAAATTGAATGGACTTCTCTCAGATTTAGATAAAGAATTCTTTAAAGATATATGACTGTTTAATGTTATAATATACATAATATAATGGTAATAATATATGTAACTATTCTATAGTTCTCTGCCAGCAACATTCAGTTAATAAATTGGACAGGTAAGTTAATTTTAATATCATGAAGAGATATGCATTAAATTCTACTTGTACTCAAATTAAAAAGCAGCTCTCAGATTCAGATAAAGTATTTTTGGTGATCATTGACAGTTTAAAGGAATTTTTGTTTCTTCCTTTTGAAAATATTTAACTTTTCAATAATTTTATTTCTGAACAAAATTATTTCCTTCCACCAACATTCAGATGATAAAATATTTGTGTCTGTTTTATTGATATTTTGTAGTCTGCTGTAAAATATTTATATATTATTGAGTATACTTATAATGTGAATCTTGTCAAATTTTTTTTACAAGTTGAGGAAATAAACCATACAGAAAATCATTTGGATTATATATGTTGGAAGAAAATTATTTGGACAAAAATTATTTTGTTTGTTCCATGCAGTGTCCATAAATCTTATGTATTGTACAAAGACGAGGAAGGAGAATCAGTTACAGAAGTAAAGTATCAAATAAGTATGAAATAGAAATTTAAAGATGTGATTTTGCAGGTATTCAATGGATTCATTTCATAATTCACTTTTTTAGTAGAAACATTTTTAGATCCTCCTGTCCGCATGTGACAAGGTCATTGATGTAAAATTAGTTACTGGGCTTCTTTTCAATTAGAAAATACTGGAGGTTAAAGTGTTAATATTTTATAATTTGCTCATCATTTCTTGTAAATCTGTTCATGAAACATTTCTTTAATTTCAGGGTCCAGGATTTACAAATTTGGATGACACTGAGATCATATCATTTCAGTTAAAGTGTACCTCCAATGCTGATACATCTACGGTAATTTTATAAGTGCAGATAATAAGTTCCTGAATGCATTAGTTTTAGTTATATTAAAGATCATTTTAATTTTAAATGATGTTAAATCTTTGACTTATGTGGAGGTGTCATCTTTTTTAAGTCCAAACTAATGATTAAATAAAGTGCAAAGTACACTATGCAAAAGTTGTAAACTTTCTCTTTGAAACAAAAAAACAAACATGATATGATGTTGTCAGGTGTTGTTTCTTAGCACTAAATAAACAGTGCAAAATAAACTAATTAATAATTAAAAACTTTGTCTTTGAAAACAACAGATTACTTGATTTGATGCATAAGCAGGTGTCCTTTAGTTTCTTATTGAACTGAATTTAAAGTTTTTATTTTTGTCTTTTAAATCTGAACCCATGGGAACATAGTTTGTAAATTTTTAACAGATTGATTTAGCAGAGCATTATATATGTAGTACTCATTTTAACCACTGACCCTTTTTGGGATCAAAATGGATTGGGGTAAAGTAAATATTTTGGTTTTAGAGTTTTTTATTTAATGAGGATCACTTCATTTTCCTGAGATAAATATATAGCATCCTACATTAAAGTCAATATTTTGATTTGACAAATCAAAAATAGGCAGCTGTTTTAAAATAATTAAATGTTATTTTTAGGATGTGTTTCTATGTTGTCATTTTTGATAGTTTGTATAGCGTAACCATTTACCTCATGCAATTGCATTTGGACTCTACACCACTCTCATGGAAGTACCTTTTGATGCCTGCTGTAAACATTAGCCATTTTGAGCAGGTTTTCATACCACCACCTTCAAGGAAAACCTCGTAGTAGATAATACATTCATTGGTGTGAACAACTATTACATCAGATCTGGTTGAAATCTGCTATTTATAGTAACTGGGCCATATTCTCCACTCTCCAAAATGGAGGTTGCAGATTTCGTTCAGTACTTACTTGATTTTTCACGATTGAAATCACAGCTATGAAAGCTTCAGTAACTTAGGTAAAGGCACTGAGACAGATGTAGGAAGCTGTTAGTATTTATAAATTATCGAATTCAACTGATTTAATAATATAGACACAGTCAATTCATAAAAATTGGAATTATTTACAAATTGTCTTTATAGAGAATTTTAGTGAACAGCTCTCAGCATCAAAAGGTTTCTCTTTCTTAGGAGTTAAATATGTGAAATTAAATAAATTTTGTAAATTCTGTTTTGTGTTGCATTTCTCAAGACCAAGTTTCACCCAATCACAAAACTGTGAGTTTAAGTTGATCAGCGCTGCAAAAGTTGTGTTTTGATAATGAATTGTCAAAGCTTTAGGAACACACTTATCAAAAGTAGTGCACTTTTGTAAATTCAATTGAAACTGCTCAGCTTGTATTCACATGGTCATAGAACCATGCTCATTTAAAATAGCTTCTGTTAAATCGGTTCAGTTTGCTCAACTTCAAATGACATGGTCATAGGAACATGCTCATTTAAAACAGCTTTTGTAAAATCTAATTGAACTGCTTAGCTTGAATATACATGGTTATAGGACCACTTTCACATTCATTTAAGGTAGCCTACTTTGGTAAAATCAGCTAAAAATTACTCAGGTTGAATGGACATGGTCATGGGACCACACTCATTTAAGGTAGCCTACTTTGGTAAAATCAGCTAAAAATTAATGGACATGGTCATGGGACCACACTCATTTAAGGTAGCCTACTTTGGTAAAATCAGCTAAAAATTACTCAGCTTAAATGGACATGGTCATAGGACCACACTCATTTAAGGTAGCCTACTTTGGTAAAATCAGCTAAAAATTACTCAGCTTGAATGGACATGGTCATGGGACCACACTCATTTAAGGTAGCCTACTTTGGTAAAATCAGCTTAAAATTACTCAGCTTAAATGGACATGGTCATGGGACCACACTCATTTAAGGTAGCCTACTTTGGTAAAATCAGCTAAAAATTACTCAGCTTGAATGGACATGGTCATGGGACCATTACTCAGCTTGAATGGACATGGTCATGGGACCACACTCATTTAAGGTAGCCTACTTTGGTAAAATCAGCTAAAAATTACTCAGCTTGAATGGACATGGTCATAGGACCACACTTATTTAAGGTAGTCTGCTTTAGTAAAAGCAACTCAGACTTCTCAGCTGTCCGTTACAGATCACTGCCATCTCACCTCTGTCTGCATGTGTTTGAGTCTAGGATTCAACGAATGTGGATATGTGAGAAAGCTTGCCAGTAGCTTCTCCTGGGTCGGTGGTTCTTTCCGGTGATTTACCGGTTTCTTCCTCCACCATTAATACTGGCTGCCATGAATAGCCTATCGTGTGCTGAAAAATGGCATTAAGCCCAACAACAACAACAACAACAACCAACAACAGCAACATCTTCTCAACTGGCAACTGGAAATGACATAGTCTTTATATTATGATGTCATCAATATCATTTCACTTTTCATCCAGGTTTATTGTATCACTATGAACTCCCGGTAAAGACAGGAAATCAAATGACATAACTACGTCTGTGAAATAGGGGTGGGGCATTATAATCCCAGGTCTCTTAACCCATTGTTTGTTGTTTTTTTTGTTGTCCTATAGTATTTGCATATTATCCTGTTTATTTGTTACCTAGTATTGATTTTCAAAACATGCAGCAAGAAGGACATGTAAATAAATAAAACTGTCATTGAATTCATCAGTTTATAATTTTTAACTAGTTTGTCACAATGGGGCAGTGTTTTATCTACAAATGGCTTCATGTAAGTCATTTGACTCATCAAGGCAAAAAAACACAAAGTCCAGACTATAATGAGTAATATTCAAGCTGATGTTCAGTCTTCAGTTGTTTTTTGAAAAAAATAATTATATTTTTTAAATACACACAAAATTATTAGTTAATTAATGTGACTAATTCTATGAGGCAATTCATTTGCCAGAAGCATCTGAACATTCTGTTTTTATTAAAAAAAATCTTGTTAATGATTATATATCATCAGAAATAATCTGAGCATATATTAAAACGCATTTATTGTTGGCTATGTCAGTACTTTCATCTGCCATTTCTGTCACAAATAACGAATTTTGCATCTTGCATATAATATTATTCTCAACAACGTTTTGATAGGCTCTCCCATACCTCTGAACAAGTAGTAGACAAGTTATACTGAATGGCGGTCTTCTTCATAGTGCCAATTACATCACTTTCTTTAGCTGTTAAGTCATACATTAAATTAGAAAGAGATTTGTCCTTTACACTCAGCCAATGTACACACTAAAGTAGTACTTTCTTGTTTGTAAAACTGTATTAAAAGTTGCCTGGTGTTGTGAACGTTCCAGAGGTCTCTGAAACCCCTAATTGTGCATATTTAGTGACAATTATTTTATTGTTATGCAGAAGTCACTTACGTGGGAGTCGTCTGTACACTTGTAATTGGTGGGCAGCAAATTTCAGACTTACCATTCCTGCTTCAGCTACCTTCTTAGTGACAAACTGTATTGATCACTTAGCTATGCTAATATTTGTGAGTGTACACATTCATTTATCCCCAGAACCAAGTGCCAGTGAATTACAGAATGCAGTGGCTGAAAGACCCCTTGATGTACATATTGTCATTATAAGAACATGATGTAATTGCTGGGCGGCAAGTTAAAAGGCTTTGAACGGCATCTGGGTGGGAAAACATACATGATTGAACTCAGAGGCACAAAGACACAGAGATGTACTTGTGGTCATTTGTAAGAAAACATGAAGTAAAAAAATCTTAGGTTTCATAATTGTGTTCATTTCTGAGTGTATCGGAATAAGCAGTGCACATGACCGTGGAATCAAGATGTGTTGAGACTTGGACAAAATACCATTCACGAATTTGGATAGTATTTGGAGTTCAATGAACAGTTTGTTTTCTGGCAACCTAGCATGCATTCCCAGTGTACTTTTATGAAAGTTATGGGTTTTTTTTGCACATTTGCTCATCAAGGTTTATTTTAGCCTCTGTACATTTATAGCAAAACATAAAGGTGTCTTCCCTGTCAAATTCTTCACTCTACTTAACTTTATTTTGAAAACAATTGTTGCACAGAATTATCTTTTAACTTTTTAATCATGTAACTGTTACCTCATCTTAAGATGATGAAGGTTCCACTGATTTGATAGTAATACTATTATTGATGGTTGGTTGTAAAAACGTGGTACAAATGATAATTTTGATGGTTTGGGATCTATTTTAAGTTTTCTTTTTCTCCTTGGACACCACTTTCATTGGAATACTGATAGTATCTTGAAACAACATAAGACATAATTGTGGGAATGGAAAAGATGAGCATAAAATAATATTTTCTGGTGAGAATCACTGTAAAATCACATTTATTTTTTTATACTCCTGTGTACAAATTTTGATGCATTTTTAAATATTCATCCAACTTTTAATTTATAGACAATTAGTGATGGAGTACTTTATCTGATACTCTTTAGTGTCATAACTATTCTTACGTGAGGATTGATGTACATCCAAGGCTAGTGTATGAAAATTATCTTCCTGTGTATTTGCATGTGAATTTTGATTGCTTGTACCTGTTGATGTCTAAAATTATCCATTTTTAAAATGTTTAATATGCAAACATGTAACATATGATTATCCTACAGCATTTGATGCATTGCAGAATGGTTATATTTCACATACTGTTTAAGTGTCCATGATAATGTAGTAAGATAAGATTCATTCTCCTTAATTTCAGACTGCCTATGCAACAGTTAATGTTAACATCCGAGATGTAAATGATAACAGTCCACAGTTCATTAATACACCATATTCAGTATCTGTGGAAGAGGTAAGTACTGTTTCTATGGTTTTCAACACTATAACTGTTTTGATTCTATTATGAAAGAAAAGCCTACTTATGTTTTTCAGTGTCATAATTCTCTGCTTTTATGTTCACTTTTAAAATATCAAAGTTTTGTTTAATATTGGAGATTTTCACAAATAATAAAAATAATAATATTAATAATAATAAAAATAATAATAATAATAATAAAGTTGGGATCAAATGGGGGCTTTTAGGGAGCCACATTTTGGGGAGAAACAAATTTATCTACTTTGACACACAAACCATCCTTTTCTCAGAATCAAACTGGTAGAAGAGTCTTAGATCTGCCCATGATAAAAGTATATACTAACAATCTGATGTTATTACTTTTATATAAAAAACTGGGATACCCGTCTTCTTGTGATGTTAAAATTTCATGAACAATAGACTTTACTAAAATAATTTAACTATGTATTGGAGATTTTAAAAGCTTAATTTTGATTGAGAACTAGGCACTTAATATCCAATCAAATAAATGGAGCATTTTTTAAAATTTCTACTGGCATATAAATAATTGTTTTTTCTGCAAATGATGTCCCTAAAACAGAAACCAGGTGCAGATGATGGCTAAAGTACACTTTTAGTGCATTAGATCCACTATAAGAATGATTTAGTATATAGTCATATTTTATATTGAGTCAGAGTTTCTATGCAGTCTTTTGATACTTTTAATTTATTCCTCTTTTAACAGGTTACTCCAGTGGGAACAACTATTTACAGGCAAATTTCAGCCATGGATAAAGATAGTGGTCTTGCAGCTACCATTGACTATACAATCACTACAGGGGATGGCTCAGTGGTATGTTTGGCTTAACTTGATTTTGTCCTGTTTATGGCAATAGTTGTAAATGGTTGGATATATTGTATTGCCCTTATATTATTGTCACCATTAATTTAATAGTGTCTGGTTGGGAATTTTGTTACTCTCATCTCACCCTACCTACCCCGGTGTACTGTGAATTCTCTTTTCTTTTTTCTTGATTGGGTAACTATTTTCATAGCTTTCATGTTTGCCACCAACAATGTATTTAATTCTGTGAGTTTTTTCTATAATTTTCATTGCTGCCAGTGAAATATCATGAAAGTTACTACTAACATTGTTTTTGTGTGAAAACTTGTGGAAAATGGTAACAATGAAATTAAAAATGAATGGTGTAGTAAAATTTATTAAATTCCCATTATTGTGTGTTCTGTTTTTAGAGCTTTCACAAGGTTTAGGTAAATTGTACTTTTTTAAAAATTCTAATTTGTAATTACTGACACTTGGCATCAACTTCTATATATCAAGTGATGGCTCCTCTGTTGGTCCAAGTGAGTATTGCTGACACAAGGCATCAACTGATAGTCCTTCCATATAACATATTTACTGCATGTTTTTGGACACTGTTTTTAGACACCATTTTTTTTTTGTTGGTCAAATGTAATATTAAAATGCCTTGTAATGTTTTGGATGTTGCTTCTCTATAAGTTTTTCTACAATTTATGTTTTCGGACATATTCTAAGAAGGTCTTCTGCTTCGTTTTAAAGGTTTACTTTTTGTTGTCCAAAAACATGCAGTAAATACTGTAGTCAAAGTGAGTATTGCTGACACTAGGCATCAACTAATAACCCTTCTATATAGTCAAAGTGAGTATCAATTGTCACAAAGCATTATCATTAGAAAGTAACTGATAGCCAATTCTGCTGGTAAAAAAGTAAGTATTATTGACACTTGGCATCAACTGAAAGCCCTTATATTGGTTGACGTGAGTATTACCGACACTGGACAGCAGGTGATAGCCCTTCTGTTGGTCAAAGTGAGTAATAATAACACTATACATTAACTGATAGCTCTTCTAATGATCTAATGAACATTAGGCAACAATTACCGTTCTAATAGTCAGATGGAGTATTATTGGCATCAACTGCAATGGTGATGAATTAATTTTTTGATTTATTGTCATTCATTACACAATAGTTTTCAAAAAAATTATTTGTTTACTAGTTTGTGTGTGTGATAAATATCTTAATATGAATTGCTGTTAAACTTGGAAATGAAAAAGATTGAAAGAGACATTTGTATGAATTACTGATGAAATGGGTTGAAGACACCTTTTAGTGATATTCTGTTACTTAAGTATATAGCATGGCATACAACTTTTTATAACAACTGTATTTTTTTTACTCTTTTCAGAGGGATGGTTCCAGAAAGTTTATCTTTAACTCCACCAGATTTCCTAACCTTATCATAAATCAATCTCTGGATTTTGAACCTTTGTATGCTTTGGGGCAAACCACCTATGTGATGACCGTTATTGCAACAGTAAATATTTTTTATTTTTAAATTGTTGTATGCTAAGAGTTCCTTTCTTCTTTATGTCAGCAGAAAATTGGTTGCATTATTTTCTAAAGTAGTCTGTAAAAGGTTTTTAAAGTTACACATCTACAACAATAGTTGCAGTATTTGTCTGAAACATTGTGATAATATTCTTCTAGTTCTTAAGTGAACACCGTAAGTTTTTAAGTGAACACCGTAAGTTTTTAAGTGAACACCGTAAGTTTTTAAGTGAACACCGTAAGTTTTTAAGTGAACACCGTAAGTTTTTAAGTGAACACCGTAATAAGATAGAAACTTTTGTTTTGCTTGCATGTGTACACAGTGTGTTAGAAATGTCTTTCATGCTTGTGTGAGGAGAAAATTTGTAGTTAAGTGTGTACCACAGTGTGATAGAAATTTATTTCATGCTTGTGTGAGTAGAAAATTTGTAGTTAAGTGTGCATCATAGTGTGATAGAAATTTCTGTCATGTTTGTGTAAGTAGAAAATTTGTAGTTCTTAATTGTGTACCACAGTGTGATAGAAATTTCTGTCATGTTTGTGTAAGTAGGATACTTGTAGTCCTGAAGTGTGCCATCATGTAATATAAATTTCTGTCTTACCTGTGTGAGTAGAAAAATTCTAGTTTTGAAATGTCTACTACAGTATGATAGAAATGTGTCTTGTCTGCATAAGTAGAAAACTTTTACCATTGTTACTAAAAATGTTAATGTTTTGTGTTGAAGTTTTAGAAAGTAATATATCTTTTACAGCAGTTGCTGTATTTAAGTGAAAGAAATGTATAATAATGTTTAGGATTAAAGCAGAAAACTGCATTATCATAACATCCTTTGTTAACATTTTGTATTATCTTTTATAAGTATTATTATTTTTACATGTTTACATTATTATTATTTCAGGATCTTGGCACACCACCACTTTCATCTGTTGCTCAAGTTAATGTGACTGTTACAGATAGTGATGATATGGCACCAGCATTTGTCTATGACAACTGCCTTCTCTCAGGAATATATTGTGTTGATCCAAGATATTCCACCAGTGTTGTTTCAGGACAAGTTGTAAGTTTGAGTGATTAAGAATTGATTCCCTGTAATTACCTCTCTGAAAATACAACTGTTTAGAATTCTTGGTGGCCACTTTTATAATTTTTGAAAGAACTCTAACGTAGTTAGTGTTAAAGTCATTTTTTTCAGTGAGTTGTGCATTTAAATTTAGGCTTATATTTTCAGTATTTTAAATATTATAAATTAATGCCAGAAATTACAGAAAACATTTGATCATTGTGTGTGTCAGTTTAGGTGAAATTATTTTATATTTAAATAAATTGTTTTATACATTTCTTTAGTTTTTTCAATTTTTTATGAGACTTAGCAATCATGAAATTTTTGAGAATATGACATTCATTTATATTGTTATTACCCTGGTTGTACAATATAGTTTTGATTTTCTGTCACTTCTGTTCAACAGTTATTTCACAAATTTATCAACAATTTATTTCTAGGAAAGTATTTTTTCTCTTAAATAAGTTAACATTGTTTTTAATTTGTGTCAGAGCTAACTTACGATTTAAACATTCATGTAGCTGAAATGTAGACTAGTTTTAAAACATTTTTCTTTATTTAGTTGTTTAATCTGTTTGTGGTATCATGTTGTAAATCATAGTTTCAGGTATTTCGAATGGCAGTCCTACTTTTACTATTACTAATTTTTACTAGTTTTCAGAGCATTGTGGTGAATGGAATCCACCCCACATACAGAGCTGATTTCCAGGAGAAAATTTGTCACTTTTGAAAATCTTCTGTAATTATTGTGTTGGACAATTTTGATTAAAAAGTAATTGTAATTCGCTTATGAACTCTTCTCTCCCTAATCACTGTGT
This sequence comes from Potamilus streckersoni, assembly GCA_016746295.1. Taxonomy (NCBI): domain Eukaryota; kingdom Metazoa; phylum Mollusca; class Bivalvia; order Unionida; family Unionidae; genus Potamilus; species Potamilus streckersoni. The sequence goes on from JAEAOA010002295.1 coordinate 1,252,074, forward strand.
GTGATTATTTAAGTTTGTTTACATAAGTGATGTCCATTTTTTTATACTTTTTTTACATCTAATTTCCAGATAAACCCATTGACCATTTACCCGCTGGTGGGATTTACCAGGCAGACTGCAAGCACTATTAGAGCTGTAGACCGCGATACACTCAGATCACCTTTGACATTCAGAATTGCAGGAAGTTAGTGAATTGGATTAAATTATTATTATTATTATTATTATTATTATTATTATTATTATTATTATTATTATTATTATTATTATTATTATTCCATCTGACAGTTATAATGGTCCAAGTTTCACATGACATCTGTGTCAAGTATAATGAATGTCATATTACTGACCATTTTTAGCCATATTTAATAGGTTTAACTTTTGGTTCAGTATTTTTCTCACATTTCAAATTATATGCCAGATGAGAAGTTAATATTTCTGATATGTACAACAGTGCTTTTTTATATTTTCTTGGTGGTGATAGTGTTTTTGATCCCTTAAAAAAAGCTAAACTATGTCATTTTGAATGGAATGGAAGTGCTTCTTGTGTTTGTGCTGATAAAGCCATTGAAACCTTTTACTTTCAGCTTCACCAGTAGGTTATGTGAATTATTTCTCAGTTGCTGGTTCAGGACCTGTTGCCAGTGGAGATAAGGACATTTATACAGCAACATTGACACAGTTATTTTCTATAACCAGAAACAGTAATCTGACCAGAGTGGAGGTGTACATTCTTGTAAGTGGCAATATTGTAATATGTTATCTTGCTTGTATGAGATGAAAGAGATGGCATGATGTTTGTCCTAAATGAAAATGGTGTGGATTTTACATCCAGAATGGCTGCCACAGTGGCTAATTTGACAATCTTCTTACACAAGAATATCAGAGATGATATCAGCACTTACTGGTTAAAGAAGATATAGGCTTGATAAGGTGGGAAAAATATTGGGTGGTAAATGAATATTTTTGGACAGTAGAGCATAAGCTCCTCCGAGTTTGTTTGTTTATTTTGAAGATTATCAGGTTTATCCTGATGTATTAACCAGTATATTAACTGATCCGAAGAAGAGTTCCAACTTTATTCCATAATTAGAAATGATAAATGCATCATAAAGATGAATTTGAGAATATGTCTACATCTTTATGCTATTGACAGGCCACACAAGCCAATGGAAAATATGAGGAGAGAGCCACAGTTTCTGTCGAGCTAGATATCCCGAACAGTAGTCCACCAACTGTTACCACGGCAACAGGAGTCAACACTGGGTATATTTATGAGAACTCTCGCCTTGGACAGAATGTGCTTGATGGAACTACTTCATTGGCAAAGCCTCTGCAGCTGATTGTCACAGATCCTGATGATGTATGTTTACTTTTTGCTTGCCTTCTTTAGTGTAGTGACACAGAAAGGATGATTTGAAATTATTGGTGTTTATATAGATCTATATTTCTACAGAAGTCATAATTACATCCCCTTATTTTCAAAAGATCCCAAACAAAGAAAAGAAACAACTCCCTTAATTGCAAATTCACCTTTATTATTAATTAGAAACATAATTTTATAGTAGTTTGCTTTCATATCCATCTTAGTTGACATATTGGTCCATTTTTTTAAATTTGGAAATGCGTGTGTTATGGAGGGAAAGTGATAAAAGATGCATTTCAAATTCTTCTTGTTTTCTGTCTTGAATGGCAGTGATAAGAATTGTAAATGGTTAAGACCATTGATGTTTAACAGTTTACTTAAATCTTCAGGTGTTTTTGATTTCTCTTTTACCAGAGTATATCTGGTCAGAAAACAACCTTTAGCTTCTCCGCCACCGGCACTGGACTTTTTAATGTTGACTCCAATGGATACATATACCTGGCCTCAGGGAACCTGGACTATGAGACCACAAAAAGTGCCACAATTAATGTAAGTTGCTGCTTGTTTTTACATTACATGGCTTTTTTTTTCTCACTCGTCTGTATAATTTTCGTTGTTGCACAACTGATATGGAAAGACTATTTGTGGTGGAAATTTTACATTATAAGTAAAGATATTTTGCCAAGTTAAGTTCTATATTAGAATGATTCAAGAATACAAATTCAAATTATTGACATTTTATTCAGGTTGACAAAACAGATAAATAATGAGCAGATTTATTTGCTATGTAGAGAAAGAGAACCTAAATTTGCAATATTTTTAAACTGTAACCACAAAATTGCATCTGAGAGCTTTTCCTGCCATTACCATTTATATTGATAGAAAGATAGCAAGCAAATTCATTGCAATCTAACTTACACAACTTGATTGAAAGACCTGGAATGAAGAAACTTATAATTGACTAGTTGGGTTCCCACAATTCTTACAGGAGAGAGAACATCATTTTGGGATGAAGTGCCATAGGAACATCTTAAGAACACTATTTCAGTGAAAATACATGTCAGTAAGATTTTTCTCACTGATTTTATTAGGAAATTTTTACAAATTGCCTTGTAAACTTTTGATCTAGGCAGTCATTTTTAGTGGAGAAGGGATTATTGCTTTTATTTTCGCTTAGCATTGTCAAAAATTATCCTGCCTGAATACAAAACCATTAATCAGAACTTCTCAAGCAGTTCGATAGTTTAAAAGAATCCAGTAAAATATAAAGAAGAGAACAGTTAGATATTTTAGATACTGTTTAGATACTGCTTTGAACCAGTTAGATATTTTAAAAGAATTCAGTACAAATATGAAGAAGAGAATAGTTTTAATGAATTAGATAAGACATATACCTTTAAGTTTAGTCTGGATCATGCACTTGTATGTTTGTGTGGATTTTAGGTGAGGGTGACAGAAACTAATACAGCTGAAAGAAGATCCACAGATGTTACTGTCACTATAATGGTGTTGGATCTCAATGACAATGATCCTGTATTTACATCAACTGGAGCAGTCCATGTTTCTGTACCTGAGGGAGATTATACTTTGTCCTCCAGGCTCCTTGTTCAGGTACAAAAATGAATTGAAATGTTGATTATCAAGCACATGTTAGTGGGAAGTGAGACATAATAGCCACTTCTCCACCATCATCATGATCAGTCTGTTTAAATTTTTCAGCAATGCTATATTGTTGGGCTTAATAAACAGACTCTGTTATTGTCAGAACAATCAGATTGGTAGAACTCACATGTCATCAACTGCTTTGATACTCTGTAACTCTTTATAATTGTTCAAATTCATAATTATCCGTTAAAACTTGAGACCAAGGTTCTTTTATAACTAGTTTGGATTGGTTATTATATGTTTAAAACATTCAAATCAAGTTTGATTTTCATGTTTTTCAGAATTTGAGTGATAGCCTTTCATTGATCTTGAAATTTGCCTCCAAGCTTTCAGGGAGCTGCTGTGTCTTGGTAGAGTGTCAGATTTGTAATTAAAGGTTCTTGGGTTCATTTCCTATTCAGGCAGTATCTTTATTGGTAGAGTGTCACACTTGTAATCAAAGGATCTTGGGTTCAGTACCTGTCCAGGCAGAGTTCTTGATGGTACAGTGTCAGATTTGTAATCACATTGGTTCACAGGTCCATTGTCCATCCAAGGCAGTCAAGGTCGGCTTTCTAAATGTGTTTTTAGGAAAGGCACTTAGCTTCCATTCCCTTAGTATGATATAACCAATGAGGGTTGAAAATGCTCTTGCAAAACATGTGACCATCAACTAAAGTTTCTTCAGTTATACAATTAAAATTGAAAACCATGTGACCATCAGCCAAAAGTTCTTCAATTATACCATTAGAATGGACCCCTCAGGATTCTAGTTATGATGTGAATAGGAAATATATTTGACATTATTTTTAATTGCTGCTATTATTTCTCTTCTCAAGGTTGATGCAACTGATGCAGACTCAGGTGCTAATCAATTATTTCTTCATTTATATGATTAGACTGGACAGGTCCTCAGGACAGATTTTTGTGTACTCAAACATACTTTTATGTAAATTTAAGAATTGTTCATTGAATATCAAAATTTGATTATTCAAATCTTATTGCAGCACAATGTAATTTTTTTCTCTGTAGACAAACTTTAAAATGTATGAAAATAAAATGATTTATTGGTTATAATAATAGTCTTTGTTTTCTGTTAGGCCTTGCAAGATGGAACAGTGCCTCCAACATGTTTGTAAATTACAATGTATTCAGTTTTGATGAAATAATGAGAAAATATGGTTACTCAATGATGTCAAGAATATATAATAATAAGAACTGTATATTGAAATCTCTGGAACTATGACATCCATTAAAATTCTTGTATTATTAGTTGATATAACAAGTTACTCTTAAAATATGTGACATAATTTCATTCTTAACAATGCAGGGCACAGTCCATTGTTGTACATGTGTCTGTATACTTGTACACAAGATATATATATATATATATATATATATATATATATATATATATATATATATATATATATATATATATATATATATATATATATATATTCTTTTATGTTTATTATGCTTTTACTTTATATAATTTAATTTAGATGTATGGAGTATGTAGTCTGAATTAAATAATTCTTTTATCTTATCTAGTTATGAAATGAATGAAAAGGAAATAATTGTTTTCCACACAATATTGAATTACTGTTATTATTCCTCTTTCCAAGGTTGATGCAACCGATGCAGATTCTGGAGTTAATGGCATATTGAAATATTCCATTATGAGCATTGAACCTGCAGTGTCATCTGGCTTTTTCACCATTAATGCCAATACTGGCGATGTTAGCCTCAGTGGGCGGGTCACTTATCCAAGCAACTATGTTGTTGTTGTTAAAGCCACAGATAGTGCTGTATCTCCAGATGTGGTGAGGTGAGTATTAAGATAATTAATTGTTTCTTTTCTAATGACCATCAATAATTATGTCCTTCGTCTGTTCCCACAATTATAATTTTCAGTAGACTTCATTGTTTGACTCTTACACAGGTAATTTTGGAATCCTAAATGGTAACTGAACATTTGATACAGAAATGAATTTTGATGCTGTTATTGTATAAAAAATTATAAGGTCATTGTGTATGTTTCAGTCAAAATTGTATGCTGCAGTTGTTAGAATTCAAATTCTAATTTGGCAGTAATAACTGAAACAATTCTTTGACTTAATACTAGAATAGTTTGAGTCTTATCAAAGTATTTATTGCTACAGTTGGGATCAATGGTATGGTATGCTAATTTGTAGCCAACAGTTTAGAGGAAGGCTTTATACTTTTTGCTTCCTCACAAAGGTTTTTTTTTGCATTTGTATGAGATTCACTAATTTTGTGTATGTTACTAAGTACATATCTTTCAGCTGTTGTAAGGACTGTTCCAGTAAAACATATCCCCCACCCCTGGGACAGCACTTTAAAAGTACTATTGTAGATGGTAGTAGTTTCAAATTATTTTGATTCTGACAATGGAGGGTAGGTTAGAAAAATCACTTCTGGTGTGGGTTAGATCAACACAATCAGAAATCATAGATGGGGTTGTTGGAAAAACTATGTACTTAAAGTCTAACTTGTGGTGAATCAACATACAGTGGCCAGAATAATTCATCTTGACATGAATGTTTGTTAAAATAAATATTATTGATAATTTGGGCCCTGGAGCAGGCTTTTTATTGTAGTTTTAACCTTATATATTTTATGAAGGATGTTATACAACTGCATATTTATAATACAGGCCACCTAAAAACCAAAATGGCTGAATCCCAACATAGTTTGTCTGCAGATGATGATTTAATTTGTCAAGTATTCGGCCGATAATAGCTGTGATGTCAATCATTTGGAAGTTTATCAGTCTGTTTGACTTTGGGGAAAGTGTTACTGGAAGTACCAGTGTGTGATTTTGAGCCTGAAATTAATGATGAATATGAGTCTGATGTACATGCTGGATGAACAAGCAGACAGCATGCTGGTCAACCCTCCATGTCTAAATAAGCAGACTATGGCATTGATGGACTTGAAACCCTAATACAGCCAAAACACTAAATGCCAAAAAAGCCTGCAGAAAATATCACAATGTGAGAAATAAGCATAATATTCAGTTATTCAGATCTAAAGCAGCACTCCACTGAAATAAGGACATACATTGTCCTAAGGAATGACAGATTAGTAAGGACACAAATCTGTAGGATAATAGTAGTCTCTATTATAAAGTATGCATGATAAAAGAAGTCCCTATTATAAAGTATGCATGATAAAAGAAGTCCCTATTATAAAGTCAGTATGATAAAATAAGTCCCTATTATAGTCTGTATTCATGGTCAGTAAATTAGTAGTTATTAAGGTACTTAAACACAGCATCAGTAGTAGATAACAAGCCAACCCAAAAATGTGTGATTTCACAATACTTTTACAAATAATTGATTATAAAGAATGAATAGAAATAAAATTATGCAGTAGATGATATCTATAAAAATTCAGTATAGGTTACCTACCTCCAGTGATTGACATTTAAATTGCTTTTGTCCCTAACACAATATTAAAATTGCATCTAAAGCCCAATAATTTCGAGCCATAAATTATATAATATAATATGCTTCTGTAGGGGGAAATATTTTGTGATTAAATGATGTGTGATGGTTGATTATAATTTTTTTAAATGCTTTAATTTGGTTTGATCAAAATTGAAAGTGCCCTCGCAATCCCCTTTAGTATTTTACTTTCATGCTGACCAACTTACATTATTTTACTTATATTTAGATCAGCAACAAAGAACTTGTATGTGAATGTCACCAGTGCTGGAAACAATGCTCCACAAATTCCATCCACACTGTACACAATTACAATAAGTGAAGGAACAGAATCAGGAACCTCTATCTTTACAGTTCCTGTAAGTAGTAATTACAGTCCAAGGTAATTTGTTTTAACATTCAAATCTATAAATGTGATAAAGCTTGATTATGTTAAAAATCTACTACTTTATATGAAATACATCATCCTATTTTTTGCTTCATTGATGTTTGTTGTGTCTGTGGTAGGTATGATGTTAAAATTAAAAGTCATCATGAAACAAAGTGAATATGGTTCTCAGTAAATAAACCTAGAACAAACAGAAATCATGAAGATACCATTACGAGGCTTTTATAAGTCTACCAAGTCTACCTTTATTATGATGGAAGAATGCATGAATAACTTGCAACAGGAAAGTCTTGTTTAAAAAAAAAATTGTCCTTTGGATCTCAAAATATAAGAGGGTGTGGTGGGGCATCAAATACAGATTTTTGTTACTATGGACATTGTTTTACTACCCTCTTAATTGAATTTATTAGGATTCTTTGTAGTTGTATACTAAATGAGACATTTTTATATCCAAATTTTTAAAATACTTCAGTCATATTTGAAATGGTATTAGCCTTTGCAAGTTGTAAGAAAATGTATTGGTCACCAAAAATTGAAGAAACATCCTGCAATTTTTAAAATGTACATTGTGAATGTCAGATTGCATGCTGGAAGCACTGAAGCTACCTAGATACTAATAGAGTACTTTCCTAATTATGCCGGATTTCTGTTTCACATTAAGTTATTTTCTTTTCAAAAGACATTTTTTGATCACATATTTTGTTACTATGGACATCATTGTTTGAGTTTGTAGATGGTTTCCATATAAGTTAATGAAGAACCCTATGGATTTAGAGCTCAAAAGGTTCAAGTCAATATGACTGTGAAAGAAGAAAAAAGGATTCTGTACAATAACTTGAGTTCTCCATGTCTTTGGTTGCAAACTTTTGTTGTTAATATCCTTTTATTTTTGTAGTCCAAGGGCTAGGTTCACTGTGACTGTAAGAATGAAAATAATGGTTCTTGTACAATAGCATGTGTTCCTCAACACATACTTGGACCAAAGTTTGTGAATGATATGCACTTGGGGTAAGGAAAGAAGTTGTTGATTTGTGGGTCAAAAGGTCAAAGGTTGTGGTCCCTGACTGAGAAGAAAAACGGTTTCAGTGCAAAAATTTCAGTTACCTCCATAGAGGACTATTAAACATGGGATGGGTATATTCACAGTACTCTTGTTATTGGAAAGATTTGCTTCATTATAGCAGAGAACAAGTCAAGTTTTTATTAGGGCAACAAATCCTGGTCTTAATACAAACATCTTGCAAGTATTATGTCACATGCAAGACACAAAAACCATCACCTGGAATAAACTATTTTGATATTGACCCCTATGTAGATTCCATTTATGTATGTCAAAATTGTTCTTCTATGGCTGGAATTAGATTTAAGATATATCCTTTTTTGTTATTTTAGGCAACAGATCCTGATGGTCAGTTACTTTCATTCACCATCATTGCAGGGAATGCTGCTGGTAAATTCAGTATTGACAGTAGGTAAGTCAGCATGCCAGTCTATGTGATTATGTCTCTCTTTTCTATTTAGTTTAGATATTCAGTGTCTTGTTATAATAAAAGAATTAAAGCACCATTATAATGTATAGAGTGTCATACTTCAGTGCATGTATTGGGTTTGGATGTCTCTTATGAGTGAATGTATAATATTCTTTATGTTTCTAACCAGCCTGGCCATTAACAAATAAATAAGGATCCATTTGTTTATTGCTTAGATATTCCTGGCAACATGTATTCATTTTCAGAGAAGTGAGCATACAGGTGTACAAAATATCTTTATCTGGTTCCACCATCCTGAAACTATACTCAGTAAAAGTAAAAATCTTACTTGAAATTATTCTGACAAAAAAAGAGGAAAATGCTCTATTTTCACACTTTTAGTTAGTTTGCTTTACTTGCAATGCTGAGTAAATTTTTTATGACATGCCAGCAAGCGTACTCACACAGACATTGGCTCAAGTTTCAACATTACAGACTGTGTCAACAGGGTTTTAAAAGTGTATTATCGGTCAACTTTACCTCTGGTTTGTATATAATAGCAGTTAAAATCCCATCAATAGCAGTCAAAATAACCATCAGTAACAGAATTCCATCTGCAATTAAAATCCCATTAATAGCAGTTTCAATCCCCATATTAGCACCTAAAATCCTATAAATAACAGAATAACCATCAGTAGCAATTAGAATCCAATCTGCAATTAAAATCACATTAATAGCAGTTAAAATCCCAGTCTACTGCTCCAGTGGCCTAGTGGTTAGAGCATCCACCTCAGATGCAGGATGTTGCAGGTTCTAACCTCAGCTGAGTCATAATGAAGACTTATAATAATAGTACTAACAACTGCTGGGCATTAAGAGATTAGTGTTAGAACTGGTCGGCCTTATGTCAGATAATGTGACTGGGTGAGACATGATGTTACATATCAGAGGCATGATGCCAAAGTGCTTGACATCACACACCGTATCCAATGTTAGCAATGGCATTACACACAGTATCCAATGTTAGGAATGACATTACACACAGTATCCAATGTTAGGAATGACCTTACACATCATATCCAAATGTTAGAAATGGCTTTCACATTAGAAATGACATTAAACATAGTATCCAATGTTGGGATTGGCCTTGCACCAATGATAGAAATGACACACAATCCAATTAAAAATTACATTATACACAGTATCCAAATATATGACATCACTTACACACAGTATCCAGTTTAAGAAATGACTTTACATGCAATATCTAATGTTCGATATGACCTTACACACAGGATCCAATGTTAGAAATGACTTTGCACACACAGTATCCAAATGTTAAGAATGACCTTAAACACAGTCTTCAATGTCAGAAATGGCCTTACATGTAGTATCCAGTGTTCAAAATGGCTTTTCACACAGTATCTAATGTTATAAATGACTTTACACACAGTATCCAAATGTTAGGAATGATGTTACACAGAGTATCCATTGTCAGAAATGACATTACAAACAGTATCCAACATTAGGTATGACCTGCAGACAGTATCCAAATAATGATACTTTTATTTTATCAAAATTTTGATGATTGCATTTACATCTGGGTGCCAGCTGGTTGATTTGGCACAAAACACATTTGAAGAAACTTAGCTATGTTTGTTATGATATGGTTGTAATAGTTCCATAAGCCCATTTGTTTCAATATGTATGATTTACATACTGAATTAAGTGCAGATTACAGATTTGGAGTTTATATATGATTTGCATGCTGAATTAAATTAAGATTACAGATTCAGGGTTTATTTAAAGAACTAAATCTAAATTTCCCATATTGTGATTATTTCTTTGTTGCAGTGGTCAGTTGAGAACTGTAGGAAGCTTGGACAGAGAGGCCACACCCACCTATAGTTTGACAGTAGCAGCGAGGGACACCACTACACCTCTGCCATTGGTAATGTTGCCATATATGACAGTAAACAATTATATGCAGTCAAACCTATGTAAATCTGATACTGATTACTCAGGTAACTCCATCTCAGTTCCATACAGTTAAACCTTTTGTAACTCCAGCACTAATTACACAAGTATCTGAACATCTTTCAGTTCCATAAATTCAAACCTATATAATTCCAGCACTAATTACTCAAGTATCTGAACATCTTTCAGTTCCATAAATTCAAACCTAATTAACTGCAGCACATAAAACTGAACATCTTTCAGTTCCATATAGTCAAATCTACATAATTCCAACAATGATTACTGAAGCAAGTTGGCATCTCTCAAATGACTTGTCCATTCTCTGAATAAAGTTATCTATTACTTGCAATATTAACAACTTGAAACTACTAAAGCAACATTTTACATTTTTGAGTTTGTTTTTAATTGAAAATGAAAAAAATCTTTAAATATGATTTTAAAATATGAAATTATTTCTGAGGCATCATACTGATATTCCCCACAATGTGCTGAACATTCCTGTAGATGCGATTTTAACTAATCTTCTGTGTAATAAAATTGTTTCATTCACTACAACAATTGTATTTGCTTATAGTTTGCAAAGGTTTTCATAAATTTTGTCTGCATTATGATCATTTCTTTTAAAATCTAGTGTAGCATCTTATTAAAATGTAATTATGCACTTATATTTTTAATTAATTATTTACTTAAATGTAGGTATGTCTTGATAAATCTCTTTTTACAAAATGTACAGTTATGTTTTGATTATCTCTTTACGCAAATGTATAGTTATATTTTGATTATCTATTTTCACAAATATAGTTATATTTTGATTATCTCTTTACACAATTGCACAGTTATATCTTTAATAACCTCTTTACACAATTGTACATCATCTGTTAATAGACTGCAATGACTACAGTGTCTGTCATCCTAACTGATGTCAATGACAACAACCCTGTCTTTCCCAGCCAGTACCAATTTACTGTACTGGAAAATCAACCTACTGGCACCAGTGTTGGAACTGTAATAGTAAGTAATATTATCTCTCACCCATCCTTAATGGAAACTCTGTATGATGGAGTTTTGATCCTTCATTTCAACAAATGCAACATTTAAGGGAAATGCTTTTTCCTAAACCCCTGAACTTAACACTATTTGACATGTGGGAACCCATGTATTTTAAAACATCTTTAATTTGATCTTGTCTTTACAGCATTTGCGTGATACCAGATTTTGTTATTAATTAGTTATTGGCTTGGTAAATGTGTGTACTGTTTTCATCATAGTGTATATCATAATACTTTTTTCAAAATTAAGTTTGAATACCAAATTCACAATTATTGTTCATTCAGATTGTTGTTTCAAGTCAGTATTACCCTTTGGCATGCCTGCATTTTATCTACATCTGTATATTTTGCCCATGTTCCAGTTATTTCAGTCCTACATTTTGCCTTGTATATTAAGTGTTGCTTATGCATCATACTAGGAAGTGATGACATAGATGATGATGAAAGTGTTCAATTGAGTGAGGGATGTAGGCACTAGTGCAAGAACCCATAATGAATTGTAGTTTACTTGGTAATTTGCTTTGGGGATGTGTGTACAAGCACATTTTACAGATATTAAACTTTTTTATTACAGGCAACAGATGCTGATCAGCCTAATACTGGGAATTCTGAACTTACTTACAGACTGAACCCGGCTAATAATGTGTAGGCTTGTATTAATAGGATGGACTTCTAAATCTTGACAAGAGCTTTTTCCATCTTCTCTTATCTCTATTTTCATGCCATTCAATGCATATAGAATCAGAGAGAGAAATGTGTTAATGTATTTTTATATTGTTTTAAAAGTGTATTAATAATTTTCTTTCAGTACTTCTCCATTTTAAAATCAAAAGAACAACAACAGACTCATACAAAGCCTGTTATTCAGTAAAGGACTATGTTATAGTTTAAAACTATATCAGTCTTAAGCATTTATTTGCAATAATTGGCAATAATATGTTGTTAAGCAAGACTGAGGTCAAAGTGCAAAAGCTGACATTGTTTTTTTTTATAATTCATTTGTACTTCATAGCATTGATTTTCAAAGGGAGCAATTCCTGACTGGATCAGAGCTGAAGTCCATATTCATATTCAAATTCAAATAATTGCTTGAAGATTAGAATTGACAAATTTGCTATAAAAATTCACAAGATTATTCAGAAATAAAAAATAAATTTGTAAGAAATTTGAGTCACATTAATTGGATGTTGCAAGCTGTTGAAAACATTTTATTCTTGTGAACTTGATGTTAAAAATATCATCTACTGAGCTCAATAAGAAAAGTGCAATTTATATAAGACAACCTTAGTATTATTGTTTGTGTTTGTGCTCAAAGTTTTAATGCCTCCGCCAATAAGCTATCAAACCCTCAAAGATGGGAGCATTTTCTCAACAGCATGATTTTTTTTGTATACTATGCATTTGTAAAGTTGTTAAACTTCATAGTTATGCTGTCAAAACATCAAATTATCAGAATAGATTTATAATTAAACCTTGATGTCATTTTAAAAATCTTTGCAATATTATTATTTTCAGCTTTACCATTAATCCAACTACTGGGCAGATCACTACTTTGCAACCGCTAGACTACGAGTCTCAAAATCAGTATATATTTGAAGTATTGGCTGTTGATCGTGCCAGTGATTCTCGAACAGGAACAGTGTCTGTTACTGTAATTGTGACAGATGTACAGGATTCTGTGCCATTGTTTACACAGCAAATCTTCACTGCAAATGTTGCTGAAGGGAGTGCCAATGCATTTGTTGTCTTTGTTTCTGTAGGTATCTGTAGTCAAGATGAATAAAGTTTTAAATTGCCAATATTCTTGTTAAAGAGTGAAGTTTGATAGAATGAAAAGGCACAAAAAAAAAATCAAATACAAATTGATAGTTAATATGTTGTATAGTATGCCATTTGGGGAGGGGCATTCAAAACCTGTGTCCTTAATTAGCTAATTAATCTGACACTCATGACAGATGTTTAAAATAAAATGCAGATCAAGAAATTCCTTTGCCAGGTTTAAAAGTAGGCATACTCGGAGTAAGTGAAAGGATGATCTACATGTGAGGAAGAAAAAGTTGTCAGAGATCCTCCAGAAATTGCCTGTCATTATAATTAGTTTTGACCTTATTACACATTTGTTGACATTGCTTAATCAGATATGTAGATTTTCTTTACATTAAACATACATTTTTTTATCCCTGTTCATATTTTATTTTGTTATTTTAATCAGTGGTTATGCAAATTTCATTTCTGAGAACAAACATTTAAAACTCATAGGCAAAGTTATTTATTTTTGTTTCTCAAAATTTATCATCATTTTTATCAAACCCCATTTTTTGAAGTTGTTTCTGCCCTAAGACTACTGGTTGATGGAAACAAATTCGTCTATTTTTCTTCACAGGCAGTTGATGCAGATGCTGTTGATAATATTCAGTACAGATTCCAATCATCAGCCACAGCAACAACATTTACCATTAATAGTGCATCAGGCCAAATTAATACAGCTGTTGCTTTGGACTATGAGACTCAGAGGTACTATGAATTCTTTGTGACCACTGCTGATGGTCAAGGGTCAACTAATCCATCATCCACAGCCACTGTCCGAGTCACTGTTCTGGTAAGCATATAAAAAATGTAGAGGATTTCCTAAATTAAGACATCCCACAGTAGTTTGAAGTAATTTGGTGCACAATATATACTTGGAATTGGTAATCCCATAATTCTTCCAAAAGTTTATTATGGCATCGCATTATCCCAGTCATATCCATATATTCATAACATGCATGGCTGATTTGGAACCTTTATTTAGAAATTCATTTATTTGCACATTTCCAGTCAGTGATTTATAATAGACTGACAAGCAAACTGTCACTATCTAGTCCTGTTATTATAATGATTGGAAGTTATCTAAATTTAGTAGTCCTTTGAGAAGAATGTATTGTGTATGTTAATAATTATTAAAGACTTAGGATGAGAGATTATTTGAATAAAAATTTAGTGAAAATACTAACAGCAAAATAATATTTGACTTAAAATCAATAATATCCAGGAAACAAGAAGCAGATAAAAGATTTTCACAAAATGTTCATTTTGTTTTTGTAGGATCAGAATGATAACAGCCCAATTTTGTCACTGCCTGTTACATCAGTTCAGGTGTTTGAAGATGCTGAAGTAAATCGTGTCCTAGTAACTGCCTCAGCAACAGACGCTGATGCAACAGTAAGTGTGAAGTTTGTACCATTATATATATATATATATATATATATATATATATATATATATATATATATATATATATATATATGCACATGTACTATAAAGAATGAATACTTTGACTCTGATGTAGAAAAAAGGTGAACAATAATAATAGCTTCTTAAACAGACTTTAAGAACAGTGATTCAATTTATCACCTCTTTTTTGATGTGATAGAAATGAGTAATTTTAAACAAAAATTGTTTTAAATCTATTATATCCTGTCACATCTTAAACCAATACTGTTTTTGTATTGGGAATTAAAGGTGTGATTTAAAAATGTTTTAAATTATTAAAAGTTTATGTGTAAAGATTTCAGATTATAAAATAAAACTTAAATTTTATTAAAAGGGGCCACAATCACTGTAATCAAAATAATGATCAAAATGGCTAAAGAAGACATGTGGAAGTAGAGATGAGTTATAGAATCATTGATTATACTCTGCTTTTTGTGTTACATTTATTTCTCATGTTCAATTCCGACTTCAATCATTAATCTGGATGAATTTATGCAGTCTTTTTCACCACACCCTTGTGATTATAGGTCACTGTGATCTACATTTCACACATTACTATCTTAGGTAAATTTGTGTTTGTGATCACAGCGATATTTTGCATGCAGTGTGTTTATTATTCTACATAGAATTTGGTAAGGGGACATCTTGATGAGTACTGTATCTGTACGGCAAAACTTGGTAACAGTGCTTCTTATTTTATATTTTCAATGATTGTCTAAAATTGTGTGTTTGAAGTCTATTTCTCAAAGCCATGTTCATGCTAGAATTATTCAAGTAGATCATTATATGCATCTCTGTTAGTAATGCGCCCTAACAACCAAAGAAGTCACTGTGATTGACATTTGACAATATACTGGCATAGGTTGCAGTTTGCATTTAGCTCAGAACCGTTCAAGTTTACTTTATGCAGATACATACTATCCTCCTTATAAGCATGCACCATTGTGATGGAATGCAACTTGATACATGCTTCACCCTCATTGTCAAACAAGGTCACTAAAACACATATTTCACACATCAATGAATTTGTTTACATTTTGTGTTTGATTTTTATTTATCAGGCACTACTGGAGTCAGAATCATGAAACTTGATGATAATATACATCAACATTACAACAAATTGTCACAGTTACCTATACTTCATTTTTATCAGGCATGCCTGCTTTGGCCAAGTTATTATTTTGTGTTGATAAATATTTAGGTTCTTGGCATGTTTTATAGAAACTATTTTTCATATTAAGATACTTGATGAAACAATGAATCTTTATAAGTACGACACTCACCATTACAACAAAAGAAGGTCACTGTTACCTATATTTCACATTTTACTGGCATTACGTTTTTATGTTTAGTTCATTGGTTGTTGGCATGCTATATATGAACCATCCTACCTAGAATCATCAAACATGGTTAGGGGATGCATCGTAGCAAGTGCTACACTCGCTTTATCAAGAGAGAGCTATGTGACCAATATATTTATGCTTCAGTAACTGTTTAAATTTAGTGTTTGAAGTTCATTTCTTTTTTTCTGTTAATATTCATGGTTATGAAACTTTAGAATTGGATGCATTGGTGTTTATACTACACTCTTAGAGCCAAAGATGGACACTGTGACCATTTGATGATAGACTGATATAGTTTAAGTATGTGTGTTTTTGCTTATGACAACATAGATGTCTGCATGCTTTCTTCAGACTAACCTCCACAAAAGGCAATAGTCTGACCAGTCCATTTGAAAGTAGCAATAAAATTATATTTTTGGTGGTAAATATTCCATGTCTTTGACTTTATACAGAGTATTGTTATAGGCTACTCTCAACAAGTTAACAGTTCAATGTACGTTTGAATGAGCAGATATTAGAAGACTGGACAGCATGCATTTCCTTTGAGACAAGGCTGTAGTGGCCCATCAAGGTGCCCCCATGTCCCATATATTTATAATGGATTCTTGTGACTACAAAATTCTTTATGAAGATGAGCTAAGTAACAAGTTTCTTTGTGATAGCATTGGTAGCCTATGCTAGAACCATGTGATAAAGTTTCTTAAGATGATTATAAAGTAAAGCAGAATTTATTTAGATAAAAAGAATTATTGTATCTAAGTAATTTACATATTAGAAGATAAGTCTGGCAGCTTTATCATTAGTTCAGATTTAAAAAAGCGAATAGAACTTTGATTCTGTTGCTGTCGTTAATGTAATCAGTTTTTGTTTTTATATCTAGAATACATCCAACAGTGAGATCAGGTTTTCGATTGTAAGTGTTACACCATCATCAGGATCAAACCTTTTCTTGATTGATCGTGATTATGGTCAGCTGGTGATACAAAGATCCCTCACAAATGACCCAGGTGTTAATCAGTATCAGGTAGGTACAGATGCTTTCTTTCATCTTCAGTATTTGTGCAGGGAAACCTGTAAATGTAAATCTATTGATTCTTGGTTTTGCATAAAAATTTCATTTTTTATTTTGGTAAATAAACAAATTTTTTCGTTAATGGTAATTTTTTTTTATTACATTTTCAGCTAAATTGTGAATGAAATGGTATGAAAGTACTTTGAAATGTTAACAGACCACTATGAATCTGCCTAATTTGACTTTCTTTTCACTACTATGTGTGCTATCTATATGTAATTTTCTGTTTATCAATAATGTACATAAATTGGATATTACATACAATGCTTTGGTATGATGAAAGACTACATTTTGCCAACATAAGAGCCATAAAGAGCATTCTTGTAATTGCATTGTAATTATATTTTGGTAACAAGTATCATTTGCAGTTAATAATTGTGAGCAGCACAATTGCAATAATATATATGATATTTGCTTCAGATGTAAGATTTACTACAACAGCATTATCATATTGTTGTTTTTACAATATGTATATTCTGTTACATTCTAGATTATTGTTCGTGCCAGTGATAGAGGTTCACCTGTACTAAGTAGCCAGGGTACATTTACAGTGAATGTCACAAGGAACACTGCACCTTTGTTTAATCCAAGTTCAGTCACAGTCAGCATAAACCACAACATAGCAACTACAACTACTGTCACCACTATTCAGGCACAAGATAATGATCCGGTAAGTGTACAGGGCACAGTTTTATTACATATATCCATCCAGTATGTGTACAGGGCATGGTTTTTATTACATATATCCATCCAGTAAGTGTACAGGGCATGGTTTTTATTACATATATCCATCCAGTAAGTGTACAGGGCAAGGTTTTTATTACATATATCCATCAAGTAAATGACAGGGTATGGTTTCCTTACATATCCATCTAGAAATTGTACAAGGCACAGTTTTATTACATATCCATTTTCATGCAAAATTAGATGTGGAAGATTGTGTGATTGGTTGTAAATTAATGAACATCAGTAGATGTAATTGTCATATATTTGTCAAAAGAAAAAAAATTAGAACTTATATTTAACTGCATTATATAAAATTGAATACTTCTGTGTTAAAATTATATGCTATCAATACATTAGTTTTTTTCTCAGAGTAAATTTTATGAAAGATTGAATATTTAATCTGCAAAGAAGCTACGCTGGTTATTTGTCTTTTACTAGTTGTAATTTTTGTTCTACTCAATCATGAGGTGGTCAAGATAATGGTGTTAGGTGGACTTATTGGGATGTTCCTGTCCCTCAATACTTAATCTGGGAAACGAAGATTCTTTTTCTTCTGTCTTGATCAAGATAAGGTTTCATTTTGATTAGAGCATGGAGGCAATCAAGTGGAAATGAAAAACTTGCTGGGATCTTCTGCTATAGATTCTTTTATCATCCTGTGTGAAACATTTTCAACTTTAAGAGGAAGCAATGTAAAATATACAAGTATGAACATAGTTTTATTTAGTTTTAAGTTAAACTTCCAAATAACTGTATTTGTAATAAGCTATGTTCCATTTAAACAGACATCTTAGCCAGTGAAGGCAGTTTCTTAAACATATATACCAGGTTACTTTGATTTCACACGTCATATTAAAATTATAAGAAAATTCTAATTGCATCTATGCATGAGTACCCCACATAAAAAGTGCTGTCCTTGGGTTCCAAGTATGTTTTACTGGAACAGCCCTAATATTTTTGTGGTGTTTAACAATTTATTAGAGGTTTTATAATATTTTAGGGAGACTATGGAAGACTGATTTACCAGCTTCTGGGAGACAGCATAGCCAGTCGTTATTTCCAACTTGTTGCAGCTGGAAATGGCGTCAACATTATGACGATTGACCAGTTGACTAAGGATACAGGAAGGATTTACTATGTGAGTATGCCTTTTTTTCTTTAGTTTATTAAACCTAGCAATGTTTGAGCTGTGCAAGGTGCTCTGTAAAGTATCATGGTTTCTTTTATTTCATGTATAATGTAAAGTTTCTTCAAAGCTTTTATGTTCAAAATAACATGGTTAATTAAAAATGAATACAGTTATGTTTTATCATTTTTGTAATCCTAATATGTAACATGTTCAGCTTTACTTAGTGTGAAAATTTTTTTTTCATCTAATATAATATGGCTTGGCTTTTAAACTGCACCAGTAATTGTAATTATGTTCTATTTTGGCATTCAGCATAAGTGTAGTATATTTGAATAATACATGACAGTGTTTAGACATATTATGATAATCTTTTCATTTTAGCTTACAATCACTGCCAAAGATAATGCTGGTATCGTAAGTAAAACAGCAACAACAACTGTGACAGTGAATGTGAATCGTAACCTTCAAGATCCACGATGGTTAAACCTTCCAGCAAATCTCCAGACCACGATCTCAATTACTGAGAATGATCCACTTGGACAAGCAGTATTCACCCTGTCAGCTGAAGATCTGGATATCTTGGTGAGTTTTTGTATTTTGTACTGTAACTTGCATTGAGGTAAGAAATAAAAATGTGATCCCAATGCTCTTGTTACTGGCTTTGGTTTGAATTTTTGTAGAGAATCCAACCATTCTAGGTTGTAATAATTACAATTGTTTAATGTTTTCTTTCTAGATTATATTGACAATTCGATAACATGTTAGATATTAGAGATAAACTTCGTAATGTCGGTTTTTATGTAGACACACATAGGGTGAAAAGTTCTTCTTCACCTGTATAATAGATTAGTACACTAAACACAATTTTCAGCAGTAAAGAATTTACTAAATGAGAATTCAGTCATTTAGGCTGTACATAGGTGAAAACACAGGTGGCAGGTTTGAAAAAATGAAATATTCAAATTTTTCATGAAGATAGTATGTTATTGTTATTGCTTTACCAAGAGGATTTTGATATCATTCAAAATTCTGGAATTGGAGTAATGAATATACCATTTATTCACTATGGACATTTTTTTTAGCTTTTGTACACATTATCCAGCATGGTAAAATATCTAGTCATATGGATTATTACATGTATAGCAGAATATAACAGTTGTGTTGAACAGCAGATCTTTGCACATAGTATTGAAGGCAATGAAGTCTATAAATTTTCACATTGATGCAAAAAGTGTTTTCTAATTTGACATCATCCTGGCTAACCTTAAAAAGCCTTATTTGTTATTGACTGTGTGCAGGTATCCTTCCACTAGACACTACTCAACATATCAATCCTTTTCATCTCCATATTTATATTGTTATGTAGAGACACTACTCAACATATCAATCCTTTTCATCTTCATATTTATATTGTTATGTAGAGACACTACTCGACATGTTGATCTTTTTATCTCTGTATTTGCATTGTTTTGTAGGGACACTACTCAACACATTGATCCTTTTCATCTTCGTATTTGCATTGTTTTGTAAGGACACTACTCGAGATATTGATCCTTTTCAGCTGCATATTTACATTGTTTTGTAAGGATGCTACTGGACATATTGTTCCTTTTCATCTCCATATTAACATTGTTTTGTAGGTACTCTACTCGACACATTGATCCTTTTCAGCTGCATATTGGCATTGTTTTGTATTGACACAACTTGACACATTGAACCTTTTGATCTCTGTATATGCATTGTTTTGTAGGGACACAACTTGACACATTGATCCTTTTCATCTCTTTATTTGCATTGTTTTGTAGGGACGATACTCAACATATTCATCCTTTTCTTTTTATGCTTGTCCATCGGTCCATACCTTAGATTTAGGCAAATGCCGAAGTTGTTAACATTAAATTCTGTGCCATAGCTTTTAATTTTCTGCCATATAAAAGAAGGGGATATCTTACCACCTAACAGAAATACTTTATAAAATTACTTCTAGATTGATCAGTTTTAATTTTTTTTCTTTAGTGCTCTGAAGAAAATGTATTGGTCTAAATTACAATCAAGTATTAATCATTTCAAGCATGTGGGGAAAAGTATTTAAATATTTAATTGACTGGTTTGATTTTAAATTTTGATCACTGTGTATCTTAAGATGTTTTGAGGTGAAAAGAATATGACTTTAAACTGATAATTCATGTTCCTTTACTTAATTTTTCAAGTTTTCCTCCAACTTTTTTCAGTGATTAATTAATTGGTTTATTTGATATTAGCTATATGAAAAATGAAGAGTGTACAACTAAGGAAACTCTCTTTTTGATCTTAATTAATATTCTGTTGTAAACTTGTACACATTTGTCTGCTAAAATGTGAACATTAATGTAATAAAACAAGAAAATATTTATTTTTCTAGTCACCTGACAATCAAGTAGAATTTCTTCTGACTGGAAATACCCAGGCTCAGAACTACTTTAGAATTGACAGTAATGGTTACAGTGGGGTCATCAGCCTCATAAGATCGCCAGTGCAGGACAGAACAATCAATCAGTTCACAGTAAGTATTTGAGAAGAGAGAGAGAGTGTGTATTTGTTTTGTTAGCATTTAATGGCACATAAGTACTTAATAGGCTTCATAGTGTTGTGACAGTGGGCTTATGTAAAGTTTTCTTTCCAAGTTATGCTCCACAGTAGCCAACCAAGACTGATTTGTGCAGGACTGACACTAGTGACCTTTGGTATATGAGTCTAGCATGCTAATCACTAAGCCAACGCAGGTCGCAAGAGAAAGAAAGAGATGGATAATCTTTTGCTGGTATTTTGATCCATTCTTCCATGTCATTAATAGCATATACTCCTTTCCAATGTAGATTGTAATGAGTATACTACACTATTGGTAAGCAAATGTCACAAGACTAAAAAATATTTCCTTTGAAACAAATATTCACTTTTTTGGGTTGTTTTATCACAGTCATGGTTGTTCCTTTAGAGTTATATTTCCACAAACATATTTTTATGTCTTTCAGCTTACAGTGAGCTTGACAGATAAAGGTGTCCCACCCAGAAGTGCTGGAATGGCCACTGTATTTGTGAATGTGCTGAGGAATGATCAACCTCCTGTGTACTTCAATTCAACCTACTATGTACAGTTAAGAGAAGATGTACCACTCAGTACCAGTGTGGTTCAAGTTTCAGCAACAGACAGTGATACCAATGTATGTTTAGCATGCTCATTGACATTGCTGGTGGTCTATCACCATGAGAATCATGTCCGTACAAATTATTTAATGAATGAAGAGTCTAATGAAATTGAAACAAAATATCTTTAAATGGCTAAAAGTGAAACTATATTTTAGAAAATAATGTTTTTTATAAGAGAAATGACTGTTTCTATGAATAATAAATCTTCTTCAGATAAGGACTCATTTCTTAATGAATAGCATGGAAAAAATGGCAGTATTATACATATAAAATTTAATTTTACATCTTTGCTTTTAATCGTCAATTGGAATTTATTCCCAGGATACAGATTTTCAAGGTTTGTAATAACGTTGTTGCAAGAGTATGAAAAATTAAGCCATACAAAACTTTTCTCATGGAGTCTTAATTTTTGTTGACTCTCTTTTGATTAATTTTGAATCCTTTATTTCCTATCTTAATGAGATCAGATAATTATGTTTTTTAATGTAATTCTGCATGTTTCATATCTTAATAAGGTCCAATAATTATGTTTTTTTATGTCATTCAGCATGTTTCATATTTGGAACTGTAAATACCACATACAATTTTCAGAGCAACTTCAACCAGATTACATACAGGATCATTGGAGATGATACAGCACCAAACTTCTTTACAGTTGTCAGTTCTGGAAGCTTGGCTGGACGGATCACCACCAGTGGAAATCTTGCAACTGATTTAACAGACACATTCAGGGTAATTTGTGTCTATGTGTCTGTCTGTGCACACCATCTTAGTGTTTAATGAATTTCTGTTCAGTTGAATGTTTTACTCATCAAAGACAGTGAATTTTTTAAAAATTGGAAGCAACATAGAATTGGATGTAATTGGATATTTGACTAAATGAAAAATAAATGGAAAACTATCTATTTTGATCGTTCAAGCTAAGCCAAAGATTTCATGTGGTACATGCGAAAAGGGGCCTTCTTAGGTCAGACTACTGTACATTTCATAACATTTCATGATCCCATAGGAATTGTTGATATGTCCCATAGCTATTGTTTTGGCTTCTAAAATATATTATAAATGAAAGACAACATGGAAAAGATAATTATCTGCCCTGTCTTTGGTAGTCCATGTTGCAAATATGAATGAATTTTGTTAAATTACTTTATTGATCAAAATTCTATATGAACTTGTTGGATACCCTAACTACAATTAGCTTTTGATATATGGAGTCAGTCAGTGCTTTATAGATTTAGATAGTGTCTTTGCAAGTCAGACTTTGTGAAGAGGTTTAAAAAAGGACCAAATGAATGTTTATGCTGCTTTAAAATTTTTAGTGGGATGGATTTTAATGAAGCTTCATTTCCTTTTCTTCAGATTAGAGTAGAGGCAACAGACAATGGTGCTTTCCCACGTAAAGCTACAGCCTTGGTGTTTGTCAAGGTTCTCCGTAACTTCAACAGTCCTTTATGGCCACCAGGCCAGCTGTCTGGTTCTGTAACGATTCCAGAAAACCAGAATTTGGACTCTGTCATTTTCACCTTGCCTTTAGCCACAGATAGTGATTCCACAAGTCCCAACAATATAATAAATTATATGTTAACAGGTTCAACACCCACACAAGGACAAAATTATTACCAGGTCAATGCTGCTACTAGAGAAGTAACCATAAAGAAGGCCCTCACTCATGACACTGGTGTAACTACTTACAGGGTAAGTGTCTTCTAGTTTACTGTGTTTTGTTGGGATGTGGACATTTTATCAAAAACCCTGTTAGCACGAGTAAAAAAATATTATTAGGGAAATAAAATTTGGTAGGCTAATTTGTGTCAGATTTGCACAGTCCTGAAAAGTAATTAAATTTGGGGTCTGCTTCAGAAAGTACTGGAAATGTAAACAATTATATTTTTATTGGAAATCATTAATTTACTGATTTTGATATAAAAGAAGAAAAATAAAGACTTCTGGTTGGGCTGCTTGCTTGATTATGTGTACTGAGTCTCTTGAAAGTATGACATTATGAAATGAATGAATGCTGGTTGACTTGGCTGTTAAGGCAGATAAAAATTCATTCAAATGCTTCATGATTGAAAGTATATTTTCAAACAAAAATCACCATTAGCACTACACCAAGTGTATGTAAACTAGGTGTTGTTTACTAATGGTAGGAACTTAACTATTAGTTTTCATACTGATAATGGTAATCAAAAATAAAAAGATTTGGAAATGTTGCCAAAGATATGTCATCATTTGACCTTAGCTTTAAAGTCCCCAACAATATTATGACTAGGACTTATAGAGCTGAAGTTCACACCATCAGTTTAGCTAGGGACTACTGTAACCTCAGCTAGATTAGAGTAAAAGAGCTTTGAAGTTACAATGTAAAAAGTATGCAGAAAGAATGAATTTAGGAGATACTTGGCTTAAACATAAAAATGTCATGGATGAGTTATAAACACTGGCAGATAAATGTGATAACTGCCAAACTCTATCTCTGCCACAAAGATGGTTGAGTTATAGTGTCTTTACCTAGTATTAGTTTAACAAATATATTTTATAGGTTTTAAGAATGAAATACTCCATTCAGATATTTTGTGGATACTACATACTACAAGCAAAGTTCATCTCAAAATTATACACAGTAGATATAAATTTTTGAAAATTAACTTTTTATCATTGAAAGGTTCATGAGCAATACTACAGTAATCTTGAAGTCTTTTTATGGGCAGTAATGACAGCTCTTTGCAACATTGCAAGTACTTCAGTTGGGAATCACATTTGTTTTCCAATCTAGAACTCAAGAATAGTCTAATGCAAGTGACCACTCTAAATCTAAATTTGGCCCTTTCCCATTCTAAGTTTGTTGTTCATCAGGCTTGTCAAGAAGTCTTAAACATGCTGATGATATGTGGCATTTTATTTTGAAGTTCTTGAAATGCGCTTCTAAATTATTACTGCTGAGCTTCCTGCTGGGACTCCATTCACTTGTCTGCCCAAAACTATCACTCACTTGTTCTGTATGAATAATAATATGATGTTCCTTGTTCACGTTAACTTGGTAATGCATCACTAGTTAAATATATTGTCTATGCAATTATTTAACAATTAAGCTAAGCTATGGGGACTAGTGAAATAATTAATTGTACACAACAGCAGGTCTATAAATCGACTGTATTGACTTCTAAAAGTGAATAGCAGTCCTTACACAATGCATTGCTATAAATATATCAGATAGCAGTCTGTGTTGACTTGAAAAGTGAATAGCAGTCAATACTCAATGGAGGTCAATAAATCGACCTGACAGCACAGTCTATATTCACTTGTAAGAGTGAATAGAGGTCTTTACACAGTGCAGGCTGCCTATGTTGATAAAAGATAAAAGAACATTCTGTGTGGGGGTATGACATTGGTATTTTGAAAATTGTTTACTAAAGACTTGTGAGAATAGTGTTGTTAAACATAATGTTTTTTCTTTCAGCTGACATTCCAAGCATATGATCTTGGAACTCCTTCTTTGACGGGTACACAGACCTTTACATTGACAGTTAATGTATACAGAAACACTCCTCCTGTCTTCAACCCTAGAACATACAGTGCAAATGTGGATGAAACTAGTAATATAAACTCAAACATTTTGACGTTGACTGCCACTGACATTAATGCAGTTAATGTAAGTGAATTTTACACATATATAACTTAAATTTGTCTTTTCTTTTCATCTGTTACATAATTATCTTTTAGATTTAGTGCGTGGGCATATGTTGCAATATTAACTTACATTGAATCATTAGGGATAAGTTTAAAGCTTACCAGAGTATAAGGCCACGTGAGATTATGGTATGAACCTGCTTCCTGTTTGTGTTGTCAATTGTTCATCATCAACTGCCATTTTTAAATTCGTCTTAAAATATCAGTTTCAGTTGCAACCAAACTTGGCAGAAATAATATTGTTATAAATGCCATTCTGATTTGTGCACTTGACGGCTATTGGACATAGAGCAGCTGACACCAAAAATAGAAAAACTTTATTTCTTCTCAAATGCTTTGTGACAGAATTTAAGCAAATTTCACAGGAAGTATTCTGGCATAAAGGCTTTTACATTTTTAAAAAATTATTCCGTTAGCATTTCCCAGAAAGCATTCAATCTTGAAAGCAATTTCATTTTGTGCCAATCCACTGGTCAAATATGGTAACTATTGCTAAAAACAGAAATACCTTTAAATGATTTCTCAAAAACATATTGATAGATTTTGACAGTATTTGTCAATAACCTCAAATGAAAGTCTTTTCAATTTGTTTTAATTTGTACAAAATGATGCTGTTTTACTTTCAAATATGGCTGCTGTTAAAACAAAATAGAAAACCTTTTAATGACTTAATCTTATAAACTACTGAATAAAGTCTTAGCAAAGCTTTATGGCATGAAGGTCTTGTACAAATTTGTACAAATAATACCATGTCAATTATGGCCTCTGTTATGAAAAATATAAGTACTTTTAAGTATCTTCTCAGACCTAGTAAACACAGTTTGATTGAATTTCACAAAAAAAATCCAGACAAGCCTTTTCAAGTTTGTTTCAAATGATGCTAATTTACTATAAAATTTGCCTGCATATAAAAATTGTATTAAATAAAAGATTCTTTTAAAAACTGCAGACCAAATGTAATTTGACATTTTCTAGAAAGTATCATGACATGAAGGACATAAGTGATGCACAAGAGATTCTGATCCAGAATGGCCAGTTTTACTAAAATAGAAAAATCTTCAAATGACTTCTTCACAAAAACTGATTAACAGAAGAAATTAAAACATCCTGGCATAAAGCCTTTCAAGTTTGAGGTCGATTTGCAATCCAATATGGCTGCTTTTGATAAAAATTTTAGGACCCTTCATGGCCAGGAAACATCACACTTAGATTTCTTGATTAACTTCCCTTGTGCATGGCATGTAGGTCGATGTTAGCTAAGAGAGCAATCTTCGACCTACTTGGGTCTCTTGTTCATATTTACACCCTAAAGAGAATTAACATTTCAACATATTGGATACTTACACTTATATCAGTATTATGTCTCTAGGTTTATCTAAGTATCTGCATGTTACATTCTTCTTCTTCTTCTTCTTCTTCTTCTTATTATTATTATTATTATTATTAGTATTATTATTATCACTGCACTTTGTAGAGAATATTTGGAAAGTAGAAAGTATATGATCCTGCCTGTCCATGCATGTGTACATTCATAATGTCACACAACTTCTCATCCACTGTTCAGTATAGAGACTTCAAACTTTTGTATCTGATTGGGGGTGATCCATGTATGTACACAAGGTTGTAGAATTTCATTATGTCTCTTTGGTGCTGGTATGAGAGTAGTGGGATGGTTTTGCATATACCTAATTGTAATTCTGAAACTATGAATCATGTCAGACAATTTGTGTGTGACTGACTTGAGTGTTAGCACATGTCAGACAGGTGGTGTAAATAAGATGGTTGATACTGTTTGCTCTCTGCCTTAATTTGAAAACTGTTATGATCCTCAGCTTGTAAACTTAACTCTGTGTGATTATGTGTGTGCGTGCATGTGTATATATATGTGTCTCTTTATATATATATATATATATATATATATATATATATATATATATATATATATATATATATATATATACACACACACACACACCTACACACAAAAGGTGCAGTCTTTTTGTGGGGGAAGGGACAAAGTGGGTGAGTGTGTGGACAGTTGTGTCACCAATATTGTTGTTATTTTATTACTATTTACATATTTTTATTATAAATGCACTTTACAGCAACATAATACAGTAAAGGGCCTCTGAACAGTGCAGAAGTCTGCCTTGCACTGTGCAGTGCCATTAAGATTTTGTAAGCCCCACCACAATCCATCTGTCCATTCATCTGTTCCACAGCTTTGATTAACATTTGTAATTAGGCCAGTTTAATGGGCATTATGGTGGACATAAATTAGTAATTATGCCAGTTTATTTGGCATTATGTTGGACATTCATATTGGATGAACATGTTTCTTTTACTTACTACCATATACAGTGATGTCATCATCTATTAGCTTAAAGATACTTGAATGCTTTGAGAAAATTTTTTTTATGGAATAATGTATGGAATTTTTCTCTCTGATGCTGATAGAACCCAGGTGGGCTGTTTGGTCAACTCAGTTACAGAATTGCTAGCCCTGCTTCTGCTCTGCCATACTTCTCGGTCTTGGTAGATAATGGTCAGATTGTTCTCAGGGTTGCCTCCATTCTCACAAATGCACCACTCGATCGATATTTGGTGAGTACAACATTCTCACCACTTTCACTTGAATGTGTTGTGTATATTAATGCCATATACTGATTTCATTTCAGATATAATTTTCTGCATTTGACAATTCTGTCAATAGTTTCTTTGGCATCTTTAAGTAACATTTCATTAAAAAAGTTCTTTAAAGGTGTAGAATACTGCATTAATATAAATTTTTCCTGCAGCTTGTTTCTTTAATTCTTAGACATAAATAGTTACATTATATCTCAGTATTTTATAATTTAAAATGAGGATTCCTTTTAATAACCTAACATCATGAGTAAAATTTGTGACATGTTTAGTTACATTAGGTATAAAATGTGACTATGCTCTGATCTGTTTTGCTTTTCCTTAGGATGGTGGCTGAAATAAACTGATAACTATTGCAGCTGAACATGCTGTTTTGAACATATTCAGAGTTTATATACGATGGTGTATATGTTGTACATGATTGCCATTACCTGGAAAATGTTTTTTTGTCTTGCAGCTGCTAGTGCAGGTCACTGATGATGGTGGTTTAAGTGATTATGCTGAGGTTACTATTGACATAAGACGGAACCTGAATGCACCACTGTTCAGAGAGACATCTTATGTAGTGAATATCACAGAAGACCTTTCAGTGGGTAGTGGCATTGGGGTCACCATTTTGGCCACAGATTCAGACTTGAGGGTAGGTCTTTTGTTTCTAAAGCTGATGTTAGCATTTGTTTTGTTCATCTGTTTCTGTGTCTCTTTTGTATACCTGTAATATAATTTATGGAAGGGATCGATGGCATTGCCATCTGTTACATTGTCTGGCCAATAATGCATTTGCTGTTAGCATTCAGTACAACTTTTTGTTTATTCTGTTGCATAGTTTGCTTAAGATTCTTGGGTGTTGGGGCAACCACTTTTAAAGCAAAACCGGTCAGTTAATTTTCACTTTGTGCATACATATTATAGGCATACATTGTGAGACATATTGCTAATTTCAATGTAATTAATCTTTTGTTTTTAATAATAACATTGTTGATTTTTCAAGATTGTTACCACACTAGAGCTAATCTTTTATGTAGGTTTAGATGCAGCTTGATGTGGAAATGAGGGACATTGACATTTAGAAATAAATCAGAATTAGCATGAAAAAATGATGATGGTTTTATCTTCAGTTTAACAAAATTTAATGATGTTTCAGTTGAATCTTAAGTAATCAGAGTTTTCTTGAAAGCAGGAATTGTGCATATGAATGTGGTGATTTGAAATATATTAGGCTTAGTTCAAATTGTTCCATGCAGATGCTGAATTTCAGATAAAGCTTGATGAAACTTGAGATGTTAACATTGATCAAAGTCGAACAGATCTCAGTGATGACTGGATACTGTGAATTTTTTTTTTATGATTATCAAATGTTGTGGCTTTCTGAAAAATGTTTCATTTTCTACATAAATTCATGATTTCAGGAAGGACAGGGTTCTCACGTTACCAGGAAATAGGGAACAAGTCAGGACAAATGATAATTTTATTTTCCTTACTGTGAAAAGTCCTTAAGTTTTGAAAATATTGATAAAATTCAAGAAAATCATGGAATTTACTGCCACCACTTGACGCCCGAAATAATTATGTAATTGTGTCATAACTGAACTAATTCTGAGTTAAATTTTTGAGTTCTGACCAGAATGGATAATTTTGGTGCTTGCTATAAACAAATTATTGAGTCAGTCCAAATATTCACTGCATTATATCCATCTAGTAGCTTGAATATCTGTATTTTTCTTTACATGGAAAGTATGAAAACTAGTCTAGCATCAGAAAAGGCCAACATGGTGGTGGCAAAACGTAGCTGCTTACCAGATGGCCATTGTTAAGTTTTTTGTTAAATCTAGTCATACCTGAATATATGAAATTTTGTTATTTTCTTGGCAAATTGATAGTATTAAAATCTTCATGTTGTTAATCTTTTGAAAGACAAGATAAAACTACATTGTTTATGAAATTTGACCGGCACTTGGATTTGCATTGCTAGTCGCATGAGTACACAAATTTCACAGCCCATATTTTCAAATGTTGTAGAAAAAAACATTAAATGAATGTTGTATTCCGGTTGTACTAGAATACAAAGAAAAGAACATATTCCTTGAGAAACTACTGGGGTTATGTTGTATCACGTGACTACCGCATTGATGTGCTCTGCTTAACCAATCTTACTGTCCAGGTTGCTGTGGCAGCGACAGGTTTCTTGTCGTTCTCAAAATAAATACTGAATTATGTTCTTTCTCTGATTTTTACAAAATGTATCAGACTTTCATTTAATTTAATTGTCTTTTTTTACAACAACATTAAAATGGAGTATGTTGTTGATATCACATGACTATTGGACTTCCAGTGTAATTGTTTGAGATTTGTGAAGTCATGTGACTAGTAATGCAAATGGCAACTCTGCAAGGTCAGGTATCATCTATGCTGTAGTTTCGTCAGGTCTGTCAACAGATTAAAGACATGATGATTATAATACTGGCCATTTCTGAGAAAAAAGTCATTTTTCTATCGATTTCATGCAGTTATAAGTCATAATATTTTTTAAATTTCTATGCAAGCTGGTAAGTGACTATCTATGCCACTACTGCATGGTGGTGGCAAATTATAAATTTTTGATATGTAATTGTTCTGAACCCACACCAAAACCTAAATGTCCAAATGTGAAAAATTGGGAAGAATATTCAGATAAAACCAAGATTAGAAAACAGACTATTTTCTTGTAAGCCAAATTGTATTGCCCAAAATGTTGAATCTCTGAGCTGAATGTTGGTGCAAACCTTTTACACAGTGACATGTAGCTTAAAACTCTGGTTTCAGATCTTAACAAAATGCTGGAGAAATGGGAAATTGTTGTCCTTTGTATTATATATATTAAAAGACAATACTTACCCTTGTATCAATACAGGTATGGGGATGGTTTATTGAATAGAAGACATGTTGAATTTACAGAAAAGTCAGGCCTTGTTTATGCAACAATACAATATATATATTGTAGATTTTATGTCAAAATTCAGATCAACCCTTTTATATTTGTTTTTTTAATGAATAATGTTTAATCAAATCATATTATGGAGTTTAGGTTGTTTGAAAAATCTTGTTTGAGATTTTATTAGCACAGATAAATTCTGAGTTAAACATTTTGTTACAAGACAAGGTTATATATATATATATATATATATATATATATATATATATATATATATATATATATATATATATATATATATATATATATATATATATATATATTGCTATAAAATTATTTATAATTAAAAGTTTGAAAGGAAACAACTAATTTATGTTCATTATGTTGTTTCCACATAGCAACATAAAACATGGCAGCAAAGTAAAGTCAGCAATTTTATTCTTCTGCACAGTGAACTGCTTTACATGCCAAATTATAGGAATATAGTCAAACTCATTTTATGTGATACATTTTGGGATTTTGTGCATCATCATCTTTTCTGACTTAGATGGATAGTCTTGAAAGAGAAACATCTTTAGATTTTAAAATGCCTAATTTATAATCTAAAATGTATTTTTATTTCATTCATTAATGGTCATATGTGAATCTTTAAAACATTAATTTCTTCCTGGAAAAACCCTGGAAATGACCTGGAAATTTATCATTAGAGAAGTGTGGAAACCATGGAAGGAGCTTTTTTGTCTCCTCAAAAAGATAATTGTACATTGTTTTTTTAATTCAAAGTATTAGCAGTTACTATGTCCACAAAAATGTATACCTTTTGTTATCATTTTTTTTCAGATTCCTTACAGAGATGTTACTTACTTTGAGACTGGTCAGCCTGTCAGTTTGCCATACTTTGATGTCAGTCCTTCTTTAGGGGAGGTTACCATAGCACGCCCTCTTACAGATGGAACCGCAACACAGTATATTGTATGCAATTTTTTTAAAACCATTTTGGTACATCATTGAGCTTATGATTAATTGTTTTTCACAATATTGATCTGTTTCATGGATTTAACACCAGTATGTTTTGATAATATCAAACATAATTTTAAGTTTTACAAAATAAAAAGAGAACGAAAGGAAGTCAAATGAATAAATGAATATTTCCATTAGATTTACATTTATTCAGTAGTTTTCACTTAAAGGATCCTGTTAGACATTGTTTGTATATCTCTGTAATTCAACATTACTTAATATACATTTAATTATAACACATGGGTTTTAAAACTACTTTCAGTATACCATATCAGCTAGGGATGGAGGGAATCTACAGTCTACAAACTTGGTCACAGTGACCATCAATGTTTTCCGTAACCTTAACCCACCAGTTATCATCAACCTGCCAGACAGAAGGCCAGTTGCCAAGACAACTAATCTGGGTGTTGTCATATTCACTGTTCGGGCCACTGATGCTGACACAGTTGTAAGTCCATACATCTCCAATCCCCATGCTAAATTTGTATTATTTTAAGGACAAGTTTAATAGATAGGCAGGTGTATGTGTAGCAAAGCAGAGGTACATAGGGAAGGTAGATTTTCAAAAGAATACACATGTTTAGAAATAACATCATTAAATAGATTCTTTATTGTGGAAAAATTAATGTTAATGATAAAATTAATGAAACTGTTCAATGTGATGCTCAGTATTAAATATGTGTTAATTTCTTTTTGTAAAATACCTGTAACATTTTCAGGCCAACATGTTTTATCATCACAAGTAATTTTTGTTCTTATTTATTTTGATCTTTAAATATGATGCCTCAAGCCAACTTCATTACTGTGTGACCGTTGATTTTCCTTTTACTCTTTTAACCAGGCACCCTTCAATACCCTTAGTTACAGTTTAGTTGCTGGAGATATGAGTGCTTTTAGTATAAATGTCAATGGAGATATATCTGTAGCAACAAACCTGACTGCATATGGAAAAGCTGAACTACAGGTGAGTATCTTGAAAATAATTGTTCCTGCACATTTCTTTATACAAGTTAAATTATATGGTTCAAGTTGTGAAAACATTGGGTAATGACACTGTTTGAAAATTCTTTTAATTTATATTGATAGGGTAGAGTAAAACGTTTAAAACCACATCAATGAAGTAATTAAATTTTAAACAAATTGTGATTTTTTTTCTAGTCTCTATAAAGTGAGAATTTATAGTATTGCCCACTCTCTCAACTTTGTTTTATCTGATGAAGGAATGTGCACATTTTCTCACTGGATTCAAATATTGTGTAACTGGATACTCTGCAAGTCATGTCCTTCATGTATCTTTTTGGCATGTATGGAATTCTTTGCACTACACAGAAGTGAATACAAGATTTCTATTCATATCATTTTAATGTATTCTATAGATGGAGCTTATAGTGTTGCCCATATTTGTCAGTCCTTGCTCCATTCCATTTAAAATTAATTTTCTTTAAATGATTACATTTTTGGACATGTTAGATTTAATAAAAATTTTAAAACAATTATTTGACTAAATTATGACTCATTAGATATGGATGCAAACCTTTCATCTGCAAAGTTCTGAAAATTCTACATAGTTGGCAGGGGCATTTGTGATTTCTAGACATATTTCTAGTCATTGAATATGAAAATAAAATCCATAAGATTACAGGTGTTTATTGTAATTATTTCTTGTCAGGTTGTTGCTCAAGTATGTGATGGAGGCAAGAACAGAAGATGTGATTCAGAAATTCTGACTATTGTGGTTGACTCTAACCTGAATGAACCTGTTTTTGTCCGACCAGGAGCACTTGATGGCTTTAGAGCAACAGTTACTGTTAGAGAAGACATAAACTCGACATTTACAGTGTACGATGTGGATGCAACGGATGCTGACACATCAGTAAGTTTGTG
Source organism: Potamilus streckersoni (assembly GCA_016746295.1). Classification (NCBI taxonomy): domain Eukaryota; kingdom Metazoa; phylum Mollusca; class Bivalvia; order Unionida; family Unionidae; genus Potamilus; species Potamilus streckersoni. The sequence goes on from JAEAOA010002295.1 coordinate 1,286,293, forward strand.
TGTCAAACATATATTATTTTAGCAGTAAAGTACACAAACCTGGATTCAAAATTTTATTGAGGTCTAGACATACAACATTGATGAATTTATTGTGAGAGAAGTTTTAAAATCAGAGCGTAAGCAAGATGTTTTGAGGAGCAGAAAGTTACAGTCCTTAATTTATTTTATTGGAAAAAATTAAGACATATATTGATTTAACTTGACTTAGACATACATTATATTAAACGTAAAGGTCACAGTAAGGTTGACTGTGGTGTTTTTAAGCACTACAAACAAGATAGACACATTTTGCAGCAAGGACATTGCTCTTGCTTCATATATATTTATAAGTCCAAGGACTGGTATCATACTTTTTCAATTGCACAAGGAGTTTTTCTTTCATAACCAAATAATAGGAATTAGTGTCTTTCAAAACTAAATAGTGTTTATGAGTAAACTGTTGATTTTCTTGCAGAGCCCATTCAGTGATCTGACATATACCTTGATAGGACTTGGGACTGGTCCAACTTACTTTGGAATCTCTCCAACTGATGGCAGGATTACGATCAGGCTTTCACTTTTGCAGGATAGCGCCAACCAGTACAATGTAAACAGACTGTTAATTCTTTATTTATTACATTTAAACTGTGAAACATTTTGTGTGATGTTAACAGGTATAAAATCAATAAATTTTAGTACTTTTAAAAGGCTTGTGAAAAATATTTTTAGCAAAATTTGTATTGCCTAACCTCATTTGCACATGAAATATCTAGCAATAAAATTTGTTTGGCTGTGGCGATACATTTTTTCAGTAGATTATGTTTTTGATTTCAAATGATTCATCTATTTTAATTTTTTAACATTTATCCTAGTCTTTTTTCTCTCTGAGGTAAGGTAAATTCATTTTTATTGATGGACTAATTTTTGCACATATTTGTACATAAATAAGGTAGATGTAAATATTTATATATTTTTGTCTGCCCTTGAATCAATTTTAGTAGTTATGTAAATCATGTTATCAGTTTAATATCTCTGGATCCTAAAATACATATTTTGGTTTTGTTGAACAATATCAGAAGAATTTATATTGTAGTTAACAGTGATCGTCAGAGATGGTGGTAGTCCTCCAAGACAAGCAGCCCAGACAGGCACCATTGTTGTCAATGTTATCCGTAACAATAATGCTCCACAGTGGCAGAATCTGCCCCAAACACAAGCCATCACACAGTCCTATGGAATCAACAACATTGTGTACACAGCTAATGCCATTGACTCTGATCAAGTGTTCAACGTGGTCACCTACAGCATCCTCGGTGTGGGCTCAGCTCCATCTTTCTTCACCATTAATCCAAATAATGGAATTGTCAGTCTCACAGGAGACATTAGAACTGTCAGTGATACAACATTTTATGTGAGTTTACCTTATTTAAATATTTCTTGAACTTTTACCTACCAGATCACATCAGTTTAAAAGCTACTTCTGGCAGTACATATATTCACTGTCTAGTACCTAAAATGGCAAAATTACTATTTAAATTTTTCTATTAAAGTATAATTTTATAAGTTTTAGGAAATATTGTTTGAATATATATATATACACACACACACACACACACACACACACACACACACACACACATATGCATAACTGATAACTGAAAACTGCCTATGAATTTAAAACTGCTGTAATGATAATAATAACAGTAATGATACACTTATAGTTATCTTAATATATGGGTTTTTATGAGCCAGATATAAATGAAATATCATGTTTGTTAAACTTTCTTGGTTCAAGATTATTGTCAGTATTATTATGACCGTGTCACATATTAAAAACAGGGTTTTATTATGGATCATACACTATATGAATAACAGTCATTATTATTTTTGACCATATATATAAATAACTGATCATTATTGTTATTATGGACCTACAACATATTAATAATGGGTCCTTATTATTACAATATAACAATAATAACTGGTCAATATTATGATATATATAATATATATCTATAGCTGGTCAATGACATTAAGATGAAAAGAATGCAGAGGATAGTAAACACTAATTGAAGGGTATATTGCATGTTGTAAATTTCCTTGGATATTCTTTTTTTAAAATAAATGTTAAAATACCTTATCATTGTTATTATCCAACACTTGTAAGGATGCCATTGATTAGAGACCAGGGAATTGAAAGAGATGAAATCCCAATGTTATCAACATCTGTTCATTATATATGATCAAGTAGACAGGTGCTAGGTGTGTGGAGATGATAATCTGACAAAGGGTGCAATACTTTTTACTGTAACAAAAGATACTTGATGATATTTAGATCAATTTAGAGATAATATTAGACTGGCCATATAATAATTATATTGCTTTCATTTTAGCTGTTAATTAGAGCCAGTGACAATGGTACACCTCCAAAGAGCACTGATTCCGTCCTCACCATATCTGTGCAACGCAATGAATTTTCACCTATTTTTGTGGTCAACTCACAGTTTCTCAGAATCCCAGAGACGCAAACTATCGGTCTAGCAATTGGTCGAGTAAACGCTACTGACCAAGATAACTTGGTAAGTATTAATCTGTTCTTTGTTTTGTTGTCACTGATTTTCTATAATTTAATATATTGTTGCATGTTTTCATAAACCAAAACTTTAATATATAGTTTTATATTTCCTGAGGAAACATGGTAGCTCCTTTGGTACAGCAAGAGATTCATAATCCAAGGGTAGCAGCTTCACTACCTGCCCAGGCCAGCCTGCATTGGATGCTTTGGTGTGTTCTTGGAAAGGCACTTGCTCACTTTTTTGGTGTGATACAAGCAAACTGCTGTTGAAAACCAACTAAAATACAAAGAATTTTAATTTGGAAGCAAAATTAGTACCACAGTTGGGTATTTTGATGGGTGATTTTGTTTGTTATTATGCAATGCTGATTGGTGCCCTTAAAGGCCGCGTGGTTTAAAGTGCTCTTTGTTATGGATTTCTGCCATCTCACTTGTGTCTGCGTGGGTTCAAGTCTAAGATTCTGCGAATGTGGATATGTGAGAAAGCTTGTCAGTAGCTTTTCATAGAGCAGTGGTTCTTTCCGCGGATTTCCTGGTTTCTTCCTCCACCATTAATACTGACCGCCATGTATAGCCTATCATGTGCTGAAAAATGGCGTTAAACCCCAGAACAGCAACAATGCTGATAAATTATTTATAAGTAAAATTTAAGAATGATTTATGTTAGTATTCTGTAGTAGCATTTATTTTTGTGGTTTTGCAAAGAGATTCTTGTGGACACCTAAAATCATTTTTTTTTCACATGTAGGTATTTAATTTCATAGTATAACCTCAGAAAATACCCAAAATAAAGATTTAAAAAAATAAAACTATGTCAGTACAAATGGCAGTCACTTAAATGTTTAAAACAATACTGCATGTATGAGCATAAATTTAAGACTTGAAAATTCCAAAACTTACACCATGATTTCACCAGAGTGAATAACATCTATGGAAGTATGGAAGATGGCATAGCCAACACACTTAATGCTGCCACTTGAGTGAATGCAAATGAAACACCCGTGAAAAGCAATGACTAGTACTATGTTTTGGGTTGAGTGTTCAACGTCAGAGGAAGCTGTTGCCACCAAACTGTTAAAATACATACTAACTAATAAATATAAAAGTGAAATCAATACTTTATTTTACCAGCTTCATTTTAAGAGTAACTTCAATTACTAGACTTGAAAGTAGGTAAAGATCACAAAGAAGAATTAAAATCATACTTTCCACAACTGTTATGATAAACTAGTTATGGAAGCCATCACAGGAAAGTTATAGATGTTCCAAGTGATGATCAGTGAAGCAAATCAGTTACCCTTGCAACCTCATTGGTTTTGAGAAAGCTAAACTTGTTTCATTATGCAGTTAGGGGGTTATTTAGCTATTTGTGTGTACCATGAGACTTGATTGACATTATATTTAATCAGTGAATTGTGAGCTTTTATATTCTACTGTAATTAGTGCATGTACATATCTTCAACAATTAGTACAGTTTTTTTTACAGGTTTCTTGTTCTTTTGGATTAAAATTCATGAATAAAAATAATTGTGCTTTCAGGAAAATTTAAAATTTTTCAACAATAGTTGTACATGAATGAAGGATCAGTGTCATTAGATATTTTATATTATTCTTTGTTTAAATTTCAGTATTACTAGTGTTTAAATACTTCATGCTTTTCTTCATTTCTGTCTGACCTTATCTTGAATTTTGATTTGATTTGCATAGTAGATATTACTGCTACTGGATACCTTATAGATATGTGAGCATTGAAACAATATAAAATAGTTTTATAGGTTTTTTCAAAGGGTTAAAATATAACAGACACATGCAAAATCTAATATTTTATTACCAGATTACTGTACTGATGTTGATTTATGAAATACTAGTAGCATTGTTAATTTCTTGGAATGAAACACAGTAAGAAAATGGGTTGGAGCTCATCATTATACATGGCTGATTTTTTGTTGGGTTTTCAAATTCATGGTTTGGGGGCAACAACCAAAATCATGAAAATTACTATGAAAATTTTTATATTACAGCAAGTACTATGATATATTACATTAGAGTTTTGTTTTTACAGTCGCCATTCTTTTTAACCTTATGACTAACAGATTTCTTCCAAACTAAATAAGTTAGATTTTTCATACAGTATGCCTATCTTTACACTCTGTAATGTTCATTAGATTTCTGTGGACATTTTAAAGATATTAACTCTCAAACAATACTATAATTTCTTATTTCAGGCCCCATAACATACTAATAATTAATATAGCTTCTTATTTCAGACCTCTATACAACACTGTTAAAACTATAACTTCTTATTTCAGGTCTCATACACCAATGTTAAATATTATAAGTTCCTTTTTCAGGGCCCATACAATGCTTTTGAATACTATAACTTCTGATTTCATTTCTCATACAACACTGTTGAAATCTATAACTTATTATTCAGGCCTTCTACAACACTGTGGAATACTATAACTTATTATTTAGGCCTTATACAACACTTGAATACTATAATTTATTATTCAGGCCCCATACAATACTGTTGAATTCTATAACATATTATTCAGGCTCCATACAATACTGTTGAATTCTATAACTTATTATTCAGGCCCCATACAATACTGTTGAATACTATAATTTATTATTCAGGCCTTATGCAATACTGTTCAACATTCTATAACTTATTATTCAGGCCCCATACAATACTGTTAAATACTATAACTTATTATTCAGGCCTTATACAAGACTTGAATACTATAACTTATTATTGAGGCCTTATACAACACTTGAATACTATAATTTATTATTCAGGCCCCATACAATACTGTTGAATTCTATAACATATTATTCAGGCTCCATACAATACTGTTGAATTCTATAACTTATTATTCAGGCCCCATACAATACTGTTGAATACTATAATTTATTATTCAGGCCTTATGCAATACTGTTCAACATTCTATAACTTATTATTCAGGCCCCATACAATACTGTTAAATACTATAACTTATTATTCAGGCCTTATACAAGACTTGAATACTATAACTTATTATTGAGGCCTTATACAACACTTGAATACTATAATTTATTATTCAGGCCCCATACAATACTGTTGAATTCTATAACTTATTATTCAGGCCCCATACAATGCTGTTGAATTCTATAACTTATTATTCAGGCCCCATACAATACTGTTGAATACTATAATTTCTGATTTCAGGCCCCATACAACACTATTGAATACTATGTAGTTGGAGATACATTGGCCAGTATCTATTTTAATGTCAACAGCACATCAGGAGAAATATTTGTAAAGTCCCCTCTGCAGTCTGATCCAGCCAATACCCAGACCTACACGGTATGTTGTACAGGTCAATATTTAATTATTAAAAAGACAACTACATTAAAATCAAATATCTTGTAAATATCATCTCATACAATCTTAACATATATATCTTTTTGAAAAATCTATTTCTTTTGTTATACTTTTATATGTATTAATCTTGTTAATTTGAAGTAAGTTTGTTTACACTTTCATAAAATGTATTGTCTCAGATAAAGGATGATTTCAACACACAATTACAAGGGATTTCTGTGATTAAAGTTTCAGATCTATTTTAGCTTATGCTTGAAAGATACAGTAAATACTTCCTGTAATTTCAACAAAGTCTTTTGTCTGCTGTGAGTGACATTAATTCTATCATTTGGTTATCATATGCTGTCAGATCTATTCAGTTTTTTTCATTCTTTTAAAGATTTAACACTGGAAAAATGCAAACTGACATTTGAATTATGTTGTATATACTCTTATTATATATGATTTAAATAGTTTACTGTCAGGAAGCAAGAATTTCTATTTGATTTACTAGTAATAACTTATATTTCAGTTGACAATTCAAGCCAGAGATGGTGGCTCCCCAAGTAAAATATCTGTACTTACAGCAAGAGTAACAATTGAAGTGTACAGAAATCTTAATGCTCCAAGGTTCTCTTCTGCAGATTATATCACTTCTATCCCAGAAACTACACCAACTGGTACCAGTATTTTCCTTCTGACTTTCTCAGACTCTGATACAGATGTAAGTAAAATATATTGTTGCCTCAAATTGCTATGCTTATTTGCATTCACTTTATAAGCTATGAAAGGAAATATAGCGAAAAATGTCCATAAAGAACACACATAGAAGAAATGTGTAGGTAAACTTAAAAAATTAGTAAATTTTGTCTTTTATGAGAAGGTTGCTTTGATTTTCAGCTGCAATGTGCAGGTAAACTTAAATGGTTTAAAATATCATCTTTTATGGACTGATGTTCTTTATGTACAGGTGTAATGTGTTGGCAAATATAAGGGGTTGGATAAGTTGTCCTTTATGGACTGATGTTCTTTATAGATAGATGAAATGGGTTGGTAAACTTAAAGGTCTAATGCTGTCATTTATTTACTGATGTTCTTTAGATACAGTTGAAATTTGTTGGTAAACTGTTTTATACATGTCCTTTATGAGCAGGCCTTAATGGTATTGATAAAGAAAGTTCTACTTAAAGTGTGACCATTATCCATGAGAAACAGAGGATCACAAGGGCAAGCTCCGACTAACATCTGAATAGGATGGGATTTCTTCATCACACAGTATGGGCATACAAAGATGTCACAGTGCGTATAATAAATATAGAAATCCATCCCTTGACAGAAAACAACTGTCTTATATGCAGAATGAATAGGCACTTATCTGTATGAAACATTGTCAGGACATGCACAAATTGTTTGCAGCAGAAAAAATGGGCTCTACGAATAGCAAATTCTCAACACCACAAAAAACAAAAACCCCACTGCAGAACAGTTTGAAGCAAGAGTTGAGTGTACTCCCTCAGTCCATAGTATTCCAAGCACTGCCATATGTCACATAATATATCAGACGTGATATGAAGGCGTTTTGTCTGTATTCACATTTTACCTTTCTGACACCTGTCAATATATTCTGTAGTTGAAGCAAGTAACAATAAGAGTTAATGGAGTATGGGTACCAAGATGCAAGTATAAATGCCGAATACCGGCTAAAGTTTTATAGTGTGATACGTTATGGTAGGTTCTAGGTGAGGGCACTCGCATATGTCCTTGTGAATATATCCGGGCACAATTCCACTGGCGGGAGTTTGTTGACAGGCCCATCGTAATGCATTGTTTGGGAGAATCTGGTGTTGTCATCCTTCCACCTAGCGAGAGCAAATTAAAGGTTAAAGACCCTATGCGATTGACATATATCCTCGGCTTCTGGACTCCATGAAGTTTGTGAAGCTCGTGGTGATATGGTTGTCATTGCGGTGACAGATACTTGTAATTCGGCTAACTGTTGTTTGATAACTGCTGCGGCCGACATGTTGAGATCATGTGGTGGTGTATCAGCTGTTTCTAGGTCATGTGACGATGTTGTTGAATATGCCGCACCCATCTCGTCACGTGATGATGCTCCTGAAGACAAAGATGAACATGGTGCACATTATCTCCGTACAGCTGAAGATGTTTCTTTCCAATATAAACAGAGACCTTGATGTTCTTCTCAGCTAGCATATGTCCGTCAAGATTGAATTAGTGGCCGTGATATTGCCATTATTATGCTCCATATTGCGAACACCAGTCAAACTATTAACAGTTAGTCTTGAACTACGAGAAGAAATTGTGGGCAGGATAATACTTATGATCCCCAGGAAAAGAAAGGTAACATCCCGTATCATCAAATTGAGGAAGGATTGTTTTGTTCTTTCCGCTGATAAATGTTATAATTTAGATGTTGCAATTGACAGTTCACCGAAAAGCACACATCTCCACATGCATCCTGTATCCACATGATGAATGACACCAACAACCGACAATACCTGAAGACATACTCCAAATTCAGCCATCGAACTGGCTAAACATGACATCACATCCAGATTTAGCTACTAATCCATTAATATTAATGACATCACGTCTGGCAGCAATAAACCTGGCAGACAAAGAGGGGTCCAAAAAGGGGCTAGAGAAGGATGTACTGTGTATTATTCAAACTACATTTAATCACTTAAATTACAATATATATATATATATATATATATATATATATATATATATATATATATATATATATATATGTTGTATAGGTATACATATAATTGTGGTCAACTGCTGTATGGTTTGCTCAGATACTTTTGATTATTTTTGTCACCATTTCTTGCATCATTTCTCAGATCATTGTTTCACACAGATTCCAAGTTTTCAGTTGAGAAGTTACTAAATCTGATGTATCAAATAGAGAAAGGAATTTTTGTATGTTATCATATTTACCTGGATAATGTTCTTGAGTATCATATTTTATTTATCTTTCACAGGCTCCTTTCAATACGATGACATTAACTGCTATTGGAGATGGACTTGGTTCTAGTTTTTTTAATGTAGATAACACCGGTCGTGTAACAACCAACCGTAACTTGGCTTTGGAAGTTGCCAGCTCATATCAGGTATCATTATATGTACATGTACATGGTTTTGTTATCAAAGACACATAATGTCATACTGCTATATTCACAGAGTTTTGGGGAGTTTTTGAGACACAACAAGTGCTTCCCAATAAGATAGAGTGCATGTGACTCACAAATGCAAATTTAATCTTATGTAAAATAATCTATCTTGTCTTATAAACTCATAGAAAATGATAGGAAATTCAAATCTGAATAAAAGAAGTTAACCTGTTTGTTTTCTTGAATGCATTTAATACATTTGCAAATGAAAATAGTTGGTAGGCTTGTCAATATCACCACACACATACAGTTGTGTTCAAATATGTACATAATCATAACTACAGACATTAAATTGAAGCAGTAAGCCCAGTTTTTGTCTTTAAAATCATTTGCATAGCAGGATCTAGTCTTAATAAGATGCAGTCTTTGCTGCTGTCTATAGTTCATTAGAGGGTGTAAGGTAATGCAGGTGTTATTGTAATTATGATGGTACTGTTTTATAAGCTTCACCCTAGATTCTTTCAGAGAATCCATTTAAAAACGTGCTTTTGCTGACTCAATACTGGCATTGTCAGAACTGTATCCAGTCTAATTTGATAATGGGAGTGGGTGGGGATAATCTTTTCAAGCTTTGTTGAAGTCAAACATTTAACACAGCATCTTGAATGCATCTGCCTGGTAATGTTGTTTCAATCTCTTTATAGCCACAAATCAAGTGTGTCAATTTAGCATGTGCTTATTATTATTTTTCAATCTATCAAATTTGTGGTTTTAACAAAATTTGATTTATTGTTTGCATTTTAACAAGATTAAAATATTTAGTAATATAGAAAACTAACCTGAGTGTTCAATTCAGAATGTCATAATGTTCTGGCTTGTCATGATGTTTCAGATAGGTGATGTTTGCAGCATGCTCAGAGAAGAAAATGCTCTTGCCTGCTTCTGTCCTATGCAAAGTCATGTCCATCAACAAGGAGTTTTGAAAAAAAATTAATCTGGGCCTTTGCTGCTTTGCAGATGACTCCTTGTTTCCTGAATCACAATTCCATCTTGACATTTTGCGTTAAAAAATGAATCACTCTGAAACACTTCTGACTACCGAAATAATTATGTCTTGCCTATTGAAATATATATTTTGAGTAAAATCTGACTTAAAGAACTCTTGCTGCTCTTAACAAAAAGATGGCTTAAGCATTCTCAATCTTCTACATGCATCTCTTTGATTTACTTGTCATTTATTATGAATTGGGATGTTCCATTTTCTGAACATTTCCTATGTAAATTAGCCTTCAGGTTTTGTAACAATTTTTTTAGGGTGACATCAGTAAATTGGCGTGGCCCTTGGACATCATCTGAGTTTTTTATATTGATCCCTATATAAGTTTCCAAACTATGCTAGCTTACTGTTACAATTATGCACAGCAAATACTCCGTGTTAGGCAGATTAATAAATCATATTGCTACCATTAGCATGTTTTCCTGATACTTAAAGGTGGACTTTTTTATACCATAGTAATCATGGCTGTCTTGTAATTATCTAGCCCATATACTTTTGTATCTAGGTCAATACAGAAAGAGTCAGTCATTAAGAAAAAAAACAAAACGGAAGGGAATATTTTTCTTTGTATTACACTTGTGGCCAGTTAATGTGGAATAACTTTTTTTGTAGCTTCGTGTACGAGTTCAAGATGGAGGTTCTCCATCAAAGTCTGGAACAACTGTCCTCACAATTCAAGTACAGAGGAACCTGCTGGCTCCAGTATTTGTACCTGCTTCGTACAACATAACAATTCTTGAAACTAGAGACACTGGTGACATCATACTGACTGTCACAGCCATTGATGCAGACACCAAGGTAAGTGCATACAATATTACTTTGTCATCATTAATTATGTTGATATTAGTTTGTTACAATACGATTTTGATATGCCCACCATTAAGCTATGATGTCTCTTTTAGTTAACAAAGTTAAAAATATGTAATAGTTTTGTCATTTAAAATGGAAAGTATACACGTCATTAAAAGAGATTACTCATGTAATTTATTAACAATCTGAACGTTTGAGTGACCACGCCAGTTTCCTAGTGGTTATAGCATCTGCCCCAGATACAGGAGGTCACAGATTCTAACACCAGCCAAGTCATACTAAAGACTTGTAAAAATGGTACAAACAGCTGCCTCGCTAGGCATTTATATTAAAAGGTTAGTGTTAGGACTGGTAGTCCTGGTGTCAGGATAATGTGACTGGATGGGATATCATGCTACATATCTGTTGCATGATGTCTCAGTGCTCATCATCACTATAACCTGCCAAACTGCCGACATTGTAGCAATATGACTGAAAAATTGTTAAAACTATATTAAAAAGTCAAATCTAACACACACACAGACACCAACACACACACACTGAGCTCTTGAACAAAGATATAAATGTATAACAAATAAAAATTTTTAATTTGCTCTTCGTAACTGATTATTAGCTAAGTGGATCTGATTACCGTTGTGAAATACTTACTGGTTCTCATCACTTGTGGCTTTGGTTACTTTACCATACAGTTTGCTAAAATTACAAATCAGACTTATCTCAGACATCAGTAATCTGATGGGTGTTTGCAATGTAAAGTAGCATTTTCATGTCTAGAATTAGTTCTTGCATTTGTTTTCTTTACACTTGATATGAAATTGCAAGGGATTCTTAGTAGTTTAATGTACTGTGGAGATTGTCATAGGACCTGAGTTTTGAGGTCCATATAACAATCACAATAAATATGTTGTATTTGATAAAGAGTTGCTCATTTCAATCCTTCAATCCCTGCACAATTATTTTTTTAAAATTGTTTTCACTGTTAGTCATATTATATTGAAAAAAGTGTTGCCAGAAGTTAATTTTTCCTTCATGTCCTGTATAGAGGGATGAAATTGGTTTGTGTTTGAATTTGTGTTAGTTTTCACTTCCTGTGGAACTGAAGAGCATTTTTATGTTAGTTCTCTTTATGAGTAAGCAAGGCACTTAGACATCATGTTGCCTCTATTTACCAGTAAGCAAGGCACAGACATCATGTTGCCTCTATTTACCAGTAAGCAAGTCACTTAGACATCATGTTGCCTCAATTTACCAGTAAGCAAGGCACTTAGACATCATGTTGCCTGTTTACCAGTAAGCAAGATAATTAGATATGTTACCTCTGTTTACCAGTAAACAAGACCCTTAGATATCATGTTGCATCTGTTTACCAGTAAGCAAAGCACTTAGACATTATGTTGCTTGTTTACCAATAAGCAAGGCACTTAGACATCATGTTGCCTATGTTTACCAGTAAGCAAAGCACTTAGACATCATGTTGCCCATGTTTACCAGTAAGCAAAGCACTTAGACATTATGTTGCTTGTTTACCAATAAGCAGGGCACTTAGACATCATGTTGCCTATGTTTACCAGTAAGCAAGGCACTTAGACATCATGTTGCCCATGTTTACCAGTAAGCAAGGCACTTAGATATCATGTTGAATCTGTTTACCAGTAAGCAAGATAATTAGATATGTTGCCCATGTTTACCAGTAAGCAAGGCATTTGGACATCATGTTGACTCTGTTTACCAATAAGCAAGGCAGTAATTTAGAATATTATTCTGTTAAAAAAATTATTCATGTTGGTAATTGAGTTTAGTTCTTTTGGAAATTCAAATTTGGGGGGAAATAGTGGGGTCTTTACAGGTGAGAAAAACGAGCAATCATCATCCAGATAATCATCATTTTACTGTATATGTCATTATTACCTATAATCTTACATTTCCAGCACCATATATACTCACTTACAAGTGGAGTCAAACTGCAAACAACAAAGATCCTGATCTGCTATAGCATAATGTGCCTGAAGATCAGGGTCTGTGTTTACTGATTATTCCTAACAAACTGCACAGACCTAGATCTGCCACCACATTATGTAATGACAGATCTGGATCCATGCAGTTTCCTGTTGGACTCAACTAATAGGCAAGTAAATAGGTTATTATAAAAGCATACAGATTCTCAGTGTGAACTGTTTTGAAGCATATCAACTGTATTTTCTATGCTCTCTATCAGTCATTCTTTTATATGTTCATGGTATTTATTTGATTTAGTTTTTACTCATATAATTTGTCACATATTCATAACAGTGCAAGTTTTTTAAAATGTTAATAGTAGCTACAGTAAACTGCCAATATAAAAACATCAGAGAACTCATAAATTGTTCAAGTTGTTGTTGTTGTACCATGAAAACAGATTATGTATGTAAATATAATATCAAGAATTGCAATGCATCATAAAAATCAATATTATTATATTTAATTTCATTTTAAGAAATAAAGACTGTAATTGCATGCTTATTACTATGTATTACATTTTTGTTTCAGTCACCCAACAATATTGTGCGTTACAGTATCAGCAGTAGTACCTCTAGTGATATCGGACGACAGTATTTTATGATCGATGAGGCCACTGGTGGAGTCAGCCTCAGGAAATCAGCAATGTCTGATGCCAATAGAGCTACATTGTACTCAGTGAGTATTAGATGAATTTTTAGTCTTGTGACATTGAGCACATGGTCAGTGTGTCATACATAAGGGTACAGTCATGTGGCTTTGTTGTGGAATCTATTACACTTTGTAATTAATCATCAGATCAAAAGTTTGTCAATTACCAACCTTTTATGCATCCATGATTTTGACATTTTAAACACATTAATATAATTTAGCAAAAATCATTTGAGATAGACAAATTAAAATTTGCATGCATCTTTGATGCATTTGTTGATGACTTAATTAGATTTTGATATCACTCTACACTTTGAAGTTTTGAACATAGACCTTTTCGGACTTCAGTGGGGTCATGCATGTTTTGCAGGCACAATCTTGTTTATTTTTATTGTCTCTTAAGATGGTCCCACTATACTTAATGCAGGCTTTAAAATACAAACAAGGATCATAACGTAATTCTTGTTTTTTCTTCTGGATAGTCTTGTTGCAGATTTATTGGGAAAGAAAATGTGAGACTTAATGTTTTTGTTTTTTTACTTTTAGTTTCAAGTTATTGCAACAGATCTTGGTGAACAACAACAGAGAACATCAGCCATACCAGCTGATGTCAGAATTACTGTGTTGAGGAATGACTTCACCCCAAGTTTTACAAACTTGAATTTTGAAACTACCATCAATGAAACACAGTCTGTTAACACTGTAGTCTTTGATTTAGATGCAACTGATCAGGACAGCTCCAAGCCATTTGTAAGTTTAAAATTCAAACTCGTGCAGTTGTACATATAAGGCTAAATTAATAAGGAATTTTGTGGAATGTTTAGAAAAGTTCTTCAAATTAAACTATCAAGCATGATCTTTCAAAATGTCGGTCACTAAAAATACAGGTTGATCAACTAGCAGCAAGATAAGTAAGCCATTTGAGGTCTGTAGGATTGATGAGTTGGCAGATTTTTCATACAAGTAAAAGTACTACCTTTCATTCAAAAAAATGTAAGAGATGTCAAATCAGCATTCATTTGTTGAAAATAGATTGCTGTTAAGAATACTCCATCTGAATTATAACTTTGACAGCTAGTACAGTGGTTCACCTCTTGAATCTACCCCTACCCCCATCCAGTAACTACCTGCATTATATGGCCAGATTCTCTTGGCAAAGTAGTTTGTGTTCAGATTTACTCCTCTAAGATGGCTACCTCTCTAATTTGGCAAGCAGCTGGCATGCTAGTGCAAAAATGTCAGATTTGCCCTTCATGCGTGGCTACATTATAGGAATCTTGCAAATATTTGTTGCTTTTTAACTTCAAGACAGTGAGAATGTATGTAATTTTTAATCCATTCAAACAGGTAAGTAATCAGTTGATCCTTATTTTCTATGTGTTCTTTTAGTTATGTTTTGTAACATTGGGAATTATTAACTTTTATTACCACCAATAATCAACAAGATAACAAAAGTTAACTGGTGCTGAGAAGCACAGTATTGGTTAGCTGAAGTCAGTGTAACATCCAATCATCCTAGACTATAAATGGTTTGCAAGCTGATGTGACCTCTCTCTCTGTTTACAAAATGTATTTTTGAAAGGATACTAGACTAATACTAGTTAAAAACGTGATATTTTACTTTGTTTGTTTACTCAGAATATTTCAATCATATAACTGCACAATTGTAAATAAAGGAACAAGTTGCTGAAAAATGTGCAAAATGTCATCAGACATTCTCAGTTTAGATGAACAAGTGAAAACAATTAACCAACACAATATGAGGGAGAGTCTTTTGAGGGCTTGTGTAAAATGTAAAATTGAAAATGAGAATCATACATGCCAACCATTATACTTTTTAGCATAATCATTATGCATTAATGCCACCAAATTACGTTTTTGCTAGACTGTATGTAGATTATGCTTTTTTGTTACATTAAAAAAAAATAATATCAAAGCAGTAAAAAGATTTTTGTCATTTTTCATATCATCTCTTTAATTTAACATTAGAAAAATATTCAGATAAACATCATCTGTTTCTTCTGCAGTGGGAAAATGGAATGGACATAAGTGATAGTTACAGCCATATATTTGTTTCCTGATTTTATTGACAAGGTGGTTAAAAGTAAATTTATTGTATTTAATAGTGTAGTGAAATATATGGTTGGGGCTGTTCCAGTAAAACATACCTGATACCAGGGAAGGCACTTATGATGTAGGGAACTCAGCCATAGATGTAATTAAAAATTTTCCTATCATTTTAATATAAACTATATTAAATTAAAGTGGCCTAACATATAATTTAAAAAAAACACAGGCTTCTCTGGGTACCATATATGTTTAAATCGTACAGCCCATTATAGTTATGGCAGATAAAAAAGGGATGCTGTGATAAAGTGACTATTATAATTGCATTTATTTTCTCTGCCTCTAGGGACCGTTTGCCACTCTGGAGTACACAATTATTGGTGATGACAGCAGCTCCTTATACTTCAGCATTGATTCTGCTGGGGTCATTCGTCTGGTACAAAGTGTATTGAATCAGGCAACAACAGTGTACAAGGTAAACACATTTTACTTGAAAATTGTCAAAGATCTTACTACTGTAAAATGAATTTCTTATTTTATTAAATTACATCACTTCTCTAGCATAGTAATTATTAATCACATTTAAGGCACTAAATAATTAGCTTCAGCTCTGCACTGGTTTTCTTGCTTCTTTTGAGAGAATGCCCGATTACTATTTTTCAATTAGCTTTTATTATCTGATCTCAGCATTACCTTTCACAGTGAAATATCCATACAGAAGTAAAAACTAAATGGCAAAGAATCAATCTTTTATTTAGACTTATTGTTATTTTATTCATTTAGAGCTGTTAGTCTTTGTTATTTGCTACTATACATGCATTTAATATCAGTAATTTGTCAATATGTATATAATACATTCATCTATTTAAAAATGGTTTTGTACACAAGTTTGCACTGAGTAAAATAAACACATTTTATGTTGATGTTTTTTAATAGGTTCGTGTCAGAGTGAGAGATGGAGGCAGTCCACCCAAGGAATCTACAACTGTTGTTACAGTGAATGTGCGAAGAAATTTCATCTCCCCATCTTTTCTATCACCCAGTTATACCACAACCATCCAGGAAATACTGGCAGTTGGAAGCTTTGTTTTAGATGTGTCCGCCACTGATGCTGACAGACAGGTGATTTTGTTTTCTTTGATGTGAAATTTGTTAAATTGTTATTTAATCTAGTGCCCATAGTTAGCGTCAAATATATATATATCTAGATCGTCCACATTATAGTAGTCATAAAGTATGTATAAGCAGGTGCTTGTTTCTTATAATGTCTAGAAGAATTGGTAAGTTTATATCCTTTAAAGTACAACTTTTATTTAATATAATCATCATATTGTCATATATATATATATATATATATATATATATATATATATATATATATATATATATATATATATATATATAAAGAATAATTCACTGTATTATTTGGTGTATTAAGAATAAGTAATATATCACTACTTATTGGTTTATTAAGAATAAGAATGACTGATATCTCATTGTATTAATTGGTGTATTAAGAATAATCAATATATAACTATTAATTGGTGTAATAAGAAGAATAATTGACATATCACTAATAATTGGCAGATTAAGAAAAATTGACACATTAATGTCATAATTGCTGTATTAAGAAGTCTCATTAATCTATCACTTATTTGTTTCACTTTTCCAGGCCCCATATAATACAGTCATGTATGCCTTTGTAGTAGATGATGACTTATTTGATATTGATCGAAACACTGGACGAATTACAGTCCAGAGCTCTCTCCTGGGACGATCTCAAAACTCCTACCAGGTATGTTCCTGTTTCTTTATATCTTATGCAGAGATTTAATATTCTCTCTAAATGACATACACTTTCATCACTTAGGTTCTAAATGAACTATCTTTATCCATCCCAGCTTCACATTTTCCAAATTGATTTTAGGTCCCACAAGGAACTAGGGATGAGACTTCTACAAACATCTTTGCTTCTAATTTTCACATGTATTTTTGGTCCCACAATGAATTAGGGCCTGCACTGTTGTCTAGATTATAGATTTCACAAAAACTGGTTTGAACCTGTATTTTATTTGAAGGCTCACACTTTTCCTTTAACAGAATATCTCTCAGCAACTTATGTTATACACATTTACAAATCTATTTTTGATTTGTCTTTTTGAATTTTTGAACATTCTGCATACAAGCAAGAAAAGGGTAAAATAAATATTGATATGAAAAATACCTGTAGGAATTAATATCAGTGGATCATTCCGTTACATTGTGTGACAATGTACAAGCATTATATAGGGCATTGTATCTATCATTTTATATAGCACACTGGTTCTTTTATTAAACAAATGTATTCATATTGTATTTTTTGTTTGTTCTACAGTATCAAATTTATGCATATGATGGTGGTATTCCTTCGCAAAGGAGCAACAATATTCCCGTGACCATTAATATTATTAGAAACCAGTTCCCACCTGAAATCCTGAATCTGCCCCGTCAAGTCAACATTGACAGTAGTTACTTGGAGAATAATGTGGTTTTCACTGTTCAGTACAGAGATAATGACACCCAGGTAAGAAATTAGTCAAAAAATGAACAATCATAAATATTAAATAAAACTTTCAAAGCCAACATGGTCTCAAAATAATTGACATAGTAAGTAACAAAGCAAGCAATAAATGTAGTTATTTTATAATGTGTGTAATTTACACATGAACATCAAAACATGACAGTTTATATTATTTACACATGGACATCAAAACATCTTTATGAAATATTGTGTCATTTACAAAAAAATATTTTTAAAAAAATTGAAATATTGTGACATTTACACAGACAATGAAATGTTTCGAAATAATGTTATTGACTCATGGACATCCAAGCATGTTTTGAAATAGTATGTCATTTACACATGGAAATCAAAACTGCTGAAATTGTTATGGAATTTACATATGAACATTAAAACATCTGATGAAATTCTATGGCATTTGAATATGCTGTAGATGCTTTATCAAAATATCCAAGAGTTTAGCTGCCAGTTTGACTATTTGTCTAATGGCTATGATTATAAGAACATCTTTCCTCTTGATATTTATTGTCTCATCTCTCTCTTTCTCTCTCTCTCTCTCTCTCTCTCTCTCTCTCTCTCTCTCTCTCTCTCTCTCTCTCTCTCTCTCTCTCTCTCTCTCTCATCTAATCTCATTTAATAAATGTCTCATTGGCATAGCTAATATCACAAAAGTGTGCATTTCCAATATTATGTGTAAAGTGCTGTAGATATCATATAACATGTATCATTCCATCTTGATATATCATGTGCTGTATATATCATATAACATGTACCATTCCATCTTGATATATCATGTGCTGTATATATCATATAACATGTACCATTCCATCTTGATATATCATGTGCTGTATATATCATATAACATGTACCATTCCATCTTGATATATCATGTGCTGTATATATCATATAACATGTACCATTCCATCTTGATATATCATGTGCTGTATATATCATATAACATGTACCATTCCATCTTGATATATCATGTGCTGTATATATCATATAACATGTACCATTCCATCTTGATATATCATGTGCTGTATATATCATATAACATGTACCATTCCATCTTGATATATCATGTGCTGTATATATCATATAACATGTACCATTCCATCTTGATATATCATGTGCTGTATATATCATATAACATGTACCATTCCATCTTGATATATCATGTGCTGTATATATCATATAACATGTACCATTCCATCTTGATATATCATGTGCTGTATATATCATATAACATGTACCATTCCATCTTGATATATCATGTGCTGTATATATCATATAACATGTACCATTCCATCTTGATATATCATGTGCTGTATATATCATATAACATGTACCATTCCATCTTGATATATCATGTGCTGTATATATCATATAACATGTACCATTCCATCTTGATATATCATGTGCTGTATATATCATATAATGCGTACTATTCTATCTTCATCTTTCACTTTTCTACAGTTTTACAATTATATCTGAATCCTACAATACTTTATAGTTTTCTTATGTTGATCAGTGTGTTATTCTTTTCTTTATTTCCATGATTACAGGCTCCTTTCAACACTATTTCAACAGAAATAGTTGGATTTGTGCCAACCTCGGATCTCTTCAAGATAAATCCTGTGGTAGCAAATCAAGCATCAATTCTCATGAACAGAAATGCCAACACAGGAACACAAGAGAATTACTATGTATGTTTTAAAACTCTAAATTTTGTATATCTAGACTGTGTGGGATATAGAAGGACAGAAATGGCAAAAGCATTAATTTCTTTGTATTTTATAATGCATTTTCAAAACCATTGTTATATCATGTCAAAAGGGCTACATGTCTTTGAAGCATGAAAAAAGGGCAGCTGACGAAGGCTGACCTCACCTGACCACTAATTGACCCTTGGATTATGAGTCAAATACTCTACCAACCAGCTTCCACAAAACCATTCAACTAAATGAAAGCTTGGATGAATGATATGATGAGTGTTAGTTATACTAAATCTGTTCTTTGGGATGTTATACATATAAATACAGATAAATAATAAACAGGAAGCTAAAGTTGATGGTATACACACATTCTCAGGTCATTGCTATTTTATATTATACATATTTTAGCTATTCCATTATTTTTGTTTGGGATTCTTTGTTGAAATGTTTTAGAAGGTAACCCATACAGTATTATTTTTTTTGCAAGTAAAAAGCATTTGCAGCTGTAGAAATAGGTGATGTCAGACTTGATTTATTATTGGCATGACTGTTGATTTTAATTAGGTGTTTAACAAAGGACATAACATGTAATTAGTGTTACTTTGATAATTATGCAATGTTTGCTAAATTTAGAGAATTTGTTTTGCTTCTCTTTCCTAAGATTATATCATATTTATTGTTTACTTGTAAATGACTTCTCTTTGTGCTGCCAAACTTGATTAAACTTGAGTGCTTACACACAATATTGATACATGGGCAAATGGTTTTAAAGTCTGTCACAATCTTCCATTTATGGATCAACATTATATTTTTTAGGGGTGCACCCTCTCATGAGCCACTATTCTGAACTTTGTATTATTGATGGAACATTACATTCATTTTTTTAATATTTTTTTCAATTTCATTTCTTAATACAGATTTGGGTTAGGGCCAGGGATGGTGGGTCTCCTTCTAAGACAACCGAAGCACTGCTTCAAGTGATTATCACCAAGAACTTGCAACCCCCAATCTTCCAACCATCCAACTACAATGTGATCCCAGCTATCCTAGAAACCCGCACTCCTGGAGATCCTGTCATCACTGTAACTCTGGTTGATCCTGACAATAATGTAAGTATGAGCTTTGTAAAATCAATCTTTTGTTACTGAAGAAATGAGTTTTTAAAGCATGATTAGGTACATTGCTTTTCATCATTTGCAAAACAAAAAAAATTTATGTCCACAAACATTTAAAAAAAACACAGTAGCATAATCTACTTAATCTGATTGTAATTCTGTGGTGTCAATGAGTGATCTTTGAAGATGTTTAAATACAGGAAAAGAAGGAAAGATACCCAATATATTTTGAGTACCAGTCACTTGAGTGAATTTGCCATGTGGTATATCTGTATACACATGAGTCAAGAAAGATGACCTCCAGAATTATATTTATTTCTTCTTTCTCTTAAAACAATGAATTAGGAACCCAAGAAAATATGTTATTCCTCTGTGGAAACAATATGATGTCTGCAATCAACGAGTAACTGCTGAAAATAAATGACAAAATTTTATGCTTATGAAAATAAATGAATGTATAGTAACATAATTTACATAATCTGGTGATAATTTCCATTGTTGATGAATATTTGTTTTGAAGATAATAAAATGTAGGCAAATAAATAATGTCCTGATTTAAAAGATGGCCAATAATATTTTATGTACCCATCACTTTATTGAATGCTAAAATTTGCTTTTGTGTATCTGTAGCCACTTGTTTCAAGAAAGATGACCAGCACAGAATTTACTTTTGTTCCTAGATTTTGGTTACAGTATTCCCCCTCTTGAATGCCCCCTTCCCGTGGCCAAATGCTCCTTACAGCCAGAATCCATTGGCACCAACCTGTTTGTGTTCAAAAGTACCCCTCACGAAAGGCCATCCCGCTAACGCGACCAGCAGCCAGCATATTAGTACAAAAATATAAAATTTAGCCCTCACAACCAGCTGCATTTTATTTCTAATATGTATCCATAACTTGTATATTATTATATAACGTGTGTCAATTAATCCAATATGTTTCCTGATGTCAGATTTTCATTACTGAAAGAAGTGTTGACTAAAGTACCTGTACTACTAAGGTTAATATTATATCATTTACACTTCACGAAAGCCACAATTATTCCATAAAGCCGAGAAAGACTAAAATTTTAATCCATACAAAAGGTAAGTACATGTAATCTGATTAGCCTCACTTCTGTGTTATCATGAGATGTCCAGTTTAGTCACTCTGATAATAGTTAAGATTACAGTTATTGAACAGTAGTAACAGCTGAAAAGTGGCGGTATTGATGTACAATACACAAGTCAGCAGAAAAATGCTTTGATAGTCTTTATGGCTTTCCTTAGCAAGATGTTGAGCTTGTTCACTCTCATAATTAATGGCTATTACTATTGATAATAATTGTCAAGTTTACAAATTCAAACAGTCACAAGGTGCTGTTGTTCATGTCGATTCTGTGTATATATTGAAGTCTTTTCTCTTTTATCAGGCTGTTGAATACACATTAGCTGGAAATGCTAAAGGCCTGGAATATTTCATGATCAATTCAAGAACAGGGCAGATTGCTGTTCAGAAGTCACTTCAGTATGATCCAGATGTTCCTGCATCCTATGTTGTAAGTTCTTTATGGCTTTCAATCTGTCATCTTCATGTACTGGTAACTCATCTACTAAATGACTTCTTGTACATGATGTTGTTGTTGCTGCTTTTGTTGTGGGTTTAATGCCATTTTTCAGCACATAATAGGCTAATCATGGCAGCCAGTATATGTGGTGAAAAAGAATTGAGGAATACCCCATGAACAACCAACCCACAGAAAGCTACTGGTAAGCCTTTTCACATACTCACTTTGGCTGAGCCTGAGAATAGACCCACATAGACAGAGGTGAGAGTTGTAGGCCAGTCAACCATTTGCTTCATATATAAAGATGCCAGTATAGTGATAATGTGTCAGGATATTTTAGCTAGGAAGTGCATACATGTTTCAGTAAACCTTGGATTCCTATCCCTTAACATAAAAAGTGAGTGATATTAGTGACCAGCTATAAAAGTGTGACATGTGGAAGAATTACTGTTTTTCCTAATGTGTTAGAGACAGAATTTGTGTACCTGGTGTTCTTATGTTTATATTCTTAGGGAAAATGATTAATAATATTTTAGGTCTTTGTGCATCTCCTTGAACTATTTTTGTTTGTTTATTTTTAATAAAATATAAAACTCCATTGACTTTAGTAACCAACCATATGGACTGTATATAAGGATTTGCTTGCATACAAGTTTTGTATCTTCCTTTTTTGAACTACATAGAAATCTCTATATTTCACTTTAGCTCACAATTACTGGAAGAGATCTCGGTAATCCTTCGCAGCCTGCCACAAATAATGCTACAGTGACAGTGCCTGTATCAAGAAACTTGTTTGCACCACAGTTTAGTGGCAACTGTAACCAGAGCATCTCCAGAACAGCACAGAATGGAAATATTGTCAGCTCATTCATTGTCTCAGACAGAGACACTGTGGTAAGATATTTTTGTACCCAGTTTTAATATTGGACTTATATGACATTGAACTTTAGTTATGATGCAACTTCCTTGAATGTATTTCTGACCTCCAGAAGAAATAATTGGATTCAGAGTAAATAGTGTCTTGCAGAATCAGAAAACTTTTCTCAGGTGGATAGCATTAAATTAGTTCTTGAATGTTCACTTGTGTATAAACAGAAAGGTATAAGATTCTTATATCATTATTGTCAGAAGTTAGCTACGAGTCACACTCTCATTATTAATACTAGAGGGAGCTGGTTGTGTTACTTACATTTTAGGACAATGTAAGGATCAAATAGAAGCCTATCAGAATCTAGGTAATATTAGAAGTCGATGTTTAATACTCTTATGTTGGTTTAGAGAAAAATGTAATCATTTAGTATTCTCACTGATAGGCTTTGCGTTTGATATCTATAATTATTTAACTCTATTTTCCTATCTTGAAAATGTATACAATTTTCTTCACATTAATATTTGCAGCATCAGTAATATTTATGGTTTGTGTAAAACTCATTTTAGTTACTAATCAGGCAGGTCTTCTTTTTATAAGTATTATTCATTATCATGTTGTAAAGTTTTTTTTGTTAATTAAATATTTTAATTTGTACAAATATTAAAAAATAATATTTTTATTCACCTTTTCCAGGTTCCATTTGATATATATACTGTATCTTTAATTGGAGATGGTGGTATAACAACCCAAATTTTTGAGTTGAACAACAACAATATTCGCATTAAAGATGCTGCATCTCTGAGTGCTGATATTGCCACATCTTATAGTGTAAGTATTTTTTTTTAATTGGTGTGTAGATTTGCATTAAAGTAACAAACAAAAAAAACCCAATAATATTTTATATATTTGATATTAAGTTAAAATGCTTATATTTTTGTATTTAGTAATGGTTATATCTTTGCTTTTATTTTAATTATAATTTAAACAGTTACAAAACATTAAAAATGTACAGTGCCTATGGAGAACTCTCAAAATACAGTTAGAAAGCTTGGTCTTTGTGGGCCAATGTCCTTTATGTACATATACAAATCCATATGGCCTGTTTAGCTCTGTTGTGCATAAAATCATACAAAATATCTATTTCAGGTTCGGCTGTATGCAGCAGATGGTGGTATGCCACCTAGGACCGCCACAACACTCTGCACTATCAGTGTCAATCGAAATCTCGTCAGCCCTGTCTTTACAAATGCAATTTACAATTTAACAATTGATGATACTCTTCCAGTCAGCACATTGATTGTGGTTGTGACTGCAACTGATACAGACCCACAGGTAAGGAAGTCATTATTTGTGTCCTGAATTTAAATAATTTTATTGGATTTTTGGTTGGTGTTAAAAGTCAGTTAACAGATGAAGAGATATGTCCTACTGAGTCAGTTGGAATAAAGTACCTTGTTTAGAGGTACACCACAATGGCAATCCAGCTTCGTCTGAGCAAGATTAAAATCTGTACCTCTTTGCTCAGGCCTGGTATGCTGTCCTCTGAGCCACCATTTTTAGTTCATTTTTGTGGTATTTGTTATATGTACATGTACATACATATCATCATAAACATGATATTCATAATTTGGCTCTTTATATATAATCCAAAGCTTTAAATCAACAAAACAATTTTAAAATTAAGGTCAGCTTGTATAAGAAAGGTTTTTCAATACAGCATTTAATCTTTACAAATCTATCATCTTTTGAGAAAAAGAATTTTTCCCAGTAAGAAATTAATTTTTAATTATCATATCTTGCCACACTGGCTTGACAGTTACAGCTTGCTGCATCAAAAAAGAATGATACGGAATCATTCTAACCACGGATATCATTTCATCTGCAGGACTAGTCCCAATAACATTTACTTCCTGTGAACAAAAACCTGATGATGTGGCTCTGTTTCAAGTTTTAAGTAAAAGAATAAAATGTTATTTCCTTCTTTTAGCAATATGCTTTCCCATGATAATAAAATGTGTAATTATTTTTATTATCCAAGTAAACATGAATTAGTCTTTTTTTATTACATCTTGATTGTTTTACTGTATCGCCTTTACCATGGTAGCACCCACATTTTCTTTTTACAGTCTCCATACAATAAAGTGCGCTACTCTTCTACCGGAGATGCCACTGCACAGCAGTATCTACGTATTGACTCCGAAACTGGAGAAGTCAGGCTTAATCAAAGTGTTCGCAATGTTGCTTTGAACACCTTGAATGTGAGTACACAGAATTCCTTTACTATTCATTTAAGAGCTTAAGCTTTATTTACAATACTGGCTTTAAAGACATAAAGTTGGCAATTAAAGGTTGTCATCCTAAACTAAACGCTGTGTTCTTCATCATTGATTTATTTGCAGGTCCCATTATTTGAACAGATCTTTACACAAATCAACAGTGACAACTATGCTGTTATTAGTTTTCTCAACCTTATGCATTTGTTTATATATTCCATTACAGTCAAATACTGATTTAAAATGTTTTTTTTTAAGTAAAAAATTAATGCATTTGATATGACCTTTTCTTTGTGGCACATCATGACCTTTGCCTTGTGGCCTAATTGCAAGGATACTCTCACAGTTTGGTGATGTGTAACAATTCTTAGACTTTTGTCCTGCAATATGATTTTAAATGAGGTTTTGGAAAGTCCACAATAAAAAGTATTTAATTGTTATAAAGATACAGAATTGGTATAAAAGTTAAATAGAACTAATTGTTATGGCCTAAAAATGGAAAACATTCTAACATCCTATGGGATGATTTTCTGTATCTTTTAAGTGGATTTTGCATATTCAGGCTGTTTGGGACTACGTGATAATGAAATGCATCAATGACATTTCAGCTTGCTGTTCTTGCAACTGATGGTGGAGGTTTGATTGGCACTGCCACGGTACGGGTGAATATCAGACATGATTCGGCAACTCTGGCTTTCTCTACACCCAATTACAGTGGACAAGTGCCAGAAAACAATGCAGTAGGCTTTTCGATCCTCACGGTGACTGCAACACCTCAAGTGGTAAGAGCATTTTTCAGACACCAGTGTAGTAGTTTTATGATAGTTAAACAGTGACACTTTACCTAGACACTTTGAATGGCAGCTTAATGTTTTAAAGAAAACACTGCAATTTATAGACTGTAGTAAGATAATTTTTTAATATCTCCTGTCTTTATCACTTGATTTATGGATGTATAGGTCAGTTGAATAAGTGTTTTTTGTATTGTACCTTTTTAATGAAGGCCTTGTAGACTAATGATTAAAGTATTAGTTATTTTACTCATCATTTTCTAAAATATTCATTTTGTTACTTTTGAAAAATTCTGCAAATCATTATAATGAAAAATGAGATATAGAAAGATGTTGCATTAACCGGATGAGAAAAATGTG
Organism: Potamilus streckersoni; assembly: GCA_016746295.1. Taxonomy (NCBI): domain Eukaryota; kingdom Metazoa; phylum Mollusca; class Bivalvia; order Unionida; family Unionidae; genus Potamilus; species Potamilus streckersoni. Next base: position 1,313,140 of record JAEAOA010002295.1, read on the forward strand.
CATAACCTAATTTTGCTGTCTGTTTCAGGCTGATATCACATATCAAATAACAGGTTTGAGTGATGGACCTCAGTTTTTCCGTGTAGAACCCACTGGTCAAATAAGAATCAATAGAAGTTTGACGGAGGACATTGCTAGAAGGCGGTTCTTTGAAGTATGTTTAGTTGGCATGTTGGAATGTTTTGCAATTACTGTATTTACCATAAATGGTGGGGCACCATTTATATTGTTGACACCATAGATTTTATTTCTGATGTAATGTTTTGTTCGCTGTATGTTCTGGAAGAGATTTTTGTTTTTGAGTTGTAAGTTTTGGGACACCTTTTTGATCAAAATATTGATGCTTAGCTGGTAAAATTATTAATGAGGTTATATATTGTAGGATTTAAATCATTCAAAATCTTGAATTTACAAAAATAAATGCAAACTTAAATTTGCATATATGCACTGCATTTATCCATTATATAATACTGTGTAATTTGATTGTTAAATATAATATTATTACTTGCTGGAGTGTGGAATGTCAGTGTTTATCTTCAGGTGTTTCCTTGTAATTATATTGCTTTGATATTTATGCAGGTCCAAACAGTGTGAGTTGTAGCCATATTTTTGTCCCTGAATTTACTAACACAATGGTTTTGCACCACAATTGATGATTTATTTATATCTTGTAGAATGACATAAGTTTTTATTCACATTCATTCACTAATGTACCTGATATTTTTAAATGTAAATAATATTCCTTAGTTTATATGTAATTATTACTCACATTAGAGATCACTCTACAGAAAGGTCACCCCTCTCATATGGCTGCTCTCCTGCTGCAGAATAGGTGGTCTTGAAAGATGGGGACTAGGTAAATTAGCATTTAGTTTTAATTCAACTTTGTTACAAATAAGTTCAACCATATAGTATGGACCATATGGTTAAACTAAAGAGAAAGGAATATATATATATGCATGATGATATTTTATACTTTGAACAGCTCCGTGTGGAAGCCACAGGTACCTTGGAAGTTACCAGACAGACGGCCACAGCCACAGTCATAATTGAGGTTCTTCGTAACTTGAATAGACCCATTTTTGCCCCTGACCAGTACACAGTGACCATTCCAGAGACACAAAGAATTGGAAGTTCTGTTGTTCAAACCATAGCAAGAGATGCAGATAATGTAAGTTAGGTCTTGTGTATAAGCAGAATATAATCATTTTCATTGTACATGTGAGTAAAATCATGCTGATTGCATGTGTAAGTAGTACATTTAAATATAATCATGCTGATTGCACATGCAAGTATTATTAACCAAATTGTACCTGTAAGTCTAATCATGCTGATTGTACAAATGAGCATAATTGTCCTGATTGTACATGCAAGTACAATCATGCTGGTTGCAAATTAAGTATAATCAATATGATTTTACATGTAAGTGTAATCATGTTGATTGTACATGTAAGAGTAATTATGTTGATTGTATATGTAAGTGTAATCATACTGATTGTACATGTAAGAGTAATCATGCTGATTGTACATGTAAGTGTAATGCTCATACATTATACAATCATATTGATTGTACATGTACATGTAAACATGCTGATTGATTATGAATATAATCATGCTGTCTGTGCATGTATAATTATAGTGATTGTACATATAATTGTAATCATACTGATTGTACATGTGAATATAATTATGCCGATTTTATATGTAAAATCATGCTGATTGTGCATGTAATCATAGTATGATCTTTATAATTGCACATGTAAGTATAATCATGCTGACTGTACATGTAAAAAAATAAAATCATAAAATCATGCTTAATGCATATGCTTGTATAAACAAGCAGATTGCACATGATTACAGCAGTGCTCACTTGTTGCTGACATTTTGCAAAAGATTTAATTTGAAAGAATTAAATCAGTCTTGTAAGATTTACATACATTCTGGGATTGGCTATTTCTTTTGTATTTATTTTTTGGTTTATTCATATATATATATATATATATATATATATATATATATATATATATATATATATATATATATATATATATATATTGGAGCACTTTAATTAAATTCATAGGTATCATTAACAAGACATGGAAGAAAACCCTTCAGATTATCTAAATAACCAAATAGTGGGAATTTTGGGGAAGTACCTGCAATGTTTGCTAATTTGTACATGTCTGTTCTTTATGTCACTAATTTATACATGTACCCTATGTTTACCTGTATATCGTTAGTGTGTACAGTTATATATTATCCATCTTTACTTAAGTGCAATAAAAGTTATGAAATAAATATTATGTGTATATATCATTTATAATTGCTGTAAACTTTTCTTTAATAATAGGTACATATCATTGGTTCCAAATAGCCTACATTTCAAATGGTTTCCACTTACAAATCAAGCGCATTTATACCAGCAATTTTAATCAGCCACATGCATTAAATTTTAATTACTTCCCTTGAATAAACTTTACTGCTATTATTATTATTATTATTATTATTATTATTATTATTATTATTATTATTATTATTATTATTATTATAGTCAGTAAGTATAAGATGCTATTTTAATGTCATATAATAAAGTATGCATAGTTTTTATAGTATTTCAATACAAAGTATTGAGTCATGAAACTGATCTGATATATCATGTTAATTGATTAACAGTCTGTTTTCAGTGGAATTGATGGGACTTTTGTTTATTAATACCCATGTTTTATTTTACAGGATTCTTTGATTTTTGAGATAGTGCAGAATCCAGGAGTCACAGATTTCTTCTATATATACCGCACCAGTGGACTAATCATTCTAAATCAGGCTTTAAATATAGATAGGACACCTCAGTATCAGGTAAATGTCTAAATCAGGCTATAGATAATAAGAATACACCTCAATGTCAGTTAAATGTCTAAATCAGGCTATAGATAATAAGAATACACCTCGATGTCAGTTAAATGTCTAAATCAGGCTATAGATAATAAGAATACACCTCAATGTCAGGTAAATGTCTAAATCAGGCTATAGATAATAAGAATACACCTCAATGTCAGTTAAATGTCTAAATCATGCTATAGATAATAAGAATACACCTCAATGTCAGGTAAATGTCTAAATCAGGCTATAGATAATAAGAATACACCTCAATGTCAGTTAAATGTCTAAATCAGGCAATAGATAATAAGAATACACCTCAATGTCAGTTAAATGTCTAAATCAGGCTATAGATAATAAGAATACACCTCAATGTCAGGTAAATGTCTAAATCAGGCTATAGATAATAAGAATATACCTCAATGTCAGTTAAATGTCTAAATCAGGCTATAGATAATAAGAATACACCTCAATGTCAGGTAAATGTCTAAATCAGGCTATAGATAATAAGAATATACCTCAATGTCAGTTAAATGTCTAAATCAGGCTATAGATAATAAGAATACACATTAATGTCAGGTAAATGTCTAAATCAGGCCATAGGTAGTGAGAATACACCTCAATGTCAGGTAAATAAATTGAGTTTTCTGTCAAAAACTTTATCAAACCTTCTCAAAACTTTAAGCTTCAGTGAAATGCAATTCCTTTGAAAATGGGTTATGCTTCTAATTTTGAAATTCTTGTTTCATTTCAGTAAAGTTTAAATGCATGATCTATATTCTGATACAAGATTCATACTGATTTCTCAAATATTGTACCACAAAATCAACCAAATATGCAAAGATCATGCAGAACATTTCTAAGGCTAACTTTTTGTTTTCATTAAGTTCCACCTGTATTTAGAAAACCTTTCTTTTTTCTGAATGAATGAAGAATTTCACAACCAGCTTTTGTGTTATGGAAAAAAATCATACGTGAAGTTGAAGTGACAGATTCTAACTGTCATTGCCTTTAGATTACTGTGAATAATTGGTTGATAACAATTTGGTGTTTGAGATATGTCTGCAGGTAATAACTGCTTATATGCCATGTTAGAATCTTGCATTTAGTTAGCTTTTTATACAGGTACTTAACATTTACTTAAGAAATAGTAATGATGATATTAAAAGTTGTTTATTGTAGTCAAGCTTACAGATTTTACTGATTCAAAATTAAGTGGATTTTAAAAATATAGATCTGTCTGATTTACGATCGTGTCTAATGTATAGCTACCTCTCAGAGTCAGTCTGTGCCTGCTCTCCTACCAGTCACTTTCATCCTTTTTAAATTGTTGAGTCTAATATCATTTGCTTTTTTATTTTCAGTTCACTGTCATTGCAAGGGACCAGAGACAAAATGAGAATACAGGCACTGCTTTGGTGATAGTGATTATACAACGCAATAATTTCTCCCCAGTCTTCCAGACAGTCAATGGAAATATCCCACCTTATGGCACAGCCATAAATTTTGACCAGCCACTCAACACTCCATTCTTTAAAGTTCTAGCTACTGATCAAGATAATCCAGTGAGTTGTGGTATTTATGAATCTAGCAGCAGGACTGCTGGAGATTATAAATGATCGAGACAAAAGCTGAAGATACACATGTTGTATAGATAACTAAATTTTTATTTAGAATTTTAGATATAAATATTGAAAAAATGTGATAGATGTGGAGACATCGAAATTATCAGTGAATAGATCAACAAATGCTTTTTCAGAATTGAAGGTAAGATAATTGGTTAGAAGGCACTTATTTATCATTCAAGATAAAGTAGGTGATGGACAGTTAATTTAAATGTTTCTAGACTTTGGTGTTTACTGGTCTACTTAAAATGTAATAGATGGTGGAATTTGTTTAAGACAAAAGTGCTTTCTAATGCATCTCCCCCTGATAAATCATGAAAGCCCTAAATAAATTGGGTTAATTATAAAATTAACAAATATTGATAATTGACATCTGACAGATATTAAACTTTGCTTGTTATATTTCTGTATTTCATATTTAAAAGGTATATAGGTTTTCAAGGCAATAACTTAAATTTGCACTGTATATATTAGAAACATGGAGTTGTTGTAGACATTATTTAAACTGACTTGAATTAGTTTGCATTAGGGGTTTTCTTTAGCTGGACTTGGAAATATGTCATTTAAGTGATGGATGACAAATAGAACAAATTTTATTTTGCTCTTGTAATTTCCTGATACCAGCTTAGGCCCATGTTTCATCAGTTTGTGCCTTGAAGTTAAATGTGGACATAAGATACATAATTGGTCCATTTTTAGTAGGACATTAATTTCAGCCAATCAGATCAGTGGGTTAATATACTTAAAAATCAAGCTGAAACTAACTTTATTGCTAAAATCCAAGCTAGACTTAAGCACTTAAGCATTTTCCATCATATCTTTCTAAACAATATATAGATCTTCTTTTATTTATAACATCAAGGAACGTAACATACAGAGTATGTTAATGACCATAAATTTAATGAAGTGATAACTGATACCTTTTGAATATGGCCTTGAGATTTGCAGTGTATTTATGCATAAATTTATTTTGTGTCACTCTATTCTTTAGCCACTGATCAAGTATGAAATAACTGGCTACCTCTCTGGACCTAGCTTCTTTGGAATCAATACAACTACCGGAGATATATTTGTTAGGGCGGACCTAAGAAACGGGATTGAAACTGTGTATACTGTAAGTAATGGGATTGACTCTTAATTTTCTTATATGTCTGCATAGTGGCTGGAAATTTGTGTATAAAACGGTTATAGAAAGGTTGTGATAAATGTAATACCAGCAGAAAAAAAAATTGTAGTAATGAGTCTTGTAAGAATTGAAGATCCTGAAATTTTGAAAAACATTTGATGTTAAATTTTTTTTTTACAAAACCTTTGCACATGCAAAGGGGAATGTAGTTATGAGATTGTTCATATTGCTACATTTTGAACCATTTTGATATTTTATGAAACTTTGGCCAAGTATATATCTTGACTTTATGGTGTGTTGTGTACCATAGCTGTACCATCTGCTGCAAAGTCAAGATCATGGCAAGGAAAAATGTAATTTTGTCACATGTATGATTTTTGAGACAATGTCTTTTGAACATTGAAGAGATCTGAATTAAAATTTTCCCTTTTAAATATATCCTGTCTCATACCTACACGCAATCCATCAAAATTGAAGTCATGGCAACTAAAAGTGTACTTTATGACTTGTGTCTATGTCTGGAGTGTAACTTTTGAACAAATTGTTTTATTGGATTCACGTTGAATGTTCTACCTGGTATATTTTAACAAGATACTCATGCACCTTCTAAATTTCTCATTTAACTCTCTCATTTTTAGCTTGGCTTAATTGCCTATGATGCCAACCTGCCCACTGATAGAGCAGTGACCAACATTTCTATCACAGTGAATAGGAATCCCAATGCTCCAGTGTTTAACCCCCAGTCCGGGTTTTACAGTAGAAATATTAATGAGAACTATGATGTTGGTGTCAGTCTAGTCCAGATTAGTGCTTCAGATGCAGATGGAGTAAGTTTGTCCATATTTTTCATGGTTTTCAGACTATATGAAAAATGTCTTGTTGTTATTCAGGCAAAAGACAATCGGGCTTTGCCTTGCCTATGTGTTATAGGCATTATTTCCAGCATTAAGTAATCTTATTGCATAGCAAAAACATGTATTGCATCATGGCAATAGCACAGAATGTGATGTGAAAGCACAGACATATTTTATATCTTTAAACTGGAAACTTTGTTGACTGAAAAAAAGCATTGTTTCTATGAAACATTTTTTTCAGTTTTAAATGTTGTGTAAATAATTATCATTGATTGTCATATATTTCCCATTAGACTTAATTCTAAGCCCATATACTTCAAGTTTATTAGCCCTGTCTCAGACATGCTTTGTTTGTATTTACTGTGTATTCATTTATTCTCATGCTTATCAAATTTGTGGTTTTACAAAAAATTACATTTTCGCTGCTACGTAAATTTGTGGATTTAGAAATTGTTCTTATTATTTCCACAATATAATTACTGTTTGATTGGTCTTCAGATTCATGGTTTAAATACCAACAATGAAATCCACACAGTTTTTTTTACCAGACTCCCAGAAATGAATTCACCATAATAAGAATAGTTTTGCATAGATAAGTAAAGGAAAATCTTTACATTTTAAAACATTTTGCAGCCAGGTAGGAAATCTTAGGCATTTAATGTTTTCTGTGATTGCTGTGCCAGAATTGTCTTAAAAAATTACACAGTTGGTAATAATAGATGTTTGCATTTTTCTAAAATCTGTAAATCATGAAAAAAATTTATTGCAAAAATGTATCCAAGTATGGGGTACTTCACAGTTTTAAATATTCGCAATTATTGTAAAACGTTTTTTTTTCTTTCAGAATTCCCTGACATACACAATTGAGAACTCCAACCCAGCTGGAGCACAAAACTTCTTTTTCATCTATCCAAATACTGGGCTTCTGGTAGTGACAAGGTCCCTGACGCAGGCACCAGCTAACTCCTATACGGTAATCAGAATTTTAAGCCTCTATTTAAATGTCATGGACATTCACAGTAACAGTAACTAAATACTTTACAAAGTTAAGAATAAAGTTTAGGAATATATTGTACAAACTACTAAGTAGTAAGAAAAATTAGTCTATCAGTTGTATGTTGTACAGTCAGTTTGAAAAGCATGTGTAAATATCTTGCATCTCTGTATTAAAAAATTGCTTGGATATCAAGAGTACATTGAAAATTAAACTTTTTCCTCAGCAGTCTCTATTTTTGTGTTTGGCTTCATATTTTCATTTTTAATATACTCAAAAGGATATGTTTTTCTTTACATATTTGGTTGAAGATTCAAAAGATTCAAAAGTCATTTCAGTCACTAAAATAAAATGGATATCTGCATACTCAAATATTTTCTGATAGGATGCTCTTTTTGTATACTTATTATACGGTCCTCAGTTAATACACATTTCACCAATTGTAGTACCACAAAGTGCTCATAAATACATGAATTTCTCTACGCTGATTAATTGTTTCATTATTGAACTTTTTATTCTAAAAAATTGAAGTTAGAAATTTTCAGATTTGTGACCATATATTGTTTTTGTAAAGCTTACAAAATGAGACTTGCGGCGACATAAAATTGCTAATGCAAAATGCGGGTATTTTCAGGCTTTATCTTCCCTTAAATGCTTATACCTTTAATTCCAAGATCCATATAAAATAATGATCTACAACCAATTTTCTTTCTCATCAGATCTATGTTCGTGTGACTGACAATGGAATTCCAAATCGTCAAAGTCTGTCATTGGCTGAAGTGTTGATTAACATTGACAGAAATCAGTTTAGTCCTATTTTTATTGGGCCCTATTCAAGTGATGTTCGAGAAGATGCTCCTGTAGAGTTCTCGGTGTTAACAGTTCGAGCCACAGACAATGATCCTCCGGTATGAGAGTCTTACACCTTGTATAATTATGTTGCACGATAAGCAAACAAACAAAACAGATAAGATCTGAAAGAAATTCATTTCTCAGAGAGACATTACACATACCTTTTTAGCCAGTAATACTGTTAGCTCTGTACCTCTTGTAAGTGCTTTTGGATGCATCTAACTCATTTTTTTTAAAGTGCTATTGGACACCAATATCCAATTTGCATCCAAGCATGTTTGGATGATTAGATACTATCTGCATGGAAGTGTTGTGATGCCTATAGTAAACATCAGCTATTTTGAGCTTTTGAGCTTGGTTTTGTCCATTTGGAGAAAATCCCATCTTAGAAAGTACAGGCATTGAGTAAATTTACATCACATGACAAGGTTGCTATTTAAAATACAGTTGTAATCTGCTGTTTAAAGTAAATAGGTTGAATTAAATACTAAAAATGGATTTGGATGATTAGAAGTATGTGAATGGTTCAGCAAGTCAGATATAGTCTCTGATATTGATGCAGTCAACATTGATTTTTTTATAATTTATTCACATTTGGATAATTTAGTAATGTAGACATACAACAACCTGGTAGATTTAGAAGCTGAGAATGGTTAGCTGCAGTTGGTCAATGAATTGATGGTGAATAAGTTCTCTCAGGATTTTAAAGGATATAAATAGTCTTCTATAAAAACATTGATTTTACTCATACATGTTTCTGTAGATAACGTGTACAAGGTAAACTTTATGTTGAAGTTAACATGTACTACACTGCTATAAATTGCGCCTGCAGGCCTATTCATATTGAGTCATTTAGGTAATATGTGTTCTATTTATAGTAAATTGCATTGTGTGCCTTGGGCACAAATGTATTGACAGTCTACACTGTAACAGACTATAAGGTCAAAGGTTAAAATCATTTATAACCATACATTATATTAGAAGTGAAAGGAAATTAGGTACTTTTAGGTGTTGAAGTTATAATTTAACTTATGTAACATTAAGTTTATATTCTTTGGATCTTTATACATTTAAAGTGAGAATTTTGACAATATCTAATTCAGGGGTGCAGAAATCCATTGTCTGTACTGTCTAAATTGAAAATTTGTTCTTACAAACAAGAAATTTTTGCAATTTTACTTGTCCATGGACAAATTTTGGCTTGTAACTTGAAAGAGCACTAGTTCCAGTTTTTTTTGAGTGATGTTGACAGAAATGCTGATCATACTTACCAGTGAGTACCTGGTGGGTTTCTTATATATTTACACAGTGTATGCTATAACTTATTGATTAGGATCAAAATTTAGCTGCAGGGGTTTCCATGGCTTGAGGCCAACAAAGATTGACCAATCGCAACTTGTAATATATGTAAGAAATGAATGATTAACTGCAGATAAAAACAAGTGGATTGTTTGCACAACAGCTTATCATAAGGAAAGAGACACTGTTAACATAAAAAAGTTCAAAGCACAATACATGTTGCTTACAATTTGTTAATGATAAAGCAGAAAAAATGCAACTTTTCAGACATTGAATTTCTTTGTGAAGTTCAAATGGAAAATGGAGTTGAACTTGGAACTGGTCACATCAGCAGAAATGCATGCATTGATTTGATCAACAATATATCTGATGTACTACTAAAAATTGTAATGGATAAAATACCTAGTGCTAAATTCATATCCATCTTTTTGGATGCTGTACTGATTCAGCAGTTATAGACCAAGAATCCATTCTTGTTAGATTTGTATACACTAGCCATTAAAGTCCATAAATAACACAAGATCAAATATCCAGTATATTTTACATATCACAGATCCATACTGCTTGAAGCTCAATAAAGCTAAACATTTTAATAGTCCTGTCTTCTGCTACTCATTTTAACAATGAAAACATTGACAAGTGGGATTTTAAACAGACAAGTGAATTTTTTAATTTAATTTTCTGTGAACAACTTTATTTTGACAAAATATCTGCACCCCTCCTAAAGTGTAGTATTTAACATTTTCTGAGAAGATGACATTTTATCCAATGTAATTATTCATAATTCATTTTTTTACATATTTTTATTTCACAATTTGTATGTTTTTTAAATTTTGTGATGGCTTGGCATGTTCTGAAGTCTTTATATTACTTCTACTTTACAGGGAACATATTCTGCAATCACATATCAAATGATTGGAGATGATCAGGCTCCCACATATTTCAAGGTCAATGATACAACAGGAGAAATAAGAGTTCGTTCATCACTGATTGCAACCAACAATCTTCAGTATGTTGTAAGTAGTGCTTGAAATTCTTGATTTCATAAATCATTCTAGGATGTTTTAAATCATCCAGAACTAAAAAGAAAAAACATTGATATAATATAATTTGGAGTTCTGATTCACTTGAAAATTTGTTGATATGTAAGTTATTTCAGATACAGTGTAATTATTATTAACTTTTAGTGAAACCTTTTGGACCAGATTATAATATTTTTTAAGAGAATTCTGGATAATAATACAGTCTAATATAGATTTTGAGAAAAATGTTCAAGTAAATGTGATAGACTAGGAATTAGCTGTAATTTCCTAATGCAAAAACAAACAGAATGTATATGACTGGAAACCATTCAATTAGACTTTAGATAGGTACAAAAATGGTGGAAGATTTGAATAAAAAGGAAAGTGCCGATTATTCACGAGGAATACTAATGTATCTAGTTATTTTTAGGGCCAAAATTGTTGACAGAATTCAGGGTACTTGAATTGAATTAATTGATACTCTCTTCATTCTTGCAGAACTGTAATTTGTATTGACTGTATATAGGTATATATCTGCTCACAAAACATTGCAGTATAATAGCAGAGAAATGTTTACATTTAGTGAAAGTACAGTCTATTCTAGACATGCTGCCTTGATTCCAAAATATTTATGCTGTAATTCCTAACGAGCATGCTGATAGGTCAACATTGCTGATTTTAAATCCATATGGCTATTTCTTGCATCATAAATTATATCAGTATCACATGCAATTAATAGATTTGTAAATAAATAAAAAATAAACTCAAAGGTCATGTATTCAAGTAGAAACAAAAATTAAGGGTTGGTCTTCATTTTTCTCCTTTGCATATTGGTATCATTATTATTTGAAAAAACCACATACATAATTATATGTAGGTATATTTTAGTTTATACATGGGTCTAAAAATAGACTGACTGGTCCAGGGCCTTATTCTATCCCATGAATAACATTAAATATGGTGGAGGGATAGGAAAACTAAGTTAGGATAGTTTTGTTGAATTGAGAAAATAATGGAATTAGAGCTCAGTTGATTTTTATATTACTAATGAAAAAAAGACAGCATACAAATCCAAAATCACTATATTCACATTTATATAACAACAAATAAGATTTTAATAGAATATTATTTGATTCTGCTGTGTTTGATTGTAAAATACTAACTATTTGGCTTTGACATCATAAAATACAATCCATTTTTTTGCAAACAGGCCAGAATTATTGCTCGGGATGGGGGAATACCATCTCGCTCAGCCACCACAACAGTTCTACTGAATATCCTGAGAAATCTACAGAAGCCAGTCTTCAATCTGATTAACTACAACACAACCATTTTGGAAACTCTTGCTGTAGACACTGTTTTACTGACAGTTACAGCCACTGATAATGATAGACTGGTAAATAAACTTTGAATAATAACATTGTTTTCAAGGTTAAATCAAAATACCATTCCTTTACATTGCCATGACGAGTAGTTAATAAGAAACCTATATAGGTGATAATAAGAATTTAAGTAGGTACAGTCATTTAGCCTTTAAACCTTGAAGAATTCAGTTTATTTTAAACAATACATTTTGAGTGGTGACTATTTTGTCAGGTAAAAGTTTGTATTTTTGTTTTTATTTAATGTATGCTGTTAGGCTTACACTTGAAAAAGCAATCATCCACATACCTAAATATATTAATTCTTACTCTTTGATATCTGCTGTCAATAAAAAGTAAGCATTCACATTTAAAATATATTAAATCACACTCTTTGATATTTGCCTGTACCTTTCCAAAAGAGCATAAAAGGTAAGATCCGGCCCGCTTTACTAAGAAGGATGCATATATTACATGGAGAGAAAATAGTTTTATGGAATCATCTCATTATGAGATTTTTACACTGCATTGTTAATTTACATACACAAGAGACCTGTTTAAAATGTTCATTTGTGCGAAGTATGAGTGGTAATAATTATTTATCTTTTTAACAGTCTCCACAAAACAAAGTAACATACAGCTGGACTGATGTCACTGGCAGTGGGCAAAATCTGGGTCTGGTATATTTCAGTCTCAATGCAGATACTGGGGCAGTATCAGTGAGAAGACAACTGTATGATGACAACTTAAATACTCCAACATACAGAGTAAGTAAAACTAAAAGTGTAATTCTTTTCTCTTATTATAAAACCGCCATTTGAAATTGGTCAGTTTCTATTTTGGGTATGTATTAAGAGATACATTTTTACTCCAAGCATTGAAGAATTGAGTCTGAATGACTTTAGTGGGGATTATTTTGATCATTGAAGAATTGAGTCTGAATGACTTTAGTGGGGATTATTTTGATCATTGAAGAATTGAGTCTGAATGACTTTAGTGGGGATTATTTTGATCATTGAAGAATTGAGTCTGAATGACTTTAGTGGGGATTATTTTGATCATTGAAGAATTGAGTCTGAATGACTTTAGTGGGGATTATTTTGATCATTGAAGAATTGAGTCTGAATGACTTTAGTGGGGATTATTTTGATCATTGAAGAATTGAGTCTGAATGACTTTAGTGGGTTTATTTTGATCATTGAAGAATTGAGTCTGAATGACTTTAGTGGGGATTATTTTGATCATTGAAGAATTGAGTCTGAATGACTTTATTGGGTTTATTTTGATCATTGAAGAATTGAGTCTGAATGACTTTAGTGGGGATTATTTTGATCATTGAAGAATTGAGTCTGAATGACTTTAGTGGGGATTATTTTGATCATTGAAGAATTGAGTCTGAATGACTTTAGTGGGGATTATTTTGATCATTGAAGAATTGAGTCTGAATGACTTTAGTGGGGATTATTTTGATCATTGAAGAATTGACTCTGAATGACTTTAGTGGGGGTTATTTTGATCATTGAAGAATTGAGTCTGAATGACTTTAGTGGGGATTATTTTGATCATTGAAGAATTGAGTCTGAATGACTTTAGTGGGGATTATTTTGATCATTGAAGAATTGAGTCTGAATGACTTTAGTGGGGATTATTTTGATCATTGAAGAATTGAGTCTGAATGACTTTAGTGGGGATTATTTTGATCAGCAAATTATGTACCTCTCTTACTTGAACTCATTTCATGTTTTCATGTCAGTATTGAAGTCACTGATGGCTGATTTATGAACTTCATATTCATAAATTTATGTTAACTATATTATATGCACAATCTTTAAAATGGGGAAAAGAAAAGACAAGGGAATAAAAGAAAATCATAATTTGTTTGTGATTATCTAGCATTGGGAGTAATTTTAAACATTGCTTACCATTTCTGCATATTTCTTGCATCAATCAGATAGTTGTGCCTTTAGTTCTGCTTCCAATTTTGTATGCACTTTCCATTAAGGCAGAATGTATTATGTTATGTTGTCCTTTTATCCGTTACCAGTTTAGTTTCCACATAATAACTAAAGTTGTCCATCATCTACAGTTACCAAATGTTGTTGATAACTTTCAATTAGGATATGAAAGAGCTCTGTTGATTTTGAATCACAATGTCAAGATTAGCATGACAGACCTGCCAACTCTTATGATTTTGCCATAAGTCTTACGAAAATTACCCTTAAAATACAGACTTACGGCATAAAAGCAAAAACTATGAAAAATTGATCATTACTGAAAAATCTGGAAAATTTGTTTATCTTTGTTTGATTTGGATCTGGGTGTCATATTAGAATTAGTGACATTCGTCAGGAAACCAGACTAACTTTACATCAGCACCTCAGATGCTTTAAACTGCCACTAATTGTTCATGCGCAGTGCCTGCATGATCCAACTGTTGATTATAGAATATGTTAAAAAATAGTGTCCAGCAAGCATTGCATGTTTAAGACGAAAGGGAAAATAAGCCTCGTAAAAAGAGTTAATAATCAACATCAAAGAATAAAAAGGAATATTCAAATTCTTGTGAATAAAAGATGTAACAGACACAATTACGTTTTTGGACATCATGTACCAATTTAAGTATGACTCATGGCAGGAGATATGATTTCATCATGAGCAATGGTAAAATATAAGAATTATGTCTCGTTGAGAGACAGCAACAAGCCATTGAGCTGCATAGAAGTTGGATCTTGAGTTTCTGCATCTGTACTAGTGGTAAATAATTTATACATGTACCTTACAATCTCTTCATTTAAACATAATGTTTATTTTCGCTGCATGTATAGAATACTGAACTTTTAATTACGTTTTCTAGCTACACTAGCAGTTTATATTTTTTTATGCCTTACTGAAAACAGGTAAAACTTATGGGAAAAAAATCAACTGCCTTACTGAGAAGGACTCGTCAGAGTTGGCAGGTCTGGCATGAGAGAAAAAAAAATGGTTTCTGCACAAATTTTAGTTATGAACATAGATAATTATTAAATACAGATTGAGCACATACTGTTCTGTTCACATTGCTCTTTGTTTTGTTCATATCAGATAAACAGTTTATAATGCTTTAGTATTTCAGTACATTTTTGTACACTAAAATCTGCTGTATTATGTTATGGCATTGTTACTCTGTTAACATTTTTATGTCGAACCATAACTATGTGACAGTTGGAGAGAATTTCATGAAACTTTTCCCAAGTATTTATTATGATCAAATGGTGTGTCATGTACCATGATTTTATAACCACTCATCCATCCCCATGGCCATGGTGAGAGCAAGAAATATATATCTTTATCTCAAGTATAACAATCGAACCACAAAAAATATTTTAATGAAACATAAGCAAACAAGTTTTATATCATGACCAGACAATGTTTTGAGACTGAATGCATGTCTACTGTTTGTAATGTTATTGTTTTGTGATCATAGATTACAATTATACAGTATTTACAATGCATAGAAATTTGATTATAAGCTTAGTAATCTAAAATTTAAAAGAAGAAAACATTTTGTGACAAAAAGACTTAAGTTTTAAACCAAAATTGCATACACTGTCTCATTGGTGCTGAGACATCCAGTTTGTTAATATGTAAATCTGATGCAGAATGAAAAACAACATATCCAAGTGGAAATGAGTCTGGAAAATTCCAGCACTTCCCACAAAGTTCAAACATTTTACCACTTTTTAGGTTTATTCAGATGAATTTTACAAGTAAGAAACAACTTTGAGCAAGCTTGGTTGTTTATGCAGTTCCTTTCTTATTTTGGTGTAATCAATTACACTTTCTCACAAGATAAAGTTTTATGTCCAATTTCATATTGATTACATTTTTGGTAGTATATTAAAAAATAGAGTTGTTTTTGTAATTTTTTTTATCATCTCATTAATTCCACTCATTTAAATTTTAGAATCTTCTTAAAGAGATGACAGCTTAAGAATAGTGCAAGAGTACCTTCCTTATTTGCTATTTATATCAACTGTATATGACTCATTTCCAAGAAAACATTGATTCAAATATGAACTTTTCCTCACACATTAACTATATCGATAAGCTAATAAGTTAATGTTTCAGTCTGTACTTTTAAACAATAGTACCATATGTTAAACAAAATGCTTTTCAGTAAATTGTGGATAATTTATATCAGAAAATGTTTGGAGCATATGGGATCTTTTAAAACTTCAGAACATATCAGATTATATAAAAGGACAAATCAACACTGCTTTACAAACATTTAAAGAAGAATAGAAAAGTAATATAATAAGCACTCTGAGCACATGATCATGCAGATTGTAGAGTTCCAAGTTGAAGATCATTCAGTGAAAGTTACACATGTAGACTAGTTAATGTGATTTCTGAATAAAAGAAAAATTTTAAGTATATTTTGTGTTTGTTTTCTGGTTCGAATCCATATGGATTTTGCCTTTTGTGACAAGACTTTTGTCCAGTTGCAAACCAGGTTTGCAAAAGTAAATATTATTTTCATTTGTGCTGTAATCCTTGCATGTAAAATATAGATCACATTTTTTATGCCCAAATTATGTTTTTTGACACTTACACTAGCAATAATTATGCTTATACCTTGAGGGGTGGGGTCACATGTATGGTAATGTTTAGAGCCTGAAATAAAGTTCATAGGTTGTTATAATAAATATATAAATAAATTAGCAGTCGATTAAATAATGTGATTGAAGACTTTCAGGATCTGCGTTGTAGCATATACATAATTTTCACATATATATTTTTTCTCTTTCTCCCTCCTTCTCTCTCTCTATAATGCTTTCTTGTTTTCATATGTATGACCAATTGCAGAATTTTCGGTACAATTGTACACACATTTAGACAAATTAAGTGGTCAGTTTGCATAAATACAATTTAGACATTGGATAGAGGTTTGGAATTTGTATTGCTTGATTCATTGGTGAAGTGAAAAGTAAGATGGGCCTACACAGAAATAATCTGCTCAGGCTTTTTGAAGTTCATGCTGGCAAAAAACAACTGGAAAGAGTGTTCAGACTAAATGGTAAGAGTGTTTCAGAAGTGGATTCAAAAGTGGGAGTAATTTATAAATAGGTAATTTGTGTAGCTGGGTAGCTGTCTCCACAATCTATATTTTGTTGTTCTTGTTGAAGATCTTTTGGGGTATTTAAGGGACAGTATTATATGAAGTGTTTGATTCTCTGAAGATTCTTTAGTGGAAGATGGTGGTTTGATTTGTGATAGTGCAGATGGTGATAACTTAGATTTATTTGTTGGCAGTTTACAGTTAGAGCTACTGATGGTGGCACTCCTGCGCAAACTTCAGACAGTCTTGCCAGTGTTGTCATCAATGTGGACAGGAACTTATTTGCACCTGAATTCCAGAATGAGCAAACCTACAGTGTTCAAGTTCCATTTACAACAGGTCCTAATGTTGAGGTCAACAACAGAATCCTAGCTACAGATATTGACACAAAGGTACATTTCATATTAATCTGTCCTTTCTCCTCTAGGTAGTACAACCTTTCATTGTACAAATTAAAAGGGCATCACAAAAACAAGTACTCATTTTAATGCATAAAATATAATTTCATTTGTAAATGATGTTCCAGCATTCTTGCCTGTATTATTCTTGTTTGTATCAGTTGTTGTCATTGTTCTGTGGAATTGAATACATATATTAAGTTCATTTTAGATATATTAATTGAAACTATTTATTTCTAATTTAATTTGAAGTACTGCAGTTGTTTATGTAACTAAAAGCTGTCAGACCATTTGAATAATTCACATGTGTCATGAAGCCATTGCCATGCCAGATTTAGATTGTTGCTAAATGCAGCAGTGTATTGAATTATTTTAAAGAGGAGATAATCCACCTTAAGGTTTCATTTGTCAAGAGTTAATATTTATATCCAGATAGTTATGTCAAATATCTACTGCTAAACAATACTATTAGACAAATGTTTGCTTTACATTACATTGCCTTTTTGCATACTTTGAAATCATCTGATGTTTTTTACTAGGCACCATTTAATACAGTGACATACAGCATCATTGGTGATGGAAATGCCACCAATTTCTTCACCATCAACCCAGCTCTTGGCACCATAACAACCAGAACATCACTGGTCACCACAAATTCCAACATTTACACTGTAAGTACTTTTTTTTATACATGCCCGGCCCAAACTCCCAAAGGGCAACTTCGTTAACGTTGGCGCTAAATAGACTAACAGTGCTGGTCTACCGTAAAAACACACTCAATCAATCAATCCTTATGCTAAGATAGAACAAAATAATGTTGATATTGGTGTAAGGCTTTTCACTTTTTTTGCATGAGAATAGTTTCATACTAGTCAACAGCCTGTTATATTCTGAATTTTAAAGATTTGCCAGTTAATGCTATTCATTTAATCAGCACTTTGAGTAAATATGAAAGTTTAGTATATAGTTAATAATTTAGTGATTATAATAGTGTTCTTGCCATGTATGTGGTTTTATACATATATACCCCCATTCCCATGTTGAAAACTTTGGTATTTCATCCTTTGGCAGTTATATAATGCCACATATTCTGCATTACAACAAAACATAATTTTAATGGAAATTTGAGTAGTTTGTACTGGTGGTAATTTTAATAATGGAAATTTAAGTAGTTTGTACTGGTGGTAATTTTAATAATGGAAATTTAAGTAGTTTGTACTGGTGGTAATTTTAATAATGGAAATTTAAGTAGTTTGTACTGGTGGTAATTTTAATAATGAAAATTTAAGTATTTTGTACTGGTGGTAATTTTAATAATGGAAATTTAAGTAGTTTGTACTGGTGGTAATTTTAATAATGGAAATTTAAGTAGTTTGTACTGGTTGTAATTTCAATAATGAAAATTTAAATAGTTTGTACTGGTGGTAATTTTAATAATGGAAATTCAAGTAGTTTGTACTGGTGGTGAACTTTATAGGCTTCTTGTGATTACTTTTGAACAGTATCTAAGATGGAGGTTTTAGATTCTTACATCAAATTTTAATTTTCCCATTTACAGTTTTTCAATTGAATAATGTTTATATCTTAGGCGATAAGGGTTGAAACAATCCATTGATGAATACTATTGTGTCACACTTAAATTTCCAGTCATTCTCCAGCTGCCTATTGGCATATCCTGTCAATCACCCCACTAAGACAATTTCAAAGCTAGAGACACCAGCTGCCTATTGGCATATCTTGTCAATCACCACACTAAGGCAATTTCAAAGCTTGAAACACCAGCTGCCTATTGGCATATCTTGTCAGTTGCCCCACTAAGACAATTTCAAAGCTAGAGACACAAGCATCTTAGGGCTGTTCCATTTAAACATATATTTTACCCAGAGAAGGCAGTTATTAAAAATGATATGCTGGGGGTATTCTGATTAATTAGGTTTCATATGAAAATAATGCAAAATTCAAAACTACAATTATGGGTGACTGTTCCAAATTGAAAGTGCCTCTCCTTGTTCCCAGTTTTACATGCTTATCCCTTAACGTGTCAGCATGTTTGTAAAATAAGTTTTACCTAGCTACATATAATGTAGGAACAGTCGGCGTACTTGCTATTTATTTGTCCATGTAGACATGTGCTAGACCTTGCTATGTTTAGTTAAGTAATCTTTATACAAACTCATCCACACATTTCTAAACTGAATATACAGTTGAGTTAGATTGACTCTAATGTCTGAATAAACTTAACAAATTTTGTGCATATGAGGGATTGGGGAAGGGACATTTACATGCTGAGCCCATATTCATTGTAATGATAATAATAATAATAAGAAGAAGAAGAAGAAGAAGAAGAAGAAGAAGATTATTTACAGAGGGTGACTCATTTAGTCAAAGACTTTTTCCTTGAGTCCTTCCTAAGAAAACAATTTAACAATGTACATTATTCAAGAGGTAAATATAAATACTATTTTATTTGAACATGTCTTTTTTATAAATACTAAATTCAGTTATAAACAGTTAGAACACATACATACTCATGATATCTCTTCCTAAACACTATTATTTTCAGCAGATTTTACATGTTGTGGAAGCTTGTTCCACAGAATTGTACCATAGTATTGGAAGCTTTTCTAAAATTGTTTTTTTCTTGGTTTTGGTGGTTGAAGATTGTCTTTTGGTGTTGATTTCAGCTGGTAGATGTTGAATAAAACTATTTATATAGAAACACTGTCACTCCTTGCAGCTGAATTCGTAGTTATTTTATAAACACAAAATACTTTGCAACTGATAATACAACCTTATGCCAGTATTATTACTTAATTTGCTGTTCTAATGTTTGAGCAAGATGCATGATATAATTATTTATATGAGAAAATTAAATTCATGGCCATTTCTGCTAAGTTTATTCTTGAAACCAGGTTAACTCTTAAACCATTCAGTTTTTTTTTTGGATTATTGTCCCACATATTTGCATGTTCCTTTTATGAGGGTTTAGTCTTGTCCTATCCATTTTTGACAGAGTTATGCCCCTTGTCAAGCAAATGATTGTCTTCACATTAAAACTTGGAATGTTGCATGTAATCAGATTAGATTAAGAATCATTCAAACAATTCTGATGGACTTTGGTAAGAAGATTGTCTCTTAAATGATATTTGCCTTTTCTACACCATTTTGAAAGATTTAATGTCCTCTTTGTCTTATCTGCACCATTTTGTACAGATTTATTTCCATTGTCAATCGGCTTCATATCTTTATATATAATTATACTTGTAATCAGCATGCTAAAGAACCATTCTGTATATTCTGGTGCAATTTGAATTAATCTTAGGTCTACCATTTGTAAGTTTTTGTTCTGATATGCTCCATTTGGTCTGCACCATTTTAAACGGAGCGAAAGCCCTTGCAAATCCAAACTCAAGGTCTTTAAATGTGATGTTGAATGTATTGTTGAGAGTGAAGAATTTATATTTTAGGTATAAACCCATCATTATTTTCAAGACAAGTTGCCTTGGGAAGTCCCTGTGGAGCCAAATGTTGTGATCTGAGTCCCTGGCAATGTATCCATTGCTATTAGCTCAAGGTTTGCTTGGGAAACAAAATTTAAAACTGAAGGATCTTCATATCTATTTTTATATTTTAAATTCAACTTTCATTTTGACTTGTTTTTCAGATACGAATTGTTGCTACTGATGGAGGTACACCACCTTTAAGTGATACTGCAACAGCCATGGTAACAATCAACCGCAACTTAAATGATCCCGCATGGAGCCAGGTTGCTTATACAGTTACAATCCAGGAAACCCGTGGCTATGGTGATATTATTCTCACACTGGGTGCAAGTGACAGTGATATAAATGTAAGACTCTATTTACAAAATGTTTTATCAACTCCATTTGATGCTTTATTCTTCAAAGTTTCTCCTTTATTCATGCTACTGTAATCACACATGTTCTATCAGGATGTATAACCTGTTTCCAATAGCTCAAATTTTATTGTGATGTGGTCCTTATGGTGGAGGCAGCAGAAACCGAAAAGGAAGTAAGCATTGCACTTGGATGAATAATCATGTACATTAGGAATGTCCATCTTTATAAGATCAACATTTTTTTACAACTCAAAACAATGGGATAATTACATTGTTGCCATTTGCAGACCTGCCAACCCTTACAATTTTACCATAAGTCTTATGAACATGACCTTTAAAGTACAGTTCTGTGGAATAAAATCAAAAACTATGGAAATATGAATAAAACAAATATTAAAATTCTTGTAAATAAAAGCATAATTGGACACAATTTATTTTAGGGTGGGAGATGTTTTTTTCTGTTGTCATATGAAATAGAAAAAATATTCCAAGGACTATATCAACTTAAGAGGGGGGCCTCAAGTAGTTGAGTGGTTTAAAGTGCTCCCCATTACAGATCACTGTCATCTCACCTCTGTCTGCATGGGTTCGAGTCAAGACTTGGATTGAGCCAGTGTGGGTATGTGAGAAAGCTTGCCAGTAGATTTTCGTGGGATGGTGGTTCTTTACAGGGTTTCCATGGGTTCTTTCTCTATCAGTAATACTGGCCGCCATGTATAGCCTATAGCGCGCTGAAAAAATGATGTTAAACACCATAACAACAACATCAACATAAGAGAGAGAAACAAGCCATTGAGTTGCATAGGGGTTGAAACTGAAGTTTGTGCAACCGCACTAATGATAAATAAGGTCTGCATGTACTTTACAAACTTTTAAGTTGAATATAATGTTTACCACCTCTGCATCAGTGTTGAATACCAAATTTTTAAATACAATTGTTACAACTTTACAATAATAGTGCAAGATATTTTGTTACATCTTACTGAAAACTGGTCAGATTTACAGAAAACAAATCAACCGCTTATTGAAACAGTCATGTTAGAGTTGTCTGGTCTACATTTGATGCATGAGCATGTTATAGCTATATAAACTCTGGATTATATTGGATGCAAGATATCAGCTTGTAAAGAATAATAAAAAAGTAATGTTATACGATTTTAAAAATAAGAATTTTTTTTAGAAAATGGTAAAATTTATATGGCATCTTGTTCGTTACTGTCTATTAATAACCTGCTGTAATTCAGCATTGCAAACCTCTCATGTAGGAATTCCAATGTGGGCTCAGTAATTGTTTCATTGTAAAGAAATTCACTTGCTAACATACAGATAGCCAGGTCTTGTTCAGATTTTACTGATCCACTGGTTTTTACAGTATAAATGTATTTACCATCTATATTTATTACGTAACTTAGTTTTGTTTGTATCATCATTTTAATTCTCTGATTTCTTCAAATTGTTAATCTGTTTTTTCCATTATGCATTATTAATTTAGACATTTTCTAGGCAACATCAATTTTATTAATTGCATACCAAGCAAATATTTCAAACATTGAAGGGACCATAGTCAGATCTAAATTTGACTATGGAACAGTTGTGTTTGTAATTTTTTACCAGAAGATATTTGATTCATTACACAGTCAGGGACTTGGACAATGCCTGGGAGCATTTAGAACATCTCATTTAGAATGACTCACAATTCAATCATCACTTTATCTCCGATGAATGAAACTGGCTCTTTAGTACACCACCAAACTGTTCTCTAATTGATCTATTCCCACATAATCTAATATGTGCACTCATAAACCAAATTTCATTCCACCTTTGGGCATATGAATGTATTTTGATCTAGAAGTATCAACATTGAGTCTTAATTGCTAATGCTGCAGAATCCTGTACTCCCAAATCACAATATTGGTTATCATTGCCTCTCATATTCTTGGGCAATTGAAAAGTCATTCTTATTTTTCTGACAAAATTCAATAAAAATAAGGACCTTCTATCACATTCACTTGTCTCTATATACAAATGGTTCAGTTACTGGGTAAAACCTCCACTTTAAATGCAGAAATTACAGCCATATTAAGATCTTTGAATTACATTGTAAACTGTAGAAAAGGGCAAATTTCATATTTTCTGATTCTCTATCTGCTCTGACAACTTTGCAAATTTTCAATGTGGCAACCTTTTAATATCCCAAATCTTACAGAAATAGTATTTACTCATACAATCAGGAAGAAAGCATTCAGTACTGTTGTCTGTGTAGTCACATTGGTATTTGGGATAGTAAAAGGACAGACAAAGCAGCCGATGCTACCCTTCTGTCTCCTGTTTCTGAATGAAGATTCTGTATAGTAATTTTACATCTGCAAATCAGCATTGTTGTATATATAGTCATTTGGCCAAATTTGTTGAATGAAGACTTTACAAACAAACTTTAGAGGATCAGACTATGATTCAGATTATATAACGGCATCCTTTTTATAGAGTAAATGGCCAAGATGAGACGGTATTGTGGTCATCACATATAGAACATGCATACTTGACTTGACCATTCATTATAAATTACAGTGATCCATACCTGACTCAGCAATTCACAGTGATACATACCTGACTCAGTCATTCCTTATAAATTAGTGATAAGCAGAATTTGGATAAAGGAAAATGTTCTTGTAAGTCAAAACTTTACATTTCAGGCTCCATTCAATACATTGCAATACACAATGACTGGGGAAGCAGACACAATCAATTACTTTGGTGTTGACAATACTGGAAGAATATTTGTGAAGCAGTCCCTTCTGAACAGTGGAAAGAACACATATATTGTAAGATACAGTAACCTCTTTTCTGATTGCTTAGATTTATATAGTAATATTGTATTACCATCAGTTGATTTTAAAATGGATAGTGTTTGTGCTACAATTATAAATTGGCATCCCATTCATCACAGTATTCTGACAAAATGATGGTCCCTCTTGAAACATGGGCATCTCATGAAAGTTTCATAAAGCAATTTTTGATGCTTGGAATGAAACCAACCTGAGCGCTGATTGCATCTGGTACCTGAACAGAAAAATTTTGACCCCGAAACACATTACTTTTTGTTAGATGATATCCATTCCCTTTAGTAGAACTTTGTTTGATTCATAACACTGTAAATAATGACAACATGTTATTCTGTGATGTTTGGTGTAACCCTTACTTCCCACAAGTCAATTGCAAACTGCATCTTGTGCGTCAGTGCATTCCACTGACACATCCTATGTGAAAATTCATGTTTCCAAGATCTTTTGTCAGTCACAAGAAATCCTTGTTTAAATTGTAATTTAATTGATTAAATATAGTTTGAATAATACACAGTGCATCCTTCTCTAAAACAGACATTTAATAATTCTAATTTTATTTAAAATCAATAAAGATTCTTTGCTGAATAATATTTAACAGTTTAATTAATTTATTTATGATTATTCCATCGTACATACCCAAGCAAGAAACATTTTAATTTGATATTGATGGAGAGTGTACAAGAGAAAGAGCAGCTATCTTCATTCTTTTCTGCATTTTGGGGGCTATTTGCATGATTAACTTAACATATGGATGTCATTATTGAGCTTTTTCAAGACAAAAAAATGGTCAACAGGTGTACAAAGAGAGAGAAAATGAAATCATTGTCAAAGAATCGATGAACAATGGTTTTTCTTTGGCAACAGTCAGAGCTGTTGCACAGTCTAAAAAATTAAGTATCTATAAAAGTGTGATTTTCACAAAACTACACAAATTAATGGCCACAGAAATTAATGAATTCACAGCATTTGATATCTACACATGGCATCATAACCAAAGCACTTACTTTCTTGCATTAGAGTGATGAAATAGTAATAATATTACTGAATATATGGAATTTTTAATATGAATATTTTAAGCTGAAATTTTAATTTGTTTCCTAAGAAAAAATATAGTTTTGGAAAAGTTAGTAACCAGAAATTCTCATTAATTTGTTTTTGCTACATGTGAGTGATAGGTCACCTACTACATTAATTAATTATAAACTAGTTGTAAAGTCCAAAACAGCATAGAAAGAGATTCAACCAAAGTTTTACCAATTGATTGGTTTTCTGAAAATGTTTAATTCTTGATCACATTTATTGATAGGAACAGTACTAGTTTTTATTTTTATAGCTAACTTTGAAAAAGCAAACATTTATAGTATTTAAATTACACAGTAATATGTGCTTCTTGATTGTAGGCATTAATTTCCGTACAAGATGGCGGAAGTCCACCAAGATCGGCCATTACACAAGCAAATGTTACTATTATTATCGTAAGAAACAATTTTGCACCTGTTATCACCAACACAGTCTTCACGGCCACATTGCAGCTAAACTTTGGTTTTGGAACACAGGTTTACACTGTTACAGCTCAGGATCAAGACCCAGCAGTAAGTCACATTGTTAAGATATATTTTAGAAAAACACTAGACTGATACAGAATTACTTTGGGTTGCTTTAAAGGTGTAAAATGATAGTTACATAATCAAAGTTGGGATTATTTACAATTTATTTCTTTATATATATATATATATATATATAAACTGTTGCGCAATAAGTCTATACAAGCTTTTTGTATTTATAGTTTTAACCCATGTGGAGACAGCCATGTAGAGGTTTACAAACACAACGTTTTTGTGTTTATTTGTTTGTCATATATATGTTTTGTATTTGCCTTTGAAAAAGACTCATTAAGAGTTGAAAGCGATCAGGCTAGTTAGTTATTAGTTTCGCACTGTTTGTTGTAAGTTTATTGCATCTATTTTAATCAATCCCTGACACACGTGATCCCTTGGTGGATCCAGTGTGCTTGAAAGGGTTGTTAAGGGTTGTTATTTGCCATATGATTTGTATTCTTTATATATATATATATATATATATATATATATATATATATATATATATATATATATATATATATATATATATATATATTACTATATTACTGGCAATGGTGACATAATGTTTGAAAATAGATGTCAGTACCAGTTTTATGTCAGTTTTATTTTTACAGCCCTCAGAATTATGCACTTTCATATGTGGTTTGTACACGAGCAACATTTTTTTTATTACAGACCATCCATTTACTTTCTTTTCAAACAATACTTGGAAAAATCACAGCATCATCAGACAGTTTCACAAATTAAAATTCAGAGTATAGTAGTTTTATTTTTATAATAGAAGCTAAAAGAAAATTAAGCAAATTAGCCAGTCAAGTTTTTATATATTAAGAGACATGGTTCTACCAGTCAGTTTTATATTCGTATTTCAAATATATTTCTCTGCTAATTAGGGAATAATGGATTTTTATCCTTCTGATGCTCTCAGCAAATGCAGACACAAGCACACTCTTGACAAAAACATACACATGAATTTATGAGTCCTTCCATTCTTTCTCAAAGATTTTTTATCTAAATGTTTGGTTGAAAATATGACCATTACAACTGTTTTACATAAAGAAGTTTGACTAGTATTTTTCTGTAACAAAGTTATTTTAAGTTGGTAGATTTTGAATAGAATACATTTGATTCACACAGGATTAAACATACAAATTTTTTATTGCAGAATACTCCTTTTGGAACAGTACGATTCAGAATCATTGGAGACGACGATGCAATAAGATTATTTTCAATAGATTCTGTGTCGGGATTGATAACTGTTGCACAAGATCTGTCTACATCTAACACCACTGTTGATCAGTTCAGGGTAAGTAACATATATCCCTATTTAGTGCTCTGAGGCCTTTGTTTTGCCATGCTAGTCTAGAAATGCATTGGCCCCTTTTGGGTGCTCTCCCCCACCCCATCCCCTATACTTTGAGATGCCCTTTGTTTTCTTCGTTTCTTCAGTATATAATATGCAGGAGGGTATAGCTATTGATATTATGTAAACATGTTAATTTTATATCTCATTATGTAAACATGTTAATTTCATGTCTCATTATGTAAACATGTTAATTTCATTTCTCATTATGTAAACATGTTAATTTCATATCTCATTATGTAAACATGTTAATTTCAGGAGAATAACAAACTGTTCAAGATTGTCTCACATATTAGACTTGCGGTACAGATTTGCTTTTGTTATTCAAATTTCTTTACTTTTGATATTTTATTGGTGTTGTTTTTTTTTTCCTTTTTTCAGTCAATCCAACCAATCATACTGCTGTTGGTAGAGTATAATCTTCAAACTGGTTAGGCTATTTCCATAAAACTTCATACACATATCGGACTGATGTGTCAAGCAATGATATGATCTTGCCATTATTATCGAATATTAAATTGTTTTATTTCAGATTCGAGTTGAAGCTTATGACCTTGGCACTCCATCAAAATCTGATTCCAAAGTCGTGGTTGTCACTGTGCGCAGTAACTTTTATACTCCAAGCATTCTGCAAAATTCATATATTCAGACCATCTATGAAACACGTGATCTAGGTGATATTATCCTTGACATCAATGCCACGGATGCTGATCCATTGGTGAGTTTATAAAATGTAATTTATCTTGAAGCAGGAAAAAGTATTATTCTTCACCATATATATTATTTAATTGGATAAAGGTTTTGTGTTATTTTGTGAGATAAACGTTTAGATTTTGTCTTGTAGAAGAAGGAAGACCATTGTCTTTAGCAACATTGGCCATTATTTTTTTATGAATATGCAGCAAAGATTTTTGAGTCATTGGCTATAAAGAACCAAACCCATCAATAGTTAGATAGGACTATTCCAAGGGTCCCACTAATGTACATCTGGCCTCTCCTGTATTCTAAGTTAGCTGCCCATCTGGATTGTCACAAAAATGTGTTCTATAATTTTCCTAAAAGAAATATGGAGTCCACTGATGATATACAGAATTTTCATTGTGAAGTTCTTAATATTCAAGCCCCAGCTTTAGTTCCATTTGTAGGTTCCTTCTCTGTGTGAATATCATCTGCTTAATTGTACTGAAAGCTATAAACTTTGTCTACAAAGTGAAGCATGTGACTTGTGAAAGTAGAACAGTACTATTTCTTTTTTCTATATTTCATTGGTTACCTTTAATCAGCAATCACTTGAGCTTTTCTGGGAAATATTGCACTTCCATCAAATTTGGTATGTGGTTTTCTATTAATTGAATATTGAATGGATTTGGTTTCCGATGTTTCTTTACATGATTTACAGGAGTTATGTCCAGTGATTTGCCCATTTTCTTGACTTTGGTTTCTGCTGCATTACTCTACCAATGATTACTGGATATCAGCCCAATTTAGCAGACACCTTTATGCTGACAAAATATTATAAACAAGTTTAATTTACAAACATTTGATATTATTATTTAGAAGAGGTATAGACCCTGATTGTATCGGTTAAGGCCATTGGGTGAGTATGGCTATTTGAAATGCACTCATTGATAATACCTTAAAGTATACATAGTTTTATTTATAAAAAATTGCTAGAAAAAGATGGTTGTTGCATTGGATGAATTATTTTAAAGTTTGGTGATAATACAATTTTGCACCTATTGGGTTACAGTTTCTGTGTTAACAATGGCAGATGCATTCCATGCAAAGTTTTATTTAATCCCAAAGATTTTAGTTTCTTCCTGCAACAATTATGCACCCAAGTTCATGAAATTCCTTTTCTTTGCTGAACAATTGAGAAAAATTTGTAGCAAGATAATCCCACAAGTACAGCCAAATGTACCTACTTTTCTCTGAATGTCATTTTTTTGTGTTCACAGGCTCCCAACAATGTATTGGACTATAAAATCACTGGTGATGCTTCATCCCAGCAGTGCTTCCAGATCAACCAGAAGACTGGAGAAATTTCTTTGAAATTGTCCCTTCTGTTCCAGCCATGTCGCAATGACTCATACACGGTAAGATATTATTTTGTGAATCTTTTGAGAAACTTGTGTTAATTGGTATGAAATTCCCAAATTTTATATTAAATGAAGCATCATCAAGCATCAGAAACTATAGTGAGACATTTTATAGATTTAAAGTTGAAAGGTTATTTATATCTTTATAATTGATCAAAATCTAATTCTCTTGCTTGGTATTGTCCAAGTGAACTTGTCTTTGCATCTTTCTTGTATCAGAAATTGTGGATTCTGCTTCTGGCCATAAACAATTGCTTGTTACCACACTGGAGTCCATATTTCTGATCCACTTTCAGTCAAACTCAGAATCATTCCAAATCTCAGACGAGTTCAGTAATGAGAAAGATTCATGTATATGAATGAGGTGATTTGCACCTGATTGGCCATGGTATCACTCTGGACCCATATTTATGATCCATGCTTATAAAACTTATATATTTATGATATTAAGATCATGGATTAGTTAGATTATTAGCAAAATCATGTATACTTCTGAGGTAATCTTGTATCTGTTTGACTAAGCTTGTTGTCCCTCTTGAAGCCTTATTTCTGATTCAGTTTGGATTAAACTTGAAACGTAAGCTTTTATCATGAGTTTGATAATGAGCAAGATCATGCTCATCTGATTTTCTGAGCTTGTTACTTCTTATAGTCTGTATTTCTGATTCAGTTTTCATCGGACTTGGAATATTAGTGGCATCATCCAGACCTTATACAAATTTTATTTGCTTAGCTTGCCACCACTTTTAAGGTCATATTTGTGATATGATTTTGATCAAAATTAAAATGTTGGCTTATGTCATCAAGAGTTTCTGTGGGTTTCATAATTCGCATAAGCTTCATACAGGTGTCTGCCAACGTATATGATTTGACTTATTTAAATTTGCATTAACTTGATTTCATATGAATTTGTTTTTAATTTAATTTTATCAGTGAAGAAAACAAAAATTATGATTTATAAATGACTAAAATGAATGGTATCAAAGCCGATTGAATTCCATGTTTTTAAATAGAAATTACTGGCAGTGAAATTAAACATTTTTTGGTTACTTGATTTCCAGTTAGTGACCACTTTTTGGAATGCAACTATCACATAAATCAGGATTAGCTATATACTGATTATGTAATCTTGCATCTGATTGGCTGAGCTTGTTACCACTCAAAAAGCCAAATTATTTATCCATTGGGTTTATTGTCATCAAAATTAGGGACGGTTTTGATTATAACCTGTTTATATTAATTAGTGCTTTTTCTTTGAAAGAATTTTGTCTCTAATAAAATGGGTAAAATCAACAGCATAAAAATTTGCAGTGATAGTTTACTTATGATATGCTTTTGCAATACCACATAAGTCTTCTTAGTGAAATGATCAACTCTTAAGATATATATGCCAGGAGAGCACTAAAATTGGGCTCATATGGGCCTTTTGTTTTCTTGTATAACTTGCTGAAATATTAATTATCATTATCATTTAAAGCAAGAGTCAATGCCTTATTGTTTAACCTAAATATGTTGATAATTTGGAGATTTTGGGCTTCATTTTTCAAGGATAATAAATGATTATAGGTTAAAGAAAATAAATTGCTGATGATCTTAGATCCCCTATGAAACTTATTGTCAAGATTTTAAATAGCTAAGTAATTTCTTGACTGAAGATTTAGAGAATGCATTTTAAGTTCTCAGATGGTAATAAAAAGTAAACAAAATTTAAATTTTTTTTTTATGAATCTCTTCAGGAAAAGAATGTATTTAAATATTGCCTTCCACAGACATTCAGTGATTTTTATCTTGCTCTTTTCCTCAGATGACAGTAGTTGCATCAGATGAAGGTGTACCAGTTTTATCTTCTCTTCCTGCAACTGTCAGGATTAATATAATCAGGAACCGAAGTCCTCCAACATTTATAAACCTTGATAATGTCACCAACATTTCTGAGACCCAACCTGTCAATGTGAATATCTTTCAGGCTACTGCCACAGATCCTGACCAGGTTTGTGTTCATGAAATATGTTTACTCTATGATAAATTCATTTCTGATAATTTTGTAACACTTGATGCCATAGAATTTTAAGAATCCAGATATATTATTAAAAACTTGACTTTTAATTAGCACTGTATAGCCAGGATTGTGCTGATCAACTTTTAATCTCCATACCTACCTACCTATCCTGGACAAATTCAGCCTCAGGACTAGCGAACTGGAAAATTGAACATTCATGTGGGATATTTGAGATTGCTTAAAAATGTGACAATTTATTAATGCTAAGTTAAAGAATAAATTAGTATAAATTTTGTGATGTTCTTTTAATTGTATATATTTATTGTTCAAATTAACAGTTTATTTTGTTTTCTATTTGTCATGTTTGCATATTAAAAACTAATGACAGTAATCAATGTTTCAGAGATGAAAGTACATATAGGTAATAGATAAGAAAAAAGAATGGACTGAATTGATTGCTGGAGAATAAAATGCATAGATAAATGGAAGAGCATGACAGATATAAAGATAAACATGCTAACAGGCTCATATTTCAACTACTTCAACATCTTTTCTTGGGAATGAAAGTGTTTCTTAACGATTTATTTATTTACACACATGATTGACTTGAGAACACTTGTTTTTATTCATGTAGTCTAATTATTTTCCAAACAGCAAGCATGTATTTGTCTTTTGTAATTACAATATATTAAACACCAGAAGATAGTCACCATTCAAGAAAATCACATGGCAATTCACTGGTACCTTTTTTTCAGAACAAACCTGTTAACAGAAATCCACAAAGCTGTTCACTATTGCTATTTATTTCCAAACACACCTGTAACAGAAATCCACAAAGCTATTCACTATTTCCATTTATTTCCAAACACACCTGCAACATAAATCTTGAATGTCATTAATAATAATTAATTTTTCATGTTCTATGTAATACTTTGCCTATCAGTTTGTTTAATGACTCTGCTTTCCTCTGACAAAATAAAAAGGCACCTTTATTTACAAATTGTCATAGTGACAGTTGCTAGTGAAAGATCTTTGTCATCAGTGCTTTGGAGAGATTTGGGGTATATGCATCTCTGAGAACATTGCCTTCGTTATAAATAATAAAGATTCTCTTTGTATGCATGAACTTGAAAACAGTTTAATACTTTTTGCATTTTTGTAATTGATTTTCAGCCACCATTCAATCAGATCACGTACACTGCTATTGGAGATGATTTATCAACTACCATCTTTTCTGTGAACCCCAGTACAGGTGCAGTTCAGTTGACCAGATCTGTCCTAAATGAAGTTGCTACACAATACACGGTAAGATTGTTGCTCAAGATAAATTCATGTACAGCATTTCTCCAATGATAAGTTGGGGGGGGGGCTGATGAAATTCAAACAAGTGAAAATGCACTTACAGAAGAAAACTATTTATTAATAGTTGACAATTTTTTTGTAAATGTGATGGTTGGTCTTATTTTTCAGGTGAATAATGCAGTGGTTCATAGGTGTGGTTTCATATTCTGAATTAAAGTCTGACTGAAAATAAAAGAAATTCAAGTGTATATATGTACTCTATGATAAATGGATGAAATTCTTTCTTCATGATCCTAGAATCTTATTTAGAGTTTGGTTTTGTGTAAACAAGGTTTCATAAAATGTAATGGTCCTAATGTTTTAATTTTGGACTTGATAGCTTCTATAGATTTCTGACCTGAAGTGTTGATTTTAAATTCCAGCTACCAAATTTTTGAACTTTTAGTCTTGTTCAATTTGACATAACTAAATCATTTTCAAGAGCCTATCTTTTAAGAAACAGATAAATAGGTAAAAAAAATTATGTTGCAGATATTTATCTTGCCTGGGCAAGCACGCCTGAGTTATTACTTTTCAAATGATGGCGATGCTACTGCTTTCAGTAAACTTTTGTTATAAAGATTTTGCAAGAAAGATGCATAATTGCACAGATGCCAGTAAGACACTTAGTTCTGCAGGTCACTAAGCTACTGGGTTTTGTAGGCCATTAGGACACAAGGTTATGCAGTCCATTAAGACACTGGGTTATACAGGCCATAAAGACACTGGGTTCTGCAGGCCATGAAGACACTGGGTTGTGCAGGCCATTAAGACACTGGGTTATACAGGCCAATACAACACTGGGTTCTGCAGGCCATTAAGACACTGTTTATGCAGGCCATTATTACACTAGGTTCTGCAGGCCATTAAGACATTGGGTTATGTAGGACTTTATTACACTAGGTTCTGCAGGCCATTAAAACATTGGGTTATGCAGGCCTTGAAGACACTGGGTTCTTCAGGCCATTAAGACATTGGGTTATGCAGGCCATTATTACACTAGGTTCTGCAGACCATTAAGACATTGGGTGATGAAGGCCATTAAGCACTGGGTTCTGCAGGCCATTAAGACATTGGGTTATGCAGGCCATTAAGACATTGAGTTATGCAGGCCATTAAGACACTGGTTTATGCAGGCCATTAAGACATTGGGTTATGCAGGCCATTAAGACACTGGGTTATGCAGGCCATTAAGAATCTGGATTATTCAGGCCATAAAGACACTGGGTTCTGCAGGCCATTAGGACACTGTGTTATGCAGGCCATTAAGACACTGGGTTGTGCAGGCCATTAAGACACTGGGTTATGCAGGCCTTGAAGACACTGGGTTGTGCAGGCCATTAAGACACTGGGTTCTGCAGGCCATTAAGACATTGGGTTATGTAGGACTTTATTACACTAGGTTCTGCAGACCATTAAGACATTGGGTTATGCAGGCCTTGAAGACACTGGGTTCTTCAGGCCATTAAGACATTGGGTTATGCAGGCCATTATTACACTAGGTTCTGCAGACCATTAAGACATTGGGTTATGCAGGCCATTAAGACATTGGGTTATGCAGGCCATTAAGACACTGGGTTATGCAGGCCATTAAGACACTGGATTATTCAGGCCATTAAGACACTGGGTTCTGCAGGCCATTAGGACACTGGGTTATGCAGGCCATTAAGACACTGGGTTGTGCAGGCCATTAAGACACTGGGTTATGCAGGCCTTGAAGACACTGGGTTGTGCAGGCCATTATGACACTGGGTTCTGCAGGCCATTAAGACATTGGGTTATGTAGGACTTTATTACACTAGGTTCTGCAGACCATTAAGACATTGGGTGATGAAGGCCATTAAGACACTGGGTTCTGCAGGCCATTAAGACATTGGGTTATGCAGGCCATTAAGACACTGGGTTATGCAGGCCATTAAGACACTGGATTATTCAGGCCATTAAGACACTGGGTTCTGCAGGCCATTAGGACACTGGGTTATGCAGGCCATTAAGACACTGGGTTATGCAGGCCTTGAAGACACTGGGTTGTGCAGGCCATTATGACACTGGGTTCTGCAGGCCATTAAGACATTGGGTTATGTAGGACTTTATTACACTAGGTTCTGCAGACCATTAAGACATTGGGTTATGCAGGCCATTAAGACATTGGGTTATGCAGGCCATTAAAACACTGGGTTCTGCAGGCCATTAAGACACTGGATTATGCAGGCCATTAAGACACTGGGTTATGCAGGCCATAAGGACACTGGGTTGTGCAGGCCATTAAGACACTGGGTTATGCAGGCCTTGAAGACACTGGGTTGTGCAGGCCATTATGACACTGGGTTCTGCAGGCCATTAAGACATTGGGTTATGTAGGACTTTATTACACTAGGTTCTGCAGGCCATTAAAACACTGGGTTCTGCAGGCCATTAAGACACTGGGTTCTGCAGGCCATTAAGACACTGGGTTCTGCAGGCCATTATGACACTGGGTTCTGCAGGCCATAAAGACACTGGGTTTTGCAGGCCATTATGACACTGGGTTCTGCAGGCCATTAAGACACTGGGTTATGCAGGCCATTATGACACTGGGTTATGCAAGCCATTATTACACTAAGTTCTGCAGGTCATTATTACACTAGGTTCTGCAGGCCATTAAGACACTGGGTTCTTCAGGCCATGAAGACACTGGGTTGTGCAGGCCATTAAAACATTGGGTTATGCAGGCCATAAAGACACTGGGTTCTGCAGGCCTTGAAGACACTGGGTTGTGCAGGCCATTATGACACTGGGTTCTGCAGGCCATTAAGACATTGGGTTATGTAGGACTTTATTACACTAGGTTCTGCAGGCCATTAAAACACTGGGTTATGCAGGCCATTAAGACACTGGGTTCTGCAGGCCATTAAGACACTGGGTTCTGCAGGCCATTATGACACTGGGTTCTGCAGGCCATTAAGACACTGGGTTATGCAGGCCATTATGACACTGGGTTATGCAAGCCATTATTACACTAAATTCTGCAGGTCATTATTACACTAGGTTCTGCAGGCCATTAAGACACTGGGTTATGCAGGCCATGAAGACACTGGGTTGTGCAGGCCATTAAAACATTGGGTTATGCAGGCCATAAAGACACTGGGTTCTGCAGGCCTTGAAGACACTGGGTTGTGCAGGCTATTATTACACTAAGTTCTGCAGGCCATTAAGACACTGGGTTATGCAGACCATTAAGACATTTTGTTATGCCAGCCATTAAGATACTGGGTTCTTTAAGCGATTTAGCTCTGCAGGTTATTTAGACACTTGATTCTGCAGGCCTTGACACAATGGGTTCTGCAGTCCATTAAGATGCTGGGTTTTGCAGGCTAATAAGATGTAGATTTTGCATTAAGATACTGGGTTCTGCAGGCCATTTAGATTCCTATTCAGTGAGCCATTAAAACATGCAGTTCTACAGGCTAATAAGACTTGGCTTACGTAAGCCATTTAGATGCTTTTTTTAGGCCATTAAGACACTGGTTTTTCCAGGCCATTAAGACACTGGTTTTTCCAGGCCTTTAGGACACTGGGTTTTCCAGGCCTTTAAGACACTGGGTTTTCCAGGTAATTAAGACACTGGTTTTTCCAGAACTTAAGACACTGGGTTTTCCAGGTAATTAAGGCACTGGGTTTTCCAGGCCATTAGGACAATGGATTCTGCAGGTCATTAAGATACTAGGTTCTGCAGGTCATTGAGATATTGGGTTCTGCAGGCCATTAAGTTACTAGGTTATGTAGGCCATTAAGAACACAGGTTATGTGGGCTTTTAAGACACTAGGTTCTACAGACCATAAATACACTGGGTTAAACTGAATGCTCATTTGTTTATTTGTCTATTTTATCTTAAAGGATTTAAATTTTGAGTCATTCCACTTGAAACAGATACTGTATAAATCATGTAATTGTCATTATTATTTTCAATCCATTTTTACAAATGTGATCCAGGTGATATTTTCTATCCATTAAGGTCAGTTCTCATAATTATATCTGTTTCTGCACTCAACCCTCTACTCTCCATTCCCATACCACTACCACAGCTTTTGTTTTCAGTCCCAGTAATGAGTAAAAACAAATCTTAAGATTTCGTTGGCTGACATTTCATTGTACCATTTACTTAATGAGTTGAGACTATGTTACTTTATGTGCTGAGTTGAGACTGTATTGTTTTATTTTTATGTTGAGTTGCATCAGTGTTGTAGTATTTATGTGCCAGGATGAGATTATATTCTGTGTTCATGTTGGTTATGCATTGTACTATTTATGTGCTGAGTTGAGACAATACTGTTGAATTTTTATATTAAGTCATATCAGCATAATTGTCCTACTTATGTGCCAGGTTGAGATTACATGTTTATGTTGAGTTGTGTCTGCAATGTCCTACTTATGTGCCAGGTTGAGACTGTGTTGTTCCATTTTTATGTTGAGTTGTGTCTGCATTGTCCTATATATGTACCAAATTGAGACTGTTGTTTCATTTTTATATTGATTTGTGTCTGCATTGTCCTATATATATACCAAATTGAGACTGTGTTGTTCCATTTTTATGTTGAATTGTGTCTGCATTGTGCTATTTATCTACCAAATTGAGACTGTGTTGTTTCATTTTTATGTTGTGTCTGCATTGTGC
Source organism: Potamilus streckersoni (assembly GCA_016746295.1). Classification (NCBI taxonomy): domain Eukaryota; kingdom Metazoa; phylum Mollusca; class Bivalvia; order Unionida; family Unionidae; genus Potamilus; species Potamilus streckersoni. Next base: position 1,350,406 of record JAEAOA010002295.1, read on the forward strand.
TATTTATGTACCAAATTGAGACTGTGTTGTTCCATTTTTATGTTGAGTTGTGTCTGCATTGTGCTATTTATGTACCAAATTGAGACTATGTTGTTCTGTTTTTTATGTTGAGTCTACATTTTACTGATTATTTGTTGATTCTAAACTATATTATTTGTTTGCTTAGTTGAAGGAAATCTCTGATGTAATAATTTTCATGGTGTATTAAAAACCAGCTTGCAGTTGTTTTTTGGCGTAAAATAAAAAAGAGGTATGTTTTGAACTTATCACTAAATAGTCAGGGAGTTTTATTTAGAGGAAAGAGTTTTTTACTTGGGATTATTTTTGATTCTTGTTCTGTTGGTAATTAATATATTTTCATTTTCTATTTACATAGTTGAGAATTGAAGCAAGAGATAGTGGAGCTATTCCATTGTCATCATCAGCCAAATTGACGATCACCATCAGCCGCAATCTTTACCGCCCTGTTTTTGCTCAGTTGAGTTACAATACTACAATCTTGGAAACACAGGCAGTGGGACTGTCTTTCTTCCAGATCAGTGCTTCAGATGCTGATACAAAGGTCAGTATTTATTGTTAATTTGAAACACAGTGAAATATATTCCATTGATGTTTTTCTAGAAAGGTACATTATGAAACATCCGTCAAGACTTTGTGGATTCGAAGGCACAATCAACAGATAATGGATATTCTTTATTGTCAGTGAACTGAAGAAGACTAAATCCAGACCAAAAAAGGGGTCCCAGTTTAGCTGAGTGTCAAAAGTACTCACCTTTGCTAATTACTGCTGTCTCACCTTTATCCATATGGATTCAAGTCTCAGGCTCAGCCTATGTAGCTTTTATGAGAAAACATTCCAGTAGCTTCCTGTGGGTCATATTCTTACTTGGGTTTTCCTGGCTTCTTTCTCCACCAGTTATACATGCCACCATGTATAACCTATCATGTATTGAAAAATTTTGACATAAATGTTCTTAATGTTTTAATTTTGGACTTGACAGCTTCCGTAAATTTCTGACCTGAAGTGTTGATTTTAAATTCCAGCTACCAAATTTGTGCATTTTTCAGCCCACAACAACAGCTAGTTTAAAAGACTAATTCCAGATGTGCAAGCTTTTCCACTTGCATTATATGCTCAGCATGAACTTGTGTTGACATTTTCAGTTTTCAGTGAAAACCATCATTCTAGTTTGGAAATAAATTTTCAGACCTGAAAGTGTAGCAATTTCCATTGTAATGGCTGTACCTTAATCATTTGAATAAGTGTGCAGAATGATTTAGATGTGAAAAGGATTAGCATGGATTCTGCCTCAAAATTGGAGCATAACTTTCAACTTTCAACTGAAAGGGTTGTTCATGTAGTTGAGATAGCTTGTTTTGTTGTTGAGGTCATTGTCAGCATTATTTTGTATTTATATTCTAAGTTTGTGCAAGTCATGTATAATGGAGGTAATCTAAACCTATATCTTGCAGGTGAGATGCTACATTATAGAACTCCTTGTTTAATAAATGTGAAAAAAGTATCTAAAGACAATGCATTGTCAAAAATGGGTATGCTAAAGTAAATGCTTCAAAATGGGAGATAAATCTTCGTACAATTGCACTGGGATATTTTCTCAGTAGAAAGTAACAAAAGAAAGTTGCAATGAATACCATTAAAATATTTGAAGATAAAGCAGCTGATTTTTACATAGGTTTTGCACATAAAGATTTATAATTGTTACTTTTTAAAAGAAATTATATTTTTGAAATTTATCAAAAATTAAAAAATGCCAGCTTCTTAGTTTTTTTTCTTGTAAAGTACTTTGTTTCTTATAATAAACTTAAACTTAGTGAATTTAGATATATTATACTTTTGGTTATTCTTTTTTCAGGCTCCTTACAACACCATTAGCTTCAGATCTGTGGGTGGTGCCACAAATTATTTTGATGTTGTCACTGTAGGAAATAATGGACAGCTGATTGTAACAAGGTCCCTGACACTTGATTCTCTTCGTACACCCCAGTACACAGTAAGTATACAATCCTTTGTAAGGTGAGCTTCCATGGACTTAGCATCTAGGGAAATACATACATTATCATGCATGTATATGATATTGAGTATATTGTTGCTGTTTTCAACAGTCCAGGTATAGAAACTTGTAAGCTAACCATAGATGAAAAAAAAGTTGAGTCAATTAGCTTTAATTACATCAGTGAAATATTTAGCAAAGAAATTGCTTCTTGGCTAGTCTTGCTCATTTGGTGTTCGAAGGTATGAAGACAGAAGTGTGTCACTTTTTTTACATGTCCAGTGACATTATTATCAATGTTTTTGTGTGACATTTTGTCCAGTGACATTGTTGTCAATGTTAGAAATTGTGATATCTAGTGACATTGTTATCAGTATTATTGTGTTAATGTACAATGACATTTTTGGCAATGTTATTGTGTTAATGTCTAATGATGTTGTTAGTGTTCTTGTGTTAATATCCAATGACATTGTTGTCAGTGTTATTGTTTTAATGTCCAATGACATTTTTGTCAGTTGTTAATGTCCAGCAACATTGTTGTCAGTTTTATTGTGTTAATGTACAGTGATATTGTTGTCAGTGTTTTCAGTCATAAGTGATATGGATAAATAATAATTTGATTTACTAGTAAGCTAGAACTATGCAGAATACAATTTTATAATTGTTTTCATACATGATGATAATTATTCTTTTTGTGAAATTGTTACCCAAGTAAGACTTAAAGCACTGTAATGCAACTTGAAGTTGAAGTTATCTTAGGGACTTTTGTTTACTTATAATTAAAAAATTAAAATTATTAAAAATTCCTGTTTTGAAACACTTCTTCTTATACTAGTTGAGTATTTAGTAATCATGCTTGTTGATCATAGTTTTATGAAATACAATTTTAACTGTATAGATCTAATGCATAGGTCTTTGTAATTGAGCATTAGGCCTCTTTTCTAATTGCATTATTTTGACAGTATAAATCTAATGGATAGGTCTTTGTAAATGAGCATTTGGTGTCTTTCCAAAATGCAGTATTTTGATCATATATATCCAATGCATATGTCTTTTTAACCATGCATTAGACTTCTTTTTCAATTGCAGTGTTTTAGAAAATTTTTGAATGAGTTTATGGATACATGACAACAGTTTTATAGATTTTTGAAGACATTTTTGAAATTGAGATAAATCTGGAATTTGAATTGTTTTATTTTAATGTGTAACATCCAATGAGCAGCATATTAAGTTTTGATTATAATAAAATATACCTTACATAAAGTTTGTATTTGCTTACCTTTTTGGGAGACGAGCTGGTTAAATGGAATTCTGAATACCATTTAAAGAATGAAAACATTATTTTTGCTAAAATCACAGAAAGCATAATTTAAGATCCTTAGAGAATTCTTAAAAAGAACTGAAACCTAGCTTGGACATTTTTACATAAATATTTGCTAATTGCTTTCTCTTCTTTTCACAGCTACAAGTATCAGTCACAGATGGAGGGGGATTGGCTTCTCAGCAATTTGCTACCATTACAATAAATGTCCTAAGAAACTTGAACTGTCCACTCTTTTCAACTCTGCCAACAAATATTTCAATCAGCCAGAGTGTAGGATCTAGACAGTTGTATGATGTGAATGCAACTGATGCCGATGCTTCTGTAAGATTTTCTTCCAGTTTGCTGACATTTTTAAATAATTTCCATATGGAAAAATTAACATTATTAAGTTATTGTAAGTGCTACACACATTTTACAATTTTATTATTCTGGATCGTATATTTCTATTTAGTCCCTACGTAGAATTTTATTATTCTGTGTTGATTATTTCTGTTCAGTCCCAACTTAATATTTCACTATTCAATGTCAGGTGTTTCTGTTGAATCTCAGCATAAGATTTTATTATTCAATGTTAGGTATTTATGTCAAGTCCCTACATTAGATCTTTACAAAACTTGAACAATGCAGTTTCATAACCCATTTTCTTGTCAAAATATTTTACTTTATGTTGATGTAATTTGAGCATCATACCTTATTGTTAAAAAATATTACTTGAATCACATGATATTTTGCATTATGATTGCTTATTATCTTAGTACTGCATAAATTCACAGCTATTTCATATACAAAAAACTGAAGGAAAAGCTTTGTACTTTTCCTAATATGTGTATCATACTGAACAATTTAGATCAACTCATGAGATTGAAGTACCTTGAATATACAGTATTTAGAATTTGCAGGTAATAAATTGACCAAATTTTAGTTTTGTTCCTTTTAATTTAGGGAAAAGTGATGGTATATGAAAAAAGGAGTTTGCCCCCATAACTGACTGCATATTCTGAAATACTGTGATTATGTGTGGTATATGTGTCATTGCATGTTTTTCAGGGCACTGTGTTCAGTGATATAACCTACACTTTGATTGGAGATGATGAAGCACCAACATACTTCTCCATGGACAGACTCACAGGTGTAGTCACAAGCTCACCGGCCCTCTTCAGTCATAATGGAGTTTCCTACACTGTATGTTATGTTATTATTAATAATGATGACTTAATTTTGGGGCACAAACATCCTATAGGTTATCAATAAATGTACCAAAAATATATAGTTATTTTAAGGTGAAAAAAAATTGACAGACATATATAGCTTATTGTATTTACTCCCACAAATCTACTGTTACTCCAGAAGTCCTGTTATTTTCATGCTTTACCTTATTTAGTCTTAACCATGTACTATTTTCAAGGCAAAAAAAACTTACTCAAAAACTGTTTCTGTTAATGGAGTGATAAAAAATAGGAAGTTTTTTTGTGTTTTAATCCAGTTAATGTTTATGTCACAGTTCCAATCTCAAGTTTACAGTACACAGTTGAATATCCCCACTTAGTCTATACTGAATTTCTTTGGCATATTTAGATAAACATATAGTTAACTGATGCTGTCTGCCAACTAAATTGGAATACCACTTAGATTTTCCAGTCAACTGTCTTAAGGAATGATTTATGCTTTTTATATTTCAAAAGTTTTTAGGATTTGTATATTTGCATTGGGTTTCACTTTTCATATAAATCTGCAGTTAGTTCATGGAAGTATGTTTAAGGAATCAAACTTGACTATTATCACTTACTTGGAATGTTATTTTGTAAGAAAATCAAATAAGAAAATAAAGTCTAAAATATTTCATATGTCCCTACTGACACAGACTTTACTCAAGCTCTGCAACTGATTTTGTAATTAATAATCTAAAACATTTTGTTTCAGCTTCGAATTGCTGCAGCAGACAATGGAAGTCCACCATGCATTACCAGTTCAACTCTGACTATCCGAGTGAACAGAAACCTGAATTCCCCAGTGTGGCAGAATGCAATAAATAATGTTTTCAACACTAGATTGCGAGAAGACCTTGACCTTAGTATTGCATTTATAACTGTGCAAGCCTCTGACGCTGATGACAGGGTATGTAACTGATTATATATGTTCGTGTGTGTGTGTAATAAAACATGAAATTACATTATGGGGGCTCTTGAGAAGACAGGATAAGTAATTGATAATACTTATACATGTAGTAAAACACAAAATGACTACATTATATTTTGTAGTATTATGATTCAGTAAATATGTGATGAAAGACCTTTGCAGCAAATATATTTGGTTTTGGGGGTCTCCATCATATAATTCATGGAAAATTTTTAACAAATTCACTATCACGGTTTTGTTCATTATTCCACTTCAGGTGTGAGACATGTAAGGGAAGAAAAACATAAAGTGTTTAAAAATCATTAAAAATAATATTTGACAGCAACCTCTAAGCTGTTGTATTTTAATAATGTTTGTCTGTGGAGTTGAGCTAGATCTGCTTGATATACTTGGTGGATAATTAGAGCACCTGCAGTGCAGACAAGATCAATATTTACTGGAGAAACATAACAAGAAAAGTACAGTGGAAGTGGACCAGAATTTTCATTGTCATTAGGAAATTGACTTGATGAATTTTGCAGGTGCAATGGACTGTGATACGAAATGCTAAGAGGCTGGATTAGTCAGGTTAAAAGCTTTATAAATGGTTTCTTTTTTACATTACAGAGCCCATACAATGTAGTGCGTTATTCATTGGCTGCAAGCTCACTCTACCAGAATTTGTTTTATGTTGATGCTGTAACTGGACAAGTTTTCCTGCGAGCATCTCTGGTTGGCAGAAGTGAGACATCTTACACTGTAAGTAATTTGATAAGTACTCTTTGTAAATAAAATTTAATTTTCTTGTATAGATAAAACATAATTTAACTAATACATCATTTAATTTGATTAAATTTATGTCTTAAGATTGACAATGTGAAATATTGAAAAACTATGGTTACAGTATTCACAGTTTTGACACTTATTGACAAAGGGATGTCACTTGATAGTTTCTTTGTAATTTTGTCTGTAGTTCTCAGATTAAAAAAATAAATATGGTTTCAGAGTTTTGCAAATACCTAAGCCATCTGCTAATAGAGTTTGCTGTTTTGATCTTTCTTGGCCTCACTGAATTCAGTCAGATTTTTTGCATGCATTGAAAGAAAGTGGGTCTAAATTGTTGAAAACTCTGAAACAATCTAATGCTTTGTATTTTCAGCTAACAAGTTGGGAGGGGGATAATGCATTTTGCCATGGTTTTTTGTTATTCATTTGTTTGCTTGTTTTTATCTCAATAATCTTTACCCTCTCAATATCTCTGACCCTGCTTATTCTACATTTATGAAACTTGGTATGTGGATGTATCTTATGAAGAGAAATTCAAGCATACTAACATTGGGTCATTGTGACCATACATTCATGCTTGACTGATTTGTTTTATTTGTAGCTAATTGTGACCATACATTCATGCTTGATTGATCTTTTTCATTTGTAGCTACATGTTAATTACCTCTTCAGTATCTTAGACCCAATTTGACCTAAATGTTGGAGAATTGCATTTTGATGTGTAATCCTGTCATATAAAAGCTAGGGCATTGTGACCATATGTTTACGCTTGAGTAACTTTTGTATTTTCAGCTAACACATCATTACACCCTCAATATCTTTAATACTATTTTACCTACACTCATTAAAATTTGTATGATGGATGGTTCTCAAGGAGGTTAACTCAGCATGCTAATATTTTATTGGATGACAGTGGTATTTTCCTGATATCTATCTTTAAATTGAAAGATACTCCAGATGTGGACCTGCTGGCAAGGGAATATATGTAAGTGTAATTGGATAAAGTAATGACACTGATAAGGTACAACATCTACATTTGTTTCAGTTGAAACTTTTGGCCACAGACATGGGAACACCAGCTTTGTCAAGCCCTGTTGCAGACTTGGTTATTACTGTGGACAGGAATAATTTCCCACCCGAGATTCTGAATTTGCCTGATACAATGATTGTTTCAGAGAACCTTTTCATTGGCACTCCGGTTTATCAAATACAAGCAAGAGACAATGACACTGTTGTAAGTACTTTAGTTATCATTTCTATATAATGCTTATAGTCAATGATGTTAGTTATGTTTTTTTTCCCTACTATTCAAACAGCTCTACTTGTAATGAAGACCATTAATTGTAATTGTCATTACACCAGTTCATGCTGAAGCCCAGTCAGACAGGCAGATGTGTAGAATTGGACACTTTTTCAGACAGGGGTGTATCAGAATGAAAGAGTGCAATAAAGTTGGTCTGTCTAGTAAATTTGTCATAGTTATAAAACATTATCAAATGCATTTAATTTTCTACAGTCATATTCTTTTTCACTGAAAATTTCTTATGTAAAACATTCACTGCAAAGTAAAAACTTTACTTTTTTTTAAACCTTGCTTTCAATGCATTATTTCTTTTTGAAATATGAAGTATATGAAATATGGGGAATTTCATTCTGTTTAAGACATTGAAAAAATTATAAAATTCCATCAAGAATATCCAAGATTATTACAATTTTGTCATATTTGATTTCATTAGAAAAGGAAAGCAGGCTAACAGATTCTTACTGGAAAGTCAACAAAGCTATTTATTTAGTTTCATTTTTTTTATTATATAATAAATTCTAGTATAAAATTTTCAGTTTTGATGGGTTTAATTTGGTTCATTTCTAGGAAAATATGAAATTTTCATAATACTATGCACACATACTTTTTAAAAATGCATTTGTTTGAAAAAAATGTGGGTACTTCACGTGATTTATAATTTAGAAAAGCATAAAAAGGTAAATAGTTTCATATTGATTGAAATGATATGGGACGTAATGTTATTAAAATTTTCTTTTAAATGAAAGACAAAAAACACTGAAGCAAAAACATGAATTTATAAATGCCTTTATACTTGGAATATTAATTGGTGTCCATTTTGATGCAGAGGGTAGGTGCTCATGGTCTGTATAAAGATTTCTTTTTGTAACTAAATGTTGTCCAGGACCTTAATTCCATTTTAGTTCAAAATAATGACAAGGTAAAGCGTTGTCAGGGTATTGAATCACTTTCCACCCAATGGGTGAACTTGATGAGCTGTGAAGTTATCAGACGTACAGTTTGCTTAAAAACCATTAAAGTATTCATCAACCCACTATTCAAGTAAAAAATACTAATTAACCAGTTATCATCTGCTCAGTTCATTTCATTGTAGTCAAAATCATGATTTCCACTTCCTCATATATAAATTTCCTCCACAAAATAGGCAGTCACATCATTACCATTACTTACTGCTTCAGCACTGTCTGCCATTTTAATCTCTGCATAATAAAATTCAGTTTTAAAATCAAATTTTGTACTAACCTATTATCAGATCTGTTCATTTTTTGACAAAGTGAAAGATCATGATCTACACTACCTAAAATGTAAATTTCCTTGATAAAATTGTCTACATTTTCATCTGATTTAGCAGGCACACTACTGACATTACTTGCTTCTTCTCTGCGAGTTGCCATTTTGATCTGCAAGCATTGAAACTAAATTTTTAAAGCAAATATTCTTTCACATTAAAAAAAAAATTCATTTGATCATTGCATGATATTGTATTTGTGTACATTTTACCACGAGTGGCCCAGTGGTCTAAAGCGCTGACCATTACGGATCACTGTCATCTCACCTCTGTCTGCATGAGTTTGAGTCCAGGCTTGGCTAACATGGGTAAGTGAGAAAGCCTGCCAGTAGCTTCTCGTGGGTCAGTGGTTCTTCCCTGGGTTTTTCACAGTCCTTCCTCCACCATTAATACTGACCGCCATATATAGCCTATCTTGTGCTGAAAAATGGCGTTAAACCCTACAACATCAACAACATTTTACCTTGATTTCCTCCATTTCAAAAGAGTACACATACAATAATGATAAATTGCATGGAAAAATGCATGTTTGTGTAAAGTGGTTGACAAAATATAGTTAAATATAACTGGAATTGTGTCCCATATAACATAGGTTCATACAGTATTTATTGTTCATTAATATGCATTGTAAAAGTAGAAGTATTTGCACCATTGCTGCAAGATATGTTATCTTTATGTGAAAGGACCTTGGTAACTTTATATTTCTTCCTTTAAGCATAAACATATTTCTCCATTATAAGAATTTTCAGACAAAGTTTAAAGGACCTTCAGTAAACACAGTATTGATATTCTTTAGTTTAAAAGTTTTTTTCACAATTACAATTAAGAACAAAGTAGAAAATTAATCATACAAAATAATTGTTTAGAAACATTATAATTACCTAGCAACATTTACTCCAGCTATTTTTTTAGTATCATAAAAGCTATTACTTTTATTTAAAAATTTAAAAAAAAAATTCAGTTCTGTTACATTTTAAAAGTTATCATCCTTAAGGAAGATTATGTTGTTGGACTTGTAGATACAAATATGAGTTCTTTTTGAAGGCTAGTCATAAAACATGTGATCTATATGGAAACTAGTCATATAGCATCTAATATATATGGAAACTAGTCATAAAATATCTAATGCATATGGAAATTACTCATAAAGTGATTACTGGTATGGAAACTAGTCTTAAAGTATCTACTGCATATGGAAACTAATCATAAAGTGTCTGATGTATATGGAAACTAGTCATAAAGCATCTAATGTATATGGAAACTAGTCATAAAGCATATAATGTATATAGAAACTAGTCATAAAGTGTCTACTGCATATGGAAACTAGTCATAAAATGTCTATTGCATATGGTAACTAGTCATAAAGTTTCTATTACATATTGAGACTAGTCATGAAGTGTTTGATGTATATGGAAACCAGTCATAAAGTGTCTACTGCATATGGAGACTAGTTATTAAGTGATGTATATGGAAACTAGTCATAAAGCATCAAATGTAGAAAGAAACTAGTCATAATGTGTCTGCTGCATATAGAGAATAGTCATACTAGTCATAAAGTATCTACTGCATATGGAGACTAGTCATAAAGTGTCTCCTGCATATGGAGACTAGTCATACTAGTCATAAAGTATATAATGCATATGGAAACTAGTTATACAGTGTCTACTGGATACCAAAACTAATCATAAAGTGTCTGATGTATATGGAAACTAGTCATAAAGCATCTAATGTAGAAACAAACTAGTCATAAAGTATCAACTGCATATGGAAACTAATCATAAAGCATCAAATAAAGAAAGAAACTAATCATAATGTGTCTACTGCATATGGAAACTAATCATAATGTGTCTACTGAATATGGAAACTAGTCATAAAGTATCTAATATATATGGAAACAAGCCATAAAGTGTTTTATGTTTATAGAATTTGTCATAAAGTGCCAAATGTTTATGGAGACTGGTTATAAAGTGTCTATGTATTGCTAATTGTAAAATGTTTAATGCATATCATCAGTTTAAATATTGCCTTATAGTCCACTAAAGAAGATATTCTAGATTTATTGACAGTTTCCCAGATATTTTGATTGCTTAGATCACAACATCTATGTTTTTTTTATCTCTACATGTTATAGACCAGAAGAGCTTATTTTATGAGCTGTCATGCATCTATTAGCACAAGTTTGTTATTGCTACCTCTCCTAAATTACTTGTGGGATTACTATGAAACTTTGAACACACATTCATCTCATGGCCTACATGTGTTTGTAAGAAAGCTTGCCAGAGCTTTATATGGGTCATTGGTTCCTTCTTGCGTTTTCCAAGGTTCTTTATCCACCAAACAAACTGGCTGCCATGTATCATGTTCTGAAAAAATGGCTTTAAACCCACAAAATGAAAATAAACATTATTTTCTACTTTCCCTTACCTAAACAATTGTTTGTCTAAGTTTTTATTATCAACTTTCTATTCATTGAGAGAAACTTAGTTTTTCCATCCAATTTGCACCTCGTTTACATGTCATATAATAGAGTTAAAGTAGATAATTAGGAGAAAATGATTGAGAAATTCTTCTAGTTAGCCAAAAGCCCTCAACATATTTCACTCAGCTTTTTTAACTTTTTTAAGCAGCTGGTTGATGGCTGGGTAGTTGCTAGAAATTCTTTATTTGTGCGGAAAGTCTGGATATTCAACATTATGTTGTTTTCACATTAATGTTTTAAATTTTTGACTGCAGAGTCCATACAACACATACAGCTATCATCTTCTTGGGGATGAACTGGGTCCTACCTACTTTTCAATCAGTAGCACTGGTGCCATCACTGCCAGCAGGGCCTTGACCACAGACCCCAGCCTCTATGGATTCCAGGTAAGAGTTTTCTCTTCATTCTTTTACTTTTGTTTCCATCCTGAAATTTATGTAAAGAAATAAAGTTAATATATTATTAATTTTATATTTCAAATTTAGGGTTTGTATTTTTTTGATGTTAGAAACCTCTTGAAAAAAGCAAATTATATTTACTTATAAAATACTGCATTATCAGTGTAAAATTGATACATACAGTGATTGAAGAACAATGGATGGGGGATGCATCTAAAACCCAAAAGAATTATATTTTGTTCTGTTTTAGTACCCTTGGACCTCTGAAATATCTTGTTCTCTCAAATCACCTAGTAGGTAAATTACAGCTCATAGATGTTGTGGTCCTTTAAATACCAAAAACAAAATTTTATCCAAACTGTAAGAACTAAACACAGCATATGCTGGTGTCCTTTTTCCCACCAAAATGTACATTTCTATTGAGTAGCATTGCAAAAGGCTAATTGCTGTGGTACCTGTATGGTTATATTTCATTTTAAATTCATCTTTCAGTGGATATCACTTATGTAAAATTTGACACTTAATCAGTGTAAATTATGTTTTTTGATTGAATTGTTGTATTTGATATACATATATCTATTAAAGCCAAAGGTAGGAACAGATTTGAAGTTTTAAATTGACACAAAAGAGAGGGAAGGGGATTACTGGGCAAATTAAAATTAACGGGTTTTAAAAGCATGCATTGGTTTATAAATTCAGCTGCGTGTGGAAGTCCGTGATGGTGGCAACCCCTCAAAGTCAGATACAGATATACTCAAGATTAATGTCAATAGAAACCTGAACAATCCAGTAATGGCTGCTGGACTATACAGGGAGACAATCCTGGAGACACAACCTCTTGGTGTCAGAATTTTGACTACCTCAGCCTCTGATAGTGATACAAATGTAAGAAAAATTTATTTTTTTGATTTTCTGAACTATATCTAGGTTTCATATTGCAAGTTTATTGTAAGTAATAATTTTGAAACCTAATGAACTTAATGCAGAAAAAGCCAATAAAAGAAATGTGGCGACTATAGACATTCTAAATAACTTGAAAACATTATGCTTTACTATCAATGAAATGTTAAGTGTTCATCTCTTATGCATTGCAAGAAGATTTTTGAAGATCAAGTTTGTTTTATTTTCTCTCATGTATAAGTCTGTCTGGGCTTGTAAAACATGAGACAGGCATAAAAGAAATTTGTTAAACACTAAAGAGTTTAATAAAAAAGAGGCAATTTTCTATCCACTATGCCCAAAACATCTTCTAATATAAGGTAAAGAATCTTTTTATATTTTCTTGTCATAAACCACTTGTATTAATGGCCTACTTTCATAAAAATGATATTATATCATATTTTACAAATCTTTCAGCCTCCCAACAATCTGCTTACCTACTTCATCTCCAGCAATGATTCTGTTGTTAACCAGTTTGTTACTGTAGATGGCAGTTCTGGAGATGTTAAACTACAGAAGAGTATGTTGAATTATCCTAACAGTGCCACCAACTTTGATGTGCAAGTAAGTTATCAACACTTCCAATTGACAGAGTTGCTTCCCTTTCTATGATGTATCAGATATACTGTTTTAGTTAAAACTATGATGTAAACAGAGAAAGCATCTGATGTCATGTATTTGGCATAGAGTTGTAAAGTGTTCAGTTTGTTTTGATTTGTACATGCTGTTTATGAGGCCATTGACAAGGTCCTACCAAAAAACGAAACAAACAAAACAATACTTCTTTCAAAGCAGACATCAGATCTGACAGCAGAAAACTATGATGCCTTCTTTACTTAAATATTCTTAAATATTTTCTGTCTTAGTCTACTGATATTATATGCAAATAATCTAAAATCATGAGGCATTTATATTACCAAGGAGTACGAACTCAGAATTGTTTCGAACATGCCAGATCTGGTCGGTGGTAATATTTTTCAGGACAGCTAAGAAAACCCACTTTTTGATAAAATGGTGATGTTACCAATACAAAATGCAATCATTTACTTTATTGTTGGAAATATATAAACTATAGTAATGCAGAAGTAAAGATTTGTGATATAAATTGATATTTTTTACTTTTAGTTCCAAGTAAATGTTCGTGATAATGGAAATCCAGCCAGAAGAGCACTGAATCCCCAGAATGTGACTCTGACAGTGATTAGAAACACTGCACCATTCTTCACAGGCAGTGCTCTTTATTTTGCCTCAATCTCGCAAACCACTCCAGGAGGTGCAAGTGTCTTCCAAACTCAGCCAGCAGATGCTGATACAAGGGTAATATCAGCACTTCCAGATGATACTAGTGATTTTATGTAAAAAGCTCATTAAAACCAATGTTGAGTTGTGTTAATCATCTACATATAAAAGCTTATTAAAACCAATGTTGAATTCTTGTGTTGATCGTGCAGACCATGACAACATTTGCAAGTTGTTAAACCAGGTTGAAACATGTTGATGTTTATGTTTTCTTCCCTTCAGTCCATTAGTTATCATGAACATTTGAAATTTTTGATGATTTAACAAGCTCTCATTCATCTTCACAACTAGACACAATTATAAAAATTCTCTAATTATATAAAAATAGTTCATAGATAGGTCAAGTGACTTTTGGTCAGCATTTTTCTAAGTGTTCACAGTAGAGATATTTGAAGTTACCAGTTGCAATTGAATCTCAATGGTGGAGCCTGTTTTAATGAGAAAACCCTTAGTTGGAGACTGCACAATTTTAAGACTTCTGTCTTGAATCACCCAAATTTCAAAATCACATATTTAGTTGCAGGTAATGTTTATTTTCCCATAGTGATAAAATAAGTGCGAAATAAACTTTGACTGTACTTAAATAATGTGCCATTATGTGCTTTTGACTGACCAACTAATCCAAAAACACACATACACAAATTGGCATCTTGTAGCTCTCATGAAAGGCATTTTTTCATGGAGCTGGTTTTCATTCTTACATGAATTTTTGAAGTCAGTTGACTAATACACAGATGAAGGTCCCAAAAATATATTTTTAAAAATATTATAAAACTTGTTATGCTGATAACACAATAATAAAGACATCTTGTTGGGTAAATGTATTAAAAGTAAACACTAAACCTGTGTAAAAACTGCTTCTAGTATGTACATCTCAACTGTTTATTATATATTAGTACATGTAAAATGACGAGTATTTATTTTAATTTTGAACCAGAAATATAAACACTGGAAACTTTGAGCATCTCAAAACTGAAAATGAAAATAATTTACAAAATGGGTTATATATATATATATATATATATATATATATATATATATATATATATATATATATATATATATATATATATATATATATATATATATATTTCTATAAATTCTGCATTGTTTTATTTCAGCAACCATTCAACACCCTGACACTGTCTATAGAAGGGGACGATACAGCACCTAATTTCTTCAGTGTCTCCCAAAGTGGTTTGATTTCACTAAGAGCAGGTGTTAACCTCACTTTTGACACAGATGTCATCAATTTTAATGTAAGTAAATTGTGTTACTTGCTTATTGGTAGTAATAGTCAATAATTGTTATGGAGTTTTCTTTTTTCTGTAAAGAAAAAGATCTTAAAGTTAAAAAAAGCTTTATATGAGATTTTTCACTATTTGTAAACCATGTGTTACTTGGAAAATATATTAATTTTTTTTGAAAAGGCATCACATGCTTTTATTAAGTAAGACCCTTTTGGTCTAACAGCTCATCAAATGATTTTTAATATTAAGAAATACCATTGATATTTATGGTACATACAGAAATGTTGGTATTGAATCTGTCCTCTTTTTCAGCCGAGATGTCAAACTTGAATGTAGTGAGTAGTTTTATTTACCTGATATTTATTCAACTGATGAAAGAATTAGTATCTTTGTATGAGAGATTATTATTGTCAATTTAATAATATCATCTTATATTTTTAGGTTCGAGTGAAAGTTGCTGATGGAGGAACTCCACAATTGTCTGCCACTGCCACAATCCCTATTACAATTCAACGTAACTTGTTCACACCACAGTTTGTCCATGGAAACCTTAACCTGCAAATCCCAGAAGCCTTTGCTACAGGAAGCACAGTGACTCAGTTGAATGCCACTGATAATGATGTGAAGGTAAGATGAAATCTGGCTGTAGGAATTTTCCATTATATTTTATAATTTTCACATAATGTACTTGATCTTTTTCTTGCTTTTAATATGTTTCTAGAATACTTCTGCATACATTAGTAACAAATAATAGAAATTTTGTTGGACCAAATATAGGAAATGATTGTAAATGTTTATTTTGTCAGGTGGGATATGGCTTTTTCATTTTAATTAGGTGCATATCTAGTCTGTGAAAAGAATAAAATAAACTTTAAATAATTCCCTATAATATCAACACAAATGTATATAAGTACCAAATTCTTATGGGAATGACCACACATATTTTTGATAGATCTCTATGTCCTTAAGGCTGATTCTGCTTTATGGTCCAGACTTTTAGGATAAGATACTAAGAAATTAAAAAAATAGTCCTTGCACATTATTGCCTAATGTTGAGCTGTGTTGTATTTTTTGCTTGCAGATACCAAACAGTATCATCCGTTATGAAGCAACAAGTACCAATAATGCCCTTAACTACTTCTTCTTGAACCCAACCACAGGTCTCATTACTCTACTAAAACCAGTGCTTGGTATTGGGCAGGATTTCTTCAGTGTAAGTTACAATAATTATGGCATTTTATAATGTAACCTTTGTATATGTAAATGTTATTATATGCTGTCATTACAGATGTATGCCAGGACTAGTATGACAGATAATAACATTATGTGAAAAAACAAAGTCTGTCTTGTACTTTTTTTGTGAAGAGCAAGTAATGCTGCTATTCTGTAAGCAGTTCATAGCAATTAACATAATTTCTCTATGTTTTGTAGATTTTTTGCTAATGAATACCAGACATGTTAGATACTCCAAGGAAAATTAGCTAAAGTAATAATTCTTTCTTTAAGAATCTTTTGAGGAATGTGTTTGTGGTGGTGATGGGGAATTTGATTGTGAACAAGTATTTATCTCCATACTTAGATCTATTATGTTCCAGGTGGAATTTTCTTGTATCCAAGAATGCAATAGAAGCAATTTCATCATAGCAGACAACATTTTGTTTTGGAAAAAAATATTTTAAAAAAAAAATCAAAGACTATAAGTATTCTTGATTTTCTCTTTGTTTTAAACAAGGTTTGAAAAAGATTTAGAATGTTTTGTAATTTTCTTTCTTTGCTTCATCATTTAAATTCAATATAGCATTAGGGTTCAATAACAGCTTTGGAAAGACATAATTGAAAGCAGATATAATTCAGTAACTTTGAAACTGTTGAGTGCACTGATGAATACATTTACATAGCAAAAACAAATATTTTTCATTTTAATATCATTTGTTTTAGATGAGGGTCACAGCAGCAGATCAAGGAATTCCCAGCCGCACCACAGCAATTGATGTTAACATACAGATAATAAGAGTGAATGGCACCCTCACATTTGCAACAGACTCATATAATGTCACTGTTAGTGAGAGCAGGGATATTGGTTTCTTCCTAGTTAACACACTGGCCAGTCCAGGGGTAAGTTAGGACTGAATGTATGAATAATTTCAATTTAAAAAATTATTCTTTTTTCCAAACTTTTCATTTGATATGAACAACCATTTCGTTTTCAGTGCCCATTGTTCTTCTCTATCAAAGGCTTCTACACAAATAGTTCTTTCTTTTTCTTTCTTATAAATAACATGTATCTCAATACCACATGTCCCAAATAGTCATTAATATTTCAAGGTGGTTTTTTTTTTGTTTACTGGACTTGTTGTCAAATGTCTGTAATAGACACATACTTCAGTGTGTTTTTTATTTACTGGACTCAGTGTCACATATTCAAATAGACACTAACACTTGAGGCTGTTCTTTACTGGACTTTATACCAATTGTACTACAATATCAAAGGTTTCTGCACAAATATTTCTTTATTTTTTTTCTCTTACAAATAACATGCATATAGACAATGATAGTTCAAGTTGTTCTTTATTTATTAGATTCAAGGTCATATGTCCAAATAGACACTGATACTTAGGGCTGTTTCTTATAATCCTAGACTCAAGGTCATATGTCCCAATAGATACTGCCAGTAGCTTCTCATGGGTCGATGGTTCTTTCCGGTGATTTCCCGGTTTCTTCCTCTACCATTAATACTGGTCGCAATGAATAGCCTATCGTGTGCTGAAAAATGGTGTTAAACCCAACAACAACAACCAATAGATACTGATACTTAAAGCAGTTCCTTATTTACTTGACTCTGTGTCATATGTCCCAAATAGACACTTATACTTTAAGCTGTTTTTTATTTTCTGGAGTGTTGCTATTAAAATAATGAGTTTGTATTTCAAACCATATGTTAAAACTAAGTGATAATTTTAATTGTGTGTGATATGAACCTTTCCCACTTAGGTATTCTTAATTGGTCCAGTAACTTTTGTCACTGAAAAGATTGGTTATGTCATTCCATTATTTTTCATCACCATCCATTTATAATTTGTTGTTCATGTATTTGCCATTTTGTTAAAAAGTTTGAGCATGCATTTTAATGCATGCATGATGTTTAATGTATTTGATTATTAGCATTCTGTATTATCTGTAATTGGTTGTGATCAACAGTAACATACAAGTTTTCTTTCCAGTTCTGTTAGTAACTAGTGTTGCATGTTTACAGTCATATATACTTGAATGTTAATCTCAGGAAATTTTCTGCCCATTTCTTTGTAGCCCAGTGTTCAGTACAGTCTGGTGGGATACAGCTCGGGTCCAGACTATTTCCAGGTCAACTCTGTCTCAGGTGATATCACGATTAGTAAGAAGTTGACCTTGGATCCAGCCAGACTTTTGAGTTATGTTGTAAGTACCATGTGGTGTAACTTATTTTAGTACAACTTATACTAATGAAATTGTTATTATCCCCAACCTTTTTTGATGAAAGAATGGGAGAATGGGTTACCCTTTCTGTCCCAATGTGTGCGTGTGAGCAATGCTACACAATTCTTACACAGTTTAGGATAGAGTCATCAAAACTTGAGATATTATAGGTATTTCATGGTTAAGCAAGGTGTGCTTTCCATTAATCTATTTTTGTCCATGTTAGGGATTGCATTGGGGTCTTTCCTCAGAAACCATTGATTGTAGAATCACATAAGTTGGTGTCTCATGAAGAGCTTGAAATCTTTTAATCAAGACAGAGTTACTAGACCTATATTTTACACTTCATTCACCTGATTTAATCTTTTCGTCTTCCTCAGTTTCACAGACACTATTACCTGCAGATCGTGAAGCTTGCTATATACTTGTAAATTCATCATGAGTATTTCACCCTCCACTCAAAACTGGTCACTGCGACCTATATTTCATATTTAAGTTGCCTTCAAAAAAGTTTGTATTTAATCTAGTTACTTGGATATTTGCATGCCGAGCAATATAACATGGCACATAGATGCATCAATATGATTGTTATTCTTTAGAAAAAGTATTATAATCTGGTCGTCCAACCATTGGACATTTTCTTGTTGCTATATTTAAAAAATTGAAAAGCAGAGAGAAAAATGTGAATTAAAGATCTGTATTTATATCAGTTTCTCACACATGATTTGATTAACAACTAACTGTATGATATGAATCTCTACATGAGAAGTTTGCCAATCAGAAAAAAGCTTTTCACACCTAACAGGTGTGTTAAGAAACTCATTTATAATGTAGAAAATGGGGTTTGTGTTTAAACTATCAGCATTGATAAAGGATTATTAGTTTAGTTACAGTGTAAATCCAACTTGTTTACAATTTGTCTTCTAAACTTGAATTATTTTGAGAAGCTAATAACCAGTAATGATGCATTAATCTTGTCCTTTTTTGAATCTACTGTTAATGTCAAAACAAGCTAACTCCATTGAATCTTTTAATTCCTTTTGTTGATTAATTTTAAGAATCTATCCATTAAATGAATGTCAGAACCATTTACCTTTGGTAAGTTTATTTTTTATTCTGTTCTTTATTTTCGTTTTTAAAACTTGTCCAGTAAAAGGTATTATTCATTTTCCTTCATCAGCTGTATGTGAAAGCCATCAGACCAGTCACACCAGTACAATCAGCGACAGCAACTGTCAACATAAAAGTCCTGAGGAATGAATATGGACCAGTATTTGTAGATCTTCCCTACACTTCATTATGGGAAGAAACTGCTGAACTTGGAACCCTTATTGAAACAATAACAGCTACAGATCAAGATAATGTACGTTCTGTACTAATTAACTCTTGCTTCATTAGGGAATGTTTCATTGTACCTTTCAAGCATAATTATATTCTGAATAAAGAGAATGCAAGATTCATGTGGTCATTGTGACTTTGCTAAAGATTCATGTGGTCATTGTGACTTTGCTAAAGATAATTAAGATATTTTGTTATCTTTGTGTCCATGTTTTTTCTGTCTTTATATTTTTCCTCTTTCATTCAAACATGCTTGTTACCCTTTCCCTGCATTTTAATTGTGTATTACATAAAAAATTAATTGACTACACATTTTCCTTACAAGAAGTGATGGCATGCTGGGTAGGAATTTTTTGATACCCAACATTTTGGATTATAATTGACATAATTATATTCAGTAATACTTTATAGGGACTTTTACTATATATTTAATAATTACATGCACAGTTGATGATCATATTGCAGGACACAATCACATACAGGATGACCAGTGGAGAGCCATACACTTCAATATTCTTCTTGAACTCACAAACTGGAGAGATCAGGTTAAACAAAAGACTAACTAATTATACAAACAGCTTCTTCCAGGTGAGTAAGGCTGTCTTTCTCTGTATAAAATATCCATTTTAAGATGTTACAATTCAGAAAGAAGTTGCATAATACATTAATTTTCTTTGGTGTAAATAAGGCCTGAATGCTATTACGAATTGACCCCAATATCAAAATATGCTATTTGAAAATGATGCACAGATTTAGATAATTGTGTCAGCTACTCCTAAGATTTTTACGTGTATTGATATGATGATCTCCAATTTAATCCTTAGTACAGTTGAAGGATTCCTGTATTAGAATGATGCATATTCAATAAATTAAGTTGTAGGTGTCTGGATAACTCCAGGATATTAACTTTACATCTTCATTATGTATGTTTCAAACATTGTGTCAAAAAATGCTAGGTAAAATTGGCAATGTTGGTTGGTTTTCATTCGTGTTTATGTGATATACTATCTTTGCTATAAGATTATACCAATTTTAAATAGAACTGAAGAGACATTTTAAGGTTGGTAGATTATTTTGAAATAAACCCTACTACAATGCTAGTTTGTATTTTTGGTGACCATTGTAAAGACAAAGATATTTATGTAACACATTCTTAAATAATTAAGCCAGGACACTTGTTTTGCATACACTTTTAAGCACTAGAACAAATGAGTCTGTATTATTTGACTAGATATTTTGTTACAAATCATTGACTGTAAGAGTACTATGGAAATGGAGATTATATTTATTTCATTTTTTTCTCTTAGTTCAATGTATCAGCCAGTGATGGTCAAAGGATTGCAACAGCATCTGTTATTGTCAATGTACGAAGGGACATTCAAAACCCATACTTCATAAATGCACCCTATTCAGCTGTTATCGATGAAGTACAGAATGAGAGTAGCCTTGTTCCCTCTGTACCGTCTATTCAAGCTCGTGATGATGACCTGCGGGTAAGAAGATAATTTTTGCTTCTACATTTTAATTTCCATAAAGAGTACCAGATTTTGACATATTCTTTTTGATTGTTAAGCATTCATTCATAATTCTGATCTTTAACAATAACACTATAATTAAATTCTCAGGTTTGGTTTATACTTCGTGGAAGAGTTTGTTAAAAGCTTTAAATAATCAAGATTGTTAATAAGATTATAAAATAATCAATATTTTATGTGATTTTTATAAATGTTTAATCTTTTGCCTGTTAGACATTAGTTTTTCTCATAAGCATTTAACTTCACAAATAAAATACAGAAAATGGAGAGTTACAATGCCATGTTTTGGAATTTGTTTTTATTATACCAAACACTGCATGATGTTATATCCTTTAGGCAATAATATATAGGGTCACAAATTATATATATATTTGTTTGTCGTAACTATGTTTTGTATTTGCCTTTGAAAAAGACTCATTAAGAGTCGAAAGCGCTTAGGCTAGTTGATTACTAGTTTCGTACTGTTCGTCGTCAGTTTATTGCATCTATTTTAATTAATCCCTGACACACGTGATCCCTTGGTGGATCCAGTACGCTTGAGAGGGGGGTTGTTATTCGCCATATGATTTGTATTCTTTATATATATATATATATATATATATATATATATATATATATATATATATATATATATATATATATATATATATATTCATTTCATGTTTTTAGGGACAAATCGTGTATGAAATTGATGGATATGGAAGTGCAAGAACATTCTTTATCATCAACAGAAACAATGGACAGGTTTCTGTTGTCAACAGTGCCCTTCTAAGACTTGATCCATCACTGACCTATGTTGTAAGTTATCCTTTCATTATGCTCCAGTCTAAATGTCTTTTAGAAACTAATGAATCTTTTCTTTCTTTCATTTCAGGAAACTTTTCTTTTTAGGAAAGGAATTGCTATGTCTGAGTTTTCAGTTTGCATATTAGATTGATGTTTAAGAAATTTACATTGAGTAGAGCCGTTGCTTTAGTTAGAAGGGAGGTGGAATAAGTGCGAGTTTACCACCAATACACATACATCTTTTAGCCATTTTAAATTTGTTCTGACTGTTTGTAATATGTAAACTCTATTTGTTTGATTTAAAACTAATCAGACTTATGGAAAAGTTTGCGTGTTCAGCACTCATTCTTTAAATATGTGGAGAGATCATGCATCCACCCTGGGTTCATTAAGGGCAACAGTTTGGGCATATGTCATTAACATCAGCCTTGGTGAGAGGTTTGGGCATATCATGGCATTAACATCAGCCTTGGTAAGAGGTTTGTGGAATATTATTTCAGTACTGTTAAGCTTAAATAGTAGTCTCACTGTGACAGTGACCCTTGTTTATTGTGTTAGAAACTCAGTACAGAAACCTTCTTATTATTCAATTCATGCTGTAATGCTTCTATGATATGTCATGGTTTTATTTACAGGTTCACTTGGTTGCCTATGATTCTGTCTATCCTAATACCAAGGCTTTTGCCAACCTGACAGTATCAATCAACAGGAACCTGCAAGCACCACTGTTTGTTGGTGGGCCTTATGCACAGACCATATATGACACATTTTCTCTAGGACAGGAAATTCTGCGTCCAAATGCCACAGATGCTGATGGGGTAAAGCTTACTCATTAACATTATTAAAATGTAAAGATGATTCATCTAGACTTGAGTGTAAAACATCCTTAGTCATGCCCATAGAGTCAATATAAAATGCATTGATTTTATTTTCATGTTTCCTGTTTTAAATGCATGCTTTATTGAAGTATTTCCTGTATATCATGATCCATAAAAGTTTGCATACAGTTCCATATTTAACTCTGCTAAAAATGTCCTGTATTGATCCATATTGGCTTCCGTACATTTCCATGTATTTATCTCTTTGAAGTATTTCTTGTATTGATCCATAATGCCTTCTTTACATTTCCATGTATTTATTTCTTTGAAGTATTTTCTGTATTGATCCATAATGGTTTGCATTTTTTTCCATGTTTATTTCTGCAACTTCCGTGCATATAAATATTTATTTTTTAAACATGTTGAATCCTTGTGCCATTGTCATTATCAACATAATAATATTCAGAGCCAAAATAGTATTGTTATGCAGATCTTCCAACACTTATGATTTTGCAATAAGTCTTACGAAAATTACCCTTTAAGTACAGACTTATGGTACACAAGCAACAACTATGGAAATATCACTGCTGAAAAATCTAGATAATTGGCACATCCATGTGTGATTTGGATCTGGGTTTTATATTAGAATTAGTGAAATTAGTCAGGGAACCAGACTAACTTTACAGCAGCACCCCAGACGCTTTAAACTGCACCTATTTGTCCACGCAAGGTGTCTGTATAATCAAACTGTTGATTATATAATTTTTTAAAAATGGCATCCATAAAAAAAGGGAAATTAAGCTTCTAGAAAAGTGTTAATAATCAACACAGAAGAATAAAAGGAAATATTCTTGCGAATGAAAGCTGGAAAGGACAATTATGTTTATTGGACATCACATGCCAATTTGAGTATGACTCATAGCAGGAGATATGATTGCTGTCATTATGTGAAATGGAAAAAGAATTTCTAATAATTGTCAGTTTGATAGATAGCAATAAGCCATTGAGTTGAATAGGGTTTAGCACTAAAAGTTTGTGCAACTGTACTAGTGGTAAATAAAGTCTACACATACTTTGCAAACTTTTCAGTTGAACATACTGAACACTGGTCAATCTTTTGGAAAAAATTAAATTGCCTTACTGAGCTGGACTCATCAGGGTTGGCAGATCTGGTTATGCATTGAAACATTCTTAGGACTAATATTATTATTATTGGCGCTGGCATGCCTACTTCATAGGGAAATGTCAACAGTACAACATAATGCAGGTTCAGATTCACTTGTCCCTAATGGAGATAATTTCAGCATTATTACAAAAACCACAAAATTTCACTTCTCCCATATGTTGAAAATGTCCACATTATTAGAAAATGCAAACAAAATTACACTTGACCCCTGTGATGGAAAAAGCCACCCTGTATTCACTTTTAAGATTTTGAATGTTCTGCAGTCCAGCATATTGAATGCTAGAAGAAAATGAAAATATATTTGGAACACTCTTGTTTATGAAGTGAATAAATGTCCAGACAGCAATATAGATATCATTACTTGATGAGGTTAATATATTATGAACCCATCCTTTAAAACTAAAACAAACCAAAATAAGATTAAATTAATAATGTGCTACTTTCACTCAGTTTTGAACTCTGTAATTTGTTCTTTGTATTTTTTATGTAAACTGTGAATTATCTTTGGAACACTTTTTTGTTCAGACATGTACTGTAATCTTCTATTGCATCTTCACAAGTTTTTGTACAATATTGCTTCAATGGGAAATTGTTGCAGATCCTTTCTTGATGTAGGGCTAGGGAGATAAGAACAACAGGTAGATTCCAGGACACATGTAAAATTTTGTATGGTAACATGTATAAAATCATGACACAGTAGATATTCAAGTTTTCTTTTAGAGTGATCTTTCTTTGGTTCATGCATTTCTTTCAATTTCAGGATTCTCTGATATATAGCATCACAGGAGATGTACGGGCTCAACAGTTTTACTACATCAATCCTAGCAATGGCATTATCACTCTAAGAAAACTTCTAACAGAGGGAACTCAGTTATCAGACAGGGTAAGTTGTTTTGAAGTATAATCTCTCCATTTAGGTGTTATTATTTCTTTCTTCCATGTAAATACTGAAAATATAGACTAAAGGGAAGTTAATTCTCAGTGTATTATATTTCAAAATAATTTGTCTCTTATTAGAATCTCACAATACCCAGTATAAATGATGTTTACTGTATAAATATTTATCACAATTGGAGCTTAAGTAAAGAAATAGTTTTGGAGAATTGCTTCATAATTTATTTTCTTTCTGGTTGAGTATAAGCAATATAGCATTTAGATACATTTTTAAATTTAAACCATAAAATGCTTGCTCATAAAGTACCTCAATACTGGTTATGAGTTAAGAAAAGAGTTTTTAATTGTATATGGACTAATGTTATTGTGAGGCACTGTCATGGAGAAAACAAGGTCATCAGTTTTATCTGAAAAATAAATTTTTTTTATAAGTTAATAACATTAAGATGACATAATTTTCAGGAACATATAAATACATCCAAAAAAATATTGCATTTATGATACAGGTCAATCTACAAGTCTGCGACCAGAGACTACAGCAAAAATGTGGACAAACGTATGCAAACATTACAGTCATGCGCAACCTATTTTCCCCAGTATTCCAGGGCTTGCCTTATGTGACAACGGCATCTCGTGCTTCTGTACCAGGGACTCTAATTTTTGACACTGAAGCCTCTGATTCAGATTTGAAGGTACTTCACATATAGATAGCATCAAGCTTATTTCCTCTATCAAAAGACAGTAATGGAAGCTTCTAGAACTTAAAATTGCCTTTCAATGTAAAAATGTATTTCAGCAGTATAATGTTTATAAAGTTGATGAGATTTTGAAAAATATGACAGTAAAAAGTTGGGCTTGTCCATATTTTAAACCTATATTATCCCCAAATATTATTTTATGTGGAAGAAAATTCTATACTAGAATGTTATCATGTAGTTCTTTTATCTTTGAAAAAATATGCTATTGTTCTCTTATTTGTCTAGTGTTATATTTATGGTTAAAAAATTCTAGAAAATAGACTAATTTCTTCAGTTTGACTCCTTATCATTCAGATGCATTGTATTAGTGAAGAGATTTTGGTAGAGGACCAGTCTTTACTGTAAAAAATGGTCCAATATATTCAGAGAAATAGGTAATATTAATATTACTGTAGAATTTTAATTGACAGGACAGACATTTTACAGGAGGGGGTTGTCCTTTGAACCTTAAAATATGTCCGAACAATTTAAGGACAGAAAAAGAGTTCTTCAGATATTTAGAAGAGCACACAAGCAAGTTTACACCATCACCTTGTTCACTGTATGCTTTGTGGAATTGACTTTACAATCTATGACAGTGGAAAGCTTGAATGTTGACTAAAGTGATTGTTGTGTTTAGATTCATGTTTGAATGTTAGCACTAATCCATCTGGAATATGTTTATTTAGAAAAGAATTCAAACTAGCTGTAGATCAAGATCACTAAAGAACATAATGTTTTCATAGTTTAGTTCATAATCTTGACATGAATTATGTAAATTACAAGTGATACATATACCTCTTCGAGATTGGCAGGAATTCATTTATAATTATTTTAAGTGACTTGAATTAATAATAATGTTTGACCATATTTTTCTGTTGGTATTCTTTTTGAAAGGCATCACTGTCAAAGATAAAAGTAGTATTCATTTTTTTCCATTTTTAGATAACAAAACACACCACTGTGACATTTGTAGTCTGAAGTGTATATGTAGTCATGCAAAGGAATATAGAATTATACAGATTTTAAACATTTCTCTTTACAGGGAGAAATAAAGTATATGATTGATGGAATTTATCCAGCACAATCCTTCTTCATCATCAATGAAACTAATGGTGTCATCTCACTGAGCCGAAACCTGAACCTGGATTCTCTGCAGACTGAATTATATCAGGTGTTTACATTATGACATGCACCTTTTTTGTTAGTAACTACTGATAAAAAAAAATCCTGTCATAATTCATGAAATAAAATTATAAATTTGGCCTGTCATGATATATATATATATATATATATATATATATATATATATATATATATATATATATATATATATATATATATATATATATATATATATATAAACAAGATAGATATAATAATTACATAAAGGGAGGTATGATGGGTGGAGATGGAAAAAGTTCTACAGAAAAAGAAAACATGTCTGCACCCAAGAAGGAAATTTACTCAACTTCGCCAAAGTCCTTAGCAGAGAGAATCCCTGTGTGCAGCCGGAGCAAAAGCATGGCAATTGGCTGGGCAGAACATGTGATTAAAAGCTTTAAATATATTGGCCCTTAATAGTGCATTACCCACTGAAACTGGCGGGAAATTGTATACCACATCACACCTCCCATAAATGTCCTTATGTGAGCATAAATCGTTTTATATATTGATTAACAATTCTGTTTTTAGTTTTCAATAACTGTAATTATTTCAGTGAGATAACAAAATGCCTTAAAAATCACAGTTATGAATGCCCACAAATTAATCTTAGTTCTAGAAATCTGTATATAAAGACAATTAGGCTATGGCCAGGTTTCTTCCATGTCCTTGGACCTCTTTCACATGTGGTAAGAATGATTTCATGGAGGGTCAAATTTCTAAGATTTTATCCAACTTTTTTTAGTGGAAAACCAGATGGAGAAACCAGTGTTCATTCAGCAACAGTTAAAGGTTTTATTAATTTTCATTTGAACATGGTTTCATTGTCTTTTGTCTTCTTGCATTATATTGTTATTCATAAATTAAGAACTTGATATATCGATTGACTTTTTGCTTTACAGATCCGAGTTCTTGCTTATGATACCATATATCCCAATGACAAGGCTACTGCTACAGTCAGTGTCACTGTCAATCGCAATCCAAGCACACCAAGATTTGACTCGTCGTTCTACCAGGTCACGGTTGCTGACAGCATTGCATTGGGAACATTGATTGTTGATGTTAATGCCACAGATAATGATGGAGTGAGTATCTAAAATAAAATATTCTGCTATGTGTGTCCAAAATTCCTATGGCTATTGGTTGACTCTCCGCACCCCAATAAATGCGGCTGCCAAAATATTTGTACAATTTAATATAAAAACATTTGAAGCAGGCATAATAAGTTGTAGCAAAACAAAAAACATTGATACACTCCATGATTAAATTCCCTAGAAAATGTGTCCTTTTGGTTTTGGATTTGCTTTTGCTTTACGTTTAGTATATCCTTCCATGTATCATTTGTTTCTCTGTAACCTTTTATTTATATAAATGATTTTTTCAGTTACAAAACTTTATATTTTTAATCAACTCTATTATTACAATACCCTTAAATGACCTGCATTGTTTGCTTTACTAACACAAGCTAAATCTTTGTGTTTTTACATTTATTAATTCATTTTTGCTGGAATGATATAAATTGAACCCTGTATAAAGAGCATTTACGACCAAGGCAGTTGGAAGTAAAACTAAATGGATATTCATGTTAATTGTGTTAATTATTTTCTGCAAATCAGCAGTTTACAGTTATTTCATGATGTCTGTATAAAAAAATTGTCAGGAAAAGTAATGTTTTTATAGTACATTTTTTGGACATGTCTAAAAATAAGTTTTGAAATCTACATCTATATAATAAAAATCTTTCAGAATATTTATTCATTCATTTTTGTTTTAAATCAGCAATTTTAGCTTAAATATCTGCTTAATTAATTCAATTGTAATCAGACGGTATTTTCTGTCAAGTTCTTAGGTCAAGTAAAGTGGGGTTTTTTTTTGATAACTTTTTCATATAATCATGCTTATTACGGCTCAGTATAAATAGGAAATTACAGATTAATAATAATAATAATAATAATAATAATAATAATAATAATAATAATAATAAATTCATGTTTAAGCATGAAGCCACTGAGTGTTTCTGAAGACTCTGTTCATGTATTATTTGTTTTTTTGAAAAGCTATTTAGTGTTTCTCAAGGCTTTTGTACATATGCTGTTACTTATTGTTACAGCATTTAAAGTTTCTCAAAGTTCTTTTGAAGTTAACCCATATAAATTTAACAAAATCTCAAGACTCACTAAGCAATAGATATATAATCTGAACATTTATACTTAAATATTTTAAATTCTTTTCTCAACTTTATCATAATAAAATGTTAAATTAATTATGTTTGTCCAATTGCACAGTGCCACTTTAATATAAGACAGTGAGTTATTATTCAGAAGTGATACACCTGATATTTGAGTCTTAAATTTTTACTGCCATATGTTATTGTGACTCTTAATAAAGCAGGTGAAACTAAAATCTGAGTCTGCTTTTTATCCCAGGTTCCATTCTTATAGTAAGGATTGCTCACTTCATCAGAGAATCACAGAGACCTCATGGAGTTAAGGTCAAAGTTTGAATGGGCCATTATTCTAAGGAGATTTTATTGGCAACAGAGAGCATAGCAAGTCATTGAATGGTCACCAAATTAATGGCCAGCACTATCCAATTACAAAATGTCAGCCAAATATTTGCTGAATAGTATTAATTATTATTAATTATTAATTATTATAAAAGTTCAATAGGATTAAGTTGTAGAGATAAAAGGTAAGAGATACATCTTTAGTTGGAGAGGGAGTCAAGACTATTATAATAAGAATTTATTAGCTGCATGATAATATTATTAATGGCTGCTGGAAACTAATGATAGTAGTGGTGAGCAATGTAATAGAGTTTCCTGAAATGTGGTATGCATACCATCAATGGTACACAAATGGGTTTCAGGGAGCACATTGCAGAAGAAAAAAAATCACTAAATTTCAGATTGAAAAATATACTATGACACTGAAAAAGAAGTACATAGATAAGATTGATGTTCCAAAATATATATGCAAATGAATAAGACTATGATAGTTGATTAAATTCTAGTTTTAAGCTTTGACACCTTGGTTGTCATGTTTTGTGGCTTCATGGTGTTTGAATAATTGGAAGAACCTAATGACCAAATAAAATGAAGAGATAATTATGGGTACATATGTCCAACATCTGACATGTCTTCTTAGCTCATTTATTGGTCATGTGTAGGAAATAAGGCCATGTTGGGATCCCATGTCACATTCTCCTTAATTAGACATAGAAAATTACTTTATATACAGAGATGGATAACCACATTGTACCTACATGATTTATATACAGAGATGGATAACCAAATTGTAACTACATGATTTATATACAGAGATGAATAACTACATTGTAACTACATGATTTATATACAGAGATGGATAACCAAATTGTAACTACATGATTTATATACAGAGATGGATAACTACATTGTAACTACATGATTTATATACTGAGATAGATAAGTACATGATTAAAGTACAAATAGATAACCAAAGCATGTCAGTTTATGATCAAGTACAAGGCACTTATTAAGAATATCAGATTTTTATTTCCCCTGAAATTGTGAATGATCATGCTTAGAGTAGATAATTACCCAAACCTACTTCTCT
This sequence comes from Potamilus streckersoni, assembly GCA_016746295.1. Classification (NCBI taxonomy): domain Eukaryota; kingdom Metazoa; phylum Mollusca; class Bivalvia; order Unionida; family Unionidae; genus Potamilus; species Potamilus streckersoni. The sequence continues at coordinate 1,381,106 of JAEAOA010002295.1, forward strand.
GTATAGACAACATTTCAGATCCATTATATCTTGCTAAAGTATTGGGGAGTGGGGGGAGTGGGGATGCTATCTTGGTAATAAGAGCTACAGTAAAACTTAAACTTTTAAGTTCCAAAACTTTGATTTAACATAAGAAACAAAATTGCAGCACAATTATAATTCTTTGTGCTTAATAATTACATTAACAAATATGGATTCAGTTACGCAGTATGTTATGGTCATCAAATCTTTTAGCATGAATTCTGCTCTTTGTATATTCTGAAAAGGTCGTTATATATTTTTTCACACAACTTACTGTCTCTTTCAGGATGTTTTGACCTACTCTATTGAGGGTGCCAATGTTGATCCAGAAGATACACGCTTGTTCTTCATTGACAGACAGTCCGGAATTATCTCCCTTAAAGAACTTTTGACCACCACCACTAGCAATGATTTGACAGTAAGATATTTTTTTCTAGAAAATAAAAGGGATATTTTCTGGTTTTGAATGTTTGTGAAAATGAATCATTATTCAATTTTGATCTGAGTGATGGTAAGAAAACAAAAATAATCAAGGGACACTATCAGTTGGTACAAGTACCATATAAAGACAAATCATGTCTCATTATGTACCATTTTCTTTATTGGCCAAATTAATCCTGGCATAATCATTTTCTATAGTCTTTCTTTAAATCTGATTAACACATTTATAGTAAGGATTTTCATCTGTAATTTTTAGCAGTTTCATTCAACTTTTGACACTGTCAGGTGTCTAAGTAGTTGAATGATATTGATCAATCTCAAGATCATCAACCTAAACATGAGAGAGAAAAATTTATATTTATTCAGTTAGTTTAATAACATAAAGTCTTGAATGCTGGAGATATTAGTTGTGCCTATTTGTTGAGTTTTTGCAGGTCAAGTTTACTTTGATCTAGCCTTTGAGCAAATTTAATCCTACATTCTGGCATACAAATTCATCCTCTTTTAAAAGCAGCAAAAATGAATCTGCTAATACTGCAAAGTTCTATTTTAATAGCAGTAATGAAATACCTGCTAGTTTTACATTGCATTCCTTTTTTTTGGAATGTCAGAACCGAAGTCCAAGCTAGATATTCCCTCCTCCAATTAATAATTGGTCATGAATCATGATCAGTTTTGGATGAAGTGTATACAAACCTTGTCAGTATGGTCATCCGACTGTAAATTAATAAATGGAGGCCCAGAATAGAAAGCAACATGATCCCAATCTGATTCCTTAGTCATAGCCGACAAATGGAACACTTTTGTCTTTATCCTTTGACCTTTGGATGAATACACACATGCCAAGTTCATCAAAATTCACTTTTGTTTTCATTTCTTGTTTTTTATTTCTCTCATATTCTTTTTTTCTATTTTTCCACATTACCATAGCATTATAGAAGCTTTTATTATATTTTCTTGGTTTTTGTGTATGTAGGTTTCTATGTGATATTGATTTCAGTTGTTTAAGTCATGAAAAGGGCCTGAACAAATCCTGAAGATAAGCTGGTACTGTTCTATGTAGACATTTATTTATAAAAAATGCACCATGAAAATCAGTTCTTTAGATAATGTAAGAAAGTACATCTGAAAACAAGACTTGGTGAATAATCTGCTACCCTCGTCTGAAAATTTTGTTAATGTCAAAGTTTCCTATACAACTGAACAATAATCTATAGTTGGAGGAATGTATGTATCATAGTACAGACTGGAAATTTCTATAGGTTAATTCTTCTTGGTTCTGTTGAATAGGACAATTTTAGATGAAGTGCTCACAAAAGCTTGTCACTATGGTGATCCAACTGTAAATTATTTTCTACAGATATCTACAGGCTTTTCATCTTTAACATTTTTAACCTGAGAATTATTTACTGCAGGAGAAAATTTTGGGTTCCATGACTTGTGTTTATTTGTGAGGTGACCAAAATTGTGCTATTTCATTTTACCATTTTCTTTTTTTGTGGTCATCTTCGAACTGTAATAAGGTCAGAATTTATTCTTTGGATAACTTCAATATCAAAACTTAATATATACAAAAAAAGGTTGAATCGCCTTGAAACAAATAGGAATTTGTGAATTAATTATTTGATGGAAGATCATTTACATGTATAAGAAAGAGGAGATGGTCTTAAACAGCCATGACGGAATGAATAGTGTGAGTTTGTGAGCTAATATTGCCTGTAGACCTTTGGGTTAGATGTAATCTTGACCAGTTTAAGGAAGAATTATCAAACCTGTAACAGTTCCACTTTGCAGTAGAATTTCATGATCAAGTAGATCAAAGGTTTGCTTGAAGTCCAGGAAAAAAACTTCCATCAAAACCATTATCCATTTCTTGTAGCCAAAGGTCTGCTAATTGTATGGGCTCTGTCTGGCATATTTGATATTTTCTAAATCTTGATTGTGCCTTTTAAAGCAGACTGTGTCCAAAAATTCATTGAACTAATGAACTGCTTACTTTTCAAATTTTGATAATATAGGTAGAATGCCAACATCTTACTCTTTGTATAATGTTTTAGTTTCTTACTTCATGCGGGAATTGGCCTTGGTAGCTATATTTCAGCAACCTGGACATAGTCTAGATCACTTTTATGTCACATTATCAGTCTTTCATATAGATCGTATCTTCAGTAGGGCAGTGCATAATTCACTCTCAAAAATGCAGTGATTTTACCGGTCCAAATGGTAAGAATCTTCTCTATTTTCTCAAAACTATGTCATTGATTAAACCATGTACTAACCCTTATCTCACATGAAGCTAAAACTGCTTCACACACATTAGAAGACTGAACTACAGAATAAGGGGAAGTAACTCCCTCCTCCTCAGACTTATTGCCTGACATCACAATTGGTTAATTATTTAAAAAAGAAACCAAGTTTAAGAGTAAAATGTTTCTTTGATGACACGGAACTCAATCATAATATGGGCAATTCCTTTAACAAATGGGGTGACCACTCTAGTCTGTCGACCTTCTAGCACTTCTGTTGCTAAAACAAGCCAAAAGATTTGGTGAAGATTTTTGGTATTTTGAAAGGGCATTATTTGTGAAGTAGTATATGTGGTTTAAATAAGTTATAATAGTGTTAGCTGCCTAGTGACATTATTATTAAAGCAATGAGAGTGCAGCCAAAGCAGCCATGCTGTCACTTCTTTATGAGTGGAAGATTCTGTATGATGAGTGAATATTTGTCACTAGCAGAGTAACACATTAAATGTAGTAACTTACATCCTGCGAGACAGAAGTGCTTTATATGAATTAATTAAGAAACTATGCTGATGTACTGTGTTTATTCTGAGGGAATGCAGTATATATATATATATATATATATATATATATATATATATATATATATATATATATATATATATATATATATATTTCATATATATATGAAAGATTTTGACTATATATTTTAAGGATTATTTTACATTTTTATTTTTTCTCTTATATACCTTTTTGTAGAATCTTAACATTATTTCCATTTACCTTGATCTTCTTGAACTACATGGATATATTTTCATTATATGATTATAACATTTTCTTTTATAATTTTTTTAATCTGTAGATTTTTAAAACAACTTTTAATTGGCACCATGTCAACATTGTGTTTACATGCCATTAAACTCTAGTTTTGCATAAAATATAAACATATATATGATATTAATAATCCCTGACATACATACATACATACATACATACATACATACATACATACATACATACATACATACATACATACATACATACATACATACATACATACATACATACATACACACACACACACACACACACACACACACACACACACACACACACACACACACATACATACATACCTACATACATTGTTGTTGGCATCCATCCGTCTTCAAGAGATGATGGTGTAGCTCCCTGTTTTGGTGCCTTATCTGCACCATCGCAAGTGGCTGAAGAGTCCAACCCTTGCGTGACAATCTTTGTTGCACTTACTGCAGGTGAAGATGGATTCTTGTTGGGGCTGATGTTGGTTTGCCTTCCTCTTGGCTCTCTTTTTAGCGAGGTTTACAATTATTCCTTCCTCGGCTTTCTGAATGCCTTTTCTCACAGCAAGTCGCCACTCGTAGTGGTTGTTAGCACAGCTCTCCCAGTTGTTGACGCTGATGTTGACCTTTTTCATGTCCTTTTTGCAGACGTCTTTGTATCGCAGACGTGGCTGTCCAGTCGATCATGTGCCTTCTGCTAGCTCGCCGTATAACAGGTCCTTGGGAATACGGCCTGTATCCATTCTCCTGACATGGCCGAGACATTGAAGGCGCCTCTCACTGAGGATGGTGAACATGCTATTCATGCTGGCCCGTTCTAGAATCTCCGTGTCGGGTACTTTGTCCTGCCACTGGATGCGCAGAATGCGACACAGGCATCTCAGATGGAAGCTATTAAGTTTCCTTTCATGGGTCGTGTAGGTGGTCCAAGCCTCACTACTGTAGAGAAGTGTGCTGAGCACACATGCCTGGTAGACATGCAGTTTGGTCTTCTCAGTGAGGTTGAGATTGTTCCAGACCCTCTGGTTCAGTTTTGCCATAACTGCTGCTGCCTTAGCAATCCTGCCGTTCACCTCAGCATCAATGGAGAGTGAGCTGGAGATGGTGGATCCAAGGTATGTAGAGTTCTCAACAACTTCAAGGTTGTACCCGTTTACATCCTGCACCATGACATTCATCTTCTTCAAACTGATGGTCAGTCCGAACTCTTTACAGGCGTGGGAGAGGTGACATACTAGCTGCTGAAATACTTCTTCTGTATGTGATGTCAGAGCTGCATCATCAGCGAAGAGCAATTCACGGATGAGAACTCCTGTGACTTTGGTCTTTGCATGAAGATGTTTGATGTTGAACAGATTGCCATTTGCCCTGGTGTGCATGTACACTCCCTTGCTGCAGTCCTTGAAGGCATATTGGAGGAGCACAGAGAAGAAGATGGCAAAAAGGGTTGGTGCAAGGATACAACCCTGGTTGGCTCCATTGCTGACTGGGAAGGCCTCTGATGTTGCGCCATTGAAGCACACTGTGCATTGAGTGTTCTGGTGAAACGATGTGATAACAGTGAGCAATCGAGGGGGCAGACGATCTTCTTCAGGAGTTTGAATAGCCCGCTCCGGCTGACCAGGTCAAATGCCTTTGTCAAGTCTATGAAGGCAATGTATAGGGGCATTTGCTGCTCATGATACTTCTCCTGCAGTTGACATAGGGAGAAGATCATATCTACAGTTGACCGGCCAGCTCAGAAGCCACACTGGGATTCTGGGTAGATACGGGTGGCTAGGGTCTGCAAGTGTACCAGTGTTACATGGGCGAAAGCCTTTCCGACGATACTGAGGAGGGAGATGCCCCGGTAGTTGTTACAGTTGCTGTGGTCTCCTTTGTTTTTGTACAAAGTGATGATGTTGGCATCCCGCATGTCTTGTGGGATGTGTCCTTATTCCCAACAGAAGCAGAGGAGTTCGTGCAAGGGCTGGAGTAGTGCCGGTTTCCCGTTCTTGAGGATTTCAGGTGCGATGCCGTCGCTCCCAGGGGCCTTTCCACAAGCGAGACAGTTGATGGCTTTACTTAGCTCTTCTATTGAAGGTGGAGTGTCTAGCTCATCCATGATTGGCAGGTCTGGGATGGTGTTCAGGGCAGTATTGGTGATGACGGTTTGGGTTGCATACAGTTTGTGATAGTGCTCATCCCAGTGTTGCAGCTGTTTCTCCTGGTCTGTTATGATTACTCCCATCTAAGACTTGAGGGGGCAGTCTTTAGAGATGGGGGACCTGTCGCCTTCTTGATGCCCTCGTACATGCCTCTTGTATCTCCAGTGTCAGCAGCTGTTTGTATGCTAGTGCAGAGATTCAGCCAATAGGTGTTGACGCAGTGGCAGGCAGTCCGCTGGGCATTTTTCCTGGCAATCCTGAGGGCTTGTAGTGTAGTAGGGCTAGGCGCAGCCTTGTAAGCCAGAAGGGCTTTCCTTTTTGCCTCAGTCACTGGCTCCATAGCCTCCCAGCTGGCCTCATACCAGTCGTCATTTTCCCGCTCCATCTTCCCATTCGTACTAATGGCTGAGTTGTACACAGTATCTCGGATGTGGGACACATGGTGTCGATGGTGTGATCAGATGTCTTTTTGGTGAGAGCTTCCTGCAGCTTGCTGATGAATTGCTTCGTCTTCTCTGGTTTGTTTGCACAGCATGTATTTATGCGTGAGCGACCCTTTTTGGCATGGTGATGCTTCTTGGGTGTTATTCACACCTTGCTGGCCACCAGGTAGTGGTCCATACATACATACATACATACATACATACATACATACATACATACATACATACATACATACATACATACATACATACATACATACATACATACATACATACATACATACATACATACATACATACATACATACATACATACATACATACATACATACATACATACATACATACATACATACATACATACATACATACATACATACATACATGCACACACATACACACACATACACACACATACATACATATATTCTTCTTTCTTATACAAATATTTAGCTCCTTTCAAAGCTATACACATTTAATTAAGTAGTTCTGCACATGACTATTTTTTATAATCATATATTTTTTTCATTCCAGTTTACAGTTGTTGCCCGTGATCCATTTGGTGCTATGGCTACAGCAAGTGTGAGGGTCCTTGTAACAAGAGATGTACCACCAACTTTTTCCAACCTTCCAACAATCAGGAGCATAGTGAACTCTGCAACCACTGCCCAACTACAGTTCAGAGCCATTGCCACTGACAACTACCCAACAGTATGTAGCTGCAAAGCATGGCATATACAATGAAGCTAATGCATCTTTATACATAGTAACTTGTGTTAATTTGTCTAATAGTTTTGTGCACACATATTTTAAAGTGGAAAAAAGAAGCATAATAAAATCTAGCAATACTTTTAGATAGAACATCTAATTCTGAATATGATGTCTCAGTATTAAGACAAATAGTAATTATCATGAAAATAATTATCAGATTGCAATCATGACAATAGTAATTATCATGAAAGTAATTATCAGATTGCAATCATGACAATAGTAATTATCATGAAAGTAATTATCAGATTGCAATCATGACAATAGTAATTATCATGAAAGTAATTATCAAATTGCAATCATGACAATAGTAAATATCATGACCAAAAAATGAGAGTGCTGACACTTGTAATGAGATTTGTCCATAATAAAAAAGCACTTAGCTAATATGAAATACCATGCTTTTTTTTGTTTTGTCTAGGGTCAGATTGTGTATGGAATTGCTGGAAATTTGCGTGCCCCATTCTACTTTGCTATCAACAATTCAACTGGTGAAGTTTCAATCATCAATTCCCTGGTTCCAGATGTTGTAGACCAATATCAGGTTAGAGTAATTAACACACTTGTCACGAGAAAACTGAGAAAGATTAATAAATACATATGTAATTCTAAGATGGAAACAAAATTGTTGTCACTTTAAAATGGTGATTCCCATGAGAACATGAACCATTCAAAGCTAATACACATTTTTCATGATTCTGATTACTTGTAATGTGATCCTCTTTTTACTTTCCTTTTTTAGGTGACACTCTACAGTTCAGAAATTTGTTTAGGGTTATATTTTTAAAGAAAAAAAGTCCAGGTCTTTTTTTGACTAGTTATTTATAAAAAGATCTTGTATAGCTTAAGTATTATTAAAAAAAATTTAATTCCATATATATTTTTTGTACAATTGATGGGTTTAATGAATGTAATTTGGGTTATAAAGTATACAGTTTGGTCTTACTTTATATGTACATATATGAAAAAATGCTAGTTCAACTTGGTCATTTTCACTTCCTGGACTTCTGAGGCAAACTGTTCTTAAAAAAAGAGCTGATAAAATTTGTATGCTTTTTGTATATTGTATAATTCATTAATTGCACTTTCAGAAGATGGTTTCACATATTCTGGCAAATTTAGTTTTTAATATTTTTTAATATTTTAATAACTGATAAAGATAGTGTATTTTAGGCTAATTCAGGCTTATTTTTTGTGCACACGGGAAGAGCCATTTTAGTTAACTGCATGCTTAGATCAGGTACAGTTTCCACAAAAGGTTATGACATTTCAATCATATAGAAGTATGCCAACATTCTCTCCATTGTGCATATTGCAAATGTGAACAACTTCACCTTACATTAATCATTTCTCAGAAGTATGTAATATCTGTAGAGTGCACCCATATTGGTCTTATTCATAATGTTATTGAGGCATATAATTTTTGCTTAATGCTTGAGATTTCTTAACAGGACTTATTATAATGTTTATGGAGATTCAGTGTATACCAAATATACTCACTTATAACTCTAGTCACACTGCAAACAATAAAGATTCTTATCTGTCATAGCATTATGTGCCTGCAGATCAGAATATATCTTGTTTGTTCTATTTATTGTCCCTAACAAACTACACAGACCTAAATATCTGGTGCATTATGCAACAGCAGATCTGGGTTCGTGCAGTTTGCAGTTGGGCTTAACTTATAAGCAGATATCTATGGTACTCCACAAAATGGTTTTGATTGGCATGCATCTTGATGAAGTTTTTTAATAGTCATTAAATAAATTTTGTGATGAGTAATCTGTATTGTACCTTTCAGCTTTTTCAAATTATCAGCTCTATAATTTTTAATCTACACTGTACATTCAGGTTATTACATTAAAAAAATATTAGGTGATTTTGTTTTCTGTTCACAGGTTGCCATAACAGCCTATGATATTGGGGCACCAAGATTGGTTAGCACTGCCACTCTGACAGTCAGTGTTATCAAGAACCCTAATGCTCCAGTATTAAGCACTTCTAATTACATAGCAACTATCTGGGACTACCAGCCAAGAGGGATAGTCATAGTTGATGTTAATGCTACAGATGCTGATGGGGTAAGGGAGTAGAACGAAGCAATATTTAAATTTTCAAAATGGAAATAGGATTTTTTTTTCTTCAGATTTTCAAGGTACAAGTTCATAAATAAAATAAAGATGTTTAAAATTATGTTAAACAGCATCTCTTAGAGATCAGGTATCAGGAATGTTTTCTGTTAATTCTTGTTTATGTTTAAATTTTAACAGTGGTTGAGGGAAGTATTACACTGGTCTACAGCCAAAATGTTTCCATAATAAAAATAGTCAAACTTTAATAATTATGGGTAACTGAGAATGAAAATGATGTTTAAAATTGTTGATTATTTCTTGTTTTAAAGATATGATCCTAGGTCAGTATATATGACCCTTGACTTGGGAATGGCAGAGGATAAGCGAGTTATAAAGGGAAGTAATCTTGATTTAAACCAGAAATGACTAAAATTCATCTTTGACTGAAGCTATGAATAAATCTATGACTGGCTTGGACAATACTTGCTTTATAGGTAAAACAATGAATGTTTCAATCTGAAGTTGATATTACATCATACATTATGTGAATTGATGTTATTCCTAGACATCATGGATAATGCAGTCATAACTAGGCTTACATCACTGGTGAACAAATTGCCCTAAATCACATCTAGAAATTATACAGTGTCATGCTCTCTTATTTGTCAGTGTTTGATTTTGCAAAGGAACACATTTCTGTTTAGCCAAAATGAGCAGAGATTCCTCATACTTGTGTGAACAATGCAGATAACTTCTGCTATGTTTGTGGTGAAGTGACTTGTTCATCACAAAAGCGCTCTATAACCACTATGATTAAGAAAGTCTATTACCTTTGATTTTGGCTGCAAAATTGGAGATGATGACAAGAGGTGGACTCCTCACATATAGTGCAACAAATCTTATCCAGTGGTTGAACAGGAAAAGATTGAACATTGCAGTGCCAATGATTTGGATAGATAGTCAACAAATCATATCAGCAATTGTTACTTCTGCATGGTACCTCCAGTTGGGAAAGATGTGTCAAAGAACAAAAAGTGGACTCTGCATTTTCCAAACATTCCATCAGCTATATGTCCAGTACCACACGGAAAAGGATTGTTCCATCAGCTATATGTCCGGTACCACATGGAAAAGGATTGTTCCATCAGCTATATGTCCAGTACCACACAGAAAAGGATTGCTGGTTCCTGATGCACCAGAATAATTCTCACTTTAGTCAGATGAGGAAGAGGATGAAACTTCTAGTCCTGAACCATCAATGTTACATGACTGATATTTTTTTCTCATTCTCCTCCTCTGAACCACGCCTCATAACACAAGGTGAATTGTAGGACCTTGTCAGGGATTTGGAACTATCCAAGAGTAAGGCAGCAATAATGGGCTCCAGACTACAGCAGTGGAATTTCCTGGCAGGTGATGTTAGGGTTTCCATGTTCCGTGACCGTCAAAAGGATCTTGTCCCATTCTTCTTCATGGATTGTGATCTTGTAGCCTGCATCAAACATATTGATGGTGTGATAGCAGCTCTCAACATCATTCATGATTTAGATAAGTGAAGACTGTTTATTGATTCATCAAAGACAAGTCTTAAATCTGTTTTACTGCATAATGGCAATGTTTTGCCTTCAGTTTTAGTTGGTCATGGAAACCTATGAAAACATGAAACAACGTTTCATGTACATAAACTATGACCAACATCAGTGGCAGCCTTGTGATGATTTGAATGTTCTTGCTCTCTTGCTTAGTCTGAAGACTGGATACACAAAGTACTGCTCTTTTCTCTGTGAATGGGATAGTTGAGCGCGAGATCCTCACTACATCAAGAGAGATTGGCCTTTCCAACTGTCACTGGGGGAGCATCCACCAGTTATTGAACCTAGGAAGATTTTATTACCACCCTTGCACATCAAGCTGGGTCTGATGAAGGACTTTGTCAAGACCATGGACAAAACACAAGCAGCTTTGAAGTACATCCATGGAAAATTTCCAAGGCTAAGTGAAGCTTATATAAAGGAAGGTGTCTTTGTTGGTCCTCAGATTTATGAATTTCTTTGAGCTAATGCATTTGACCTTGTACTTTATGGCAAGGAAAAGACGGCTGTACTGTATGGCAAGGAAAAGACGGCATGGAAAGCCTCACAGTTAGTGGCAACGCATTTTCTCAGAAACAGCAAGGCAGAAAACTACAGGGAGTTGGTGGAGAACCTCCTCAAGGCATACAAAAGCCTTGGTTGCAACATGTCATTAAAGATTAATATTTTGCACTCTCATCTATATTTTATTCCACCGAACTGCAGAGCAGTGAGCAACAAGCACAGAAAGTGATTTCACTAGGACATTTCGAAAATGGAGAAACACTTTCAGGACTAATGGAACCCATAATGCTTGCAGACTGTTGCTGGACAGTAACAAGAGTAGACACTAAATAACGGTTCAACTATGTACTTATATATGCAAAATAGTTCTTTGCCTTTTGTTTCATAATAAATTTTATTCATATGACCCTTTTCTTTTTTTTGAAAGCATTACATAAACACAACAGGTGAAATATTATTATGTAAAGCAACTAAAAACACATGAAAAGATCTAGGTTTACAATTTATGATTAAAACTCTACTATGTAGGTAATATACATAGTTGTAAAATGAAATCTTAGAAACAGTAGCAAATCAATTGTTTTAGTTGTTGTATTTGAATTCTGCACATAAAAATCCATAATAAAAAGCAAAATTTATTTCTGAAGCAGACAACTTCTAAAAATGTTTAGACCAGTGTTACCTGTCCTTTTTGGGGTTTTAGTATACATTGTATTTGTTTACCATTTCCATTTGTGAGACAAATTTGAGGTGTTATATACAGTAAAATTTGTGCATAAAGAACCTAAGGGAGTCACATAATTCATTTTCTCATGATTCATCTTCATTAATACTAGTAATAGTAGTAAAATGTAAAGTTTTGACAGGCATGTGCTGATAATTTATCGTATCTATATCCCTACTGAATTTAACTGCTACACTAAAAGAACACAGAGATAATTACACTATACATGACATTTACAATCAGATGAAAAAGAGATATCATATTAACAGCAAGGAAATGATACTAGATCTTCCTGCTTTTTATAGTTATCTTTAAATTGAGGAATCCTAACTATCCTAACTATGTGTTTATTATATTGCAGTCAGTAAAATTTTAGTATATACAGCCGATAATGAGCAGTCTCTTTTCCCATTATAAGGCAACTTAACTTTACATCATGAAAGGACTAAATTCCTACTATACCTATTCTCAGGCAATAATTTGAGTTTCTTTATATTGATTGAAATTTATCTGAACATTTTAGACCACATAGGTATTATTCCAACTGTCAACTTTGAAAAAAATTTGATTGTTCATGATGAAATTTGTTGATCATTTTAGACAATGTCGTTGTCAAGGATTGAATAAATTTATATTGTTAACAAAAAATCCTTGTTCCATTTTATGCATGATAAATGCTTTCTTTAGGATACCCTACGTTATGAGTTCATGGAACTACCAACCAGCAAGGCTTTGGAATACTTCCTAATTGACAAGGACAATGGCAAGATTTACCTTTACAAGAATCTCCAGGAAGACATTAATCGGACAGCTGAATTTAGGGTATGAACATATCATTTCTGCATACATTTTTTGAATTATTGAGATTTATGATTTTATCTATAAGTACTTACTTTATCTGATTGAAAATTAATATCAAATGTAATTTTTACATTTGATGGGAAACCAAACATGATATAAATACAGTACGAAACTCATGAAGCAGTCTTAGTTTTAAACTTTCTTAATTAGTACTTGAAGAATAAAAATGCATGCTGAAATTTTAATTTGGATTTATTAACCCTGGTAGTGCAGGAGCTATTTATTTAAGGATGATGTCATCTGGCTTTGCATGCAGATATCATATTTTTATGGAACAGGACAGTGACATCTAAGGATGTCCAATCTAGGCCAATAATTAATCATGTGCTAATAACAGAAGGAAGATAGCACAAGTAATTGTTCAGTGGATCACAGCTTTGCATCATTGTAACAGAACATTAATTAAACAAATATTACAACACATTTATTTGCCCAGGAAAGTCAGTTGTCAACAATATGGTGGCTGTTAAGCAGTTGCAGTCTCACAGCTGTCTCATAGCAATTTGCTATTGATTACTGTATATATGTATGTTATAGTCCAAATTACAATAAAGTTCTTTAGAGCTTTGTATGGAAGTGTAGAGGTATAAAAATAATATTATTAAATAATAATAAATAACAATATGCAGAATTTTCCAAATTGAGAATTAATATTCTGCAGGAATAAACAATATATTGATATGAAAGTGCTCTAACACTATTACTTGTTGACATGTATATGCTGACATAGCCATCCCATTGAGTAACATCTTCTAGTTTCATTAAATCGAGTTGAAACTAGCAGCCAAGTTTATCAATGAGTTTATCATGTACAGGGCATTTCTTATTTTGGGAAATACATTGTATCACCAACAGTGACAACTGTATAAGCTTGAAAGCCACCAGCGTTCATTTTTCAGGGGTGTCGGGTATTAACACCAAAGTGTTCCTTTCATTTCCTTATCTGACTTATTTTTAATTTTCTTTTTTTAAGCACAATACTTTTCTTGTACTATAAAGCTAATTTGTGCTGCTTCTCTCTCTCTCTCTCTCTCTCTCTCAACAATGAATTTGAAAGGAAATGGATGAGAGAGAGAGAGAGAGAGAGAGAGAGAGAGAGAGAGAGAGAGAGAGAGAGAGATCCACTTCTTAATTAATTCACTTTTATGACAGTAGTATGAAATGTATGTTACTTGGGAATTTATTAATCACGACCTTTGTACAATTGCTGAACTTTACACTTGGTGGAAATCTTTTTTTTTTCCCTGTTAGTTTCATTTTGTTTCATTACAGAGTGAGTTTCATAGGTAGGCCAATGAAAATAAAAAGCTTGTTCTTTTATTTTCCTCAAATGTTTGAGAACATAGAACTTATAATATGTTAAGATTGTTGCTGCAAAATGTCCTTAATTTCAATTATTTTTGGCAGATTACAATTAATAATTATCACAGAAAATGCCACAGCTCTTGCTCTAGAATTTATAATCAGTGAGAAATAATTATGTTAATTTTCAGTAATAATGTCTTTAATGCCTCTCAAATCTCCACTCAAAATAACACCTGACAATCAATGTCACTATCATGATGCATAAGAGTTTCCATTCAGTATTGCAAACTTGCAGCTCGGTGTTCATGCTGTTGTTTATTTTTGCCGAACTTGGCAGCAAAGATAAAAGAGCTCACATGACTTTGTAACACATTGGCATCTGATGTTTTGTACCATATATAACTGAAATATAGTACATTACTCCATTATGTTGTGAGAAGACCAAAACTAATGGCTGTGATAATTTTGACTACCTGATGATATTACACTAAAATCATTTAGATGTAGCTACTAGAATTTAAAAGAATTAGATACAACTATTTGGTAGGCCATTGATAGTTGTGCTCAAATTAGCTGAACATTAGAAGATGTATTAAAAAATAAGATTTTAAAATAACTTGAGTTGTAAAGAAAGTTATTCTAAAACTATATGTGCTGTCATATATTAAAAAACAATTAAAGAAATCAAAGACATATTTAAAAAAATCCATAGACATCCGCCATTCAATAATTATCAAATGAGAGAACTAGTTTTCCATTAGCTTTATACCAAATTTCATAAACAGTATTCTTTTCACACTAAAACATGACAAATTTAATTGTTCTACATTATGATAATAAGTATTTTACCTTCATAAGTTAAATAGCTTGATAACATTGAATTCTTTGAAAAATGAATGCTGTATTTAGTTGGATGATAGATTCTGCTAACAATCTTATTTTAAAATTTCTTTTAAACCTTTCAGACACATTTTTTTTTGTTTGCTTTGCCAACCAAAGTAAATCTATTTATCATTTGCAATATGACTAGTATTGGTTCTTCATTAATGAACTATAAATAATTGAATAGACATATTTTATCTGGAGAAAATTCAGAGTAATAACACTGCATTAATATTGTATGATCTAAACATTGTAACATACTGAAATGTAGAGACATGTTTGAAAGTAAAGTTTTAATTATCTAGAAGAGGTCTAAAAGTAATGAACTTTGGATATGTGATATGTAGAAAAAACATTACCTGTCCATGTACACATTCAGAATGACAAAGATTTGATGGAAAAGTATAGGTAATATTTGATTTTTTTTCCAATAATTACTTTTCCACCAGTTTTTCTCTATTTGGTTGCATGGTAACCTTGAACACACATCAATGTCACTTACATTTTAGTTGTAGCAATCTGTATGCATATAGGCATCACCTTGTATAATTTCCAAGCAATCTGATTATAAATAATAGTTTTGAGGCTGTTATATGATTTGGCCCAAAAGGTCTGTATTGTTCTAAAATAACTCAGCATACACAGGTGGGGCAGTTGGAAACAAATTAGCACTGGTTTCAAGGTCAAGCAAAACAACCAGGGCTAACATTGTGATAAACTGTTTTCTTGAAAGCATATTTATGCATATGTCAGTGTTTATTCTGAAAATGTTTGCCATTTTTAATACATGTACTCAAAGTTAGTTCATCACCTGTTTTTTTGTAAAGTACAAGATGGTTAACAATTTTATATTATCTTGTCACTAATGTGACTCTTTGAATTCTCAAAAAATAGTTTGCTAAGTTTTTCATCTTCTCAGTTTCATAACTCATTATCTAATATATCATATGGCAATTACATGCAATAGTAAGCTGTTATATAACTTCCCAATGTGCAGATGACTGTCAGAGTCACAGATCAACAGCTGCAACCAAAAACTGCTCAGGCTTCTGTCACAATTAATATTTTGAGTGACCGCTTCCCGCCAAGATTTACTAGCGTACCATATAATAGACGAATTTCAGAGAACTCCAATCTTCAAACATCAGTGTATACTGTTTCAGCTGAAGACACAGATTTACGGGTTAGTATTGACATATTTGTGGCAGTATTTATTTAAACTGTATTAATTTTGTCTAAATTATTCAGCAAGTTGTCAAAATTAATATTAATTACTCTTTAAGTAATTATATATTTGCAAAGATTTGCTTTGAGGCAGAGGAAACATGATAATTCCAAAACTACAAAGGAACAATTCATTTTGGCAAGAAAGATCATGGAACCTGGGACTGCAGATTGACAGAGTAACGGCATTTCTTCTGTGCATCTTATCTGTTTAAGATATTGTAGGATTCATCAGTCGTATTGGGTTCCTGTCAGGAGGGTCCATATATGTATGTACCAAAGACCATTTCCAACAAGACCAAGAAGATTGTCATTAAAGATGTGCTTTACTGTAAGATGTGGAAACTAATACTATTGGAACATTGATATTAATGTACTTTTAACTTTCATATAATTATGTATGTCCTCTTAAGGTTATTAAGGAAAATGTATTAAGAACTGATCTACATGAAATCATACTTAGCTTTTCCTTTTTAAGATAAAAAACTTAACATCACACAATTCTGTTTAAGTGTAAAAAATGCATTAGTAACAAAGATGGAGGCATATTAGTGGTATAGTTTTGGTTTAGGAAGCTTATAGGCAAACAAGTGCCAAAATTATCATGTTTTAACCTACAGTGACTTCCAGTATATTATTGACAGCTGTAGGTAAACAAGTGCCAAAATTATCATGTTTTAACATACAGAGACTTCCAGTGATATTATTTACAGGTGTAGGTAAACAAGTGCCAAAATTATCATGTTTTAACATACAGTGACTTCCAGTGATATTATTGACATCTGTAGGTAAATAAGTGCCAAAATTATCATGTTTTAACATACAGTAACTTCAAGTGATATTATTGACAGATGTCATGCTAGCCAATAAGCAAACTGTGTATTCTGTTTTTAAGAAAAGGAAGCATGTCACTCAGTATGCAGATGTTTTGTAAGAGTGAACCATATTGTTTTTTAAAATATCTTATTCGATCTTTCTGTCCCAGCTTTTCCCTTGTCATACTAGTATTGATCCATTTTGTCTTGAAAAAAATATATACTAATACATGTATTTTTTTATGCAGGGAGATATCCGTTATAGAGTTGTTGGAGATGGTTCAGCCCCCTACTTCTTCCGTATTGATGAAATCAGTGGATATATTGACTTACAAAGATCACTTAATGTCTCAGAGAGGAATATATTTACATACCAGGTAATGTTTTAATTTCCAGGGTCTTCAATGTATTACTTTATAGAGTACTTAAGCATAGAATACCAATTTCAGTAAATAAAAAATTAAGAAAGGCAAAGGAAATTCAATTTTTCTTGTGCACATTCATAAGTTAAATATATCTTGAATATGCATCAAAGCAATTCATACTCCACACAATGTGTAAATTCCTTGTTTGCTTGAAAAATGTGTATACAGTGATATGCAAAATAAATTTATGATGTCCTGCAGTATTGTTCTCTCATATTCCTCCACTCCAGTTTTGAAAAGTACAGGCTTCAGTTGCAAGTAGAGTAAAGTTTCTGGTTTATTAGACCAGCCATAGAAACAGTAATAATCATGATAAATAAACAAGCATATTACATTTTATCCCTTTACATGCATACATCATACAAATATCATGTAAAGTAAATTCTATTATAACGGACATCTGATTTTGTTAGTGGCCTTTAATGGATATATTTTTATAGTACATTTGTGTCATAACAAAACATGTTTTGTTTTAACTTAACCAACACTTTTATAATGGTCACATATAGTTCTTTGATTGCCCACTGAATATTTATATTTGTATATGAGGAGGGGTATGTAGTAATCCTGTCTTTACTGTAATCTGGCATTCCTATGGGTTGGTGGTTCCTCCCAGGCTCTTCCTCATCCAGATATACTGGTTGTCATGAATATCCTATCCTGTGCTTAATATTGCTAACCCTAAAAATAATAAATTACAGTTTCTAGTGGATTGCTGTGAAACTTAGTACATATTATGGTCCTTAGAAAAAGAAATATGTGTTGACCAATCATTCTACTGACACTGCTTTTAGAAGAATTATGCACATTTTTAACTATATATTCATCTCAGTTATTTTTCAATTACAGTTCAGAGTGCAGGCTTATGACACAATCTACCCAAGCAATATAGGAGAAGCTGTGGTCACCATTAACATCGACCGGAATCTTAATGGTCCTATATTTAGTCAGCCTCAATATTTTGTTACAATAGATGAGGAGACAGCTCTGGGCAAATCCATTGAGCATGTAATAGCTTCTGATGCAGACTTGGTAAGCAGAACTTGTATAATAAATGTCTACATTTGGTGATCAGTACTGTTTTTGTTCAAAGGTTTCAAATTTCATTGGATTAATTTTATCTTAACATTACATTTTAGAAGATAAAATTATTTTATTGTTCTTCTTATCATTTGCTTCTTATAATGCAGAGTTTCTGTATGATAAAAAAGATGGTGAGACAAATAGATATTTTATTGTCACAGTCATATATTTTACCTAAAATTGTTTTCCATTCAAAGTTTTAAATAAATTAGTTAACAGGAAATGACTATTCAATTTCAGGTTGTCTATTTGTGTCATTTCTCTGATATGTCTGCCTATTTTACAGCTGGACAAAGTAACATATGCTGCAGTTGGAGATACCGAAGCCCTTAAATATTTCAACCTTGGGTCCATATCAGGCGATGTATTTGTTGCACAATCCCTACTTACTGATACTACCAGAAAAACACAGTATACCGTATGTTTATAACTTGACACTAGCTTTGTGCATATTTATTTTTGTGGTGTGAGTTATCAGAAATGATGAACTTGTTTACTTAGTAATAATATTGAATGACTTTATGATATCATATTAGAAGTTTTGTATCTCTTTAGTGTGAACACACATAATTTCTGATACAATTCAGAAAAATTTGAACCTTGAATTAATGAGCCTCCATTTTAAAATATAGTTTACTTGATCCTATCAAACATTTGTCTTTCATTACAAGAGCTAAATATACACCAATCCTAAATTTTTCACATCTTGTAATGACATGGTTCTTCTGTAAATATTTAATTTTCTGTGAATATTTAACTTTTTGTGAATATTTAATTTTCTAGGCCATAACTTTGTAACTGTTGAAGAGATTTTTGTGTAACTTTGCCCAGGTGTATGACTTTGAAGGTGTATTTTATTCCATAGCCATGATAACTACCTCAAGGTCAAAATTATTGCTAGGGAAAAATTAATGCTGTGACTTGCATTCTTGCCTAGTGTGTAGCTTTTAAACCACTGGAAATATTTTAATGAAGCTTTGTCCATGTGTATCAGTAAGTAAATTTTATATTTGAGAATCTGTGACGAGAAAACATTAAAGTACATTTCACAACACTAAAAAAGAGTCATTATAGCTTTCTAGACCAGCCAAACCTTATGGTTTTGCCTCAGTCTTGTGGAAATTACCCATAAAATATGGACTTGCTGAATAAAAGCACAAATTACAGAAATGCAATCATAAGCAGGAAAATCTTTATACTGGCTTGCCCATGTTTAATATTTATCCAGGTTTCATATTAGATTTCGTTCAATTGGTCAGGAAACCAGACACACTTTACCAGAGTACCTTGGATGCATTAAACTAAACACATTATGAGATGCCAAGTTTCTTCATGTTCAAGCTGTTGCTTTGCTTGTTTCTTGGGTTTTTATTAAATGGCATGCAGCAAAAGAGGTCATAGGGGACAATAAAACCCCTTAAAAAGTTTTAATAGTACAGAAAAATAAAATGGAATATTCAGATTCCTGGGAAAGAAAGCTAGAAGGACAAAAATTGCATTTAGTGGATATCATGTGTTGACTTAAGTGTGTCGTGTGATGGTATTGATGACTGCAATCACCTCAGGATTTTTTTAAGGATTATATCAAAATGATAGATATTAAGAAGCCATTGAGCTTTTGTAAGATTTAGAACTGCAGTAGTGCAGCTGTACTGGACGTAATTAAGGTTAACTTCAAAAACTTTTGAGCTGAACATGATTTTTTTCCATTGATACATTCATTTTGAATCACTTTTGGACTTTCAAATGCATGTTTTTCATATTGATAATAGCAGTACATGATATTTTGTTACACCTTACTAAAAGCTGGTCCAACTTATGGAAGAAAATCGACTGCCTTACTGAGAAATTCTTGTTAGGGTTGGCAGGTCTGACATTCCAGTCAATTTAAATATATATTTGTAAATATCAATATCTAATGCATACAGACATTGTCTTTACATATATAATAAGGTTTGATGGTGTGTTGCCTATCATAGCCATAAAGACTACCTTAAGGTCAAGGTCATGGCTATGGAAAATGTAATTATGTTACTTGTATCCATGTTCAGACTAAAACTTGATCCAAAGTTAAAGATATTTTATTGAATCTTTGTCCCAGTATACTAGATGGTTTGTTGTGTACCATAGCCACATTCCTTGCATCAAGGTCATGGCAAAGGATAATGTGATTTTTTTTCTTTTATCAATGCCCCGAGTGTAAATTTTGAACCACTGATATTTTATTTGAACCATCAGCTTTATCTATGTCATGTATTGATGGTGTACTGCTTAATTTAGTCATGCTTCAGGACAAAGGTAACATCAATGTCTAACTCTTGACTTGCATCCCTATCTAGGATGTAACTTTAAACCATTTTTTAGATTTGAATGAAACTCAAAACAGTTATATATCTTGACAGTTATATATCTTGACTTGTCATTGTCTCATAAAGTACACCCCTTGCCCAAAGGTCAAGATCACAGTGATGGAAAATATAAATCTGTGACCTCTATTCATGTATGGGGATAACTTGTATACCAATGAAATAATTTTTAAGAAGTTTTAGACTAAAAGATTTTAGACTGTAATATGTTTTGACTTGACAGTGCCTTGTGTATTCATAGTTATTGCAACAAGTGATAATCTTTGCTTGTTTTCTTATCTATGATGTTATTTTTTTTATCCCCTGTGGATATTTATTGAGACGTTACCAAGGTCTACACCAGATCATACAGTAGTAAACTCCTTTACAAATCCACTATTTTGTTGTACATGGCAATATGGAAACAAATGAATATATGTAGCTTGTGGGATTTTAGCTTTTTTTGTATGTGTTTGGAAAATTCTGCATATTGTTATTTAGACCTCTAACTTTTATTACAGCTACAAATCCAAGCATCTGATAATTTCAACAGTCCTGCAAGAGTCACTCCTGTCCAGATGATAATCTCCGTGACAAGAGATGTTTATGTAACCCAGTTTAATAACTCTGAGTACAGACAAACAATCAGTGAAAATGTTTATCTTAATCAGTCAATCTTGGTTATTGATGCCTATGATAATGACCTGCGGGTAAGTTCTGCATTTATGAATCTGCATGATCAATAGAAGTAATTATTACAAAATGATCATGATTATGTTATGACACTGGTTTATTTCTCTAATGAAATTAGGTATTAAAAATATTTCCAGTATGAATAAAACTCTCTTTTAACTGTTAAGAAACATAGTGTAGAAGCACTTTTTTGTACTAACATGCCGTTAACATCATAAATCTGTTTTATTCCATGTCAATTTTGTTATGTTGAGGGTTTGTTTTTATTATTGGTATTAATAGCACTTTTATGCCTTTGTTATGCAGAGGAATGTGAGCTAAGTGCCTTGCTGACATAGGCAAGTGTCAAACTCATAACTTTTTGATTGTGAGTCCAATGCTCTGCCAACTGAATTTTGATATCTACTTTTATTTTGAGGGACATTAATGTGTGAAAATTAGTTAAGGACTAATTTAATTATTGGAACTATATAAGAGAAGTAAAATAATTGTCAAAAATCCTGATTCTCAATTGGAATATTACATGTATAGACAAAAATTGGAGTTAGTGGAAAATAATTAAAACCTGTTATAGTCATTATTGCTCTCAGCTTTTTCTGTTTTTTTTTTAGTGATGATTATTATCCATCTATATTCCAGGCTTCTGAAATCTCTTTTAATGTAATCGGAGATTACCCAGGTCTGAGCTTTTTTGGCTTGAGAAGGTTGGGGCCAGGTCGCATGGAAGTTTATCTGATCCGTAGCCTAAGAACAGATGTGGATCTGAATACTCAGTACACTGTAAGTACATTTTTGTTTCAGAACCTCAAAATCTAAATTAATTCCAGAGTACTTCAACTTTGAATTAGCTTGATTATGACTCAGATGTTTATGTGTGGGATAGTAATAAAAAATACATGTAAAAGGTCCTGTCTGCTTTGGAAATGATATATGTTATATTAAAAAATATTAAAAAATATGTAAACATATGGTATTGGTTAGCAAAAGCAAACATTTTATACTAGCCTTTGAATTATTGGATTTTCTAAAATAAATAACTTTAATAATTCACTGTAGTGAAATTGTGAAAATAAGATTTTTCACTGTGCTCAGTATAGGCATTAACAACATTATGAACAAGAAATTTTATTCCAAAATTATATCACTGGTTTGGTCTAGTGGTTGGTATGGCCACCTTTCACACAGGAGTACTCCAATATTAAGCTCACAGCCTGCTTATTGTTTTCATTCATTATTTTCTTAATATGTCTTTTGTCTTGAATTAAGAAAGAGAATTATGTTACTACTGATATTTTCTATGCAACTGAACATACCAGAATATAAACTGTAACTAGCTGACATTATTGCACAGGGTATTTTAAGAAATTGACTACTTCAGTCTGTTATACATTTTGCTAACCAGTATGTTTCAGCATAAAATAAAAAGAAAATTTGCTTGTTCTTAGAGAGTAATGGGTATGTCTAAACTTATGAGTGAAAAACTTGGTATTTTCACCAATTGAATGAAATATGTTATTCACTCGATCCAATCAAACATTCTCTATATGCAAGTACTAGATAAAGATAAATCCTATATGTGGACTGAAAAAACAGAAATTATTTTGGTAATATTTCAAACAATGAAGTATATACTTGTACTTTATATTGCCTAAAGCAACATCCTCTTTAGTGCTGGAAACAGAATTACCATTTCAGTAAGTTGACAACAGACAGAGATTCATTTCAGTTTCATTCTGTTAACACGTATATTGAGCTTAAAATTATGTTACTGAAAAATATATTTGATTTCGTAGCTAAGAGTTGAAGCTTATGATGCCACACGGCCAAACAACAGAGCAACTGTTTTGGTAATCATCAGTGTACTTCGGAACCCCAGCGCCCCCATCTGGACCTTGGGTCAATTCCAAGCCTCTGTAAGAGAAGATCACCCTGTAGGAAATTCTGTCATGCGTGTGTCTGCTACAGACACAGACGGGGTAAGTTATTTGCGATTTAACTGACCATAGAATGCATTGAAAAATTAACGTAATAATCTGATTTATATTTTGTTTCAGTTTTCAGTATCGATTATGATATACTTTAAGGAGTACTTTAAAGGATAAGGATAGCATGAATAATTAGTTTATTGAATACTTCAAACTGACAAACATTCCATTATATTTAAAAATTAATATTCCTAAACATCAAAGGCTCGGGCAGATATGGAAATTGAACAAGGCAGGTTGGTAACCATTTCAATCCTCAAAACTGACAGCTGATCATTTTGGCAGCTTCACAGATCTAGTACTCTTATTTACAAAGCTGCCTCAGGGTGTTGTTGGAGATACAATACCAAAGCCTTCATTGATTCCGACATGTGTCGACAATACATGATTTGATGATGTGTGCAAGGATACCATCACGGAATGGAATTAAAAATCAGATTAATTACACTATATATCATACCAATCACTTACTTGACAAAGCTCTAAAAACACTGCTAAGTATTTTCAATAAAATTTGGGAAACTGATCTCCTCTTGCAGTTTGGTGAAAACCAGTGGTACTCAAACCTGGAAAAGACCAAACCAACCCTTCCAACTGTTGTAACATATTAACAAATTGTATTACCAACGCCTCCTAAATTATTTGACCTTTTCATATTCAAAAAGTCTTCAATATATTCTCTCATCTTTTAGAGTAAATTGGAACCTCCAATTACATCCTTACATCCTTCTATAATATTGCTCCAAAGATTGCAACAAAAAGTTGGAGCCCCCATAGCGACACCCATGGTGCCATCATGAACCAGTTACACAATAAAGTCTCAGATTTACAGCATAAGTTACATCTACATTGCAACTTCTGAAAAAATAAATTACATTACCTTTATGGATTCCCAGTCCACATTGAAAGATTTGCAGAAGTTTAAATCTGAAATTCTCTCAATATCCCAGATATTGACAGAAATTTGATGTTCTCATATAGTCTGGAAAAAAATATGCTGTACTGTTGGCTGCCTATACACACTGGCATAATGAAAGAGTAAACAAAGCAGCCAAAGCTTCTGTGCAGTTTGCAAATGGCAGATTCCATACACTGGCTTAAGATATTGAATAAATTATATCACACTTGACAAAATATGTGGAATGAAAAATCCTCAAAAAGCAGTGACTCCAAACCCACTTTGGTGGGTGCCATCTATAGCAAAGAAAAAATGGGAAAGATATGTGTATGTTGTGGTGATTACATACCTGACACTTTTACCTGACACATGCTTACCCCCTGAATGGTGAACCTTGACTGCAAGGTTGTACCCTGACAATGTCAAATGACAGTAGAGCACATTTTTGTTGAGTGTGTTGATTTCCACCCTTTGAGACAGAAGTATTTTGAACAGCTTGAACTGTATGAGAATATGCCTCTGAAGAAGATTCTTGGATTATTTAATTCTTGTCTTGTACTTAATTATATTTTGTAGTCTTTTTATTTATAAACTAGTTGTGCAATTCAGTTTTATATGTATTTTTCTTAAATATTTGAGGATACTACATAGCCACTTTTTATATTTAGAACTTGTGGAAATTTTGAAAATACTGTTTGGGAAGGAAATGTCATTTATACTCAGGCTTGTGAGATTAAAGCCATTCATTGTTGAAATGTAGCTTGAAAGAGTATTCAGGGTTATAAAGGGTTTTTTAAATTTAACACAATCGACATTGCAACTCAGATCTTGTTTTCACTGAATTTAGGTACTTCTGGGTCACTAACTCTTCACTTAAGTAGTTTGTATTAGACATGGGTATTGAATTGAAAATCATTGCAATATATTTCAATATTTCATTACATTACAATATTTAATGAAACACTAGAGCTCTAATTTTGTTGAACTTCAGTGCTTGATGAATTGCAGTGTTTCTAATGAATTTGTCCTCAAATCCCTAGTGTTATAATTGAACCATGCTTGACAACCTTGTTTGCTATATAGCTTAAAATCAAATTGAGTTCATTAATCAGTATCAACAAAGTGATAATTCTTTAACAAGTAATGGGAGCTTCTTGGAGATGAAAATTTAATGCTATGTAATTTTTGTTACTAAATGTCCATTATCATTCTAGAAAATGCCCTGAAGGTTATTGCTACAATAATACTAGTTTTATACAAATATTTCAATGTTGTTTTATGTCTATATAATAACTTAATATTGTGATATTCATATTGTCATATGCTTACTGTGATATACCGATATACAGCAATATTGTGCATCCTGGTTGTATATGTACAACAGGTATTAATTTCTTGATTGCAATTTTTTTTCTCAGAACAATATTACCTACAACATCTTGTCAGAAACTCAACAGAGGGACCTCAGTTCTGGCCCATCTGATTACTTCTGGATCGATACAAAGACCGGGGATATTCTGTTGCGTCGAACTTTGCTCAACACTGACATCAGACAATTTACAGTAAGTCATGAGATTTCTGAAAGAAACTGTTTTAGAATCAATGAAACCACCTTTTTATTCTTTGGATGTATTTAATTGCCATGGTCTACTCTTCTTTTCAGTTGTACAAACTAAACAGTGGCAAATTAAGCTTTTGTTTACCACAGTTTACTAACAGTCACCAGATTTGTTAAAAGATTTATCAATGACTTTTATAATAATAAAGGAATTCACTTAACTGTTGTTGATCTGATTGGTACTGGCTGATATGCAGAATGTTAGAAGACATGAGCATAAGTGGTTATTCTTGCAAGTGGGTGATTTGGGTTGCGATGGGTAAGTTTGTATTATCATCTGCACAGTGTCTTGTATGCAGGCTTTGTAATCTGACTTCTGTGTTGATTTTCAGGGTTTCCATCATTGAACATAAATATTACTGTTATAATATTGATGATCAGCGATAAATGTCTTCATCATTTTTTTCTTTATCTCTCTGTAGCTTGGAGTTCAGGCATGTGACAGTGGCAGACCACAAAAATGTATTACCACAGATGTAACCCTTGCTGTAATAAGAAGTCGACCAGCTCCAAACTTTGTTCCTGCTGCTAATTATCAACAAACAATCGAGGAAATCTTGCCTGTTGGCTCGTTTATCTTGCGTCTGAGTGCAGTAGACAATGATTTGCTTGTATGTATAAATCATACCTAAAAGAATATAGTGTACACTCTTTTACATCTGTCAACATGGAACTTAGATGAGATTTTCTACAAATTTATATTTTGTAACTCGTTACAATGACATATGGATGAAAATTTTTTAAACGTTTTAAATCCAGAACTTGGGATACAAGGCTAAGGAATTATCCATCTTTTTTGACAGTGCTTGCCAAGTTATGTTTTTGGAACAAATACTCCAATTTTTACTTTCATTTTATTAAAGGAACAGAACGTTCAAGATAAGAATCAAGTCTGAGATACTACTCAAAAGTTAGTCTTGTTTGCTCATGATGCAGGGAGTATTGGTGTCAGTCTTTAGTTATTAAAGACTTTTTTAGTCATTAAAGACTTTTTCAGATTTGTGACAAAAATAGCCTTCTCTGATTTAGTGATGTCCAACATGTCTCAAGTCTTTTTTTCCTTTTTGTTCATACTCAACCAAATCCATGGAATAGAATTT
Source organism: Potamilus streckersoni (assembly GCA_016746295.1). Taxonomy (NCBI): domain Eukaryota; kingdom Metazoa; phylum Mollusca; class Bivalvia; order Unionida; family Unionidae; genus Potamilus; species Potamilus streckersoni. Next base: position 1,408,116 of record JAEAOA010002295.1, read on the forward strand.
GGCATATTTAGAACAGTACTTTTGTCTCAAGAAATACTGATTGAAAAAGCATCAGTCTTATGATAGGATGTTCAGGTATTGGTGGTGATGTTGTATATGTAAGAAATGGATATCAACTGAAGGGTGAAATGATTTAGAATCAAATGAAATTGAGGCAATATGGATTCCTGTAAATTAGTCAGATACAAAGCCATTTCTATGTCCTCTTATGAGAATTTTGAAAATCAAATAGATAAAGTGATTGATGACAGGAAAAGAGATTTATATTTTAGTTGACTTAAACAAGGATCTTACAAATAAGAGAAATTGATTAAAGTTTATAGAAATGTTTATCTAACCAGTTAGTGGACCAACTAGCATAAGAAACCAACCACAAAGAAATTCTGATATACCATATCTATACATATCCAACAACTTGGCCAGTAAAGCCATATCACTGATGAGGATGCTAAAATAGCAAACATATTTAATGAATTTTTTGTCTATGTAGATTCCAAAACTATGGATTGATTGTAAGTGCCAATTATGTTGAAATAAGTAATTTCTATTCAAGGAACATTCCAGCAGACACTAAATTGTTAATCATTACAGTATCAAAGAAGAATGTTGTAAAATTCAGTTGACTATTGAGACAACAAAAGCAACAGGTATATATAGTATTGGATTCACTTTTTTTAGAGTGGATGCAAATAAAATATTACATAGCAAAGCTTATGTATATACTCTAAGCATATTCACCTCAATGTTTCCCAAGACATGGGGATTGTCAAAAGTTACTGCCATTCATAAGCTGGCAGCAAAGAAGATATCAGTAACTAAAGATGTCTATCTTACCAATTCTGTCCAGACTACTTGAAAAAATATGTTTGTGATAATCTGAACCTATTTTACCAAAAGATTCCTGTGAGTTGTTAGACTTTGTCTCTGATAGATGAATGGATTACTGTCTTGGATGATGGGAAATTAATGTGATACAGTTGATCTTAAAGTGCTTTTGAATGTGTTGATCATGATATTCTTATCAGAATATTAAATGTTTATCACTTTGAAAATTCCATGATTAACTGGTTTACATCCTGTTTAACAATGAGTAAAAAATGTTGGTCCCAGAATGGCTGTTTTTTTTTAAGGAGAATTATTTACATGTGGAGTACCACTATCCTGGATCCACTTTTCACCTTTTCATAAAAGATTTGCCTCTGAGAACATGCAGCTATATTTCATCTTGCAAGCTATATGCAGATGACACCACTCAGTCAGATTTCAGACAGCTGAAATTAGTCAAATATTGTCTGTCCCAATAGCCTTACTTAGATTAGATTCCTGGTGTAAGGATAATGGCATGAAAGTAAACACAGACAAGACTAAAGATTTAATGATTACTTCACAACAAAGAGAATGAAATTGGAAAATAGCATTTTAAATCTCATGTTATTTTAAATTTATCTATTAATGGTTACCAGTGACAAAATCATTCAGGTGATTTTTGACAACAATTTGTAATGGAATAAACATAGTCAAGTCCTAGATCATAAAGTCAATATCCCTGTCCCTGGTTATTAAGGAAGACAAGGCCAAATCTGTTTACCAGATGTAGGTTGGTATATTACAAAAGTTATATATGACCATACCAAGAGTAATGTAATATAATTCTAACAAGAATATTTGCAGATTATTCTGCTTAGTTATTTTGCTCATCTGACCCCCAGATTTAACACCATGTTTGACTCTCAGTCTTCCAACTCTAGGGGATACACTGAGTTATGATGCTGGAAACTTATTGAATGCAGTGAAGGAATTAAATGTCAATAATAAATGAATGAATATTTTTGAGAGAGGCTAAACTTGTGCACAGAGTTTCAAACAGTTTAGTCCCATTATATCTCAAGAAAATATTTCATGCTAGAAAAGAATGTCACACTTCCAATTTAAGATTAATTTCAGCTAACAATGTTTTCATTAAAAAAAAAAACATAAAGAATTTGTCAAAAAAAGTTTCAGTATTTAGGGCTGCTAATTACAATAGAACCCCAAAAGAAAGTGCAAATATAAATGCATTTAATTTATAATCTAATTCAGTTGATGAAAAGTGGAACCTGTTTAATTTGACATATAATACAGTTTAAAGTGCAAATTCCCAAGCCTTCCATTTTGTTGTCTCACTATTTTGTACCTATTGGTTTTGTTTCTTAGCATCAACAGATATATTGAGTTCTTTTTCCTTTTTAAAAAAATAAAGAGATGTAGTTGCCATTCTTCACTGCATGTGTAAGTATATATTATACATGTAAATATACAAATAATTACAGTTGTATTTGCCATTCTTCACTGTGTGTGTAAGTATGTAATATATATGTAAATATACAAATAATTAGAGGACCATAAGGGGAATTATTTTCATACAAATAATTGTGTCGCTATCTTTAAATAAAGTTATTATTTTATTTCTAATCTTGTGATGTTGCTATTGTCTGTGTTTTCTGTAATGTAAATATGAAGGAGACGTAACATAAATATAATCAATACAATTGATTTGGGATAATAATGCAGTTTGAGATTATATATTGCAGAATCAACAAATTTTTATATTAGAAAATGGAACATTCAGTAATTGTTTTTACTGCCTTAAAGATAACTAAATAGAATAAATGCAACACATGGTAAGCATGTTTTACTTAATGCCACTAATTTGTTAAAAATTTTGCAGGGTGCCATACGTTTTGACTTTGTCTCACCAGCACCAACCTACTTCAATCTAGACAGTGTGTCTGGAAATATCACACTAGCCCAAAGTATCCGACAGTTACTGGATCTTAGCTACACAGTAAGTGTTAAGCATTATAAATGTATACTTTCTATATCTGTTCTATTCTTACCTTATTTATATCATATGCTTTGCTGTAACAAAAAAAATACAAAAACCCAAAAAATGAACATATGTTATCCTCATGGCATACAGGATAAAGAGATGTAGGTATCACTGCATCCATCTTTCTTTCAGCACATAATATTTTCATTTCTGAAACATAATTCTTAAACTTTCCAAGATTTTTTACTAGTCTTGGTACAAATGTTAATCCTGTTCCATAAAAGCAGGGGCTGAAATTCAAATCATGACAAGAGCCACATGAGGACTAGTACATTAGTCCAAGGACCACATGAGGAATAGTACATTGGCCAAAGGACCAACTGAGGACTAGTATATTGATCCAAGGGCCACATGGGGACTAAAGGACCACATAAGGACTAGTACATTGGCCCAAGTGCTGCATGAAGACTAGTACATTGACCAAAGGGCTATATGAGGACTAACTAGTATGTCATTGTCCCTAGAGCTTCATCATTGAAATTTTTTCATACAGCAAAAGCAGCTAACATAAAAGGTAACCAGTTGAAACGGTCAAAACAAGAAGTAAATGATGTAACAATAAATTTTTTATCAAAACTGACTGAAAAAAAAATTGTGTCATTAATTATTTTACAAATTCTGTGTCATTATGGATTACAACTCCTATAACAGTTTGAGACCTATCTTAGTCCTTTACCTCATGGAATGTACAGCTTTGCAGGCAGTTGATGCAAATGTACCATATGTAACACAGTGCAATGCACTAATAATAGAACACCTGTTACCTATCTGACTCCATACACATAGACCTACCTGTTAACTGATGGAGAATTGTAGTATATGTTATATGCAAAAAATTGAGGTTGTTATTGAAACCTACAGTAAATAGACATATGGATGCCTAAATTTCATTTGGCTAAATGTATATAAGTAATTGTACTGGGGTACATACATGTTGAGATTTGATATATTTTAAATGTTCCATTAAAGGTTAGTATCCTGAATAATAACACTGTCTATGGAAACTACATTATGCAAAACCTTATAAGTGGGACTTGGCCACCAATGCCATCCTCCATTTAAATATTTAAAATACATGTATAAGCACAGCAAGGGCAGATCAGGAGATTTACAAACTTGGATTTAGATATTGCATTTCATATCTAGAGGATTTTCATCAGTCATGCTTTTTTTAAGTTTAGAAAATCATGGGTATGAGGGGTAATACCCATTTAAACCAAGAACTGAAGATTTTAGATCAGCAAATGACTTACTGTTATTTTCATTTGTGGGGGTTGTGATATTTTTGGGGTGATGGAATAAACTGCATATCAAACTACCATAACAGAATGGAGAATTTCTTGCATACTTGTGGTTTTGTTTATCATGCACTGCATGTTGATGGAAAAGGTTGAAGACATTTTGGCATACTACTAGTGCTTGGAAAAATAAACAACCATCACGTTGTCAGTAAATTAATACTGAAGTATCTTTAACAGAATTGTGTATCTTCTCATCACTTGTGCAATAGTCTTCTGGACATGGTAAGTTCTGAGTTGTTCACTGATGATTTTTGTTGACCAGGTGCACCTGTCATTCTAAGAATTGCTAGCTCACTTAGTTGCTGAAATGAACTATGTACTGATATGTAGCATGCAAGCATTCATATTGCAGACACAGGAAGTGTATGTTCGGCATTTGGTATAATAGTTTTAAGAACATTTTTGTTTCTACAGATGGGATCGGAAGTTTGAGATACTGACAAAAAAGATGAGACATTGCTGATAACTGCAGAATTGTTCTCATCTTAAAGAGGTTCATGTGTAAATGTTTTTATTTGTTTTTAAGTAAGGCACTAAATGACAATTCATGGCTTAAAGACTGATGTGATGTGCATCTTTCAGGAAAATAGCAAGCATTGATGTAAATATCAATTATTTTTCATCTATATAGTTCCAAGTTGTGACCTATGACAGTGGTGAGCCACTGTATCGCAGCACAGGTATTGTTACCATAGTGGTGAACAGAAATCCCCATGCTCCACAGTTCCTTATGGACCCCTATTATGTACCCAGCCTGCGTCAGAACACTTTGCCAGGAGATGTGATTGTCAACACTACAGCCGTAGATTTAGATCGTGTAAGTAGTATCAAATTCTACAAAAATATAATAATTAGTAAGACAAGATTCATCCCAGACACAATTAGTCCAATGAAAATGGTATTAAAGAAGCCTACAGTTGAAGTTTTTCCATTATATCTCTCTCAGCTGTAGTAATGAGAACACCTTGATACATTAGGCAATTTTTGTATGTTCAAGATACATACTTTGAACTTTGTAACATAATTTCTCATAAAAATTAAGTACAATCATTACAGAGGACTGCACACTCCTTTTCCTTTAGCAGCTGTGTCCAAGGGAGACATTGTTAGTTCACCTTCTCATTTCACATTTTACTAGCATAGATTAAGCTTCTACAAGTTTGTGACCAGATTTTATTGCAATCTGTGTACATGCTGTTGTCATGACACTTCATGAGGGTATGCATGTATGTATGTACTGCTCCATCATCACATAATTATGTAGGTCACTGCAAGTCACATTTTACACTTTGCTGACATGAGTTTTATGTTTTCAGATCTTTTAAAGCATTATTCATGTTAGAAGTATCAGACTAGTTAATTGCATACAATTCTTTTTATACAACACTAGTACATTAACATAGCACTGTGACTACATTGCACATTTTTTTACAGTATCGGGTAACATTTGTGCATTTAACTTATGATTGTAGCCTTTTTGCATGATGTTTTCATGGTATCCTCTATACAGTCATGAAACTTGGTGAGGAATGCATCTTGTTCATGGGCCCTGAGTGGTAGAGTGGTCTAAAGCACTCACTGTTGTGGATCACTGCCATATCACTTCTGTCTCACTTCTGTCTGCGTGGGTTCGAGTCTTGGGCTCAGCTTATTTGGGTATGTGAGAAAACTTGCCAGTTGCTTCTCATAGGTTAGTGGTTCTTTCTAGAGTTCTTCTTGCACCATTTATACTGGCCGCTATGTACTGAAAAATGGCATTAAACCGTACAACAGCAGCAACAACAAAGCATCTTGATGATCAACACTTCTTCATTTCACAAGTAGGTCCTTTCTGACAAGTGCATTTGTTGAAGTAGGAATTTATTCAATGGTAAACGTTTTTTATTAAATTGTATATTATGATAGGTTACCCACTGTAGGTTAAAGGTGCATTGTGAATAAGTAAAGGAATTAGATGAGTAGACTGCATGTATTTCATGTGATTCCACACCTATGGTGAATAATAAAGGTAATTATTAATGAATGAACTACATTCTAGTACAGTACACGTCACTCTAACATTACTACAAGCCTATGACTTTCACCCAATAAAACTGGGTTTCTAGGATGGAAAATAAAAACTTCTGATTAACCAGATTTTAAGGACAATGATTTTAGAAAAGCAAGAAAAGCAATTAATCTCTGTTTATCTGCTTGTCATAGTATCTCTATGATGATATTATAAAAAAAGAATTTTTTCTTATTAGCACAAATAGGTTATGCATACAAAATTGTTTCTGGAGCAAGTTCTTTAACTAAACATTCCTGATGATCACTTAGGCTAAAATAGAAACTTTGAGATTTGGGAGTCTAACAGTAACAAACTATGTCTTTACTATTTTGCAGTTTTTACAATCAATTACTGGTATAGTTTTAATTTTATTTTTTTTTAATTTTATTTTTTATCTTTATAATGATTAGTGTATTTAATATATTAAGCACTTCAAGTAGTAGCTTAAGCAATTTAGTTAGATACTCAGTTTCAGGATTTTGTTTCTTACCTGGGGGTGGGGAGGATGTGTTATGCTTGGCAAAGAAAATTAGGGATGGTCAACTGGCCAGAAACACAGTTTTCTTTCCTAATTGAATCTACACAGCAAGTTGAGCTCAAGAACTGCACGTTCTGACCAAAGATCATCGAGACCAGTTGTCAGTAATCTCCAGAGTTAGGCATGACCTTTTGTTGCCTACATTGAATATTATTAAACACTGGGCAGGCACAACAGCTATAATTCAAAGCACTCTCTCTTTACTTAAAATCATGTTCTGGTTTTCATTATAGGATGTTCCCAAATATTCATTGAGAGGAGACCCCAGTATACTGTTTTACTTCATGGTAGGAGATGATGGTGTCATTTTCCTAAGAAGACGTCTGGAAAATCTACCTCGCTTGGATATGAATGTAAGTGAAGAATCCATTTTTAGAACAAATTTACAGAAGCTATATAATTATTTGGCATGTTGGTGTAATTTAAATTTGAATATAACAGTAGTGCAAAATACACATTCTTGACCTTTAACATGCAGTATAAATGCATCTGTAGTTGGAAAGTTATTAATAGAATGATGTGATCGGAATACATTTCTTTTTACCTGTTTCATTTGTTAATAATTACATATTTTTTGCCATACTGTCCTATTAAAGTTGAAGAGTTCTCATTTAAGTTGTATTAGCTTTTCAACCATAGGTTCTGTGATAATATTGATTTATAAAATTACATATATGAAACTACCATCCCATGGTGCACCTCCATGATTTTTGAGATTAGGACTTGCACATTTTATCACAGGCTTAATCTGTAGCCTCAGATGCTGTTCCCAGTAAATATTTGACCACAATAAAATGTTTGCATGATGTCATCACAAGATGAGCCGGTATGTATGATACATGTGGCTTAAAGCTATTTGTGATAATGTCCATTTGTACTTCAATCGATTATCAATTTCATTCTGCACGATAAATGAAGTTGGCCACTATTTACAGTTAGCAAACTTTGTGGATGGCTTGCACTTTGGATATGGAAGAATCTTATTGATTTTTTTGGAGTGGGGTCAAAAGGTCAATGTTCAATGTTGCCATGGAAAGAAAATAGTTTCTCTACACTAACTTGTATTGTCCACCATATAGTTGTCAAGCTTTATGGATGGTTTGCACTTTAGGTAAGGAAGAACCTTACTGATTGGGGTGGAGGTTAGAAGGCCATTCTTACTGTGCCAAACTTTGTAAATGGCATACACTTTGCTTAAGTAGAATGCCTATTAATATTGGGGTTGAAAGATCAAAGGTCAAGGTCTCTTCCTGAAAGAAGTGTTTTCTGCACAAAAAGATTGGTTATCACCATAGGTTAATAGTACAATTTCAGTTGTATGTTTTTCATTGTAGTTCCAAGTGGTGGCTGTTGACCAGAGGCCGGTGAATGAAAAGACAGGGGTAGCAACAGTCAATGTAGTAATAAAACAGGATGCTGCCCCATTCTTTGTTAATGATCCCTACCCAGACATAGTCCTATCAGAGACAGCAAAAAGAGGGGACACTGTAATTCAGACCAGTGCCCAAGACCCAGATAATGAGGTGAGGTTAACTTCCAATGAATCTTTGTGATATTATTGCAAAAGAAACGTTGGGAGCATTGTTTCTGAATAATTTTTGAGTTTTGAAACAAAAAGACAAGCGAGAACACTGAGTATCTTATTTGTTCTGTTTCAGAAATGATACAAATTCATCATTATTACTGAATTAATCATATTCTGTCAGAATATTTATTTATTTCTGACTATGGTTTCAAGTCACATCTTGCTTGAATTTAAGTTAGAAAGAGCTAATAGGAAAATAAAATTTTAATTTTTAAATTATAAATATTGTTTATAAACTTTTGACTCTTATTTTTCAAAATGTCTGTATTTATAGAACTATTTCAGAGTACCAGTCAATTGTAATTGTTACATTCCCCTAAGATTGGTTTATAATCTACAGGCAAAAATGTGAATCTTTTCTGCTTAATTCAGCTAATTAAAAACTTTTTTGGCTTTTATTTTAGGGACAGTTGGTGTATAATGTAGTTGGTGACTTCCCTGCCACAAACTATTTTACGATTATTGGTTCTACTGGTCTGGTAACTGTGCTTCAGGATATCAAGAATGACCCAGCCCAAACTTCTGTCTATAAGGTAAATATGAATGTTAATGTTAATTACTTTAAATTTGGGACACCTTGTCTTTTAATGAATGGATTATAAGTAATTTTGAACAAACTCTGTTTTATAATATAAAATCTTGTATCATTTATTAAGCACGTTGGTCTAACCACAAGTTTTCCTAATGTGTATATTTGATTTGGATAAATATATAGGTGTATATTCATTGCAAAAAAAAACAATGTCCAATGTTGAAGAAAATCTCTACAAAATTGATAACAGTATCGCTTGTAGAACCTGTCACAAAAAATTGGAAAGTTGAACAGCAGATTTTGGGAACATGTATTACAGAGAATGAATTGCCATTATATACAATGAAATGAAGCTTATGTGTAATGTAAGGAGTTGATTTGTAATGTAGGAATAAAGATTAAACATTTTTATCAGTACAAGTTAATATATCATTAGAATTATCAGGGACATAATAGTTGATTAGCTCAAACAAAACAATTGTCAGGTCCTTAAGGAAAACATTCGTCTTTTCAGCTTGTTCTTGAAGTGTACAATATCCTGTATCCAAACACACGTGACACCACGAATATAACAATAAGAATCAACAGAAATCCTGGCACACCAAATTTCTTACCAAGCTCTTCATACCGCATAAATGTCAATGAAAGTGTTCGAATAGGCTCACTGATTGTGATGCTTAATGCCACTGATGGTGATGGGGTAAGTAAAGGATTTAAGTTTTAACTTGTAAAATATTTAATAGAATTTTCAATTAGGGAAGTTTTTAATGCTCGATTAAAGGCAAACTTGTGGCCTATAAATGTGCCATTACAATGTATAAGAGCATTGACATCTATATTGTGATTGTTACCCACCCACTCCATTTTCTACACCCAATTCATTTTTACTGACAGCATTTTGATTGCTACTCTTTTATGACTTCCTGTTTTATGAAGCAATCCTTCTTTGGCTTTGATGCAAACTAATGTTTTTATTCCTTGCCTGCATGTATTATGGGATGGTGATATTTTTGTGTTGGTGTGTGCCTAAGCCCATCGCAGGGAACTACTAGGCATGATCGAAAAACCACACAGTGTAGAAAAATAAAATTTGGCATGCATATCTAAATGCATATATAAATGACCAGATTAGATTTACAGTCCATTTCAGTATTTTTTTTTGGAAAAAATTTCCATGGTTTTTTTTTTTTTTTTTACCTTTGTGAACATAAAATTTATTAATGTTACAACAGTTATGCAAAAGCTGCTTGAGTTACAGAAGTAAATGTTGGTTTACATGTTTGCATGCATATTTGGATAACATAACTTAAATTTTATCGTGTTAGATTCAATAAATCTTAACCTACTATCATGGCTTATATATCCCAGTATACAGATTGTTTTAAGGATGGAGACAAAGTTGGTACTGCCATTGTAGCACCCCTTTGCATCTTCTCATGCTGGTTACCAAAAAATAACTCCATCATTTCTATGCAGAAATTACACCCATACTACAATTATTCAACTGCATTGAAATTGCCAGAGATTAAATAGGTTTCACTTTCCACAATGAAAGACTTGCAAACTCTTAAATTTGACAACCTGTTAATATTCCCAGTCTTACAGAAACATGATTTGTTTATTTGATAATAGTTTGTACTGTCATCGGCTGCCTATTTACATTGGTATTTAGATTAGTGCAAAAGTAACGAAGCAGCCAAAGCTACATTTCAGTCAACCTTTTCTGAACAGACAATTCCATTTTCTGACCTAAAATATTACATAAATCAGCATATTCTTCATGCTTGGCAAATTATGTGGAATGAAAACTTGACAAACTTGAAAACATCAAACCTACCGTTAGAAACTGGCATCCATCATGTACAACAAAAGTCATTGATAGGAAGTAATATTGTGCATATTGAATAGTAGAAGATATAAAAACCTAGCCCAACTTGTGCATACCTCCTGAAATGTGAACTTGGATCAGAGTGTGTGTGCCCTGCCTATGTCCACTGATAATGGAACACATTCTTGTTGGATGTGTCCACTTGCAGTCAGCAAGGCAGAAGTTTTCTTATGTGAACTGAATGAAAGATATGGTTTGTAATAGGTACTAGCTTATTTTTGTTAAACATTATTACATACAAACATGCCAAGGTAGGTTAGTAAGTTTATGACCTATAATTGCAGGATTAGTAATAGTAGTAGTAGTAGTAGTAGTGGTAGTGGTTAGAAGTAGTAGCAGTAGGAGGAGGACAGTTTCAAGTGATCCTTAAGAGATATTTCTCCATTTTCAGGATCGAGTGACATATAGGTATCTGTCATCAGTACCAGTTGGTGCTGAGGAATACTTCATCCTGGCTACAGATACAGGTGTCATCACTACAAGAGGCATCTTGACAGCTGCACCACAAAACACATATTTGGTAAGAGGCTGTCATGCTTTATAATTTAATATACCTCAAACAGGTAATTTTTGCTGAAGATGCTGATTTTATCTCTACTGCCATTTGTTTGTCCATTCAGACAAGTTTATTATTGTTTCTTCTAAACTACTTAATGGATTGCCATAACAATTTCACACACACACATACACACACACACACACACACACACACACACACATGTCCAATGGTCTTGTTGGTCCTAAATGGAAATGTTGCCATGTAAACATCCAGTATGTCCACCACAATGAAAATCTTGTTATTGATAAACAGAAGTCATATTGACATATAGATGTTTTCACTGCAAGACTTCTGATGTCAAGCTGGACCTAAAGAAAATAGTACCACATGAACATTCAATAGGGCCTCTACAGCAGCTATCTTGGTCCTTAAAGAAAATTGTGACATTTGGGCAGGTATTAATTCCACCACAGCAGCCATTTTGACAAGCTTGTTATAGCTACTCCTCCTGAATAGTTATGTCATGATAGTGTTTTCTTAAAGACTTTTTATGATGTCTCTGGTTCTAAATGAAAATGATGCCTGTCTGACTTGAAGTATGTCCGCAGTTGCAGTTTTGTGAAAGTCTTGCTGATGCTGCTCGCAAATACCATGTCATATCAAGAAAGGGGTTTCCTCAGAAAGCTTTGTATAATGTCTAGTCTGTAAAAATGGTTCTGATCTAATGACCAATACGACCACTATGGCAGCCATCTTGAAAATGTTGTTATTAATACTCCACATAAATGGAAAGTTATATAGACATGGGTTTTCACTGTAGACTTCTCAGGATATCTATAGTCCGAGTCAATTAACCCGTTTCTACTCCCCTTCTGATTTCAATAACAAAAACCTTTAATTCAATAAAAAGCACAAAGAACTTTGTCAATGCATTCCTTGGTTTTTATTTTCTAACCTGACTGTGAGTAGAATGGCCATAACACCGTCATCATCTGTGTGTTTCATGCTTAAAAGAAGTTTTCGATATAATAGACGGACATGCTTGAGACCCATTTCCAGTTCCTGGACCAGTCCATTTTCAGCAAAGGGGTGTATGCATGACTAAAGATGTACATACATATGTCATCTGCTTCCAATATTTACAGTGTCGAATCAAGCAAACGAAAAGAATGACAACAAAAAATTTGCCTTTGACATGGATTTAACAAGCAGTTTCATTAATATGTTCATGTGTGCAAAGAAATATAATTCCAAACTCAACATTATGGTAATTTACGGAATTATCCAGCAATTACCAAATAGGATGAATTACGTCATTATGTTTTATTATAGTGTACGAAATATGGCACTGTGTTAGTATGGAAAGTCCATTAAGCATGAAAGGTACAAGGGGATGCCAGTATTAGTGCCATTCTTGTCACAGTCAGGTTAGAAATTATTAATCAACTGACTTAGTTCTGTGCACTTTTTATCACATTAAATGTTTTAGCTATTGAAATTGGTAGGTGGGGGTATAAACAAACAGGGATGTAGCATCGGACTATAGCTGGTCTTAAATTAAAATGGTGCCAATATGAATTGTAGTATGATCAACATGGTGGCTATGTTCAAAATCTTATTATTTCTACTTCAGACTGAACGGCAATATTGGCATTGAGTTTTCACCAAAAAGATCTGTTTTCTTGGGTTTCAATAAAAATGGTGCTGATCTGAAATCCTGCATGACTACCATGGCTGCCATTTTGAAAATTTTGCTGTTGCAGCTTCTAAATGTATATCCTTGTGAACATGGGGTTTTAACCAGCAAATTGTTTAATATGTTTAAAGAACCAAGAGATTATGGCAAAATGAAAGGGATGGGATGTCAAATTTATTATACAGAAATTCTGATACCAAAAATCATCAATAAAGTAGAGACCGGAACTCAAAAAACTAGTATATGAATTAGGGATCAGTTTTATAACATTGGAAAATTGTTGTTTCGAAAATGGCTGCCTCATTTTTATCTATCGAAAGAACATCCAAGATCTTCCTAAATCAGTGTTCTTCACCATCTGTTACTATTAATCAAACCTGAACAATGAGTATAAGCAAGAACAAAACAATAATGTAGCATGTATAATCTTTCTTTATATAACGTATCTTATAGAATCTGAAAGAAAATGGACTTATGGATTCCTGACTTTTCTTTTTGGCCATTAGAGCAAATGTATAGCCACTTTTAAGCTGAGGTAGTGTAAAACACTACTACATACATACATACTATGTAAAAATACTTTTTATTTTACAATATCATGGCTTAAAAATCCTTCTTAAGGTGGTATTAGTGTACATGTTTATGCACACATAATGATTTTGTTTTCTTGTGCAAGTAAAAAAGTAAAAAAGTATTTTTATACCATAAATCATTTTCTTAAAAATATATGATGATCCCTTGCAGAATGATTGATAAAATAGACATATTGGTTATGATCATTAAATAATGCAAAAGAATTGATGTATTTCATGTTTCCTGGATTGGAGTGAAACATAAAGCCCAATGACTTTCAAAATGAGGACCACTCATTTTATTTACAGTTTTAAAAACAAATCATATTCAAATTGACAAGCATAGACAAACATGAATTGCACTTAATGTATATAATATGAGATAAATTGTGATAGAAGACATGGAATAGGTAGGTAATTTATCAGTGATTCGACCATCATTAAGACAAATTGTATTATTTAGTACAACTTTATCTTTTTAGCTGAGAATTGAGGCTTCCGATGGACGAGGAAATACAGCCATTGCAACTGTGGACATCACAATCCTCCGTAATCCTATGGATCAAAGTCCATTTTTCTTGGGTCAGAATTACAGTGTGACCATCCCCTACACAACAGCAGTTGGTTCCTCCATTCTTACAGTCCAGGCCAGAGATAATGACCTTTTGGTATGTTTTGTCTATTTTTAATAGCACCAAAAGCTTTCAGATTTGTATCAATGATGTTGATACACTGTAAAATATGGCCTTTGTTTACTAAAAATGTAAAAAAATCTTTAAAATGACTTATTTTTTAAAACTTCTTGCTAGAATTTGATCAGATTTGACACAAAGCACTCTAGCATGAAGGTCATTCAGTTTTATACAGATGATGCTAATCCACTTGGCTGACACTGTCAAAATTGGAATAAGACTTTTTTTGAAAAACTGCTGAACAGATTTTAACCAAGTCTGTGATATGAAGGGTTTTCACATTTATACAATTGTTGTTGATCTGCTTTTAAATGTGATTGTGGTTACTAAAAATAGAAAACTTCTAGCACTCTTCAGATCTTGACCAAATTTGACAGTCTCTTTGAATGAAGGCATTTAAAGCTTGTTTAGATCATTGCAATCTACCATCAGATGTGAGAACTATTGTTAAATACCTTACCATGAAATTCTGAAAAACTGCTGAATAACAACTGAACAGAATTTTAACCAAATTTGACAGACAGCATTTTCATGCCTGGCATATGGTCATTTAAATATGAAAAATTATGAAAATTCATCCTCAAATATATGCATTATTACTTAAAATAGAAGTTCATAGAATGGCTTTTCAAAAACCACTGATGAGAATTAAACAAAATATTTGACAAAAATCATATAGCATACAAGTCTTCTAAAGTGTGTTTATTGTATGGCATCATCATTTTTTATGGCTATTTACAAAACGATAGAAAAAATAACTTCTGATGTGGCTTGGCACTTGATTCATCAGTACCTTGATGAAACTGGTATGTGAGCACTGTCAGTTTTTCTAACTTGGTTCTCTGTTGAGGATTGTACATCCCACTGTATTAATGAAACAACAAGAGTGCTCACAGTATATAACCACAGAATCAATATGTGGGTGCTCACAGTGCATTATTCACCGAAACAAGATGTGAGTTTTCAACCTACTGAAGCAAAAACAGTGCTCACAGTGTATAATCCACTAAAACAATATGTCAATTCTCACAGTGCAAGAATCTGATTGGCAGTTCAGAACAAATCATGATGCAAGTCAGAATCAGACTATCCATTGTGGCTGCCATTTCTAAAGAACAAAAGTCTTTCAATAATTTTAGTTTTCTTAATCAACTTTGAGACTGATTTTCTTGAATGTCAACTAGTTAAAAGAAAGTATATAATGAAGTACCATTGAAGAAAATATTCAACTTTTTAATGAATGCAGTTTATATAAATTAATTTGACCCTTACTTTTATGATTTTATATTTTAACCTTCAGGTTTTATTTTAAATACCTTTTAATGAAATATAAAGTATTTACCTTTATTATATAATTTTATAGGATCACCTGTTTACATTTATTTGGAAGGGTTTGTCTTCCTGAAAAATATTTTATTTTGCAAATTTTACCTGCAGATTTTTAAATAATGTACTTTTAGTCTGCACTCCATAGCCAGGATTGTGCTTAAATATTATTGAATCCTTTACATATGTATACATACATACCCTTGCAAAAAGGTGTTGGCCAGGTGAGCAATCATGCTTATAATGTGAATATATTCTAAAAATATTGGAGGCATTCTGGTCAGATTATTTTTATGTTCATTAGTTTTTATTTTTATTTATACTGATGCCATTCATTCATTCCTTCCTTCCTTCATTCATTCATTTGTATTAACTTTGCAGAGTTTCATAACGTACGAAGCAGTAGGAGTGTTCCCAGCTCTAGATTTCTTTGAAGTTGATTCCCGTACTGGTGATATACGAGTTAAAGTGAGCCTAGCTAATGATGCCCTCAGGACTCTCACATATACTGTAAGTATCAATTATCTTTTTGCGTTGTAATCTCATTGATTTTCTCAGCTTGATTTTATATTTAAAAACAAAAACACCTGCAGACTTGAAGATGTAGAATAGGCCCAGTGCACACTTCTACGTTTTATAAGAGGCATCCTCATAGAATGCATCCTTCGATGTTTCAATTCACCAGGACTTGCACTTTTAAAAGCGTGCAGTTGATATCAAATTTCAGTTGCGGATTTTGAGTATTTTACCTTGTTTTACCATATATTTTGTTGTATGCTATCTTTGGGATACCTTACTCAGCACTGGGAAGTCAGGATTATGCTGATACAACGTTAAACCCTGTGCTTACAAACATACATACAATCAAATGTATTATAGTTAGTTCCCTGAATGATAATGTCAGCAGAGCCCTGTAAGAATCACATCTGACTTCATTTGTCTATCTGTAAGGCCAAAAACTTAATTGTGAATTGATGGAATTTATTAAAATATGGTACGCACCATTACATTGCATAGAGCCAAATATGAGTTTGATTTCAAACCTCTTCTGTTATTATTATAGAGAGTTATCATATTTGATTTTGTAATTCACATTATGATTTCTGTATCTTAACATTCCCAAGACTTTTGCTAAGTTTGGCATATAGTTCTTTATTGATGAAACCTGAAACAAATTTGATTTCTCATTGACATGAGTTCTCCCTTTTGCCCATTTTTGTGTTGAATGAAATCTCCAAAAATAATCATTCAAGCATCCAGCCAACAATTGGAGTGTGGCATCATTCATATACAGTAGAACCTATCTAGAAGATTACACCTTCAGCCAAAAAATCATGGTCTATTAAACAGGTGGTATCATGACGTGTCATAACACTATATAATTGATAAATCAATGTACTAAAAACCTGGTCTCTGAAGATAGGTGTTCTCTCCTAGCAGTAGTCATTCAAAAGAGTTTTTTTACTGTAAATCTCAGAGATATGTAGTATTGTATTGCTCAAATATTTTACAAGCATATATGTCCTATACATTCTTCCAGAACTGAATCGCGATCAGTGCGTGTCATGCTAATGTCTACTAACAGTGGAGCACATTTTTTTTAAGTGCATTAAAACTGCAAGTCAGGTATTTTATGATGTCATTTCAGCTTTTTCATGTTCCACAAGAAGCAAAGTCTTTCACTTTCTAAAACAATGTGTTTTGGTTTGCAAATTTTAATCCTATAATTTAAAGACTTCACCTCTGTTTTATTTTGTATACGATGTTACACCAGTCAAGTATCTTTACCATTTTCTATCTTGCAAAAGAAAAAAATATTTAATTTTGAAGAGTTTTTTTTCTTCAAGCAATAAGCATTTTTTTAACCATTATTTTTTTCACAGCCTTTCGTTTCTAAGAGCTTTGCCTTTTATCTTGAATCATTACATATTTAAAGTCATTTAGAAGGTTTATCATCCTATTGCTTGTTGAAATGTTGCTCATTATGTTAACATAACATGCATAACATGCATACACACACATACATACATACATACATACATACATACAGACAGACAGACAGACAGACAGACAGACAGACACTTAAACACACACTGATTTCCACAACATTCAAAAGAAGTTTTTACTGTTGTGGTGGTTCTTCCCAGGATTTTTAGAGTTATTTCTCCACCATTAATACTGGCTGCCATGTATAGCCTATCTTGTGTTGAAAAAATGGCATTAAGCCCTATAAAAACAACAACAACTGTAGTATGTTTGGTTTCAACCAGGCTTGGTATGCTGCTTATATTAATATGACTTTGAATGAGTTCATTTTCCAGCAGTCCAGAATATCTTTTACTGGTGTTCTACCTTTTTATTAGCTCAACATAAGTTTACTAAGGGTTTTGGTCCTTCTTATAACTTCACTTTACCTCAACAGGCTTGTCAGTTTAAGGTCTTGCCAAATAAATTGTAGTGAGTGAGATTCTTGTGATGTCTAGCTAATAACTTTAATTTCTCAATGATCTGTTTGTATCGGTTGTCACCAGTCATCATTGCAATTCAATTGTTTTCCCCTTAAAAAAAGGGAAGTTGAAATCAGTCATCCTTATGTCTACAATTTCATGAGTTAATCTGAAACAAGTTCTGAGCAGCAGCAGTAGAATATAATTCTTGTTTATGAACCATTATGAATTATCACACATATGCTCATCTTGTACCCGTGTTTTCTACAGTTTTCCAAGTAAATTGAAGCAAATTGCCTCCTGAGATGAGTTTTGTAGACCTTTGCTGTCAAGTGACTTAACCAATTTTTAATTATTTACTTATTACTTGCTTATTATGTCAATTATGAATGTTCACAAGAAGTTCTTTTAAATTGCTGGAATATATTAATTCTTACAGTAGTTCACTTTGAGAAGTTAGTGTCAAGTTATAACACATGTTTTTGATTTTAATACAGACGTTTAATATGATCTCAAGATTCATTGTACTTGTACCCGGGACAATCAGTCCATGTTACTTTCAGTGAATGAATTATTTTTTTTATTTGCTTACTTAGGACTCTATCAAAGCAGGAAATAGTGGGAGCAAATACTGCCTGTGCAAATGTCATTACTTTGTTTGGAACTGTTTGACATAGAGTATACTTACTTTGTTGTCTCTGCTTTAGCTACGTATTGAGGCCTATGACAGTGCCCATCCAAACAACCGTGCTGCTGCCAATGCCCAGATCTATGTTGTACGCAACCCGAATCCTCCAATCTTCTCAGCAGGTGTACAATACATAACCAGAATCAATGAGACAATTCCAGTCGGCTCAAGTGTGATACGTGTACAGGCCTCAGATGCAGATAATGTGAGTTTATTATAATAGGTTTGCATAAATTTTAATTTAAAAGCTATAACACTACATGGATTTATAAAATTGTACATATAAACAGTGAAGTTATAATAGGGAACTTAAACAACCATTAAACTTTTATATTGTTTAATAAATGATAATAAATGTTTATATTGTTTATAATGTAGACTATCTCTGTAAGCCAGTTGTATCTATGTATTAATACATTGAAAATATAATAAATATTAGCATTATTAAATTTGCATGTTTTTTTTTTTGACAGGAAGAGCATTCATCAATGGTCAGATTTAGAATTCTGATTATATAATAATCCTTGTGTATATTACTAAGTATGATCTGCATTCTTTTGGTTAATACTCCAGTGATTTCCTAATTTCTTTACCTGTGCATGGTGAAATGTTAGTTGGATTACAATACTTTTTATGAAGCTAAGTTGCAGTTAATGATTTGTATTTTTCTTAATAGGATACATTACGCTACAATATAGTACAGGATACCAGTGGAAATTCTGCCCTTAATTATTTGTTCTTGGATGGTGTATCTGGAATTATTTATGTTGCCAGTGACTTGACTGCAAGCAGATCAGTTGGAAATATATTAACAGTAAGTCCTGCCAGTGACCACTGAAAACATTCCTGCTATGTGTATCAACTCTCACTCTCAGAGGCATAAGTTATTTAATGTGAATTCTGTGAACGAACTGTATGATGATGTACTACCTAAGAAAATCGCAGACATTTTGAGGGAATGCAGTTTGTGTAATAAATTTTTAGCATATTTTTAAGGAAAACATATTTGTACCTGTACATTTTTATTTACGTTTTTCTCAGATGTCTGCAACTTGACCTTTTTATTTCATCATTTAATTCAGTATGTGTACTTTCAAGTTTACATTTTTTGGAGGGCTTTATGTTCTTCAAGTTTTCATACAATACTTTATTTGTGCAGAGTTAAGCTTTCTGATTGACATTCATTCATTTACTTACTCATTACTCATTTTTTTTTATTTCGTGGAAACATTCATTAGTATATTATCAAACCATTCGTTTTATGCCTTTCTATTGTTCTATTATAAAGCAGCCATTCAGTTATTTTAAAATGCAGCGTGCTAGCATGATATATGTTATGATGGGATATGCACATTTGAACCTTAATTTTGCAGTTTTATTTTATATAATACTTTTAGTTCACTGTTCAAGCCCGAGACCAAGGCACCCCAGAAAAATATGGCTTTGCCACTGTGATAATCAACATTGATCGTGATTTAGGGGCTCCAAAATTTACACTTCCCAACTATGAGAGGAACATCACTGAGACATCCCCAGTCAATGGATCAGCTCTTCTGACTATTACTGCAATTGACAATGATCTCAGGGTACAAACAATAATTCTATACCTTTTTCTTTACAGGTGAACTTTGAAAAGGTGACATTAGTTACAAAGAGACAATTTTCTCACCTTAATTAGTTTCTCCTTAAAACATTTTGTCCGGAATTTTGTCCAGAACTTTTTTGTATTTGCATTTGCTCAGAATTATAAAATTTAAGCAGATTGTTGAATAAATGTTTAGTTTGTAATGTACACTTTAATATAGCATAATGAATGATCTGTGAGATAAAAACATTAATAAATTAGTTCTAAATCTAATTTTTCATTTAATGGTTTTCTCAAGAATCCACTTGGCACAAATAGTTCTCAGATGGTTTATTTATGTAATGTTTTGTCCTGTTTGTTCTTCAGGGGCAGATAGCATATGAAGCTATCGGTGATGGACTTGCCATGACCTACTTTGGTGTTGACAGAGCTACTGGAGCAGTCTATGTCAGAAAATCTCTTCTTACCTCATCTGACACAAGATATGTGGTGAGTATTTTCATGTAGATTGAAATAGACCATATTTATGCATGCATTAGCAGATAGAAACAACAGCAACAGTAAGTGGCAGGATCAGCAACATTGAGATCCAGTGTCAAAGAGCTTGAAAGTTAGGTTTGGTTAACTTTTGTTTAGTATGGAACATCATTTACATGCAAGACATAGTGCTCAGCAGAACTGATTACAGTATTCCCTTGTTATAACACTGTCCATAAAAATCATATAGTATAGCTCCCTGTAGCTAGATTGGCTTGTAATGAAGTACATGGTGCATATAATCTTACTTTTAAAATGAATTGATGAAACATGGCTACATTCAACATGAGAGAGAGAGAGAGAGAGAGAGAGAGAGAGAGCTTGCTTTATTATGCTATTGCCTGAACTTAATACAGTTTTCATTTAATTACTCATTGTAATACAGTTTTCATTACAGTTTTTGTATAATTACTCATTGTAATAGTTTTTATATAATTACATATTGTGATACAGTTTATACAGTTTTTGTATATTTACTCATTGTAATACAGTTTTTGCATAATTAGTCATTGTAGTACAGTTTTTGTATATTTAGTCATTTTAATACAGATTTCATATAATTATTCATTGTAATAGATTTCATATAATTACTCACTGTAATAGTTTTCATATAATTCCTCAGTTGTAATTTGTTACAACATTCATAATTTAGGATTTACTTTGAAACACAAACTGCTTTGGGACACATACTTGTGCTTATAATTTGAAAACAAAAAGTTAACCAAACCTGAACAAACGTTTGTTGTCACCTGCATACAACCACTGATTGAAGCATATTAGTTAATGTTGAGAATAAATTCAGTCAGATTTAGTTTCATGCAATTTCATTTATGATAATTTTATCAAAATAATTTATTGTGTCAGACTAAGTCAGAAAAAACTGGTTTTGGTCTTTATTAAAGAAATGTTGCCAATATTTTATTTGCTATAAGTATGTAAAGGAAATTAAGTTAATATCTTTATTAGTCTAACCCATTAGGTAAGGTCTTTCTGACCCATTTGGTATGGTCTGTCTGACCCATTAGGTATGCATGGTCTGTCTGACCCATTAGGTATGGTCTGTCTGACACATTTGGTATGGTCTGCTTGACCCATTAGGTATGGTCTGTCTGACCTGTTAGGTCTTGTTGACTTCAGGGTGAGGCAGGGACCAATGATATTCTAACTATAACACTAAGTCATATTGCAATTTACGGTTGATGTCCAATATACACACTAAGTTCTGTCCACCTCTCAAATTTCTTCACTAATGTTTATCTACACTTTTCCTCACTACATTTGTCTACTCAGAATATCTATCTGTCCCTCCATTATGACTACTAGGTATTATTTCTCTTAACTCCCCATCTTGTATATCCCTGTCTGATTCTTGTTTCCAACTATATCTTTTCCCTTCTGTCCCTTTTTCTTTCTTTGCCCTCTTTCTGCATTTCCTTCTTTCTCTCAATACCTTGTGTCTGTACATAAATGTCGTAATCCCACACCCTTTCCCTACACACAGAATTTGATTGGCTAACCATTACTAGATTAATGACAGCTTCCTTCCCCCAAGATTATTCAATAACTTTGGTTTTAAAACAGCAGCAATATGACTCAGTTATCCAGGTATGTCATGATGTTGACCTGTTCACTTAAAGTTGTTAAAGCATTCTCGGAACCCAAAAATTTGACTTGCTGTTGATGTTTCCAACACCCAACTTACATTAATTTCTTCAATGCTGACATTGTTACCCAGATTTACTATTGCTTCCCCTACATCTATCTCTGAAATTCCTGTATTTCCCAAGCTCATACACCCATCATATTACCAGTTAGAAACCTGATATTGGTACTGCTATATATTTGACTTTTTCAAACATTATTATTGACACATTGTCAATATTACTAAGAATCCCTCTGGTCATATGAGCCTTAGTTTCATATTGTATTTTTTTATTTCTAGCTGCAAGTCAAAGCTTATGATACCTTCTTCCCGAATGACGTAGCTGTGACAAACATTATTTTCAATGTGGAAAGAAATCCGTCAGCACCTCGCTTCTTGCAGCCAAACTATGCTGCACAGGTCAATGAGTTTGAATCAGTTGGTTTAGCCTTCCTGAGGATAAGTGCTGTGGATGCTGATGGGGTAAGTGACATCACATTAACATAGATATAATATATTAGTATTGATAGCATTTTAGTACCAATAGTAATAAAAACAAAAACGATGAAAAGGAATAAATTGTTATAAATATGACTCAAAATTTATTTTAAAAGCCTTCCATGAGACTTTCTGTATTTAAGAAGAATGCATACCTGTCATGTTTCTAGACAGTATAGTGTTTCTTTTGAGACTAAAAAAGTGTGTTTTGAGGTCCCAGGGGGGTCAATGCATGTAACCCCCAAAGTCACATCCAGTTGAGAATAAGCAATATTTGATTATAATCCTATAGAAAATGATTAGAACGCAACTGTGAATAAAAAATAACTTTTCTGTTTTCTGTAAAGCATATGATATACTTGCAAAGAGAAACAAATAGTTGGCAGACTTTGTATTGTCAAATATCATCACGAAACGTACATGAATGTGCAAAAACTCAAATAATCACAACCACACTGACAGTAAATTTAAATATACATAAAGTTTCTGTCTTTAAAACCCATTAGATGAGAAAATAAAGGCTTAATTAGATTTAGTAATAGCTACTCTCAATTGTCAGTTAAGGGATTGAAGGTAATGCAAGTGTCATTATGTTCATCTCTAGAGACTGGATAATACTTTTAAATTATTCTGTTGGATTTCATGAGTAAATCTTGATTTGTTCTTCACATCCTTAATATTAATATTGTCAGAACTGTTTCTGATTTAACCTGACCATGAGATAAACTTGTCTCTTTAAAATACATCACATTTGGGACTGGCCATTTTATTAAGGGAAGTACGAAGGGACATAGTATTATTAAGTTTCATGGGAACTTAAAAGGTGACACATCAGTAATAAACACCTGTCTGGTATGGGTGTTGATGCTTTATCAACACAAATAAATGGTGCAAACACAACTGTGAAGTAATTATCATCATTCATTCAATCTATTTTTTGGCTAAACTTGACTGAAAAGCATGTCTCAATTAAGAGTTATTATTTTAACAAGATAATAATAATAATAATAATAATAATAATAATAATAATAATAATAATAATAATAATAATAATAATAATAATAATACAAATCAGAACGTTTAGTTCAACTTGTCACTCCTATTTTGACAGACATTGTACACTCCTTAATGTTGTTGTAGTTTTAACACCATTGTTCAGCATTTGATAGGCTGTACATGGTGACAGGTATAAGTGGTGGAGGAAAAACCAGGAAAACCCTAGAAAACCCTAGTAAGAACCACTTGCACATTGGAAGCTATTGGCAAACATTTTCACATACCAGCATAGGTAATCCTGAGACTCAAACTGATGCAGACAGATTTGAGATAGAAGTGATTGGTAAAGTTGAGTACTTGAGACCATGTGGCCAAGCAAGGATCTACATTTCAGATTGACTTATATTGATATGTTGTTTGCAGTATCTGCAAAGATTTAAATGCTTCCCCTTGCTGCTGTACTTGACAAAGTAAAATTTCATCAGCCAGGAGTTATGTAATTTAATTTCCTTCCTTTGTTGATAGCTTATTGGTTCATAAATTAATAGCAGAAGTGAATTACACATGAACACTATTTAGACAACTGAAACAGTTTATATATGGAATAAAATCCAACCAAAAAGAAACTGCCACTGTTCACAACCTTGCCAATAATCTTTAATATGGATGACATAAAAATTGTTATTCAAGACAATGATATGTAATAAATTTTATCTTAAGCTGGCCTCGAGCATATATTTGATTGACCTGTAATTTAAAACAAATTGGGTTGTGAATTTATTTATGCCAATTAGCATATTGTGCACAACCACAGCAGTCTTCAGAGGACTTAACACATCATTCTAGCTATTGTCAGCCAATAAAGCTTTTCATGAAATGTGGTTTATTGTACCATACCTGTTTGCTTATTAATTCACTCAATGACAATTTGCTGTATAAACTGCCCTAGGATAGTATTACATGAGCTCTAAGCAGGGCTGTTTACCATCTATAGATGTTACTGGCAAATGTTAAAGCAGTCACTGGATTTTTTATCTTCTCAAGGTTAGTGAAAGCTATGTTCTTCAAATCATGTTAGGGGTTTGTGAGTATAAAATAATATTTAACGTGACATGTCTTGTTAAGTCAGATATGAGAAAGGCAAATTCTGTACTTTTTATAATTGTTATACATTTGGCACCTTAGAAAACAGAATAAATCAATAAAATGACAAAACTAGATTTTATAATCTCTGTCTACTCTCTTTTTACATTTTGTATTTTTGTACCTAATACACTTTTGCAGATGTCATTTCTTGCTTGTAACATGACTAAATTGGACAGTGCTGCTCCAGTTTTTATTATTTGCTAATTAATAATTAACAGTGAACATTAAATTGATCCTCACTAATAAATCTTGTTTATAAAGCATTGGAGTAGGTATGAGATTCCCTACAGTCAGATGTTTGCCATTTTTTTCCTAATAGACATTATATAATATTAATTTAGTTTTGATATTCTTACAGGATGCTGTCAGCTACAGAATAGTGGAGCCACCTCTTGCAAATGAATACTTCTACATCGATGCATACACAGGGGATGTAGCAATCCGCAAATCTTTGAGTCTGAATAGAGTTGATACTATTTATACTGTAAGTTTTCAGTTTTTAAAGTTAATAACAAGTGTCACTAGAACAGTAATTTGTGAAAGTAAAAGTGTAAAAGCAGTTCATATAAGAAATAAGTGCAGAAAAGAAAAATATTATATCCAAGAACTATCAAATTTCTCCATCAAGGCCTGCACAGGTCTAAAATAAAAACTTAAATTGATATCCAGTCTTGAAAAACTTGTGAAACAAAGCTCTTGAAATTTTGTTAAACTTGCATCATTGGCTCTTTAAAAGAAACTTTCTATTTTTCTGATCTCTAAAAAACTTTTGTTGTTTTTACTAGAAGGTATTTAATTATTTGGCCATATCTTGAATTTAAAGGCATGAATTGAAAATAAATTATTTTCTTAAGCTTGGCATTAATGTTTATTGCTTCAGTTTTGTTATCTCCAGTATTGTCCATTGTGCTAGACTGAAATCTTTTTAGTGTAATAAGAGCATATTACAGTCAGATTTGGTACACCAATCATTAAAAATCTTTTTTCCAATTTAATTATGGAAACATCAGTAGTTGGAGGATTCTGTTACTGGAGTGGTTTTTTTTCTTAATCTTTCATGCCTTTTACAATTTATTTATAGATACAATTATTATTGAATTATCTGATATTTATTTCCAAATAAGAAAAACAAATATAATTCTGCAAACATTTTACTTGTGGACAAGCAAAACATTATTTTCTTTACAGGTAATTATATGTCAATTAAATGTGAATTTTCCCTTTTCCAGTTTATTGTGGAGGCCAATGATATGAGGATAAACAACAGAAGAACCACCAATGTGACAGTCAATGTCCAAGTTGTACGAAATGCCAACCCAATATTCAGCAATCTGCCATTTACATGGGACATCTCAGAGAGTCAAGCTATTGGACAAGTTTTCTTTACAGTGTCTGCCAGAGATAGTGATATCTTGGTAAGAACTTACATCTGGAAACTTTTAAAATGTGCAATAGTTATAATGAGAGTCCAAATTTATCAATGTAAGTTTTGAAATATTTTATCTGCTTTATAAATCATGCAAATTTTATTGGGCTAGTTTTTGTTACCTTGTGAAATATTTAGTATAATCTTTTATATTTTCTTGCTTGTATCTTCATTGTTACAATCTGTTACGGAAGCCTCTTCATGCATTATGATATGTGATGCTTCTTATGATGACACATGGTAAATAAGATTACTTTATCTGATTAACTTATTTTCCACTTGGCTATTAAATGGTTTATTTTAGTTTTTAATTAAAAAAGTAAACCATATAGGCTTAGTGAGCAAAACCACTAGTATGGTGGACATTTTCCATTTGTAAATATGTAGTCCATTTCAGCCATTGGCTGACTATTTTGGGGTTCCTTGGTTCTGTGGGAGTTATGTGGGAGCTTGTGTTAAATTAAGTTTCTTATTTTTAAAATGATTACATATTACCCAAGCATTTTTCTTTTGACCTAAAAACTCTGCCAAGTCTTTGTGTTTGTTGTTATGAGACATTATTTTAGTTATGACCATGCTTTAATTGAAGCGTACAAAACATATTGAAAAGTGGCTTTTATTTTATACAAAGTCTATTATATCTTTTTCTGCATTATTTTAGGGTCAACTTTCATACAAATTGCTGGGAGATGGTGCAGCTCTCAACTATTTCCAGATCAATGAGACAACTGGAGCAATATCAGCACGTGTTAATTTGATGACTGACACTGATAACCAATTGAATTACACTGTAAGTACATATATAATTATCAGTTACTTTGTTTCAAAGAATTTTAGGCAAAAATGTCTAAATTTTCAACCCACAGCACATTGATTGAAAATTGAAAATTGCTCAAATATTTCATTTTGTAAGTCAGGATGGTAGGCAAGTTCATTATTAGGATTGCCACTAGCCTTATTTGTACTTGATGAAAACAAGCCAAAAAAGAGAAAAATAAAGATAATGGGAGCTAATTAAAGCATAATTGCTTTATAAAAATCTATAATATAAGTCAAAACTATGTCCATCACATTATGACCTACAGGTACAGCCTGAGATATGTAAGGATCATGTTCCTGGGACATCTATGTATGTTGGTGTTTGCATAAGCATGGTTTTACTAGGTACCTATGGGTTGAACAGCATGGTAAAGAATAACTTAAACAAAACACAATAGTAATATTATGAAAAAAATGGAACAGAAATGATGTACACATATACATGAGAAGAGAAACAGAACTATTTACTGTGGGTGCATTTGATTTGAAGATCAAACATCACCCTATGTGCATGTTTATAGTTCATTTATATATTTGTGAGTTTATATATGTTGAAGTTTACATATTTAAGGGAGAACCTGTATTTAAAATGTTATTTTCTTTTATAATCTCCAAGAAAAAACATTTTCAACCATATGAGTAGAATAGAAGAAATTTGTTTATATAATGGTACATGCATACTAAAAGTGGAACTTTTTTGTTTCCAGATTCGGGTTGGTGTTTTTGATACATCTGTACCATCTCGAGTGACTGAGGGAGTTCTGGTAGTAAGAGTATCACGTAACCCCAACTCACCAGTGTTCATTGGA
Organism: Potamilus streckersoni; assembly: GCA_016746295.1. NCBI lineage: Eukaryota > Metazoa > Mollusca > Bivalvia > Unionida > Unionidae > Potamilus > Potamilus streckersoni. The sequence goes on from JAEAOA010002295.1 coordinate 1,436,257, forward strand.
GGCCCATATAGTACACAGATTTTATGGAACCACACCCTTGGATCTCTAGTTTTCGATTTTAATGCATCAGATTTAGATGGGGTGTGTTTTTATTAACTTTGTATTGCTTGATTTATTTAAATGAAATGACAAGCACAGATTTATTTGTGAAACTACTTGGAAGGAGGACAAGCTTATAAAATTTTTACTGTACATTAACATGATTAGTTCGCATAAAAGACTATTTTTTAAACTTTCAGTAAAAGCACAGTGTATACTTTGACAATAATGATGGAATTCTTTACAATTGTAATGTAAAGTAGCACATTCATACATTGCACTTTTTCTATAACTTTACATTAATGTATATGTAAATGTATGCAAACACATGCACACAGAGCGAGATGATGGAAAGAGTCAGTTGTTAGTACTTTATTAACATTTTGTTTGAACTTTTTATTATATTGAATATGATTGACATAAGACACTTTTTAGATTTAAATAAAAATGAAAAGTTGAAAATCTGCATTTTTTACCAGGCAGTTGTTTTCATATTTTTCTCACTCTATTTCAGGACAAACTGACCTACACATTAGCTTCCAATAATGTTCCTGCCATCAACAACTACTTCCTACTCAATCCTACAACAGGGGAATTAATTTTGAAGAAACCTTTAACTGATGATGGCAGCATTAATCAGTTTGTTGTGAGTAGTTGAATACACATTATCAGGAATATTTACTAGAATATTTTACAGTCATATCTAAAATTAAAAATTGCTAAATACAGCTCTTCCTCCTTAAAACTTCCTTTGTTAATGCATAATTCTGGATATAATACAGTATCATTACAGACACATGACCAAACTAAAGCAAGTATAGAACAGTAGGAATAAAAAAACAAGGTGAAGCTTAGTTTTTCTATCCTTATTTTCTTTGCAAAACACCATTGTTTTAAATTTTGTTTGATAGTTCCCACTATACCACAGTTTGGTATATTAAGCTGTCAGTATATCGCATTATCATACATCTCATGGAACTCAGTATATCACTTTTCCATATAATTGGTTTTCAATATAATTAGATTTGGAACATAATGCTTTTGCAGTTAAGAACCCCAATTACTGCTTTATAACGAGGGAGAATATTACTTTCCTGTAAGATTTGTTCTATGAAATTATTCACCTACAGATATTTAATGATTAATAAATCATGTGTGGTGTAGTAAACAAATGTAACCCTTTTACTATTTTTTTTAAGTGAATTGCTTTAATAACAGCTAGGGTCAAAGATGTGGTCAGAATGTTCTGTTAAATATGCATAGTGGACACTTGACTGTCATTAAGGTAAGATAGACAAGTATCTGATGTACCACAGTCCAGTTTATACATCTTCCAGTTGCGAAGTATATATCAATTGTGATTAGCTAATTAATTTTTTTTAAATAATGCATATTTTACTGTTTATTATAAATTTGAGGAGCTACATTTAATTTTTTAAACTTGTTATACATTAATTTTTTTATCCCATAATACTGTCAGTGAGTTAACTGTAATTTCTTTTCTGGTGCAGATAAATGTTTTAGTGTCAGACAAGCGAAATCCAGAAAAGACAGACACAGCTCAACTGACCATCACAGTTGTAAGGGATTCTTTTGTGCCAACATTCACTACCACAGTGTATCCTGTCCTTATACAAGAAACAAGGACAGTCAATTCAACTATTGAAACTGTGAGGGCCACAGATAGAGATCTCAGGGTAAGAACTCTTTAAGTGGATATTATATCCATTTATAATATACAGAGGATTGTTCAGTATAAATAATTTATAAATTTCAATTACAGCATATGTTATATTAGCAAAATAGGATAAGCAGAAATTTGTGTTTTCATATCGTGTTTGCTGAAGGCTGTTGTATTTGATGTAATAATTACATTACATTCTGGATCTTCATGAAAATATAGATGTCACCATATTTATATGTGTATCCATGGCTACTGATCAGTATGAATGGCAAACATTTTATATAACGACATATTCTGTGACTTCATATATAATTTTTATTTTTTTATATTTCTACTTTTACAAAATATGAAATTTTCATAAAAACTTAAATTCACATATTGGATAAGTATTGATGTTCTATGGTTCTTTCAGTTTATGGATTGGAGAAGGTGTGATGTTCTTTAGTTTCTTAAATTCATGAACTGTAAAAAGATTTATGTTCTTTAGTGTTTAAATTCATGGATTTGCAAAGGATTGATGTTCATTAGTGCTTTAAATTTCTCTATTGGAGAAGGATCAATGTTCATTGATTCTTTAAATTCCTGTATTAGAGAAGGAGCAGTGGTCATTGGTTTCTTAAATTCTTGGTTGTGGCAGCCACTAAATATATATAACATGGCATATCATGAAAAATAGTAAATACACTGTGTTTTATAAATATCTGATGGTTTGTTATTTTGATTATTTAGGGTACACTGGTATATGAGGCTATTGGACTGTATCCTGCACAGAGCTATTTTGCTGTTGACCGTTTCACAGGAGCAATCACAATAATCCAAGATCTGAAGACTGATGGATCTGCACGAACATCTTATACTGTAAGCACCAAATATATCTATGGAGGAAGTGTTCTTAGTGCATGAAGACATACCATATATACTCACTTATCAGTTGAGTGCAGCTGTAAGTTGCACAGACTCCAGATACGCTGGTGCATAATGTGCCAGGAGATCTGGGTCAGAGCAGTTTATTTGGAGTAATCAATATAACAAAGAATATAAACCCTGAGCTGCAAGTACAATATGTTATGACAGATAAGGATCTTTGTTATTTGCAGTGTGACTCAACTTTTAAGTGAGTACATATGGTATTAGTTGTGTACAAGTAGCATGTTTAACAGCTGAAGTCTTGGTTTATTCAAGACCATGCATATATATAAAGTAGAAAATATTTTGCTTATCAGTCATTATAGGGTTTGTAAATTTGCAATTGAAGTAGATGTACATGCACTGATTTGTTCTTGTTAATTTTTGATTTGAGACATCTCACTTTTAACAATAACATAATTATGTTAAATAGAGATAATTATTAACAAAAGTACTGTTTTATCTTTTTCAAGTGAATTGAATTTTATTTTCATTTTTTTTCACTGTTTATCATAATCATATGATACTGCATAAGCCCATTCTACTTTTTCAACATTGCAGTAAATATTTATTAAGTGTATCTTTGTTCAGTGTTGAGACCACCCCAAATGTTTGCCATATTTAATAGCTTGGTCCACTGGTTTAGTCATGGGAGGTATACAGGATCAGTCAGCTGTAGTTATATCCATTCCTTCTAGCTTTCTTTATTTATTAGATACCCAGAATCATAAAAGCTTGTTAATAGCTGAAGAATTTTAAATAACAAAATGTAAATTCTGCATGTCACTTTAAGCAGGGTTTCCAAGCAACTGGGAAATAGGGAAAAAGTCGGAAGAAATTATAATTTTTTTTCCCTGACCATGAAAAGTTCTTGAATTTTGCAAATATTGATGAAAGTTGGGAGAAGCCTGGAAATTCTGCACCACCTATTGATGTCTGAAACAATTACATAATTGAGCCATGATGAAACTGATTGTGAGTTAAATTTATCAAGTTAGGATCATTTGGATGCTTGCCATAAACATATTTGCTATACCAATCCAAACATTCAGTGGATAAGATTCATCTTGTAGACTTTTATTTTTGTGGTCAGCTTGATATCTATGTCTTTTCTTACATGGGATTTATGAAAACCAGTCTAGCATCACAAGAGGCCAACATGGTGGTAGCAAAGCGTAGCCACTTACCAGATAGCCTAGCAAACTTAAGTCATACATGAATGAAATCAATATGAAAATTACTCATTTTCCCAGAAATTGCAAGTATTAACATCATTATGTCTTTTTTCTGCTGAAAGACAAGATAAAATGATGACATTGATGAAATGTAACCAGACATTGCTATTCACACAAGTACACAAATCTCATAACCCACATTTTCAAATGTTGTAGAAAAAAATATTAAATGAAAGTCATATACTGGTTGTAATAAAAAAATACTAAAAAGAACACAAAATCTTACATAGTTAATATATCCCTCTACCACACAGTAGTGGAAATTCCAAATTTTCTATATGCAAATGCTATGATCCCACACACCAACCTAAATGTTCAAATGTAAAAAATGGCGTGGGAATATTCAGAGGTAACCCAGACTAGAAAACTGACCACTATTTGCTTTAAGCCAAATTTGTTGTCCAAAATATCAAAACTGAGAGCTGAACTTTGGTTCAACACAGTGACATGTAGCATTGGTTTCATATCTTAAAAAGAATGCAGGAGAAAGTAGAAATGGTTGTCCTTTGTATTATATATTAAAATACTATGAGCCCCTGTATCAATACAGGTTTAGGGACTGGTTTATCGAATTACAAGAAGACAAGTTGATTTTACAAAAAATTTAGTTCTTTTTTATACAACAATATACAATTTTGAAGATCATTTGTCAAAATTTAAATTAACCTTAATTGGTTTTTTTTTATTTTACATTAGGAAATGTTTACTTTGTATAATATGTATTTATATTGCTATAGAATTCTTTAGAATTAAACGTTTGAAAGGAAACAAAACTAATGTATGTTCATTATGTTGTTCCCACTAGCAAGATAATGCAGGTTAGTAAGGTAAAGTTAGAATTTTTATTCTGCAAATTGAAATTATTTTACATGCACATTTATAGCAATATCATCAAACTTGTTTCATATGATACATTCTGTGGTTTTGTACATGATCATCTTTTCTTACATAGATGTTTTGGAGAATCTTGAAAGAGAAGCATTTTTAGATTTAGAAAAGGCATGTTATGTAATCTAAAATGTTTTTTAATTCCTCTCTGTAATGTTCATATACGAACCTTGAAAAAATTAATTTCATCCTGGAAATGACTTGGAAAATTATGTTTAGAAGAGCATGGGAACCACGTTGAAGATGACCATTAATTTTTTAGCACTATGTTTGGCAGAAAGGTAATCACCCTTGGCTAATGAGAAGGTGAAGAATGAATTTACTTGAACAAGTTTTGAAATAAAAGCAATGCATATATCGTTTTTACAAGGAAAAATATCAAAATTTGTTGTTTTTTTTCTCCAAATTTGCAGTTGCGTGTGGTTTCTTATGACACAGCTCATCCAGAAACAAAAGGCACTGCTGATGTAGTCATTACTGTCCAGAGGAACATTAATTCACCACAGTTCACAAGTCAAAGTTACATCAAAGACATCAGTGAACTGTACAGCCTTGGAATCTCAGTGATTACTGTTAATGCAACTGATAATGATGGGGTAAGTTCTTTATTGAATTTACACTTTTAAATTCTTGTGTTTTTGTAAGACATTTTCAATTTGAATGAGATAATGGCATTTTGCACATAACTGCATGCTGAGACATTACACCACAATTCCATCAACATTGATAACATTCAAGTTTTGTTTTATAGTTTTGCAAGTCAGATTATTGGAAGAGGTTACATTATTTTCGGGATAATGATGATATATGAGTTCTACAGGGCACTTGCTCCTTTTATATAGCGACAAAGTTGCATATTGAGCACAGAACAGTGGGTTTCACACACTTTTTGGCCACATGTTTCCCAAATCATGACACTGCTTTGCCAAGGGGTTCACTTTTTTCCTTTAAGTTTAATGCAATTATAAGTCTTGACAAAAACAATTAAAATACCAATATGGGACATATTGTTAGGTGCCAACTTAATTTTTAATTTACATTGTTTCTTAAAAATACCAGCCAATAGTAAATATTGGTTACAGTGTTACTTAAAAATACCAGCCATTAGTAAATATTGGTTACAGTGTTACTTAAAAATACCAGCCATTAGTAAATATTGGTTACAGTGTTACTTAAAAATACCAGCCATTAGTAAATATTGGTTACAGTGTTACTTAAAAATACCAGCCATTAGTAAATATTGGTTACAGTGTTACTTAAAAATACCAGCCATTAGTAAATATTGGTTACAGTGTTACTTAAAAATACCAGCCATTAGTAAATATTGGTTACAGTGTTACTTAAAAATACCAGCCATTAGTAAATATTGGTTACAGTGTTACTTAAAAATACCAGCCATTAGTAAATATTGATTAAAATATGTGGTCCAACTTATAGAGGATTTTCTCATGTTTATGTGATATCCATCCTTTTGCTACTCAGTAGCATTATCTTCCTTTCATGTTTACAATATTTATATTTGTTTTCAGGATGTAGTCAAGTACCAGCTGTTAAAAGATAATAGAGGTGGAGCATCTCTGGACTTTTTCTACATAGAAATAAATACTGGAAACATCTATTTGAGAAGACCGCTCACTGAGACAAGCACAACTGAATTTGAGGTTTGTATAAAAACTGGATATACATCATTAGGTTAATATTGTCAATCATGAAAACTTTGATAAATCATGCCATGAGACAAATGTACGTCTGTTAATATACTGGGATATCTGAAGTTTTCTCATATATACATCATCCCAATCATGACTACTTTGTTTATGTGAAATTGTTATGTACTGAATTTCATACTAAATCTGACAGTTTACTCAGTGATATACAGGTATTCCTTGTAGTGGGTTTATCCCAAATTGTTTCCATAATGGAATTTCTGCATTCTTAAATTAAGAATTAAGATTTCATAGGTTTTAGTAAGAATGTATATTTTTTATGCAGCTCAAAATTGACAATTTATATCACAGAGATTTCTTTTCCTGGTGATATTATAATTCATTTTACAGGGTTTTCATTTTCTGGTGATCTTATTGCTTTGCTCCTTTTGAGAAGAATAAACTGTTTTCTACAGAATGTTCAGATTATGAATATTGTTATTGATATTGAATTATGGCAATATGTTGATATTTGTTTGAATGCAATAAATGTCCTGTAGCTAATTAACCAATAAAATGATCTGAATTTAAGCATTATGAGGAAACTACAAGTTGCCAGGATAATGTAATAATGTAAAAAATAAGTAAAAGTGAGGTTTTATAATAATACATAAACTAAAATCAATGATAACAATAATCACGTTAAGCAGAGAAGATCAAAGAATCGATTATCTCTGTATCGTGGGTATGGGCAAAGTGCTTGCAGAATTTAATGTAGCTTTAAAAACACAATGTCATTACCTCAGCTGACACCGAGGCCCCAAGTGGCCAAGTGGTCTAAAGCACTCACCATTACTGATCACTGCCATCTCACCTCTGTGTGGGTTTGAGTCTCGAATTTGGTCAATATGGGTATGTGTGAAAGCCTGCCAGTAGCTTCTCATGTGTCAGTGGCTCTTTCCAGGGTTTTCCTGGTTCTTCCTTAACCATTTATACTGGCCATCATATATAGCCTTTCTTGTGCTGGAAAATGGCATTAAATCCAACAATAACAACAACTTCAACTGACCTTTGGTTTTATTGACAGTGGCAGTAGGAGGTCTTGTATTAGGAGTATTCATAATACTGTATACAGGGGCCCCAAGTGGTCTAAAGCACTCACTGTTCTGGAATACTGCCATCTCACCTCAGTCTGCATGGGTTTGAGTCTAAGGCTCAACTAACATGTGAGAAAGTTTTCAGGGTTCTTTCTCCACGAGTTATAATGGTCACCATGTATAGTCTATCTTGTGCTGATAAATGGTGTTAAACCCTATGACAACAACAACAACATCAGTACTGTTTGTGTCTTGCAGTTACTACATATAATAATAAAATACAAATTTATTCTAAAGACTTGGTTGGAAGTCAACTCATTTTGACTATATTTTGATACATGCCAAATGTTTGATATATTTTATATTCATCAAATGCGTTTTACCTGTTGAATTAGGTTAGACTGTAAGTAAAATGTTTCATAAGACTGCTGGTCAATCTTATAAGTTTTTTCATCTCATCATGCTGTCTCTATTCTATACTGCTTAATTTATAGAGCTCTTTCTAATTGTTTATTTAGCTAAAACTCTAGTGCTTGACATTCTCACTTTATTATTGGTATTAGATTCACATTCCTGATTGCAATCTGTCGAGTGTAAAAGGAAAGATAATGGACATTTATGATTCTGTTTGACACAGATTGAACTCTGTGCCAGGCATTTGCCTACAGTGATACCAAATCATAAAAACCAGACATATATTAGGTTTACATGAGGAAGAATGTACCAGTCTGTATGAAATGGATAAATACACCAGTCTTTATCAAATGGAAGAATGTACCAGTCTTTATCAAATGGAGGATCTAAGTTGGATGAATTGTCTCCTACAGAATATGGTGATGAATTAGAAAGTAATAAAAATAACTTTTTCAGAATTCTTGAATAGAGATTATAGTTAAAAAAAATCAATTGAAAGGTTGCAGGTTACCAACTAGAACTAAAACCTCTGAAGATAGATATAATTGTGACTTTTATACAGTTTACTTTGCTACTAAAACTTTTAAACTTTTTCTAGTTTACTGTGCGTGCAACCGATAGTGGCCGACCTCCAAAGGAAGCTGATGTAACTGTGACCATCAGAATTGCCCGATTACCTGCACCAGTGTTTCAGCAGCCATTCAGCACCACCATCAGGGAGGATGTGGCTAACAATACTTTTGTCATCAGTGTAAATGCCATGTTACCAGGAGCTTCACCTGGTGTAAGTGATATGTATGTATGTATGTATGTATGTATGTATGTATGTATGTATGTATGTATGTATGTATGTATGTATGTATGTATGTATGTATGTATGTATGTATGTATGTATGTATGTATGTATGTTTGTATGTATGTATGTATGTATGTATGTATGTATGTATGTATGTATGTATGTATGTATGTATGTATGTATGTATGTATGTATGTATGTATGTACATACATACGTATGCATGCATGCATGCATGTAAAGTGGTGATACTGTAAATTTGTATCCCAGATATTTTATTATTTCTGTAATGTGAGTATTGGCCTTAGAAGTAACAACACCACGAAAAACTGCAAAGAACAGTAGTAATTATAGGCGAGTGAGGGAGTAATGAGCAAAATTAATTAGTTGAAAAAATGGATGCTGCAAACAGATGATATTTTATATGGTTGTCCTTTTTTGAGTCTTCTAGGTTGAAGTCACTTGGTTTCAGTGTTCTAAGGTGGCATATCCAATAAAATTCGTTTAATTTCGGAACACTAGTTGGGGTTTTGAGCAACTGCAGTTACAACACTAAAAATGTGACCAGAGGAAGAAAAGTGTGCTGCAACTGGACTTCTGTCCAGCTTCTTTTTCATCCAGTTAGATCTGTGACCTCTGTATAGCTTCTTTTTCATCCAATTAAATCTGTGATGATTATTCCTTTTGTGTAGCTTTAATGTTTTTGCAGCATACAAATGACAGCAGATGGCACTTGTAGTGATAAATTACATTCTCTGTTTTGGATGTTGTGTTTGGACCATACATATTCAATTTTTCATTTGTCACTATGCTAGAAAATGTGTTGGTCCCTTTCATATGTTGACAGATTTTGCACCTCTATCATCATGGGGTCCTGATTGCCAGGATGGCATTACTGTCAGCTTCACTCTTGACTAGGTTTGAAGGTTTTTAGTCTGCAGTTGGCATTACTCTTTGTTTAGGAAAATTAACTTTAGTGTGTCATTAGATCATTGCCCTTCCTGACCAATGTAATTGGAAATAGTAGTATGTTTATTCAAGGATCAGCTTTCTGTTTTAAAGACTATTATTGTATGTTGTGATATGCTAACCTCAGCAGGTTAATTGTATTGTGAATGAGCATGATACAGTGTGACCCCGTTATAATGAGCTGGGTTATAATGTGAATTCAGATATAACGCGGTTGTAGCATGGCTCCTGAAATTTCATTCACCTTATTACCAATAATTTTCTCGTAAAAAAAAAATAAAGTACTATAAGTAAATTACGTAAAGTTTTTTTTTCATGTTGGAAAAGAGATTGCTTATACATTAGAATATAAGACCTTTGTGGTATGGCTCCCGAAATATCATATGCATGTACATGTATTATTATCATACACAAAATATTTCTTAAGTGCAAAAAAAGAAAATGTGTAGAAAGTTTATTATCATTTTGGGGAGGAAATCATGTATGGATTCTGATATAAAGCGGTATTTTTTCTTGTAAAAAAATTAAGTACGTAAAGTAAATTGTATAACATTTTGTAATCATTTTGGAAAAGAGATTGCTTATAAATTTGAATATAAGACATTTATGGCATTGCTCCCAAAATATTACATGTATTATTCTCATACAGAGAAAACATTTCTTCTTAAAAGTGCAAAACAAAAAAACGTGAAGAAAGTTTTATTATCATTATGGGGAGGAAATCACATACGGATTCTAATATAAAACGATCGTGGCGTAGCTCCTAAAATTTTTTAATTAAAAATTTTTTCCTACAATTTTGTGCCAAAATAAACATCGGAAATATGAGTATCTGAACTCATGTCTGGGTCTTTTGAGAACTTTGATCTTTGTTTTTTGCTGAAAGTTGACAGCTCATAAGTGTTAATGTTCTTATTACTAGTTCATGAGCAATGAAGCCACCAAATCTACTTCATTTTTGTCTATGATGCATTTCCTATACAATTATTGCTCAAACAATGTCCTACATAGGTTCTATAAGCTGCATTCACAAATAAGCAAAAAACAATGAGGTGGTTGATAAAAGATTCTCACCTAAATTTATAAATCAATTTATTTAAGTATGTTGCTCATCATCAAAGTCAATTGCCGGACTAAACTTGTTCAAATTATGGGTCCATGATTTATAAAACATCAAACGCAAGCTGCCAACATGTGCACATGTCTTGGTGGTGTTGTTTTATGCAGTCAGTTGACCAGTGAATAATGTCATCCATTCCCTACAAATATCACTCTCTTGTTTATTGTTGTAGTCAAAAAGCAGCTGAAAATTAGTTTTTCAAACAATACTAAAGTATTACAAATCATGGATGAGAAAATTTAGCAGTGTGAAATTTATACAGACACTGCTATTTAACCTTCGGACATACCGTTTCATCATTTGTTACATACTACTTACTATTTATTATTCCCACTGAATTCTGTCGCATACTGATCTCTGACAAAATTACTGAATATTTTAAATTTGTGTGCAAATATTTTCAAAGAAAAGCTTGTATTGTGGATTCAAAGTATATGATGAGATTCACGGGTGAGTACACAGTGTTGATATTCTATTCATGCTTTAGATTAGCTATGCATGTATAAACTATACATGCGTGGTTCTATTAATAAAATAATATTTTATACAATCTGTTATCACTGCAGGTGTTTTTTTTTCTCATTTAATATACATTGATTTAAAATAGTAACTGTGCCAATGAAGCACAGGTTTTTGCACCCGCTTTTATCCTCTCTCACAAGAACCCTGCAAATTTGTTGGTAACATGCATGTTTGCTTATAACACGGGGTTTGGTTCATAACACAGTGCAGTCGGGTTCTATGGCTCCCGACTACCGTATTATAGCAGGGTCACACTGTAGTTAGGTGGCCTGAATACTGCAAGCATTCATGTTGAGCCTCACCTGTAATGGTTAATCAATGTAATTACTGATGCAAGGACTATGTACTGTGTTATTCAAAGCCAACTTTTACCCATTAATGTCTGTTTTCTTACATGGGCAATAACAATAGTTTCTTCAGATTTTAAGAACATTGAATTTAAGAAAATGTTACAAAAATAAGAAAATTCTTCATCTTGTCAATTATTACTTCTAATATGATGTTATGGAACAGTGTTCCTTTATTCTTTGATGTCTTTTATGCCCAATTGCAGTAGATTGGTAGGTTTGTTTGTTGGTGGGTTGGTACAATATGTAAGCACAATAATCACTATAAAATGCTAGTTAAATGTTCAGCTATCCAATTATAAATGAGTCATATTTCAAATGTAAATATAAATGATTGTAATATTTAGTTAGAAAGAAACACATTTCTGGAAGATAATGTGTATAGGATCTACTGGCATCTGATGAATGCTGAGGTAAGCCATGTAATCATTGTACACTCTGGTTACTTCATTTACTTTTTCCTACAGGGACAGATTGTTTATGAAGTCATTGGTCAGTCACCTGCACCATACTACTTCTTCATTAACCGCCTAAATGGTGATGTCTACGTTCAGAGAGATCTACGCGGGGATAGAACGCTGATATACACGGTAACAATTAGAATTATAATTGCTTTGTTTAAATGAGACTTTCTTCTCATATGTAAGGATTTAGAATCTTTGTTCTTCTTTCCATTCATGAAACTTTGAGATTGACGGTAAAATTCACATTAAATATGGCCCAAAAGCTTGGCATTTAAATGTTAACCTATTTATCAGTGATATGCCTATGTTCAAAAGTAAACCAAGTCTACACACACACACACACATGCCTTTATAATTTATCAGGGGTTGGGTGATTTCAGAAATAAGCCCACTCCCACTTCTGTCAATGGGATGAGCAAAAAGGTATCTGCAAGTACATTTATTGTGTTTTGTAATTTAAGATTTAGCAATAATTATTTTCTTCTGCTGTATAGCACAAAATTTAAAATGTCATTCAGCAATACATCATTAAATAATAGTTATGTTTATAATGATGCATGCAACACACATAACATTAAACTTTAACGTGACATGGCCATATTCAAGAAAAAGTTCAGCTTTCACTTTGTACAAAGTTTATCTGACATTTTACTATGTGTTATCATCAAAGAAAAAAATTCATACAATATTCAAAACTTTTGAAAGTCATATATCAGTTTTTCCTGCATAGGTTTTTAGTTAGCTGTCCAAAGTGGCTCTAACAAGTATTGTTTTATATTGGGTCTTTATGTTGTTCGAAACTACTAAAATATTTAGCATGTAATATTTTGATTATTTCCAATATCTGTTACAACAAAGACTTATGTTTGCTAGTTTAAGTTGATAAAAATATTTCATAATTTTATAAGAGGTTATGTAAACTTCATCTGAATAATGAAAACTAACAGAGTCTCTTTAAATAACATCTTTGAAAAATTTGAACCTCACTCTTCATTACTTTCTAATAATAATGGCAGTCTTGTCATTATTTGAAGTAGCCAGCTCAAAATAAATAGCACCTGGCTAAATCATAGAAACACAATAACTATCAATAGTACATTGTTATAAAAGTAGACAACTATACTGGAAAACTAGACAATAGTATTAGCCAGTGGCAGGTTGATTATGAGAAGGATGTAATGTTATCTCCTTTTCTGGTCTGTTTCCTATTTCATGTTCAGGGAAGTACTGTGGCCCATTTCCCAGAACTGTTCCCTTTACCAGTAGCCACCAACTTTATATGGCCAGAATCATATAGCACTGACAAGTTTGTGTTGAAAAGTATCCCTGAAGTTTGGTCACTCTTCTGATGCAAACAGTTCAAAAACTGTCATATTTACCCAGCATGATAATACTTATTTACAGATTGAAATCTCATTATAGTATTTTCTATACCCTCTGACACATTTTTACCCACCATCTGACTTTGAAAATAAAAAGCATCAAGGATATGAAAGGAAATCAAATTCTATAATATTTGTTAATTCCTCAACTCAACACACATGTCTAATATGATAATAAAGTAATCCATATTGAAAGGTAATCAAACCAATTAGCAATGCCATATTTTCTTTAGGATTTGTCACTTTGATATTAATGGGCTATAATTACCATTGGTAATTTTTAAAATGACAAAACTAACTGCTGAGAACCACCATATTCAATTCAGGTTAGAGTGCCATTTGGTTAAAATGGTATCCTATCCTGTGTGACTTCCACAAAAGATATTACAAAATGTACTTATCCAAGTACTAGACTAAGGTGAGGTGATCATGTGACAAGCTCACTTCTTTTGTAAACTCTTAGCATCTTGTTTGATAATTACAAATTGCCTACAACTGGGAATTTTTTGTCAGAAAGATTAAAATAAATATCAGTATACAATTTACTGCAGTATGCAGGAAGACAGACTTAACAGATGTACAGGAATAGTCATAGCCAGATGTTAGTGCCCAAATTTTGCTGATGACATGAGATTGCACTTCAGATAGTGATAATTAATATTTTCTCAAAAAAACATTGATATTTTATCACAATAATTCCACTATATCTTAATATTCGTACAATTTTAGAATGAAAATATTAAATATATAAAATTAGTTGTACTGTTCAATACTTTGTAATGTAGTTCTTACCCATAGTTTGTGATCCCCCTCTAGAATGGACACATTTCCTTAAAGGTCACTTTCTTGCTACAGAAGGGGTGGCAAGATAAGAGGGGGACCACTATACTTAATATTTAATAATGATAATTCTACATACATGAATTTTATAGAATACTGTACCATTTTTTGTTTTAGCTGACGGTCAAGGCCTATGATTCCGCTACTCCAAACAAATTCTCCACACAGGACATTTCCATCACCGTTCTGAGAAATGTGAATGGTCCACAATTTAGTTCACGCACCTATCTCATCAATGTTAGTGATGATGATCCTATGGGAAGATTGGTCTTATCACTAAATGCCACAGATAAAGATCCTGTAAGAAATAACCTATTTTTCCTAATTATTTCATATTCCAAATCAGTATATACATTTTGCCACATTTATTATAAATATATAATACATACATATAAAAAAAGATGGGATATGTGATCTTGTACATCATTGTGATTGACTTTTGTGTTATCTCCAATTCTTGCAAATCCTTTTTCATCAATTCTGACATATTTAAAAATGAATGCAGTGTGTAGTTTGTTTGCTAGACATGCACTATCATGTTGCTGATGCATTATTAGACATATGCAGAAGTTGTAACAGGTTAGTAATTTGATTGAATTCCATATAATTATAGTTTGTCATAACAGGGTTTGTTCAAAGTAGAACAATGTTCTGAAGGCTGCTTAGTAGTACATTTTCATACTGACATTGAACCATTTGAAATTAGAGGTCAAAAATCTTTGTTACATATTTTATTAGTACATAGAATTTCTTTTAGTGTAAAGAAAAGAAAGATATTTTATAAAAATACAAAGAACAGGGTAATGGATCAGATGATGAATGTGCTGATAAAATGATATTGGATGAATTCAGTGTTATATTTATTTATTTATTTATTTATTTTGTGGGATTAATGCCCTTAGCAGCAGATGGTAAGCTATACATAAAGGTCAGTATATGTTGTGAAGCAAGAATCTGGAAGAACCCTGGTAAAAACCACCAGCCCATGGGAAGCTTTTAGCAAGCTTTCTCACATGTCAACATTGTTGATCCAAGAGGCATACTCATGCAAACAGAGGTGAGATGTCAATGATCTGTCAAGGCAGGTGCCTTACTTTTATTTATTTCAGGCATCCTGTATCCCCTAAGTTTAGAAATATAGGCTTGCCCATGTTTGTAAACTTAGTGTGAAATAACCTTGTCATCCTATACATGAAACATTCTTTGTTTTTCTTGCAGAATGTTCTTGTATATACCCTGACTGGAGATCAACGTTGCCAGCAGGTGTTTTACCTCACCTCCAGCACCAGTGGTGTCGGAAATCTGTATCTTGGCACTAATCTACTATCAACAACTGATTCCAGCTTCAATGTAAGTAAAGCAGACATACCCAAAAAATGCTTGACTTTATGCCAGTTATTGTTACAAGCTAACAATATTTAGTGTTTGATGCAGTATTGACATGGCAGTTAACTTTTGTAATTATTTGGTCACGTGACTCTAAGATATAATTATACATTTTAATAA
The DNA here is from genome assembly GCA_016746295.1 of Potamilus streckersoni. Classification (NCBI taxonomy): domain Eukaryota; kingdom Metazoa; phylum Mollusca; class Bivalvia; order Unionida; family Unionidae; genus Potamilus; species Potamilus streckersoni. The sequence goes on from JAEAOA010002295.1 coordinate 1,452,110, forward strand.
TTCAGAAATTATTCTATCATTGCACTAAAAGGCCAAAGTGAACAGTTCTGATATTTTTCCCACTTCCAATTCAGGCAAAGTATATTTTATCCTATCTTCTCAATTTTCTCTTAATCTGCCTAAATTGTATGCTTAGAAAAACTGCAATTCTTTCAGTCTTATTTCCAGCTTGTATGAATTAAAAAAGGAATTTGATAATTTTTTACTAAATCCTTTTCAGTATATTGAATAACTATTGGCCTGGCATTTTTCATTTGCTATTTTCTTTTGTATTCCAGTGTGAAGTGACAGTGACAGACAATGGGTATCCAACTCCAAACTTTGACAGAGCACAAGTCGTGGTCACAGTCGCAAGAAGACAGCCACCAGTATTTGTACTGGCTAGTTATACTGCTGAAATAAATGAAAATGCTTCTATCAATGCAACTCTTGTCAGAGTGCAAGCTTCAACTACACAAGTCACGGTAATTTATTTTAGTTTGTAGACTTACAATTTTGTAGAGTGAGATGTGCATTGTTTGTAAATTTAGGTTGATGGAAAAACAAAAATGAAAACTCATGCCTACCCTGGAGTCTGTCTGAAGTCGAGAAATGTTAATATTCCTGCATTTGCTCTAAATTAGAGGGATCAGGAATATAGCCTGTCCATAATTATTTTAGCCTGTCTGTCATTCTGCCATGGTATCTGGAATATTAAAGTGTCATTCTGCCAGGGTATCCAGCATATAGCCTGTATGTCATTCTGCCATGGTATCCAGCATATAGCCTGTATGTCATTCTACCAGGGTATCTGGAATATAGCCTGTTTGTCATTCTGCCAGGGTATCTAGCATATAGCCTGTCTGTCATTCTACCAATCTTGCAATATGTTTAAATGATTCTTGTAGTGCCTTAGAATGATTGCAAAAAAACTTACCTTTAAATATGCAAATGATACATTTTACATAATCCTTTAATTTTGAAATAGCATCATTGGAGTTGAAATGAAATTTTTAAAATTCCTAGAGTCACTGCCCCTCTCTTACCCCATTAAGTCAGTATTGAACATTCAAGCATAGCATAATCAGCAAAAGTAAGTGTATATCTTTTCTCATACCACTCAAGTTTCACACTAGTTTGCAGGCTTTGACTTCATCTTTCTTTAATTGTGAATTTAAAAGTGTTGTTCTGTTTACCGTGATGCTGAAACTCACATCATCTGTGCATACAAAAATGTCAAAAGATCTTTCACAAAAGCCTTGTAAACTTTTCAGGGACGCATTGCCTACAGGACGGAAGGAATATATCCTGCTGATACATTCTTTTTAGTAGATGATTTAACAGGTGATGTACGAATTAGGCAAGACCTTCGTGCGGATTCACTTCGACTGACTATATACACTGTAAGTACAACCTTTTTGATATATTTTTTTGTCTCACTCTTTTCCTCACATGTGCTGTTTTGATATTTTTGCTTGCAGCTTTTGTTTTGAGTTATTTATTTTTGACAATTTGTTGGGAGTTACATGTATTTGGTGACCATTATAGGTAATATCTACCTAAAATTCATAATGAATATAAATGGTATCTCAGTTTCAAGCTGTTTAAAGAACTTCATCAAATGTTGACATGTTTCATAAGAGTCCGAAATATTGGACCTGTGTACAATAATCAGCATCATTTCAATTACAGTTGAGAGTTGTTGCATATGACACAGCCAAGCCACTAGTGACAGGAACAGCCCTTGTGTATATAACTGTAAGGCGCAACTTGAATAGTCCAGTAATCAGACCACCAACAGTTGCAATCACTGTGCGGGAAGACACAGACATCACCTTCTGGGGCTATCGTGTCAATGCTACAGATCCAGATAGTGTATGTAAAATCATCAGTCGTGTTTATTGTACAGATTTGTGCATATTATTTTTTAAAAATGTATATTTCTGTAGATGTATTATTGCATAATGGTATGTTTATAATTGCAAATTACATGATTTATAAAGTCAAAGTTTTGAATATAAATGTGATCAGAATGGAATCCTGGAATTCCTTATTGGAAACTTACATTCATTAATATTCTAATGATTCCTGTCTATGGTAAGTTTCATATTTTTCATTCTCCTTCATCTCACACTAGTAACAGTATGATAAAATGTACAATTTGACCTTTGTTTTCCCAAGCCTTAGATCTACATATGATGTAATTGGAATAATAAAACACACCTACCCTGAATTTGAACTGCTATCATGGGAAGAAAATGAATTTCAGATTATTGTCTCAGTAATGACATCTGTGATTGCAAAGCCTAACATGACTAGAGTTATAACACCTGAGTGGTGTCAAATAAAACTATAGCTGCCGAAATTGACTCTAGACATTTACAGGTGTGCAACATAAGTTCCTTTTTTAGTATTATAGGAATAGTGGTTTCACACTCATTATTTTTCTCTCACAATGTCCCAGGTTCCTGGTCCATTAAAGATCACATTCACCGGTACAAGAATGTGATCTAAAGTTTCCAAACTTTTAATCATTAATTTTAAGTACAGTAAGACTGATTATACTTAAACTTATCCTTTTTTGTGCATACAAAATCTGATGTAACTTATAATCAATCAAATATACATTTTTAGAAAAATCTCACTTGCTCGATCATCGGAAATGCCAAGGCCCAAGAGTTCTTCAGGATTGAGCCAGATTCTTGTTTGATAAAGATGAAAAACAGTTTACTCAATGATCCAGACAAAACTACAGAGTATAGGGTGAGTCCTATTAATAATCATATATCCAAACATTTCAATATCTTATCTAATCTGAATGAATCATGCATATATTTTAGAAATAAAGAGAAATAGAGCTTAAAAAGGATAAACAGTTAGATGTGCTGGTTAAAAATCCTGTGTCCATTATATTTTGAAAATTGATTTTTTTAACTTATAATATATGAAGAGTTTATAATAAGCACATATGAATATGTAGCATGAAATTGTTAGAGTAAAACAATGTTAACAGCCAATCTAACTTTAGCACTAATAGTAGATGTTCCTTATTAACAAGAAGAATATCGTGTATTTCAAGTGTAGAGCCTGCTATGCAATAACAAGACTAAGCCAGTCATTCATTTTAATTGAGTTTATTACAATTAATTTTCAGTTGACAAACAGTATGACTGTATATTTTATATTTCATAGATCCAAGTGCAAGTAACAGATGATGGCATGCCTCCAAATACGGTAACAGGGGAGGTAATCATTACTGTACCCAGAGACAGATTCAACCCAGGTTTCACTAACTTGCCTGATACTAAAACCCTTGATGAGACAACAGCTGTTGGTAGCACAGTATACAATATTGGAGCCAATGACGGAGACCAAAGAGTAAGTTTTACTTGTACTGTTTTACATCAGTTAATTTAGGCTGATGAGGACATGGTTATTAAATCCTAGAAAAGTCCTCTAATTTAACAGTAACCTTCTAAAGTCCATCAATTCTACCATGACATTAAAGTTCATTCAATGTTAGAAATGGTCTTTACAAGCCAATCAATTTTAAATTTTGAGAATTTGCTTCCACCAGAAAGAATTATATCTGAAGTACTTGAAAGATGTTTCTGAAAATTGTGAACATTTGGTTCAAAATAATGACTAATATATACCTGTTATCAAAATATGCAAAGTACTAGCAATACATGGTTACTAATGTATCAGCACTTTTAATTAGATCTCATATTAAACATATTCAATAATATATATTTTCCTAAGCAGATTAGTGATGTTCTGTTTGGTTGAGAGAAAAATACATTTGATATTATGGAAAAGACAGTGATTTTTCATTTAACACTATAAAATTACTTATGTGATAGACAAGGCTTAGTGTTTGCCCAGTCAACATAGTAATTATGCTTAAATGAGAATTATTCAGCTTCATCATGCCTGGAAAGTGTTCAGTAAGAAGTGGTTGCTTGACTAGTTAGGTCAGAGAAGTTAAGGGTGATAGGTTGATGGCATATTGTGTGTAATGTCTGAACTATGTAGATTTTGAAAACATTGGTAAAAGTGCTGAAATCTCATTCAAGAAGTGAGAAGCACAAAACACTTACAAAATCTGGAATTGCAAACCATTGGAAGTTTATTATGGAATAAAATCCTATCCAGTGCAAGCAGAAATGGGAAGGTTGAATAAGGCTGAGTGTAAAATAGAAGCAAATAATACAGTGATAATTTCAAGTGACTCTTTGTACATTTAACCCTTACACCAGCCAGCCATTATACATCTTTCCGTTAATAACCTGTACATAATGGTACTAAACATAAATGGTACTAAAGCAAATTACCAAACAAAAAAGAAGTGATGCCAACTCTGCAGGACATGAGAAAAACATGAAGTGGGGGTGAGGTTGCAACTGGGCTGTTGATGACTGAATATTTGCTGATATAATCACACTGGGAATGATTGTCAATAGATAACATTTTCTAATGAAGGTATTCACATTTTTGTATACATTACCTTTTTTTAGAAGATACCCAATCTCTAAAAGATCACTAACATTATTCCACTGGTATTAACACCTTTATGTGTTCATGAAAATATTGTGCATTAAGTAACTGCTTTTGCTGTTAAAGATCACTAATATTATTCCAATGGTATTAAGTGGTGCTCACCAGTTATTGTGTACTTTTGAGAGAGTAATGTAAGGTGAAGTTGTTTGCATTTTAAACATGCATAGTGGAGAGAATGTTGGCATACCTATATACTATTTTCATGTATTGTGGCTGAAATTTCTTTGGATATTGTACTTTTGGAAATTTTAAATGATCTTAGGACACTGCTAACTAAAATGACTGCTCCCTTGTGCTCCAAAAATCAACCTGAATTTGTCTAAAGTACACTATTCTTGGCAGCTATTAAAATATGGAAAATGAATTTTGCCAAACTAGACAATACCAGCTTCTAAAAGTGCAATGAATGAATTACCAAATACATAAAATGTAAAAAATTTATTGGCTCTATATTTTACAATTTACCTCTGAAGTTCAAGAAGTGAAAATGAGCAAGTAAAGCTAGCAGCACTTTTTTGAAAGGTGCACATCTGGAGTAAGGCCAAGCTATATACTCTCTAACCCATATTACACCCATCAACCATACATCAAAATAAAGGGAATTAAAGGTTCTTTGAACAATACTTAAGATATATAAAGTCTCATTTAAATAGCCAGTATAACTAGTGGAAAACCCAGGAAAACTTTTTTTTAAAAAAAATTCTAACCCTATGCTAAATACAAAACTGGAGAGTGCCACCTTAACACCTTTATGTGTTCATGAAAATATTGTGCATTATATCACTACTTTTGTTGTTAATTCACAACTAAAGATTCCTTTTTTTAAAAAACTTGTAATGTTTATTTCATGAAACAGCCATCAACATTGAAACTACATTGAAGTTTGCACATTTTTCAAAAATGTTTTTAGATGAATAAAAAATCAGCATTTAGTTTTCAGAGGAATTTGTTAACATGGAATTAAAAAGGTAAAGTCTGAAGAATATTTAAATTCACAATCATAATTCTGGAATTTACCAATTGCAAACAGAATATAAATTGGTCCTTTGTATAGAAGGCTTATTGTATAACATAATTTAAACTTAATGTCAAATTCTTGAAATTTGTTGGGTTATTTTCATATCCATTGAATTGTGAGTTTTGAAAAATAAATTCAAGAACTTGTAACACTGGCTGACATGCCATTTTTGGAAACCAGTTTTCTCTTGAAGTTATTTCTTAGTGCATCTAAATGTTTGAAATATTTTGTCAGATAATAGATTTGTTACAAGAATTGATAATTTTGTTGGAACTACTCATTGGCCAGATTATAAAGTAATTTCAGATTATGAATTAATGCTATTAGTCCATCTATCTGCCTAGTGTCAACATTGAGGATAGGGTTTTTGTATATGTTATTGTCTCATAAACAATTGCTTCTGGATGTAAATGGTTTCTGAGTTCTTTAGGCAGGTTAAAACTGTGTCACTGACATGTATTTTATGGTTTATTCATGCGTGCTTACCTTTCTGTTAAACTCAGTTTCTCATGGTTAGTGTTTGCATTTAGCTCAGTTCTATTACAATGTTGCTTGACAAGTGATTTAACTTAGGAAAAAGTTGCATTATGAGAGCAATATGCCTGTTCAGGAAAGCTAAATCAATTTGACATATTTTCCAACAGAAACCTATTGTAAGCATAGTTTCTTAAAAAGTATTTTCTGCAGAGTAATGTAACTTGATATGTAGTTGTGCTATACCTTCAAGTGATAGGTTACACTCATGATCTAGATCAGTCTTGTTTTGGTTCATTTGTTTCAGACACTTGCCTGCTGAGTTATGTAACTTGATATGTAGATGCCTTACGACACTTTTCAGTCAGATCTAAGTAACTGATATTTATGGTCAGTGTTAACCTTTGCATTTATCCATTTTCTTAGGCACTATGTAACTAGACACAGAATGCATCATAAAAAGTATCAAACCAGTGGTTCTCAAGTTTTATTTTTTCACAGACGACTTAAACATAGTTTTGGAACTCTCCTGACCACTCAGAGATTGCTACAGACCTTTTAGAAATCGTAATGTCAAGTTTGACCCAAGATCAGGCATTTGCTAGAGATTCATTATTGTGCCTTTGAATATATTAAATAACTGCAGTTGCCCAGTCAATTCATGTGTCAGTTCTAGTAGGTTCCCATACAATTGGGCTAATATTTAATCTCAAAGGGTGGGAGCTGAATGATCCTTTAAAGTCATGTGAAAAAGAACTGTGATAAAAGCTAGCCTTTTTAAACCACTACAGACTAATGAACTTTTTTATTTAGGGAAAGCTTATATATCAACTAGATGGTTACCTGCCAGCAGAGACTTTCTTTACAATCAACAGTACCACAGGAGTTATCACAGTTCGCAACTCTCCCAAGTCAGATGTGCTTGAAAGGGGAAGCTACACGGTAAGATTTATAATGTAATTTTCTTTGCTTGTTTCCATTTAATTAAAATGACTTATGAAGGAAAAAGCGAGACATGTTTTAAATGAATATGGATAGTAATAGCTTGTAGTCAGGTGCCACCACAGAATTATTAATATTTGTGTATGTTTTTGTGAAAACTTAAAGGAAGTGTATGTGTGAGCTTCCTAGAAATTAATGACATACAATGGAAAGATTCCACTCATTATTATTGGTTTATACTTCCATAACCCTTTCCCTCATAGAGTGTATGACTTTTTAGCCCTTCGATACGCATGTAGCAAAGTTACACAGTGCAGTCCGCTACACATAGGCCTGTTAAGCAGTGAAGTGCATGCTACGTTTAACAGCAATTTTAATGATTTTACATTTTTGGTACACATATATTATGTATGGAAAGATTTAAGAGTAAAATAAGGTTGTTATAGCTGTATAATTTTTTGTAAACAAAATAATTTTGTATGTACTTTAAAATCTTGAGAGAACTTGTTCACTATCAAACCAGTCAAGTTGCGTGATCAACGGTAGTGGCAAATTTTCATACTCAAAATTTACAAGTTCTTTGTGTCTGCATCACAAAATTGTGTAATTTGATAATTTATAAAAACTAAGGGCTTCCTACCTCGGTCTCAGAGCTTTTTCCCAAGTTATTGAAGCTTTCATAATTGTGATTCTACTGGAACAAGTACTGAACGATATCAGAGACTGCCATTTTGTCAAATGGAGAATACGACCTAGTTACGACCTTCTTACTTTAAATAGCAGATTGCAACCAGAGTATCAACAGTGACCATGTGATCTGACGTAATGGTCATTTTCACCAATGAATGTAGTATCTAACAGGGTTTTCCCCAAAGGTGGCGCTACGAAAACCTGCTCAAAATGGCTGTTGTTTACAGA